>JAOWBW010000817.1:0-610613 GCA_026119855.1 Campanula takesimana | reverse complement strand
ATGTGTAAGTACCCCAATCTGAAACCGACCTATCTTAGAGGTACCTTAGCACCGTTTCAGGGATAAGCTAATAGGCCAGGACCTCCCTAGGATAAGCTATAAATTCCAGGACTACTCTGGTATAAATTGGAAAAATCCAGAAGCTCGCCAGGCTGAGCCGTACGGATGCTTTGGGTACTAGAGGGGCCTAGCCGTACGGCTGTTTGGGCACCCTCAGTCCCTATAAATAGAACCCCTTGGTGATCATTTCAGGGGGGGGGGGAGAAACATTAGAACTAAGGTACTCTGTCGAATTCACTCAGAATAGTGTGAGTAAGAAGTGAACAAAGAGTGAAGAGAGAAAGGAAGATTGGCCTAAACCAAAGATAGGTAAAGCCACCTCCCTCCCCTTCCTTCTCTTCATCTAAGAACTATTTTATCTTTGATCTTGTCATTTATTGTTGATCTTTACATTCTTGCAAGTCTTGTCCATTCAAGCAATATACATATATCTATTATTATTTATATTTCCTAGTCCAAGCCATGAGATGATCATGGTGCCCTCCATACTTTGGTGGAAGAGGTTCAACCTAGTTTGATCATGGCTTGTTGATTGTTCATTTACATTCTTGTCATGGATGATGCTCTTGTTGTTCATTATGCTCATTTTAAGCTATGATGATCATGTTGAGGATAAAGTCTCAATCTTTATCCTCATCACCTTGATCTAGCCCAAAATTCCAAGTTTGGGTAATAAAGATCCAATCTTTATGATTTGTTCTTGTCCCTAAAGGATTAATCTTTCCTAGAAGAGTCATTTTGATGGTAAAGTTTCAATCTTTACTCATCAAATGGTCACTATGGCTCAAAAGGGCATATTGGCCACCTTTTTCATGTTTCTCCCATGATTGCCTTTGATCATGCCCAAACTCTTGTTTTGGGAGGTTCTTTGATGATCAAATGCATAGGAATGAGTTGTTAATGTTGTTTTGTGTTGGAATAACAAACTGGAATCAGAACAGTTTGGTCCAGTTCGAGCAGAATGCTCTGTTTCTGCCTAGAACTGGACTGTTGCTTGAATAAACTGTAAAATTCCAGGAGTGGTCTCCCCATCCGTACGGCTACTTTGGCCGTATGGGGAGATTGACCATTTTTCCCTTCTGTCTTCTGTTTTCTTGTCAAACAAACCACTTTTTCAGTTAAAAAGATAAATAAAAAGTTAAAACAAAGATTTTCCGTTAAAACACACACACACACATGCACTTTTGTTAACTAACAAGGGAGACTCGGCTTTGTCCGAGGCAACTTGGGAGGACGTAAAAACTCTTCCCAAGTTGTAACCTGACCTCCGAACCTTTGAACTCAAACCTTTGTCATTTTATTGGGTTTAAAATTTACAAAATGTGGCGACTCCGTTAAATTGGTCCGGTTCCCGCGTTTGGTATTTTGCCCTTGAAACGTGCTCGTGTTTTTTTTTGGGGCGGGATCCTTACAGTGGCGACTCCGCTGGGGATTAGAGTGCTTTCGGACTTCTTTCTAGAAGATTCGGGGACATTCTTGTGTGAGTCAAACTCCCGTTCCCGTTAGTTGACTTCTTGCATATTTGTGTGTGTTTGATGTTTTTGTTTGAACTGTTTTGAGTACATACGTTCTGGAAATACAATAAACTGGGGCTTGATGACCAGAAGTTGGAGAAACTGAGAAAAATCTTCACCCTCTTGCTTTAGCCGTACGGCTACTTTGGGTAGGGGCCAGAATGTTACCAATTAACAGTTTGGTGCAGGGCTGCAACATTCTGGGTGCCCCTCTGCTTCTACTTGTCCAGGTTCCAAATTTACAGTCTTACTTGTGCACATTACCTTCATTCTTTTGGGCAAAACTTGGTTTTAAAAGGTAATAAAACTTGGTTATGCATGATCTTTTGTCAATAAAATGGTTTCCAAAACCTCATCGTGCATAATCCTTTTTGTAAGGGTTTTTTTTTAGTCTTCTTGTTGTGCACAAATTTCTTTGTACAAAAGGGTTTCAATGTAAAATATTTCTTTTGCAAAAGTTTGATTCAAAATTCTTTGTTGTGCACAACTTGGTACATGTACAAGTTTTGGTCTTTGTTTGCTTATATTCCTTGATTTGTTGTGTATAAATTGCTCAATCCATGCTTGTTCATACTTGTTCATATCTTGCTTATGCCATGCTCATGCTATCGAAAAACGAATTGAAAATCTCTCTTTTTACTCAAAAAGGAGCATAGAATGACTTCACACCACGCGCACTTGACCGTGCACGTTCCAAATACCCTTTAAACACGGGGTGGATGCCACGATGCAGCTCGTTGGGCGCTCTTGTTCCCTTCGATGCGCGCACGGGTCCATCCCACCTTCCCTTCCGAACCGATTCAACCACACTTGTCCGTGACACACAAATACCGTGACTATGGTTGGTTTTTGGTCTAGTTCACGTTACCACATCCTTGATACGTGCTCAAAGCTAATTGTGGCCAAATTAATGCCCGAGTTGTGACTCCTTGATGTAATGCAAGCGTGGCCTAACCAGCCTCCAACTCGTGTGTTAGTGACGACCGCAATTAGCAAGGGCCATGTACTAAGGATAGGGTGACACCGTGTCGTCGAGCCCTAATGTACGAGTTATTTTGATCATCCTTAAGCCCATGGTCAAGGATCGAGACGCCTCATTCAAAATGAGGTCATGTCGGAATGTCGGTGCAGCCTTCGGTGTAGCCTTCGGAGAAAAGTCTCGATCCCGACTGGGGCTTAACCATGATTAGGATGACCCGCGTATTGGGAACTTTACGATGCACTAGACCCTAGGTTCATTTTTTTTATCGGTGTAAGCCGCGTGCCCTATAGGACCCTCGCCCGGGATAGTCCGTCCTTGGGAGCGTGCAATACAGGTGAAAAACGAGGGGTCTATAGGCGTAGTGATGGCCTCCACTGATCCAGGATTATAGAATAGTTGCGAAAAAGAAGAGCGATCTTTTCCAACCAGTTAGGAATAAATCTGTTTTAAGTAAACGTGAACATAATTAATCAATAATAATAAACCTTCATGTTGCATGAGCCTAAAGCCTGTTTGCCCCAAACACCGACCCGAGTCCATACCTGAGTCTGAAATGAACCTCCTTCTCCGCAGCGCATAAAAAGTGGGTCAGAGTTCCGGGTCATCGCCTGATTAGTGCCGAGTCGGACAGTTCATCGACAGCTTCATTGAGGTTTTTCCAAATGACTAGCCCGGTAGGAAGTAGTAGTGGGGGTGACAATGCCACAGATCCGAACGGTCTTAGCAGGGAAGAGTTGGTACAGGCTTTAGAGGCCGCCAGGGCCCGGGAAGAGAATGACAGAAAACGCCTCGAGGATATGCAGAATAGGGTCACGGAGATCATGAGACAGAAAGGGGTAGCCATTGTGTTTGAAAATGACGGAGGCTTTGTGGAAATCACTGACGAAGAAGGAATTGAGAATGTGCCGCCTCAAGGGTACAGTCGGGTCCCGCCCCCTCAAACTTACCCAAATGTGGGGACCTCACGTCCCACATCCCAAACCGCCACTCACCAAAATATGCCCATCACTCACGTTCCCCTTGTCCCACCGGGTGTTGCTTCCATGTACCCACCGGGGTTCAATCTATATGACACGGTCCCAAACAGTCAAGCACCCTTGGCCCCATCTACTGCCGGCTTGCCGCCTCTGGCCCTACTAACCATCTCTAGAGAAGTGCCTTACCCACTCTACTACCTGATGGCCCAAACATCCAAAACTACCCCACCATATATCCCAACAAGCAACCTGGCGCCAGGGTATGTCTACACCCACTTGCCACCTACAAATCCTCCTCCGATAGTCCCCTCCACCACTTCACCTCCCAACGCAGTGCCATTGACAAGTCAAATCATGGGATCCGTCAACTCCAACCCCCATGTGGACCCTCAAGTGGGATGGATAGTTGAGAAGCTGAAACAAATGGAGGAAAGGTTCGAGGGAATGAACGAGAAGAAGTTCACCTCGGGAGTCACGGACCCCGATAAGGTCGTCCCCTCCCTTATCGATTCAAAATGCCGGAAATTGACAAATTTGACGGGACCGCCTGTCCCCAGACTCACCTTAACGCCTACACCTTGGCGATGAGGGCGAAGGGTTGCACCGTGCAGCAAATGGCTGATCACTTTCAGTTGTCCTTAAGGGGAAATGCACTCAAATGGTTCTTCAACTTAAAGGATGAGTCTCGAACCACATGGGACCGGATTAAGGAAGCATTCCTCACCAAGTACCGTTCTAACTTGGAGTGGGAAACCAATCGCACCGATTTGCAAAGCACACTGCAAAAGACCGAAGAGCCGATCAGTGAGTTTTACAAAAGATGGAACTACAAATTGGGAGAAATTTCCAATCCTCCCACCGAGGATGAACGGTTGGATATATTTCAGTCATGCCTGAAACCCCAACTGCAAGCTTTGATCAGCCATCACTTCTACCCCAATCTCCGAGCCATGGTAACCGCAGGATCCAAATTTGAGAAGGCTCTCAATGAGCAGTCTCCGGCCCAAAATAGCAGAAACTCCTATAGGTACCGCCCTCCGACCACCGGTAAAGGGAAAGAAACCCTGGGAACGGTTAACAGCATCCAAGAAGGAAGCTCAAGGCAAGCCTCTAAAAAGGGTGGGACTGCAGAAAGGCGTCAGTATGTTAGGTTTGAGGATTTCGGAATGCTTATGAGTAAGGTGTTCGAAGGGTTAGTCAAGCAAGGCCTTGTAAAACCTTTGGTCAACTATCAGCCAAGGAATCCCGAGAAACCCCTTGACCAAAACAAAAGATGCGCCTTCCACAATTATCATGGCCACGATACCGATGATTGCTCCGTGATAAAACGCATCATCCTCGACCTCATTGACAAAGGGAAACTTGAACACCCCCGTGGCCCGAGCGTGATTAATAACCCTTTCCCCAACAACCAAGGCATTAATATGATTGAGTTCGAGGAGCCTACACCTGTGAACCTTTTGGAATTCAATGTCCCAATGGCTCAGATTGGGGAAGAATGGAAGGAAGCTTTATGGGCATGTGTGCAAGAGGGAGATATGAGATGCCCATCCGACTTTATGATCGCCAATGTGATGAGTGCAAGGGTACCCCACCAAAACGCCGATGAATTGGTCGTAATAACAGTCACCGAACATGATTTAACGTTTGAACAATGTATGGAGGAGATGGAAAAGTCCATTAAGAGTACGTTGGACAGCGAAAGCCAAGGCTCGAATGGGGATAGCCTTTCCCATGATGATTGCTTCCATATCATTGAGGCATGTAGTTCATCTATGGGCAAGAGGACAATTAAACGAAACGGGTCCGAGGTCGCAAAGATCCCAGAAATGATTGACTATGAAGGGTATCTCACCCAAATGAAAGAAGCCGTTCGTTCTCTACCTCACAAGGAGCTCCGGATCTTATGTGAAAGTGATGATAATGAAGTATCCTAAAATATGGCTCCTTGTATTTTCTCCCCGAAATTGGAAGAAGAGGAATTTCCGGCCCTGGATGATTTCTTAGCTTTGCCACCACTATCTCCGCCACCGCCGCTGTTTGACGGATCAGCGTTCCCAGATAATTATTGTTGCATGCTCACCCTGGAAAAGCTCCGTGAAACTGTGGGAGCCGGGAAGAGCCAGAACCACCACCCTATCTCCCTAGGAGAATTTTGTGGGTCAACATCCACCCCAAAACGAATGGTCACGGTAAATGAGTTAAGGAGGGAGGCATGGCCGTACGTTACCCAAAACCCTCCGCCTATCGGAGATGAGATGATAAAAGTCGATGACTCCTTGGAAGTGAGTGTATTAACTCGATCAGGGCAAGTGCACACGGAGAACCCTAAGAAACCTCCACCACCGGAACACCGAGCGCCTCCCCTTCTTGTTGACGAGGCAAAACCCCCAGGTTCCAGAGAGGAGGACCCCATCTTAGCCCAACTTAAGAGGACACAAGCTAACATATCTTTGTGGTCCCTCCTTACTTCCTCCTACCCTCATAAGCTCAAGTTGGAGGAATGCTTGGCCCACACTATGGTACCCACCACAGCTACCCCCGAGGAAGCCGTGCAAATGATCGGAAGTGTTCAGTACGGAAATATCATCACATTCACAGATTTGGATTTGCCGAAGTTTGGGGCTAGCCATAACGAGACCCATTACATCACGGTACAATTGGATGATCGCCGCCTCCCTCGGGTTCTGGTCGATAACGGCTCCGCCATGAATGTCCTCCCCGCTAAGATGATGGATCTACTTGGCCTTGAGACCACCGACCTAAAGCCTTCCGTGATCACTGTCAAGGCTTATGATTCCACGGCCCGCTCAGTCTTAGGGGTGGCCACTTTGAACCTTTGGTTTGGGAAACAAATGATGCCGACCAACTTCCAAGTGCTTGACATCCCCATATCCTTCACTGCCTTATTGGGACGCCCGTGGCTCCACAAAGTCAACGGGGTCGCCTCCACTCTCCATCAATGTGTGAAATACGTGCAAGGGGGTAACTTGAAAACTATTTATGGGGACAGTGTGACCACAGAAGGAACCAACACCAATGGGATTCCTGTGTTAGAAACTAAGCATGAGGGAAGCGGCATGGTTTTGACCGGCTTCGCAGAAGTACCACCCAAAACCCACATTTGTTGTGTAGATCTCACGCTCACCAAGGATAAGATTCCTTCTGCGATGAGAATGATGCGACTGATGCGCTACCTCCCAGGGCTTGGACTAGGAAGGAAGCTCCAAGGGACTCACAAGATTGTTGAGATCAAAGAGCAAAACACGCTTCATGGCTTGGGATACAAACCCACCCCCGGAGACCTCAGGATGGATAAGAAAATGGCTCGGAAGAAAAGCCAAGCCAGGGCTCAAGGGATTCCGTTTAAAACCCCTAACCTTCGTCCTTATACCTTTGATATGAGCCGTTACTTTGTGAAGGGGGAGTTCAAGTCGAACCCCCAGAGCCAAGACAGCCGATGATGACCAATTGGGATAAGTTGCAAGAGGATCTCAAAAGGTTCCGAGGGGTGGTGGCAAACCCCGTGAGGAGGGCATTTCTGGATACGCCCAAGATAAAAGATCCTACCGATACTACTATCAGCCACGAATACACCTTCAAGGGGGATGCCCGAAATGGTAAAAGAGTTTGAAACCTTGTCTGTGACGGGAGCTAGCAAGGAAAGGGGATCCGTCTGGGGACAAAATGGCGGATACAAGTTTGAGGAGGTAGTTCCTAAGGGCGCCGCCAAGGATGCTATGGGAAATGAGTGGAACGGTGTGGTAATGCAAAGAATGTTCGGAGAAGACTTGGTTGTACCTGACCTAATTGACTTCGAAAAGGAAATGATTGCCGTGATTGAAGGTGGACCTCTTGCAACCTTTGACCCACACACTCTTGCAAAGCCAACGGACATGCCTCTGAAAAATTGGGTAACCTTCTCTGGACCGGTGGCGAGCAAAGAAGAAATGACCGCGAAACTTGGACTGGTCCCTCGTCCCCTAGAGTCAAATGTCGTAGGATCCAATGTAGTTGAGTCTCCCCAATCTCTTGTCTTTGAATTCGAGTCTGTCTCCTCCGAGGGCCTCACGCCCGAGGATTATGAACTTGTAGCCAACGTTGTATTCCCGTTTGCATTGAATGAAATGATAGACCTTTCCGAGTATCCCCTCATTGCCAACTTATTAGATGATAAATTAACTAATAATCTTAAAATGGTTAATAATGAATCACCTAATAATGTAGACGCACTAAACCATCCAAACATTAAACAGTCATCAAAGCAGGTTGTTGATCAAGAGGAAAACCGTGCCCAAGCTGCCGAAGAGGTTTTGACTAAGGTGAATTTGGGAACCGAAAATGAGTCGAAGGAGACACAGATTGGGGAATACTTCAAAGGGGCCAAAAGGGAAGCTTGGTTGAGCTACTCAAAGAGTATGTAGATGTGTTTGCATGGTCTTATAAGGATATGCCAGGGTTGGATGCTTCGATCGTGGAACACAAGATCCCCGTGGACCCCGAGGTGAAACCCGTTAAGCAAAAACTTCGGCGGATCAAACCAGATTGGTCCCTGCAGGTCAAAGAAGAGATTGAGAAGTTGCTTCGGGTCGGCTTTATAAGAGTGATAGAATACCCCTCATGGCTCACCAACATAGTAACGGAAAGGTTCGATGCTGCGTCGACTTTAGGGATCTCAACAAAGTGAGTCCCAAAGATGACTTTCCCCTCCCAAGCATCGACATGCTTGTGGATACAACCTCTAGCTTTGAGGTTAAGTCTTTTGTGGATGGCTTCGCCGGATATAACCAGATTAAGATGGCAAAGGAGGACCAGGAATAAACTGCCTTCACCACCCCATGGGGAACCTTTTGCTATACCGTGATGCCTTTCGGGTTGCGAAACGCTGGGGCTACCTACCAAAGAGCTGCGACCGCACTCTTCCACGACATGATCCATAAGGAAATAGAAGTGTATGTTGATGACATGATCGTGCATTCTAAGGGCTCTGACGGGCAACATTTGATAGACTTGAGAAAGTTCTTTGACAGGCTTAGGAAGCACTCCATGAGACTTAATCCGGCCAAGTGCACTTTTGGGGTTTCTCGTAGAAAGGTTTTGGGATACATGGTCACCGAATGGGGCATCGAAATTGATCCTCAAAAGGTTAAGGCAATTGTGGAAATGAGGCCGCCTCGCACCCAAACAGAGGTAAAAGCCTTCATGGGAAAGTTGTAATACATCAGCCGCTTCATAAACCAACTCACTCCCATTTGTGAGCCCATCTTCAAACTGCTAAGAAAGAATGCCGAGGTCAAATGGAACGGGGAGTGCCAAAAAGCCTTCGACAAGATTAAGGCCTACCTCATCCAACCGCCAATCCTATGCCCTCCGCACAAAGACAAGCCAATCTTGCTTTACCTAACGGTGACTGATGCGTCGATAGGAGCAATGTTGGCCCAAGAGAAGAAAGATTCAAAGGTGGAAAATGCCATCTACTTTGTGAGCCGTAAGCTACAAGGAAGCGAGCTCAACTACTCCCCAATTGAGAAGACTTGCGCAGGATTGGTATGGGTCGTGAGAAAGTTAAAACATTACATGCAGGCTCATCCGATACAACTTATTTCCAAAATAGACCCCATCAAATGCTTATTGGAAAAGCCATCTTTGTCTATGAGGCTTGCCAAATGGTCCTTCTTCTTAGCCGAGTACGATATCAGTTATGTGTCGAGAAAGGCAGTCAAAGGAAGGGTTTTGGCAGAACACTTGGCAGATTTCCCTAGTAATGAAGAAAGGGGGCCCGAACCAAAATTCCCAGATGAAGGAATCTTTACCCTCGAGGGAGGAAATAGGTGGCAATTGTTCTTCGACGGAGCTGCCAATAAAAGAGGAAACGGTGTAGGATTGCTTTTGGTGAACCCAAAAGACGAGCACACCCCCATCGCCATCAAATTGAACTTTGATGTCACCAACAATGCCGCAGAATATGAGGCATGCACAGCCGGTTTGGAGGCAGCCTTGGAAAGGAATGTTAAGGAGCTGGAAGTATACGGCGATTCGGCCTTGATTATCAACCAAGTCTCGAACAAATGGAAAACACTGGATCCCGGTTTGCGAAAATATCATGCCTATATGGAAGAGCTCATAGCACAATTCTAAGAGGTCAGCTTCCATTACCTGCCGAGGGACCGGAACCGTTTCGCCGACGCCCTAGCAACTTTGGCTTAATTAGTGGAAATCCCTGAGGGAAAATTGATAAAACCATTCCGGGTCGGGAGAAAGGAAAGCCCAGCATACTGCTTCAAAATCGGAGCAATCCTGGAAGAGGTAAAGGAGCCATGGTACAACCAGATTTACCAATTCCTCAAAGAAGGAGAAGCTTCCTTCATGAATGAAAAGGGAGAGTATTTGCACGGGATCAAAGCCAAAGGTATGACGGCACTCAAGCGGTTGGCATCCAATTACGTCATCCTGGGGGACATCCTATACAAAAAACGCCATCAGGGCCTTCTCCTTAGATGCATAAGTGGGGAAAGGGCAAAAGAACTCATGCAAAAAGTTCATGGTGGAGTGTGTGGCCCTCATATGAACGCAAGGGCATTAATGAAAACCATTCTGCGGATGGGTTACTTCTGGATCTCAATGGAAACAGATTGCATGCAATTCGTAAGGAGGTGTGATAAATGTCAGCGTTTCTCCAGCCTCAACCACCTACCGCCTCATCATCTCTACTGCATGACTACACCATGGCCCTTCTCAACATGGGGCATAGATGTTATCGGGAAAATCTCCCCGTCTGGTAGCAATGGTCACGAGTTTGTTTTGGTAGCCGTGGATTATTTCACAAAGTAAGTAGAGGCTAAGTCATACCGGGTCCTCACCTCCAAGAAGGTGGCGGGATTTATAAAAGAGAATATCATGTGCTGGTACGGGGTCCCGAACAAGGTCATTACCGACAACGGCTCGCACTTCGAGGGTGAATGCGATCGATTATTGGGAGAATTCCGAGTTACTCGCCACAAGTCCTCCCCATATAGACCCCAGACCAATGGCGCAGTAGAAGCCGCCAACAAAACGCTTGAGAGGATCATTAGAAAGATGGCAATACGGGGAAGAGATTGGCCCGAAAAGCTACACCTAGCTTTGTGGGGCTACCGGACTTCGGTCAGAACAGCCACAGGAGAAACTCTTTTTGCTTTGACGTACGGAATGGAAGCCATGCTCCCTGCAGAATTGGAAGTACCGTCACTAAGAGTTTTGTTGGAAAATAAGATCCACGAGGTCGATTGGCTTCGAAGCCGACATGATGAGCTGGCCTTGTTGGACGAACGTCGCCTGAGGGCCATGGAACACATCCGCGCCTACCAAGGGAGAATGGCGCGAGCCTTTGATAAGAAGGTAAAGCCTCGAGAGATTCGGGCAGGAGATTTAGTCCTTAAGGAAAAACCCCCGGGGAGGTCTAATCCCGATGGAAAATGGGAACCCATGTGGATTGGTCCCTTTGTGGTACAAGAAGTCTTTTCAGGGGGCGCAATGAGGCTCGAAAACTTGGACGACAACCCCTTTATGCACCCAGTCAATGGTGATAAGCTCTGTCGTTACTTCGTTTTAAAAAAAAAAAAAAAAAAAAGAAGGGGGTGCTAAAAGAATATACCCACCTAGATTGAAAACCCATTTGGGCGGTCTAGAGAAAAAACGCATCCTAAAAATTTGTGGAGAAATGAACTACGATGACCTGAGCCCCTTAGATTTTCATTTGTAAAAGGGGAACGTAGGCAGCCAATCTTTGGTCCGGTCTAAAAAATAAATAAAAATCAAATTTGGACTTGAGCAAGAGCTTCATGAGAATGCAAATTGGCTTCATAAGTAACCATTTTCATTACAGTTAAAACACTTTTTTGATGAGTTCAAGCACGGTTTACTCTCGACCCAACTAACATGCTTAAGACATAACTAAAATACCTAAGATAAACTAATGTGTCTGCAATGGCAATGGGTGGATACATGGAAATCACTGTTCTTCGTCCCTCCACTTCTTCTTTTGACTTCTTCGGGTCCTCTTTTTCTTCACCTCAAAGATGTCAATTCCCCCTTTTCCATGATCAGAGGCTCTTCCAATGTCATCTACGGGCCCGGTCGCCCTCAAGGCCGCATTGGCGGCAGCCCGAGCCCAAAAATCCTCCATTCGTGCCCCCGCCTTAGGCATCGCGGCCATCCTCCTGTCTGCCAAAACTCTGTAGTCCTCAACAACGTCTCCTGTAATGTTATGGCCACTCGCCACAGCTTCGGTCTCCCTTAGAACCCTGCTAGGACCATAAGTCTCACCAAGAATAGCCTCACGCCTCTCCTCAATGAGCCTCTGAGTCTGTCCCATGGTCTGTTCATACCAGTCCAAGCACACCGTGGTCAAAACCATGCTAGCCGCTCGCCCAAGAAGTGCCCGAGCTGAAAAGAGGGAGTAAGTCCACGACCGGGACAGGAATGAAACGGTGGAGGAATCCCACATAGACAGAGATGGAAGCCTCAAGTGCTCCGGGTTGACACTCGACCACTCCAACAGTGGAGTCTGCGGTAACCCAAACTGACGACGGACCAAAGAAGGGATATAATGAGATGAACCCAAGAGTCCTGGCACCCGAACAAAGGGGGGATTATCTTGATACTCCCGCACCGAGCCAATACGCCAATGGGGAACTAGCCAGCGTATCTCAGTAGTCGTGAGGCGAGCCATGTAAGCCTCCCAATCACTCTGAACTAGGTCCAAGATAATGCCTCTCAAAGAGTAAGACCAAGGATTGTGAGAGATAGGAGCCTCCGGAATGGCCATCAACCTCTCCCTCAACCACAAAGTAAGCAAGGCAGGGCTACCGCTGCGCATGAAACCATCCCCCAACGCCAAGCGGTCCATACCGTGAAGGGTCTCGCCCAAGATCAAGGGGACAATATCCTTCCCCGCACGGCACTCCTCGAGGATACTCAATAAAACCCGATGGTAGGTGTCCTTGGATCTGACCATGTAGAAAAAAGCAAGGACGCATAAACCAAAGGCATTCCAAGAAGCCTCATCCGTGCGATCCATGAACTTCTCAGGGACATCCGAAATATCAATGAAAGTGTGATCAAGGACCATGCATTGGGCCTCTTCCAAAGAAATACCAAGAAGAGAAACCAACCTCTCAACACACATGGTGTCATCAACCGAAGGAAGAGCAATGACCTCCATCTCCATGCCGCCCACCAAAGCCTTGAAATCCTCATAAGTAGGAGTGATCTCGTTGTAGGAGAAACAATAGACATGCCTCCTAACATCCCAAAAGGACGCAACGGCTCTCAATAGCTCAAGATCCGGAATGAACTCCTTGAGAGACCAAAGGGATTGAAGGCCAAACATGGATTGGAAAGTTCCCTTGTGATTCCTCATGTGGGACCGCATCCAAAGCCTAAGGTTACCCTCGAAACATTCTTGAGGAATTTTGGACAATTTTAGCGGTTTCTCCATGAGAAAGGGTTCCATGGAAAAAGGAGCTTTCGAAATGAAGAAGACGAACTGATTGATGAACTCAGGACTGTGGCATTTAAGTAGATGACCAGGCCTAGAACAAAATTGAATGAAAAAGGAGTACTTCCTTCCCGAGCCGTACGGCTACTTTAGCCCTGTCAGAATTGATGATTTCTTGTTGAGAGTTAGCTTTGTGGTCCAACCCGTTTAAAGCCCCTTCCCAACCAATGTCATAAATGCAACCGAAAAATGCCCTCCTTGGCTCATGCAACTTGAATTGAACCTAGAAAATTTAGGTTCCCAAAGTCACCACAGGCAGTCCTAGCGACGTAAGCCCAGCTATGTGAAATTAATTATGGCCGTCCTCGACGTAAGGCTAGTTAAAATTTGGAAATGGTTTTTGGCTTAATGCTTATTATGGCCGTCCTCGACGTAAGCCCAGTTAAAATTCGGAAATGGTCTTTGGCTTAATGCTTATTATGGCCTTCCTCGACGTAAGCCCAGTTAAAATTTGGAAATGGTTTTTTGCTTAATTCTTATCATGGCCGTCCTCGACGTAAGCCCAGTTAAAATTTGGAAATGGTTTTTTGCTTAATGCTTATTATGGCCGTCCTCGACGTAAGCCCAAGTAAAATTTGGAAATGGTCTTTTGCTTAATGCTTATTATGACCGTCCTCGACGTAAGCCTAGTTAAAATTTGGAATTTGAAATGGTCTTCTGCTTGATGCTTATTATGGCCGTCCCCGACGTAAGCCCATTAGCTATGACTTAGAATATTCGTTATAGGCTAGAGCCTTTGTCCCGGCAGTCCTTAGAGGGACGTAAGACCAGTTTTCCCGTCAATCTCCCCAAAGATGGAGTTGACCCCGGTCAAGCTATGACTTAGAATAGTCGTTATAGGCTAGAGCCTTTGTCCCGGCAGTCCTTAGAGGGACGTAAGACCAGTTTTCCCGTCAATCTCCCCAAAGATGGAGTTGACCCCGGTCAAGCTATGACTTAGAATAGTCGTTATAGGCTAAGAGCCTTTGTCCCGGCAGTCCTTAGAGGGACGTAAGACCAGTTTTCCCGTCAATCTCCCCTAAGATGGAGTTGACCCCGGTAAGGCTTGGACTTAGAATAGTCACCATAGGCTGTCCCCGACGTAAGCCCAGTAAAAATCTGTCCCGTGTAAGTCAACCCTCTCCTATGGAGTCAAGTTGACCGTATCCCCAGCAAGTCAACCCTCTCCCATAGAGCCAAGTTGACCATGTCTCGCCTCTGACCCCTAGAGTCATGCCTCCTTGCGGACCTAAGTAACCCCGCGTACCTCCGAAGTACGTTAGGCTTGATTCCCCGCGAACGGGATACGTAGGAATCCTATACCACTAGGTCCAGCCATGCAACCAAAATCGATTAAAGCCATCGTCCCGTCAGATTGGGATGCTTATTTCTATCGACAACCCCGCTCCTTCGAAGCGACGTTGCCGAGGGGCTCTGTAAGTACCCCAATCTGAAACCGACCTATCTTAGAGGTAGCCTTAGCACCGTTTCAGGGATAAGCTAATAGGCCAGGACCTCCCTAGGATAAGCTATAAATTCCAGGACTACTCTGGTATAAAATTGGAAAAATCCAGAAGCTCGCCAGGCTGAGCCGTACGGATGCTTTGGGTACTAGAGGGGCCTAGCCGTACGGCTGGTTTGGGCACCCTCAGTCCCTATAAATAGAACCCCTTGGTGATCATTTCAGGGGGGGGGGGAGAAACATTAGAACTAAGGTAACTCTGTCGAATTCACCTCAGAATAGTGTGAGTAAGAGTGAACAAAGAGTGAAAGAGAGAAAGGAAGATTGGCCTAAACCAAGATAGGTAAATCCACCTCCTCCCCTTCCCTTCTCTTCATCTAAGAACTCTATTTATCTTTGATCTTGTCATTTATTGTTGATCTTTACATTCTTGCAAGTCTTGTCCATTCAAGCAATATACATATATCTATTATTATTTATATTTCCTAGTCCAAGCCATGAGATGATCAAAGGTGCCCTCCATACTTTGTGTGGAAGAGGTTCAAACCTAGTTTGATCATGGCTTGTTGATTGTTCATTTACATTCTTGTCATGGATGATGCTCTTGTTGTTCATTTTGCTCATTTTAAGCTATGATGATCATGTTGAGGATAAAGTCTCAATATTTATCCTCATCACCTTGATCTAGCCAAAATTCCCAAGTTTGGGTAATAAAGATCCAATCTTTATGGTTTGTTCTTGTCCCTAAAGGATTACTCTTGCCTAGAAGAGCCATTTTGATGGTAAAGTTTCAATCTTTACTCATCAAATGGTCACTATGGCTCAAAAGGGCATATTAGCCACCTTTTTCATGTTTCTCCCATGATTGCCTTTGATCATGCCCAAACTCTTGTTTTGGGAGGTTCTTTGATGATCAAATGGCATAGGAATGAGTTGTTAATGTTGTTTTGTGTTGGAATAACAAACTGGAATCAGAACAGTTTGGTCCAGTTCGAGCAGAATGCTCTGTTTCTGCCTAGAACTGGACTGTTGCTCGAATAAACTGTAAAATCCCAGGAGTGGTCTCCCCATCCGTATGGCTACTTTGGCCGTATGGGGAGATTGACCATTTTTCCCTTCTGTCTTCTGTTTTCTTGTCAAACAAACCCCTTTTTCAGTTGAAAAGATAAATAAAAAGTTAAAACAAAGATTTTCCGTTAAAACACACACACACACATGCACTTTTGTTAACTAACAAGGGAGACTCGGCTTTGTCCGAGGCAACTTAGGAGGACGTAAAAACTCTTCCCAAGTTGTAACCTGACCTCCGAACCTTTGAACTCAAACCTTTGTCATTTTGTTGGGTTTAAAATTAACAAAATGTGGCGACTCCGTTAAATTGGTCCGGTTCCCACGTTTGGTATTTCGCCCTTGAAACGTGCTCGTGTTTTTTTTTTTGGGGGGCGGGATCCTTACACAATGGGAGAATTATAGTGGTACAAGTTATGTTCACTATAAGGTTTTCCATTGGTAACTTGTGTGTCAGGCAATGGGAGAATTATAGTGGTACAAGTTATGTTCACTATAAGGTTTTCCATTGGTACCTTGTGTGTCAGGCAATGGGAGAATTATAGTGGTACAAGTATGTTCACTATAAGGTTTTTCATTGGTCCCTTGTGAGTCAGGCAATGGGAGAATTATAGTGGTACAAGTATGTTCACTATAAGGTTTTCCATTGGTACCTTGTGTGTCAGGCGGTGGGAGAATTATAGTGGCACACAAGCCAAATTCACTATAAGGTGTCCACTGTGCCTTCTCTGTTTCCCCAGTCCAGATTGGCCTTGGATGGGATGAATCGCTCCCTTTGGTGAGCATTTGGGTTATGACTTTGTGTCATATTTCCCTATTGTTACTTGGGTTCTTATAGTTATGATTTGGTTTTCGGGATCCCGGCTTCAGCTATTTATGCTTCTCAAATGGTTTTCTCAGATGGTATTCTCATACAGTTATGTTATTGGGTAAACCTTGCCTTGGTATCCACCTGAGTGTGGCCTTTATGGAAATTGTGGTATATGAGTTTATTTTACCTCTCATACTATGTGCTATGTGATTGCTATGATACTATTCTTTATGATTATCATTTTAGCATGAAGCGTAGTTGCATTTTAGTAGCTTACTGAGATTCATTCTCA
This sequence comes from Campanula takesimana, assembly GCA_026119855.1. NCBI lineage: Eukaryota > Viridiplantae > Streptophyta > Magnoliopsida > Asterales > Campanulaceae > Campanula > Campanula takesimana. Next base: position 593,930 of record JAOWBW010000817.1, on the reverse strand, counting down.
CCCTTTATTTGTTTACTGTTTTAGATAAAGGCAAGTCCAAGGGATAGGACACTTTGGCACGGGAGGACTTCGTGGTGGTAAGAGTTTGGGATATGAGTTTTGTCAAGGTTACATTACATAGATGTATAACCTATTGGGTAGAATTTCCTTGACTTTATCATCTTGTAACACCTATATTTTGGATAATGTCGGTGTATGTACATTTGTATAAAAGTTTGTAAGCCTTCGGGCTAAATACTTTCGTTTGTGAAAGTTGTTTGAAAAGTTTGTTTGAAAGTTAGTGGAAGTCTTTGAACTTCAAGTGTGGATTTTGTTAAACTTTATGAAAGTATATTTCGAAAATTTTTCTAAAAGTGTTTTATAACGTCTTCCACTCGTGTCTCGACCGTGGGGCCAAGTAGGACCACGGGTCTGGGGCGCGACAGTTGGTATCAGAGCTAGGTTCTAGATGGTCTAGAATGACTAAGTGACCTAGGAGGGTAGTTGTGTATAGGGTGAGTGATGTTGAGAGTCTTATGCAGGTACATATTGAAAATGGTTGGGACAGAAGGAGATCAGTCAGGACCTTCAAGGCAAGGGAATGTTTGGAGCATCCATGAAAACCTTAAATGATTAAAGACAAGGAGAAGATCAAGTACCTCCGAGATATGGGCTAGAACAGTTCTTAAAGATGAAACCAATAGGCTATGATGGAGAACCCGATGTAGCTAAAGTGGATTGAATCGATGGAGAAATATTTGATGTTCTGAGATGTTTTGATGAAGATCAAATCAGGTTTGCTACTTACAAACTGAGTGGAGCTACTGAGTATTGGTGGAAAGTTTTGAAAACTAAATGGGATGAGACTCATGTACCTTATACTTGGGAGAATTTTCTGGAAAAGTTTAAAGAACACTTCATTCCCCGGGTAGATCAAGACAGGAAGGAAATGGAGTTTCTTAGCTTAGAGAAAGGTTCTATGTCAGTTGCTCAGTATTCAGCTAAATTTTCAGAGTTGTCCAGGTATTGTACTCACTTAGTGGAAACTGAGGAGAGAAAGGCTACGAGGTTTGTGAAAGGTTTGAAAACTGTGATTAGAACTCAGCTAGTATCCCACAAGTTGCAAGCTTTTCAAGATGCAGTTGATCGAGCCTACCAGGTGAAGCATGATATTGAGGAACATAAGAAGAAAATGGAGTTGTTAGGTGCAGGGAAGCAAGTTAGGCAACAACAACAACGTGGTGATAATAGAGGAAATCAAGGTGGATCTTCACAATTCAAAAGGTCTTTTCAAAGACAGTCAGGTAATAGAAATCAAAGTAACACTTTAGGGAGTCAGGGCAGAGGAGTCTGTAATTATTGTCAGAAAGAAGGGCATTCAGAAGAAAGATGTTGGAAGAAACAGGGCAAATGTTTGAACTGTGGTTACTTGGGTCATTTTCAGAGGGATTGCCCTAGGTTTAAGATGCAGGCATCGGGAAGTGTAGTTGGGTCTTCTCAGGGCCAGAAGAGGGATTCTTCAGGAAAGCCTAAGGTTCAGGGTCGTGTCTTTGCCATTTCTCAACAACAGGCTTCAGATTCCTCTAATGTGATAGGAGGTATTATTTTTGTGTCTAGTTTGAGGGCACGTACACTTATAGACCCTGGCTCATCGCATTCTTATGTGTCTGTGCATTTTGCTTCTCGATTGCATTTGTCTTCTGAGTCTCTATCTTTTGTGTTAGAGGTGTTCATCCCTATGGGGAAGTGTTTGGATGATAGAGTGTTGCGTACTTTGCATATTTGGGAGCATGTTTTATTTGTTGATTTAGTTGTTTTGCCATTACAAGATTTTGATATTATCTTGGGAATGGATTGGGTAAATAATTACCATGCTTCAGTTGATTGTTATAAAAGGATTGTCACATTTTCTATTTCTGATGTGCCTGAATTTACTTTTGAGGTTACTCCTCTGGGTAGGGGGATTTATATTCTTTCTTATGTGAAGGCTAGAAGATTGTTACACCGTGGTTGTGTGGGATTCTTGGCTAGTGTTCTTGATACTATTAAAAAGGGTTTCTGAAATAGAGGATGTGCATATTGTTATAGAGTTTCCTGATATGTTTTCAACCGAGTATTCTATGCCTCCCGATAGGGAAATCGAGTTCTGTATTGACTTACTTCCAGGTACAACTCCGATATCTGAATCACCTTACAGAATGGCTCCAGCTGAATTGAAAAAGTTGAAAGTTCAATTGCAAGAGTTACTTGAAAGTGGTTTTATCCAACTCAGTGTATCACCGTAGGGAGCTCCTGTGTTGTTTGTAAAGAAGAAAGGATGGGTCTTTGAGACTATGCATTGACTACAGGAAGCTGAATCAGGTAATGGTAATATCCTTGTTTATTCTAAATCTCGAGATGAACATGAACAATATTTGCGAATGGTTTTGTCTGGGCTCCAATGGAAGCAGTTATTTGCGAAAATTTTCTGGGTTTAGCGGAGTATTATCGAAGGTTTATTGAGGGGTTTTTCAAGATTTCTATACCATTCACTCAGTGGACTTAAAAGAAGGTACCATATATGTGGGATGAAAAATGTCAAGTCAGTTTTGAGAAATTAAAGAAAAGATTGACCATTGTACTTATTCTTACGTTACCTAATGGGAATGATGGTTATTTACAGTAATGCTTCGAGAAAGTTAACTTCTTGTGAACAAAACTATCCGGTCCATGCCCTGGAACTTGTTGCGACTGTTTTTGCGTTATATAAATGGAAACATTATCTTTATGGAACAAAGTTTGAGATTTTTACAAATCATAAAAGTTGAGGTATCTTTTCTCCTAGAAAGAGTTGCACAACCGACAGCATAGATGAATGGAATTTTTGAAGGATTATAATTGTACCATCACTTATCATCTGGCCAAGGCAAATGTAGTCGCAGATACTATTAGTCAGAAATCTTACATAGTTTCGAGGATGGTCCGAGAATGGAAGATGTTAGAGGATGCACGAGATTGGTGTCCTTATGAATTGAGACATGGAGTTATGTTTGCGAATAACAGAGTATTGCCAACTTTAATTCAATAGATAAAAGATGTTCAAAAGAATGACCTCGAGTTGAGAAAGATAGTGCATAATACCAAAGATAGAAAATTTGAAGATCTCTCTTTTAGTCCTGAAGGAGTATTAACCTATAGATGGCAGTTATGTGTACCAACATTGATGGAATTAAATGCCAAGTTCTTGATGAGGACCACGAGTTCAAGTATACTATTCATCCCGGAAGTACCAAGATGTATCAGAATTTGAAACAATATTTAAGTGGAATAATATGAAGCGGGAAATAGCGGATTATGTATCAAAGTGTTTGACTTATCAACAGATTAAAGCTGAACATTAAAGACCTGCCGGTCTACTTCAACCTCTAAAGATACTTGAGTGGAAATGGGAACATGTCACGATGGATTTTGTGTCAGGATTACCTTGTACTTGAAGAAAGCATGATGCAGTTTGGGTAATCGTGGATAGATTGACAAAATCCGCTCACTTTCTACCTATTGAGATTGGCTATTCGATGGAAAAGTCATAATGGGCTTTTTGAAATTATAGAAAGAGTTGGAGATCTTGCGTACTATCTTGCGTTGCCATTTTCTTTGGGTAAATTCGTAACATGTTTCGTATCTCCGTGCTTTGCAAAAATTTGTATGATCCATCTCATCTGTTATCAGAGATATGTCTTATATAGAGCAATCAGTTCGAGTGATTGATACCAATGTTCAAGAGTTGAGAAATAAGAGTATTCCACATGTTAGAATGGTATGAAGGAATCGTAATGTTGAAAAGTCAACTTGGGAGCTTAGGGAGGAAATGGAAAGGAAATATCCCTGGTTATTTGATTCGTTTGGTAAGTTACCCTAAAATTCGGGACGAATTTTCTTTAAGGGGGAGTTAGTTAGTAGTAATAATGGTTAAGGGAGTTAATTGAATTAGTTGAAACTATAAGGTCCTTAGTGGAATTTAAAGTAGAGGGGTTTAGTTGTTTAAAATAAAACTAGGAGGGCTTAAGTGAAAAATGAAAAATATCAATTATTGATTTTTTTTATGGTGGGACCCACGGTTGTTTTGCATGGATGTAAAAGTTGACAGCAAATGTGTTTGCCTATAGTTTAACTTGGAGGTGTCTATCTAGGGAGTTATAAAATGATGACTCATATTAATATTGATAAAAATCGTGTAGCATATATAATGGCCTTACTCTCTTTATCCTACATTTTTTATTAAGATCAGTGAGTGCAACAAAGAGAAAGCATGAAAACTTATGTAAATATTTAGTCTATGGTCCGGACCAGTTACAACAGTACCTTGGATGTTCGATTTTAATGAGTTATTTGGTGATGCGATTTTATCAGTTTTGAGGTAAGGATTGATCTTCTACAATTTTTATCATTTTCTTTACTACTCCATTTTAAATCTAATTATACCGAAAATGTTCAGGGTGTTGAGTAGGCCATTTCTACCCGATCAGAATATATTTCATTTATACTTTTCCAGAATAGGTAAGTTACTAATTCCCCTTAAATAGTAAAATGGTCATATATTTGCTATATGTGTGATATGTGGTGAAATTATTGTGAAAAGAATTTATTTGTGATACTTGTTTATTTGGGACAAAGGGAGTATAATTATACTGGGTAAGTGACTTGGTTTGTATGCAAGTATGTATATGGAGTATGTTTATATCCTGAGAATATTAGTATAAGTGTTTGAAAGTATACTCCTACTTGTGGGACGGTAAAATATTAACTTGAGTTAAATGTTAAATAAGTATATTATAAAATATACTATTATTCTTGGGACGGGGAAATGAATGAAAGTATCCCTAAATGAGTATATTAGTATATTAGAAAAATTATATTTATACTTGTGGAACGGTGAAACGAAAGGAGTATAGTTTGTTCAAGTTTTGGCCTGGCGGGTGTGTTGGGCGGCCGCCCAAATAGGGCGTGCGACCGCACACTTATCTGGAAGATTTTTGTCTTGGGACAGAGTGTTTTGGGTGACCGCACAGTCTGATGTGGTTTGAATTGGTTCATCTTTGTGATGTGTTTGGCTTGATTCCTTATTTTAGAATCATTTCCCCGGTTGTTGTTGTTTAGCAAGTATTCATTACTGTGCTCCTTGTGGAAAGTCCAGCTGGTCTTGTTGTGAGTCAGGCAATGAGAGAATTATAGTGGTACAAGTTATGTTCACTATAAGGTTTTCCATTGGTACCTTGTGTGTCAGGCAATGGGAGAATTATAGTGGTACAAGTTATGTTCACTATAAGGTTTTCCATTCGTACCTTATGTGTCAGGCAATGGGAGAATTATAGTGGTACAAGTATGTTCACTATAAGGTTTTTCATTGGTAGCTTGTGAGTCAGGCAATGGGAGAATTATAGTGGTACAAGTATGTTCACTATAAGGTTTTCCATTGGTACCTTGTGTGTCAGGCGGTGGGAGAATTATAGTGGCACACAAGCCAAGTTCACTATAAGGTGTCCACTGTGCCTTCTCTGTTTCCCCAGTCCAGATTGGCCTTGGATGGGATGAATCGCTCCCTTTGGTGAGCATTTGGGTTATGACTTTGTGTCATATTTCCCTATTGTTACTTGGGTTCTTATGGTTATGATTTGGTTTTCGGGATCCCGGCTTCAGCTATATATGCTGCTCAGATGGTTTTCTCAGATGGTATTCTCAGACAGTTATGTTATTGGGTAAACCTTGGCTTGGTATCCACCTGAGTGTGGCCTTTGTGGAAATTGTGGTATATGAGTTGATTTTACCTCTCATACTATGTGCTATGTGATTGCTATGATACTATTCTTTATGATTATCATTTTAGCATGAAGCGTAGTTGCATTTTAGTAGCTTACTGAGATTCATTCTCACCCTTTATTTGTTTACTGTTTTAGATAAAGGCGAGCCTAAGGGATAGGACACTTTGGCACGGGAGGACGTCGTGGTGGTAAGAGTTTGGGATATGAGTTTTGTCAAGGTTACATTACATAGATGTATAACCTATTGGGTAGAATTTCCTTGACTATATCATCTTGTAACACCTATATTTTGGATAATGTCGGTGTATGTACATTTGTATAAAAGTTTGTAAGCCTTCGGGCTAAATACTTTCGTTTGTGAAAGCGGTTTGAAAAGTTTGTTTGAAAGTTAGTGGAAGTCTTTGAACTTCAAGTGTGGATTTTGTTAAACTTTATGAAAGTATATTTCAAAAAATTTTCTAAAAGTGTTTTATAACGTCTTCTACTCGTGTCCCGAGCGTGGGGCCAAGTAGGACCACGGGTCTGGGGCGCGAAAGAAAACCATGCAACAATACCCTATGGTCCCCGAGCATACACCAAGTGATCCAATAAATGTCGCGACCCCGGACCCCGCGGGCCCGAGACCGCGATCTGGACGTCGACTCTAAAACCAAAACTGTGAAATACCGAAGTTAAAAATTTCATTTGATACCAAAAGGTGATGATCCAAAGTTTTACAAAACCAAGTTTGATAAAAACCAATTACAACTATCATAAACTTCCACAAGTTTATGCCCAACAAATACAAATATACAATTCTTAGTGACGTCATTGTTTGGTACAACTATCCCAAAATGGTTACACATTTACATAATGTAAACCAACCTATATCAACCTTCCCCAAAAGAATGGATCCACACTCGACGTCCTCTTTCTCGTGATCAGCGAGACTAATCCTTAGCACCTGGGGGGGGGGGTGTTAAGGAAAAACAAAGATAAAAGAAAAGGGGGTGAGATAAATCTCAATAAGTTACTAATGCAACTACATGACATGTTATGATGCACGAAGCGATAAGCAATAATAAATATCACATAGAACATAGCATTTATCACATAACAGATAGCAGCGGAAATAAACACATAACAAAGGATATAGCCAAGGTTTTCCAAACCGGTACATCCAAATAAAGGATCGCTGCGCAGCTTCAATAATCCACAAATCATCATCTTCATAATAGCATGAAAGCCGAAGAGAAAACCCCGGTACCGGAACCAATAACCAAATGAAGTGTCACAAGGGACGGGAGACATGCCACAAAGTAATGCTCCAAGTAAAGCTAAAATGCACACAGAGGAGCTAGCTCTTCTCACATCCAAGGCCAATCTGGAGGAGGGTAATAATGGGGCAAAACAATGGTCAACATCACAATGGACTTGGCCCTGCCATCATAATGTTTCGCATCGCCCAAACACACACAAAATACCAGCTGGACTTTCAAATAAATGCTACGTAATAAATACTAGCTTAAATAAACAACTTAAGGTTCCAAAGTAGGGAACCAATCCAAATAAATCACCACAAAGGTAAACCAATATAAACCGCACATCAAAGATGAACCACATTCCCAAAATGATACTTAATCAAATTCCATATCATATTTATTCACAAAAGAATCAAATCCAATTAATAAGGTATTCCACGATGTTATCTTAAGTTAATTAGAAGAAATAAACTTAAACTATTTAGGCCCTAAGTCCTAAACCAAGCAAAAGGGCAAAATCCTGGGACAGGGGGCGGGCGGGCGCCTGGAATGGGGCAGGCGGGCGCTTCAATGACCAGAAGGTCTGGCCTTCAGAAAAGGGGGGGTAGGCGGGCGCCTGGGCAAGGGCAGGCGGGCACCTGGTCTACGGGCTGGGAAGAATTCCAGCAGCTGGGTTCTCCATTTCAAACCCAAAACAACCCAAACCTCTTACCATACAAAATCAACTAGAATCAAGACTCCCAACAAGCATACTAAGGTACCCAAACAACATTTAACCAAAAAGGGGGACCTTAACAACACCCTTTATCAACCAAAAATCAAGACCAAATCCCCACATTCAAGATTTCACCATTTTTGATCAAAACTCAAAATAAATTCCCAATAAATTCCAAACTCAATCAAACTTCAAATATAACACATCAAACATCATATAAACATGATATGAATATTTTAGCATCAAAATGGGGGAAAAAGTAACTTACTTGAAAATTCTCAAAGATGACGGAATTCGAATATTTTTGATTCTACGCGATCCTATCGACGATCTAAACACATTTCACGTTTTACGAAATGAGAGATTATGAGAGGAAGATGAAGAAAATGAAGAGAGAAGTAAGGGAGAAAAGCTTACCCACAAATGGAGGAGAGAGGAAGTGGTGTGCTGGGAGAGAGAGATGGAGGTGGAGTGTATGAGGGAGAAGGGAAGGAGTAGGGAGGGAGTAGGGAAATGATTTAAAAGATTTACACTTAGGCCCCCTCCACTACACTACACAATACTACACTCCCAACTAACAATTAAGACCAAATAATACTACACTAGCACAAATGACCCAAATAAAATGCTAGGCATAATTATTATAACACATAAATATTTAAATAAATAATAATTTAAATATATAGATAAGCAAATAAATAAATAATAATCACTTATTACTAATAAAATAGAGCCTATATTTCGGGTCGTGACAATAAATTATTCCTAAGTTGGTAACATGATCATGAAAATAAATGTATTTGAGAGGTGGTGCAATCATGCCTTTAGTAGTGTTAATGTAGTCCCAACTCTAGGTTAAACAATGGCGCCGACAATGGCTAATAAAAATAAACCCTCGGATCATCACCGACCATGGCCAACATCCCAAAATATAAAGAGAACAAATTTTAAATTTTTCTATTTTTTTGGAGGGTGACAACTATATACGCTCCCCTATAAACCCACAAACTCAGAGAGATGCCTACCCCCAAACTCAAAACATGTTATGTCCTCATAGCATAAGAAACTAAAGCATGCTTTGGGTTCAAAGGATGACATGACACGACAAAACAATATAAGAAATCCAAATAAATGTTACCTAGTTGGGTTGCCTCCCAATTAGCGCATTTGTTTAACGTCGTTAGCCCGACGGTGACCCCAATTTTACTTGGGGTTAAGATTGGCCACTTCGGTCTTGGCCTTTGCTTTTCAACCCTTGGACCACCTTTTGTTTACTTGGGCACAAACGCCCATCTTCTTCCATATATAAGCTCATTGCTTGATTAAATCGGGAGGGGCCCAAGGAACTTTTGGAGCTTTTTGTTTTGCTTTTTTCTTCTTCTTGGGGCTCTTTCCCCCAAACTCATTTGGTTCCTTCATCTTAGGAACACCTTTCTCAACAAAACTTTCAAAGCAGTTATCTTGATTACAAGTATCAAAAAATATATTATCACAAAAATTAATAGTCAAACATTCCTCTACTTGCAAACAAGAATCAACACATTCAGACTTTGATGGCACAAGTGGTATGTGTGATGGCACCAACTCTTTTTGAGAGTTGTTTAGGGGGTGATACGACTCGTCACTCCTTGAGTGTTGGTCGGCCTTAATGTGTTGGGTTTCGAAGTAACATGCGCAGCGGAATATAGCAATTAAATTTTTATGAAACCCAAAGCCATGGATCCGTTCATATGATTAAATCAAATACAACATAATGAATAGAGGAAAAAAAACTAACCCTTGATGACAATGAATTCTAGCTTTGAATTTGGTGGAGAACTTGAAGCTTTATCACGGACAAAATTCACGAACTTTGAAGATGATAAAATTCACCCTCTAGCGGTATCCACACCACGAACGAATATCAAGAAACTTCTTGATCTTGGTTGCTAGACCAACAATTATGAAACACACTTTCACAATTTAATAAAGAACTATATGGAATTATTTTGTGAATTATTTTGTTCTTCAATCCAAGATGTCTTGGAACAAAATAATAACTCTCTCAAACTCTTTGGAGGCACACAAAACACTTAAGGCTAATGGTCTGGCCGAACTTGGCTTTTTATACACAATTAAGACCTATTCCAAATAGGAACCTTGTGCCAAAAACCTTCCCAAATCGAATTAGGAAATTTTCTGCCGCCAGACCAAGCGCTCGCCTGGTCCAGACCGAGCGCCCGCTCGCTGTCCAGAAAACCCAGAATTTTCCAAAAATTCCTTTGAGGTCCTTCGACCCTAAATTCCAATACAGTCCTTTTATTTAAGATTCGTTCTATTGTGTGTGACCCTCTAGGATTATACTAAGTTGGCAATGAGCTCAAACATGAAACCATAAGATATGATTAGGTTCTAGCAAACCGTCATACCTACCCAAATAGTATAAATAGATACAAGTTCGCATTCCTTTAGAATATGTCACAATCCTTTTGTCCATGACGTCATTGAACACAAGTCATGGCCAAACAGTCAACTTGTCTTGTTCAATACTTTCTCGATTCCGAATATGTTTATAATTCAAATGCTATTGATCCAATCAATCCATTTGAGTCCGGCCGAACATTTTATCAACATCATTCCTTCGAGGGGCCCAAGCTTGATATCTCTCCGTGGAGGGACAAATCCATTTAGCTTATTATTCTTCCAAACGAGAATCCGATTATGCCAATCATACCCTTTATAACTACCGTGTTAAGGTAGCGTTTGAATATGTCAAACAAAATGTTCATCAAGTGGAAGACTATAATAACTTCATGTCTAAGGATTCAAATGACATAACTAATATGAGATATATGTTCGACATAGACCATGACATAAATCTCATACAACGGGTCATGTCCAGTACCTTGTTCCAAACAAGTACCCATAAATCTAACATGATCATCCCATGATCATTTAGCCTTTATACTAGTGTTTAACAAGTACTAGGGACGGGGATTATTATAAGTAAACATGAACAACAATAATAATCAAAACATCTCTTTATTGATATGAAATAAATGATAACAATTACAACGTTTATTAAACGTGCCTAGGGCACCACTACCAACATAATGTTGCTAGCCAAGGGACAAACGTCCGCTTTATCCCTAAATTTCTCACCGCCATTCACACCTTGTTTAAACATTGCAAAATCACTTATGTACCCAAGAAATTCTTCCTTAGGCGGAGGTTCTCTAGAGTTTTCAGACATTAAAAAATTTAATCTCTACCCCCATCACTTTCATATAAATACTACCCTTACACACATCAATCATAGCATTAGTGTCAAACATAAAAGGCCTCCCAAGTAGTATGGGAGCTTTTAGTTGATCATCATGTGAGCCTTCCATGCACAATACCAAGAAATCAACTAGAGTTATTAAATCATTTATTTGGACCAACACTCCTTCTGCAACTCCTAATGGTCGTTTTACCGAATGATCCGCTAGTTGTATGTCGTGTGTAGGAGGTTTTAACTCAGTTATCCCCAATTCCCTAAAAACTTGGTAAGGCATCACATTGACACTAGCTCCTAAATCCATTAAACCTTTGAAACTTTGACCCCTTAGAGTGATTGGAATAGTAAAACATCCGGGGTCTTTCATTGCACTTTTGGTTTTCATAACATCCACACCACCAGAAGGTGTGGTTTGTCCAACATCAAGAGGAGGGGACTCTAATACATCATTGTTTAACCCCACACTTCTCTCATTCGCACATGTATACTCATCATCATTAGATTCATAAGTACAAAGAGAAGAAATAAATACCTCCTCGATTTCCTCACTGTCATCCCACACCGTCATGATTGACTTCGCTTGGTCTGGTGGGTTTTGAAAATTTCCCTGTTTATACCGTTGCTGCCCTTCAGCTAGTTGACCAATTTGGGTCTCCAGCTTTTTGTTGACAGCATCCTGTTGCTTTTCTCGTTGCTCCATCACCCACCTCATTTGTTGTTGTTCTTGCAGCATTGACCTCATCATTTCCTCCATGGATTGCTTGGGTTGCTGTTCCGGATTCCCTTATGGGGGAGGAGGATAAAGAGGTTTTTGTTGTTGAAACTGGTTCCCTTGGTTACCCCTCCATGACAGATTCGGATGATATTTCCAATCAAGATTATAAGTGTTAGAATAAATACCACCTTGATTCTGTCTTGGGGGATAATCTTGCATTACATTTACCTGTTCAGAATCACACTGCGCAACAACTTGGCAAACATTAGTAGCATGAGTGTTAGGACTACATTTAGTACAGAAATCAGATACAACATTATCACTTGATGAACCCATATTAGTGTTAAATTTCGCAAGATTTTGGTTCAACAAGGCCACCTGTCTAGAGAATTCATCCACACCACTCAACTCATGCACTCCCCTAGGTTTTCCACTAGAGTCTTTTTCTTGAGAATAGGCCCCTAACATCTCAAATAATTCCTGAGTTTCGGCAACAGTTTTAGCTCCTAGAAAGCCACCTGCTGTCTTGTCAACCATAGCTTGGTCAACTGCACTCAACCCACCATAAAATGTTTGATGTAAAAGGGCCTCGGGAAAAGCATGATGGGGACACTGCACTTGCAACATTTTAAACCTATCCCATGCTTCATGAAATGGCTCAGCTTGATCTTGTGTAAACCCTATGATTTTCTGTCTAAAGGTGGCCAAAGTGGCATGTGGGAAGATTTTTTTAAGGAAAGAATCATGCAGCCCATCCCATATAGTAATGCTCCTAGTAGGAAGTAACATTAGCCAAGTTTTAGCTGCCCCTTGAAGAGCAAAAGGAAAGTATTTAAGCCTTAATTTTTCGTCAGTAACCCCCTCCTTAACTGGGAATCCCGACACAATCATCATATATTCTCTCAAAAAGTTCAAAGAATCTTCAGCGGGAAGACCCTGGAACTTAGGCAGTTGACTAAAACAATGACCCTTCGCCTCATAGGTCTTAGCTGCATCAGTCAAGACAATGTACAACACAGATGTGTCGACCTTAGGCCTAGCATACTCTTTCATTAAAGGATTAGCCATTTCTACTTCAATTAACTCTTCTTCCTCGGTGGAAGAAGTTTCAGGTTCACTTAAAATTAGCTCTGCCTCGGTGATAGAAGCTTCAGATTCAGAATCAGACTCGTGGATAGAGGGAATTCCCCTATCAAGTCTATCAATATTATCGTTCAAAGGGACCAACTCGGGATCCAATGAACGTCTACCAAACATACACCGATTAAATGAACTTGTAAATCACAACAAGTCCCCGGCAACAGCGCCAAAAACTTGATGGATAAAATTCCACTGTAATAAAAACCTTGCAAGTGTACAAGTCACCGAAGTAGCAACGTACAAACGTAAGGGTCGAACCACAGAGACTTGAGTGAAAACAAGTATATTTATTAATGTAAAAGTATCCAGGGGTTTTTGTTTGAGAATATTTAATTAAACTACTAATGCAAGAATTTAAACTAATATTAAGAAAATAATTAAAAAGAAGAATTTATCAAGGATGACAAGGAATTCACGGATTGGATTCACAAATACCTTCACTTTATACTATGCTCATAATAATAAGATCAATCTCATTCTTGGGTTCATTCACTTTAGTAAGAATTGGGATGCTTCGGTCGCCGGATTGCAATCCTTTTATTTCTTTTATATTATACTTTCCGCTAGGTCTACACAATATGCAAGAAATTCATGTAGCACTCAAGAACATATGAACCTAAATCCTTTTGACTTCCGCTAGGTCCTTAATTGAATTTAATCATCAAAACAAATGTCAACGTATTATCACCCACGCTAGTGCAGTAATAAATACCCTATAATTCTAAAGCCAATTTATATCTTAACATATAATTGAAACTAAAGAATTTAACATGAAGAATATTTTGATGAACAAGAATTAATATTGAATGGAAGAATTAAATCTATAGCATAAAGATCTAGTATTTGCTACTACCAATCTATGAATCTAAAAATTTAGCTACTCATATTCATAACAAAAGAAACAAGAAAAATAATAAAGAACATCAAAACCTGGAATAAATAGATGAAAATCTTGATACAACTCTTGAATCCTTGAATAAAGTATGTATAAAGTATTGTGGATGGAATGTTATATGTATACTAGGGATAAGGAGGTGTAAAAATAGGAAAAACCCTAGGATTCCTTGTTGAAAAAGGAGAAATAAAGTGCTGGTGGCCGGATTTCCCCAGGAGCCCTTGGTATTTTTGAGTTTCCAGAAAATCCCTCCAAAAATTTCCCAAAGGTCCTCCAGAAATTCCAGAAAAGCCCCTGGAAATTTGGAAATTTCTGAAAAGCCCCTCAAGTTTGGACAATTCCAGAAAAGTCCTTGGATAATTCCCCTAAGGTCCCTGGGCGAGTGGGCGCTTGCTAGGGTGCAAGTGGGAGCCTACTTTGGTCAAAATCTGCTGTTTTTTCTGTCCAAAGACCAAGTGGGCGCCTGATATGGATCAGGCGGGCGCTTGGTGCTTCGCTGATTATCGCACAATCTTCCGGAGGCCATAACTTATTCATAAGAACTCCGATTTGGACGTGTAAACTATCGTTGGAAAGCTCTTTTCGAGTACTATCCAATGGAATTGATTGATCAAAAGTAACATCTATTTATATTTATATTCTGGTCCATTCGTTATCCTTCCTTTTCGCGCTTTAACGCTCATGAATCCATACATTCTTTCGCTCCTTTCTCCAAAAACCATCAAAACACATCCATCAGGGACCAGTAAAAGTATATAATTTGGATGGGTAGAAACACATCCATCAGGGACCAGTAAAAGTATAATTATAATTTATTAAAATTATGATTAAATGTCAATTAAAATAAAAAAGAAATAATTACGGGCACAATAAGTGACGCACAAATGTATTTGACCATTAATTGTGAATATATGCAAGGTATATAAAGGTGACTAGGTACGATATGACTTGTCCTATTACTTACTTGGAGTCTAATACTTATGAACTCATATTTGGATTGGGTATGTTATGATGGACACTTATGTGCCATATGGTTGATGGGTATTTGCGTATGATTATATGTTGTTGAGAGATACGATACAGTTTCTCGTGTGAATTATGGAAAGGTTCACTACTTTTGGGCCTAGTTGAATTGGTTTAGGACAAGTAAACATCTGCTTGTGAATTTGAGTTAAGGTGGCGTGTGTATTTGAGGTAAAATATGTGAATACGAATATTCGGTTCACTTGTGGGTGCGACACATATCGCATGTGGCTGCGACACATATCGCAGGTGGGTGCGACACATATCGCATGTGGGTGCGACACATATCGTATGTGGGTTCTGCACATACAACACAATTACTAGAGAGCACAAAAGTTTGGAAATGTTGATGATCAGAGGGTTTCCCTGATACCGTATCCTTTGTTATGTGTTCACATCAGCTATTATGTGATATTTTATGAGTTGACATTTCTTACCATGCAATATATTATCTTTTTAATGTTCGCATTACTTATTAAGAATACTTTATTGTTTTTATAGTAACTTACTGAGTTTCGACTCACCCTGTTTCTTTGTTTATTTATTTTCCTTAATTTTCAGGCAAGGAAGATCGTCAGTAAGGTACGACTTAGCGGGGATCTTTGAGAAGGTTGTTTCTGTTATGGGTAGTTGCTCTATTGAGCTTATATATGTTTATTTTCATGAGGACGATGGTTTTACTGAGTTATATAAACTCTGTAAATTTTCGTAGATGTGTTTTGTGCCTATAATAAAGTGTTTGTTATTATTTTTGGTGCCGGCCTTTATAGCAGGGTTCACGCACCTGGTTCGAGGTACCATATAGGACCCCGGGACTCGGGACACGTCAGTTGGTATCAGAGATTAGGTTAGCTATCAGCCTGGATAGGATTCATAGGCTTGGTGGGTTGGTTAATGAGTGTGCTATCGACGTCGAGTGTTTGCTTAGTTGAGATGATACTAGGCATGGGACTGGTGTTTATAGAGTTAGTCTATTTGGGGGTGGATAGTTTAAGGAAGCCGAGAGTGCGATTTCTTATATGTTTAAGCTTATCTCATCCCTACTTGTTTCTTATTTTGTGTCATATTTCTACGTTTCTCCTGACTCTTTGCCTTATGTGCTAGAGGTATATTCTTCGAAGAGAAAATAAAGGATTGACATTGGTGTTTATAAGAATCTTGATACAAGTTTGGGTGATCACATCGTATATGTTGATTTAGTCGTGTTACCTATAGGGGACATTGACGTTATACTTGACATGGACTAGATCTGTTGCATTATGCATTTACTGATTTCCATCAATAGGTGGTAAAGTTTTATATGCCCGTGTGTTTTATTTTGTAATTAAGCATGGTAGATATATGTGTGGCATTCATGTTATTTATGCATTGAAATCCAGAAACATGTTATCACAAGGTTGTGTCGGGTGTTTACCTTATGTGGTTGACAAGTTTACACACCTGCACTGACACGCCCCAGGTCCCGGGATTCCCTAATAGAACCTCGAACCTGGTGCGCGTAACTAACAAGAAACAAGAAACTAACGGGAAACAGGAATAATACCTGTTAAAAACAAAACTGACGTGATATATATACTCAAGAGTAGGGAGCTAAGATAGCTCACACGAGTTCTAGACCAAGAAAATTAAAACCAAACAAGGTTATATACAGCGGAAGACATGCCTAGCAAATAAGCTGGCATCAAGAACTGTCTAGGGACAACAAATACTACCCCAATACAAGCCCAGAGTTTAATTAACTCATACAAGATCGTCCTTACCAAAATATAAAAGGACACTAACTTCGAACAAGAATATCCTGCTGAGTAAGTTCCCAGCTAAGTCGAGCCTCACTGCGTACTATCCCCTGCTTTCCTGGGGGGGGGGAAACAATTAAACAAATAAAGGGTGAGATAAATCTCAGTAAGCTATTAACATGCAACTATATCTCATGTTATCATGCAATACAAATAGATACTCAACTAAACATATATCAAGTATCATCAAGTAACAAGTATAGGAGAGGCTAAGCTAACTCAACAAGTAATCAAGCTCAAGAAAGGTTCAGGTAACAAGTAATCAAGTAGAGTGAGAGGCTAAACCAGCTCACCAAGATGCACATAGGCCTATCACGCATTGTACCTGAATCCTTCCTTATTTCTCCCAAGAATACCATTTGTTGTCGATGCTTTTCTAGCTGAGGACAACCAAGAACAGGAACAAGAGACTGTTGTGCAGTATATAAGAAGACCTGGTAACCAGTGTCATCCACAAGATACAAAATCCACGTGGTGAACAAGACGGGAGTTAGCATTCACTTAGGTCAGGCTTATTGCTCCAACCAAGGAAGCTATGCCCTTACTATGGCCGGTAGTAAGGGGTCGGGCGGAAATACATAGGGACCCGATTGTCACTTAAACCCCAGCTCTCGCGACAAGCGTGAACCTATATATTTTCGAACAAGCAAGGAGAACCAGCTGGACTCACCAAAATGCACAAGTAGATATTTACTTGAACTACGAGAACAGAACTCAGTCCCTTATTAGTGGACTATTCTTTATGCACCATGTAATTATGTATCATGTGCTCACAAGAATATGCACCATGTAATTATGTATCATGTGCTCAATATAAGTACACGTACGCAATTATTGCGAATACAAACCAAGATAACAATGGCACATAAGGTGTCCATGTAATACGATCAATCCAAGTAAGAGTCCATTTATAACAGACTTCAGTCAAGTAGTAGGGTATTTCACTTTGTCACATGCCAAGTTTGCACGTACATATTCATATCACGTTTAACACATTAAAGTGTCTATCACGATACCCTTACTATCAAATAGAGTCCAATACCTTAGACTCTAAACACGTAGTAGAATAGGTCACATTCCTACCTAGTCACAATCATATCTCACGTATATGTATCGTTAGTAATCGAATACATTTTCCAACACATATTGTGTTCTGTAATCATTCTTATTAATTTAAATCGTAGTATTCACGATTATATGAATTATCTTCATATTACACTAGTCCCTATTTTCTTTATGAACCATTTCAAGACAAGATATCTTCTTTATATTTTATATACTTCCTTGAGTATATACACGATTAAAACTAAATCATTTACACTTTAGTGCTTATTTATAGCACTTCCAATATACACGTATCAAGTTCAACTATGTAGTAGAGTTAATCATTCTCTATCTAGTTCCATAACCCAATTCTTTGGTTATTCATACCATGTACCAATCAATCAAGAAGCCACATTCTATCAAGTAAATATATGCAAGATTCGCATATACACATCAAGACTCTTTCAAGTTTATTACCATACACCTATATTGGTGTCAAGGCACGTACAAGATTTTATAATCTTATATTCAAGTCTTAATCCAATTATTTGGATGTTCAAGTCATGTACGAGATTTTATTGTCTTATACTTCAAGTTACTGTCTCATCTTAAGACATTCAAGACATTCAGGACATTCAGGACATATACAAGATCTTATCATCTTATATCCAAGTTATCAATCCATTTCTTTGGATGATTAAACATGTACAAGAGTTAATTATCTTATACTTCGAGTTCAAGCTAGGTAGATGAATTATACATCTTTCACGTACTATTTTCCAAATCCTTTTCTTAGGACATTCAAGCTCTAGACATTAGTTGGTGCCCCTAAGGTACACAAACATTAACTTCAAGACACATAAAAGAGTTACTACTCTTATATTCAAGTTATCATTTAATTATGATTCAAGTCCACATTTTATTTGTTCACAAATGGACTATTTTTCAGTACTAGAGTGTTATACAACACTTATCTAGGCCATCTAGGGTAGTACCCTAAACCTAGACCAAGAATACTTCAAGTTCAATTTAAGTAAATGAGCTATACAACTCATACTTACAAGTTCTTAATCCCCTACATAGGATATTCAATCTCAAGTCATTGTTTTAATGCCCCTAAGGTGCACAATCATTGGCTTCAAGACAAGTATAACACATAAGTGCTTGTTCATAGCACTTTCAAGACCTATAAAAGAGTTGTTCCTTTTATACTCAAGTTCTCATTTTAATTTAATGAGTAATCATGTTCAAGACTCACTTCTGATACCCCTAAGGTATCACAATACTTACTAGGACATCTTATCCTAAGGCTATATGCCTTAACAAGGGTTATTTCCAACTTATACAATCATTAAACAAGTTTTACAATTTTTCAGGACATATGGGCGGCCGCACAAAATGGTGTGGGCGGTCGCCCAAAATCAGGCTTTCCAAGAACAAAATACTTCAGATAGATGGGCGGTCGCCCAGCCCAAAATGGGCGGTCGCCCAAGGCCCAAAAATGCCAAAATCCGAATTCTTTCCCAGGTTAAATAATTTTCCGTCCCAAGCGTAGGAGTATAATAACAAGCTTAAATCACTCATTTCAATTATACTTTCTTATTTCAACAGAGACTTTTATACTTATAAATTCTCCGTCCCAAATGTAGGAGTAACTTTTATTAACTCTTAGGCAATACCCAAAACATTATTTCAGGCTCAATTCATTTCTTTTACCGTCCCATAAATAATAGGACAATTTCATACTATTCCAATTTAATATTTCACCGTCCCCAAAAGTATAAGTACAATTTTATTTTATACTAATATACCCATCTAGGGATACTTCCATTCATTTCCCCGTACCACAAATAATGGTACAATTTTTCTAATAATATTTAAATCAAGTTACTATTTTACCGTCTCACGAATAGGAGTATAATTTTTCAATCTAATTACAAACCCATTTAGTATTGCTTCATGTTCTATGTTCTCTGTACGGGTATAAAAATACTCCCTTCGTCCCAATTTTACAAGTATCACAAAAATTGCCCAAAACACAATTTTAACAAGAACAATTAGCGGGAATAACATATATGCATGTTATTACAAGTAAGGGGGAGTCAATAACTTACCTAGTCAAAAATCAAGTTGACCCAAATTAATTTTTGATCGGTCTGGAACGCTCTAATCAACGCCACAAATATTTATCCGGGACCGGAATCACGAACAGAGGGATAATTAAGCTCGAGGAGTCGAGAATAGGGAGAATCCTAAACCTAGCTTTTAGAACAGAAGGAGAGAGCGTAAACCAATTTGGGGAAAATGCTTCTGAGAAGAAAGCAACCCACCTTTTATACTAAACAAATTTCGAAAATTGCAACTAGGCCCCTCAAGTTTTAACTTTGACAAAAAGGCCCCTAAACTTTCAACTTTGACATTTAACCACCTTAACTTTCTAAAGTAGCTAAATAATTAACTCAAATAAAATAGCATATAAATATGCTAGCCAAGAATTTAACAAGCAAGTCAAGAATTTAACAAATAAGTCAAATATTTAACGAGATTAAGGATGGGCGTTACATCCTCCCCACCTTAAAGAAAATTCATCCTCGAATTTTTACTGATCAAGATTATAACATATATAATCAACAAGTAGGACTCGATCACATCAAGAATATACACATATACTCATAATTAAGTATTACACACATACTCACAAATATTTTATGCAATCACGATGTATCAATTATAACATCTAAACACATAAAGTCAAGTAGACTCGATTAGTCAATCCACTATATCGGTGAAACTTGACATATCCACTAGAAATAATAGAACTGGTCATATCCTCCAGATCACTGTAATACTAGTCAAATCCACTAGGCAATCTCAGATACTGAAGTCGTGGTTATCCATCGTTTCAATATTCAAAACTGACTTTACGTATATCAATCCATCAAAACAATCCATCAAAAGATGTAGCTCTCGGTGTCAAATAGTTAACAATGGAGCTGCCTTCGAAATTCATTCATGAATCTCTAACAAGATTAAGAATATCTCAAGAACACGCATACCTTGGTTGTTTCCACTAATAGGTCAACACAGATACTCAATTCAGACATCCACTACAAGGTAGATATATCCTTTATCAAGAAATTCTCAAGTTGAATCTTTAACTCGTTTAACTCAATCGAGATCAAGAATATTAATCCAGATGTCAGCACTGTATTCGCACTGTAACAACTCAAGATAACCCAGTTTCTCATCAAGAATGGATACATCCATCTAGTTTGGTGTAGAAACTCCACTGTCAATCACATAGGTTAAATACCCAGTACAATCTCAAGAACCCTTTCTAGACTTTCAATGCAGAACATAAAGGTTATGCATAAATCTATCATGCTCACATATATAGTCAAGCATACTAGCATAGAAATAATTACCATCTATTGTGGTAAACAAGAATGACCTAACACATAGAAAGTCAAGTCATGACACGTAAGAGCCAAGCCATAACACGTATCACATCAATGTCCCATCTAGGTAACATGACCAAGTCAACATAGAATGTATAGGGTGTTATCACCCGCACTTCTATCAAGCTCTTACTAATAACAATATCAAGCACGTAGTCTCTTACTAGAGAATACACTTCCACGCAATTCACGAGATAAGGACAAGCATGCATATATAGCACGAAACAATGTCCACAAGACAAGATAGATACGCCTAAGTCTTTAAAGACTCGCGCTCTCGATTCTCAAACTATCTAATCCAATTGGATTAACACTACTAATACCAGTCCTATGCCTGGTATAACAACAAGTAACGAAACACTCGGCGTCGGAAACACACCCAAGATTAACCCAACCTAGGCCATAGAACCTATCCAGGCTTAGAGCTAAACCATAGCTCTGATACCACACTGACACGCCCCAGGTCCCGGGATTCCCTAATAGAACCTCGAACCTGGTGCGCGTAACTAACAAGAAACAAGAAACTAACGGGAAACAGGAATAATACCTGTTAAAAACAAAACTGACGTGATATATATACTCAAGAGTAGGGAGCTAAGATAGCTCACACGAGTTCTAGACCAAGAAAATTAAAACCAAACAAGGTTATATACAGCGGAAGACATGCCTAGCAAATAAGCTGGCATCAAGAACTGTCTAGGGACAACAAATACTACCCCAATACAAGCCCAGAGTTTAATTAACTCATACAAGATCGTCCTTACCAAAATATAAAAGGACACTAACTTCGAACAAGAATATCCTGCTGAGTAAGTTCCCAGCTAAGTCGAGCCTCACTGCGTACTATCCCCTGGTTTCCTGGGAGGGGGGGAAAACAATTAAACAAATAAAGGGTGAGATAAATCTCAGTAAGCTATTAACATGCAACTATATCTCATGTTATCATGCAATACAAATAGATACTCAACTAAACATCTATCAAGTATCATCAAGTAACAAGTATAGGAGAGGCTAAGCCAACTCAACAAGTAATCAAGCTCAAGAAAGATTCAGGTAACAAGTAATCAAGTAGAGTGAGAGGCTAAACCAGCTCACCAAGATGCACATAGGCCTATCACGCATTGTACCTGAATCCTTCCTTATTTCTCCCAAGAATACCATTTGTTGTCGATGCTTTTCTAGCTGAGGACAACCAAGAACAGGAACAAGAGACTGCTGTGCAGTATATAAGAAGACCTGGTAACCAGTGTCATCCACAAGATACAAAATCCACGTGGTGAACAAGACGGGAGTTAGCATTCACTTAGGTCAGGCTTATTGCTCCAACCAAGGAAGCTATGCCCTTACTATGGCCGGTAGTAAGGGGTCGGGCGGAAATACATAAGGATCCGATTGTCACTTAAACCCCAGCTCTCGCGACAAGCGTGAACCTATATATTTTCGAACAAGCAAGGAGAACCAGCTGGACTCACCAAAATGCACAAGTAGATATTTACTTGAACTACGAGAACAGAACTCAGTCCCTTATTAGTGGACTATTTTTTATGCACCATGTAATTATGTATCATGTGCTCACAAGAATATGCACCATGTAATTATGTATCATGTGCTCAATATAAGTACACGTACGCAATTATTGCGAATACAAACCAAGATAACAATGGCACATAAGGTGTCCATGTAATACGATCAATCCAAGTAAGAGTCCATTTATAACAGACTTCAGTCAAGTAGTAGGGTATTTCACTTTGTCACATGCCAAGTTTGCACGTACATATTCATATCACGTTTAACACATTAAAGTGTCTATCACGATACCCTTACTATCAAATAGAGTCCAATACCTTAGACTCTAAACACGTAGTAGAATAGGTCACATTCCTACCTAGTCACAATCATATCTCACGTATATGTATCGTTAGTAATCGAATACATTTTCCAACACATATTGTGTTCTGTAATCATTCTTATTAATTTAAATCGTAGTATTCACGATTATATGAATTATCTTCATATTACACTAGTCCCTATTTTCTTTATGAACCATTTCAAGACAAGATATCTTCTTTATATTTTATATACTTCCTTGAGTATATACACGATTAAAACTAAATCATTTACACTTTAGTGCTTATTTATAGCACTTCCAATATACACGTATCAAGTTCAACTATGTAGTAGAGTTAATCATTCTCTATCTAGTTCCATAACCCAATTCTTTGGTTATTCATACCATGTACCAATCAATCAAGAAGCCACATTCTATCAAGTAAATATATGCAAGATTCGCATATACACATCAAGACTCTTTCAAGTTTATTACCATACACCTATATTGGTGTCAAGGCACGTACAAGATTTTATAATCTTATATTCAAGTCTTAATCCAATTATTTGGATGTTCAAGTCATGTACGAGATTTTATTGTCTTATACTTCAAGTTACTGTCTCATTTTAAGACATTCAAGACATTCAGGACATTCAGGACATATACAAGATCTTATCATCTTATATCCAAGTTATCAATCCATTTCTTTGGATGATTAAACATGTACAAGAGTTAATTATCTTATACTTCGAGTTCAAGCTAGGTAGATGAATTATACATCTTTCACGTACTATTTTCCAAATCCTTTTCTTAGGACATTCAAGCTCTAGACATTAGTTGGTGCCCCTAAGGTACACAAACATTAACTTCAAGACACATAAAAGAGTTACTACTCTTATATTCAAGTTATCATTTAATTATGATTCAAGTCCACATTTTATTTGTTCACAAAGGGACTATTTTTCAGTACTAGAGTGTTCTACAACACTTATCTAGGCCATCTAGGGTAGTACCCTAAATCTAGACCAAGAATACTTCAAGTTCAATTTAAGTAAATGAGCTATACAACTCATACTTACAAGTTCTTAATCCCCTACATAGGATATTCAATCTCAAGTCATTGTTTTAATGCCCCTAAGGTGCACAATCATTGGCTTCAAGACAAGTATAACACATAAGTGCTTGTTCATAGCACTTTCAAGACCTATAAAAGAGTTGTTCCTTTTATACTCAAGTTCTCATTTTAATTTAATGAGTAATCATGTTCAAGACTCACTTCTGATACCCCTAAGGTATCACAATACTTACTAGGACATCTTATCCTAAGGCTATATGCCTTAACAAGGGTTATTTCCAACTTATACAATCATTAAACAAGTTTTACAATTTTTCAGGACATATGGGCGGCCGCACAAAATGGTGTGGGCGGTCGCCCAAAATCAGGCTTTCCAAGAACAAAATACTTCAGATAGATGGGCGGTCGCCCAGCCCAAAATGGGCGGTCGCCCAAGGCCCAAAAATGCCAAAATCCGAATTCTTTCCCAGGTTAAATAATTTTCCGTCCCAAGCGTAGGAGTATAATAACAAGCCTAAATCACTCATTTCAATTATACTTTCTTATTTCAACAGAGACTTTTATACTTATAAATTCTCCGTCCCAAATATAGGAGTAACTTTTATTAACTCTTAGGCAATACCCAAAACATTATTTCAGGCTCAATTCATTTCTTTTACCGTCCCATAAATAATATGACAATTTCCTACTATTCCAATTTAATATTTCACCGTCCCCAAAAGTATAAGTACAATTTTATTTTATACTAATATACCCATCTAGGGATACTTCCATTCATTTCCCCGTACCACAAATAATGGTACAATTTTTCTAATAATATTTAAATCAAGTTAGTATTTTACCGTCTCACGAATAGGAGTATAATTTTTCAATCTAATTACAAACCCATTTAGTATTGCTTCATGTTCTATGTTCTCTGTACGGGTATAAAAATACTCCCTTCGTCCCAATTTTACAAGTATCACAAAAATTGCCCAAAACACAATTTTAACAAGAACAATTAGCGGGAATAACATATATGCATGTTATTACAAGTAAGGGGGAGTCAATAACTTACCTAGTCAAAAATCAAGTTGACCCAAATTAATTTCTGATCGGTCTGGAACGCTCTAATCAACGCCACGAATATTTATCCGGGACCGGAATCACGAACAGAGGGATAATTAAGCTCGAGGAGTCGAGAATAGGGAGAATCCTAAACCTAGCTTTTAGAACAGAAGGAGAGAGCGTAAACCAATTTGGGGAAAATGCTTCTGAGAAGAAAGCAACCCACCTTTTATACTAAACAAATTTCGAAAATTGCAACTAGGCCCCTCAAGTTTCAACTTTGACAAAAAGGCCCCTAAACTTTCAACTTTGACATTTAACCACCTTAACTTTCTAAAGTAGCTAAATAATTAACTCAAATAAAATAGCATATAAATATGCTAGCCAAGAATTTAACAAGCAAGTCAAGAATTTAACAAATAAGTCAAATATTTAACGAGATTAAGGATGGGCGTTACATGCACCAAAGCTAGAGGATATATCCATTACTTGTGAGTTTTGAGATATATTTTCTAATGAGTACAACATGTCCCTTGACAGGGAACTTGAGTTATGTGTTGAGTTGTTACCAGGTACAGCATGTTTATCTAAAATAGTGTGTATATATCACTGGTAGACTTAAAAGAGTTAAAGATTCAATTTGAGGAATTACTTGAACGAGGATTCATCAACCATAATGTGTCTTCTTGTTAGAGGATATATCATTTTGGGGTGGTCTCAGTTCATACATAGTTATTGACATTTCAAAAGTGGATACGATGGTAAATGGAGGTCCACAGTTTCTTGGGATTAATATGATATAATCACAGATTTATTGATGGAATTTCTAAGATAGCTACATTTTTAACTATTTTGACACAGAAAGCTACACTTTTTTTGATGGAGTGACAAATGTGGAACTGGTTTTCAAGAATTGAAACGATGGTTGACAGTAATTCCAGTGTTAGCATTACTTAAGGGATTCGACTAGCACCATTATTATCTAGTGGATTTGACAAGTGTTATTGTTTTCTAGGGGATATGACAAGTGCTATCATTATATAGGGGATATGACAAGTGCTATCATTATATCTAATGGATCTGACCATTATTACTGTTTTCTAGTGGATATGTCAATTGTTATTGTTATTTAGTGGATCTGATTAATACAACATTAATGCCTCTTTAAAGAGATATTGAGATGTGTGTTGATCAAAATGGTAAAATAGTTGCATAAGCTTTGAGGAGAATATTTTTATATGAACAGAATCATCTTACCCATGATTTGGAACTGGTTGCAATTATATTTGTATAGCATTAATGGATGACCTTTCTTTATGGAGCCAAGTTTGAAGTGTTAAATGACCACAAGAGCTTGAAGTATTTATTTATTTCAGAAAAAGCTAAACATGAGATATCATAAGTGGATGGAGAAACTTATCGATCGTGACTGTACTGTGTTATATTATACAGGAAAAGCAACTAATTAGCGGATGCATTGAACATAAAGACCTATACTTCATATTTGATGGTATTGAATGGAAGATGTTAGAGGATTCAACCAACTGAATTTCCGTGAATCGAGACATGGGTGATTTTTGCGATTGTGGAACTTATACCATTTCTATTCCAGTAGATAATGAAGCGCAAGTGACTGATTCTAAACTTCAAGAGATCATAGTGGAATAAGGGTTGGTAAAGAACTGTCTTTTACCTTGAATAGTGATGGAATCTTAATATTTTGTAGCAGAGAGTATGCATTCAACAACTAATGGAATTAAACACACATAGTAGAATTAAACACAAATAGTGGATTTAAACAACAGGTACTCGGACTTGAAGAGGCTCTCAAGACAAAGTACTCTATTCATTCATGTAGCGCAAAAATATACTGAGACTTGTAGAAACACATCTAGAGGAATGACAAGAAATAGAAATTTTAGTGGATGTGACTAAATTCTTGACACTCCAACATGTGAAAGCAGAACATCAATGGTCAGGAGATTATATACTACACCCATAAGAGATTCTTGAATGGATATGTGAACATATAATGATGGATTTTGTAACAGGGTTAACACGTAATCGATGAGGTTGTGATGATATTTTGTTTGTAGCGGATTGAATAACCAAGTCTGCTCACCTTGTATGTGTTTGGATGGGATATTCATTGAAAAAGTTTTCTTCTTTACGTGATCGGAGATGATAAAACTTTATTGGGTTCTTGTGTGGATCTGACATGGATCTTTAATTCTCATCTAGATTCTGGAAGGTTCTTCATTGGGTTAAGGGTACTAATTTGAGTTTCAGTACAACAACTGAGCCTTAGTCAAATGCGCAATCTTAGAAATTGATAAGAATTTTCGAGAATACTCGATTTGAGAGAACAAGTCTACCTCTTTTGAGAATAGTATAGAGAATAATGAAAGCGAAAAGGCTACATGGAAGCATAACAAGCACTGTGAAACATGTATCCGGAGTTGGATTGATTGATCTGGTAAGCAAATTCGAGGACGAATTTATTTTAAGGGGGAGAGGGTGTAACACCCAAGATTTTTTGCATGCATTTCACATGCATATCATTAACATGCTTACATTTTAATATAATTGAGATGCACTATTTATTCATAGTTACTTGCTAGCTTTGTAGTATGAACTTGGACGTAATTGTGTGTTCTTGTGTTCATTGTAATTTTAACATTTAAATTGAAAATGTCACACACAAAAATATGAAGATGCGTTAAATTTGTAATTCCTGTCCATCTTTGACACCCTGTGGTAAAATGACTATAACTCTTAGTAGAAAATTCGAAATTCAAATCCGAAAAAGGCTGAGTGAACTAGACATCTAAGGCTTTCCAAAGCATATTTATTTGATCAACTAGTTTTTAGCCCGTCGATACTTGACGGGATATATTAAAAATAATTACTTTGAAACTCACATAATTTTTTTTTGACTTCTTTACTATATTTAACCACTTCTTATATATATATTTTTACCATTAAACATGTTTTATTTATAAAATTTATCATTTAAATGTTATTTTACGTTTAAAAAATATTTTCATTAGACAAACATACAACTTCACATAAATTCAATAATTCATTCACCCTCCCATCATATTATTATCGACCACCAGCCAACTATCCAAATTTTTACCCTATTACAACATTTATTTGGATTTCAAAGCACATGTGAAGCTAGGACAAAGCCAAAGGGTTCATTTTACCCTCCCCTTTAATTTTGGAATGTATCAGTTTTAGCACTTTTAATTTTAAGAATGTCCCTTGCATAAATAAAAAAATTGAACATTTATCTGGGATGAAGAGAATATGATATAGTTTGGATAAAAAAGCCCAAAGATAGAGAAATTGTGGCTTACATACATATACATATTTCACAAGAAAATATACAGCATGAAAAACCCTTGATGAAGCATTATGTTTTTATTTTTATTTTTTATCACTGCCCACAACGTTGAAATTGGATGTTCTTAAAAATACAAAGAATGAATCCAATAGCATTCAGAAAAGTGGCAAAAATAGACATTAACAAACTAACGAGAAATTAAGTATCTTCTCCTCACTGTCCATCACCTTTCGGAGCAGTTTCCATAATTTCATCTGCCGATTCAAACCATAACAAAAGAAAAAAAAACATTTATGAGTTAGTTTGAACAACAAAATAAAACACATTGCACAATAGGAAAAAGTTTTGGATTTTAATTGGTTAAGTGTATATAACTGAAGTCAAAATATGTGTAAGAATACAAAGTAAGCATGTGTCCGACATGAAACTTGGTGATTCGGATGAAACCTGTAAAGTAGAAAATGAGATAGTATGCATGAAGCCTGTAAATTGAAAAATGAGATGGTTGCTGTGGAATTTCAACTTAGCCATTTGACATGCAATTCTAACATTCTATAGTACATGGCCTATGTATAGTTTGGTTAGGAGAAGCCTTAAGATTTTGTTTAGTGAGATGAACGGGAGGCCTAATTATATAGGTGAAGTTACAAATTTAAGGGACGCTAGTATTTGTTTAGTTTAAGTTTGAATTATCATTATCCAGTATTATGTGATGCAAGTATTCTAGGCCGGAAGTAGTATTAATTATTGTTTTTAGAGGTTTGTGTTATTCTTATGCTAAACTTCTCACTTTTGTTACTTCATCAAAAACAAATTTGAAAAAAAACATCGAACATTTATTTTGAGACGTAAGTAATATCAATTATCGTTTTTAGAGGTTTGTGTTATTCTTATGCTAATCTTCTCACTTTTGTTACTTCAGTGCTTAAAAGGGAATGACCTTTTCCATAGCCTAACTAAACCTTTAGTACACCCTTCTTTTGAGGAGGAATATGCAATACAAACACACTACACCGGAAAAAATACTTGGAAATTTTTTGAATGAAAGAACTTAAAAGTTACATCAAAGTAAAAACCCAGGAGCTTATCTTATTATGTCCCATTAGACAAAACAATCCTCGTGACAAAAACAAACCCTATTGAAGCCAAAATATTACACCGTTAGATATCACTTTATAAGTTCAACCATCTGAAATTAAAAATACAAAATTTTCATGTACGGCTAATCCAGCGAATGACCAATAGAAACAACAATAGTAAATTTGAATAATTAACCAGAAATTACCTACATGCGTGGTCAAATAATTGGGAGGCAAGAGATATGAAAGTTTTTTTTTTTTTTACCTTGAATGACCTAGTATATTGAGCGGGTGAAAGAAGAGTGTAAAGCTGTGGAAGAAGGATGTTAAAGATTGACAAAAACTTATATAAGACGGTAGGTCTCATGTAGGCGGGTTTTAGTTAAAGAGTAAATAGTTTGTACTCATATAAGTTGGGCGGGGCAAGCCCGTTTTCTCTCTCAGCGAGATGAGACGCACACTTTTAAAGATTTATAGTTTATTTATAAATTAGGTATCTACACTGAATAATCGATTAATTTTAAATGAGATTGAACTCCAACTTCAAAAAACATTAAGTGTTCGTTTAACTATAGATGGCCATCAGTATTCAAATTATTTCCTTAAACAAATTAGACTTATTAGCTTGAAACTTTGGGAAGATTATCTCCACGCTAAG
Organism: Campanula takesimana; assembly: GCA_026119855.1. Taxonomy (NCBI): domain Eukaryota; kingdom Viridiplantae; phylum Streptophyta; class Magnoliopsida; order Asterales; family Campanulaceae; genus Campanula; species Campanula takesimana. The sequence goes on along the minus strand of JAOWBW010000817.1, from coordinate 563,831 downwards.
TTAAATCAAACAATTCCTAAAAGAGATTGAATTCCTAAATTCAAATAAAAATTCAAAAAAAAAATAATTAAATTTGCATTTATATATAAATAACAATTATTATTCAAATTATTTTATTAAATAAATTATACTTATTAGCTTAATTTATATTAACATAAAGATTAGATCTCTATGCCAATTAAATTAAACAATTCCTAATACACATTGAATTTCAAATTCAAATAATTTTAACTATGTATGCTTAAATTTGGATGAATATTAATATGCAAATTTTTTCACTAAATGAGACTCATTTAATTGGCAATTTGAAATTAGAAAATAAAAAATCATGAATGGTTAATCAACATATTGTCACAAAGAACTGAACACTGATCTTAAAAACACAAAAGATTTCAAACCATGGGGACATCACAAATTAGTGAATATGATTGGCAAAAGGAGATTAAGAGCCTACGATAATGACAAGATTCGAAAATTAGGGTTAGAAAATACCTTTCAGTTTCTCCGTTGATTAATCGACTTTGTTGATTTAATTGGAAATTGCAATATCCAATCAAGAACTTGATATCGCTTTGTTGATTTAACTGGAATTGCAATAACTAATCAAGAACTTGATATGGCTATGCTCGTCGGCGCTGAAATTAGTCCAAGTGCCTGTAAATTAATTGCGGGTAGGATTATCAGATTGATTGTGTTTATTTGGGATTGCATGCAATCTATAAATACATAAAGATTAGATATCCGTGCCAATTAAATTAAACAAATCTTAAACGTGTTTGAATTTCAAATTCAAATAATTTTATATATGTGTGCTTAGATTTGGATGACAAATGAGACTACTTTGGTGAAGCCAATAGAATAATGACATGTGTATTTCCACGTCATAAAACCATATGGCGCAATGTAGAAGCTTGAAATGTTTGCACTTTAATATATTATATAGATAGATTTTGTGATAAAACCATATTTATCCAGTATTTAATCAAAGAATAATAATTAAATTAGATTTAAACTCTAACTAAGTTGAACGTGCCACGTGGAATAATGACGTGGAATTCCACGTGGCTGAATGAGGGAGCACAAAATTTCTCTGCTATATTATATTTATAGATTTGGTTGAGTAAAGCATCTTTTATAAGCTGTTTAACTGCAAATTAATTCAGCCAATCATGTTAATTACACTAGTTTGACTAGTTGACTAGCGAATGGTAAATTGTCATATAATCTTATACTATTTAACTTCCTTGGACGAATTAATGAGTTGGGGTGGGGAGTACTTAGCTTTTTACCCATTTTTTTATATCATACAATTTCCATATTTCTAATCCTATATGCAAAAGACTATACCTCTTTTTACTGACTTTTCTTTCTTTACTATGGTTGATTTGGTGAGTGGCACCTAGACCACGTGGAACATAAACCGACTCCCAGCTTATTCCCTACTCACTCTTTACCAAATAAATGAAGTCTCTGTTATTTTCAAACAACAGTAAGAAGCTTAGGAAAAGGCATACGAGCGATCAAGGGTTTAGTTCACCCGAAAATTATCTATAAAATCATTTTCCGTCTTAAATTCAACTAACTGACACCGTATGATAGTAAAGATCGAGTAGGTGATCATTTCTACCCGAACAAATGCGAGTTTTATTGATGAATTTCTGTCAACTAGTAAGTTGCTACTCCCCTTTTAATTATAGTAATGCTTATACATGCTATATATTATGCTTTGACTGTCAATTATTGCTTTATGGGTCATTTGATGCTAATTATCATTTTTGTTAAAATGTGATTCTATACACATTTTAACTAGTTAAATTGACCCAAATAATTAGGACGAGAACTAGTAATAGTAATTTTGAGACGGTGGAGTAGCGGTGCTATAATAAATAATTATAATCCAAAATGAGTAAAATACCTATTACTAGTTTCGACTCACCCCGTTTCTTTGTTTATTTGTTTTCCTTAGTTTTCAAGCAAGGAAGATCGTCAGTAAGGTACGACTTAGCGGGGATCCTTGAGAAGGTTGTTTCTTTTATGGGTTGTTGCTCTATTGAGCTTATATATGTTTATTTTTGTGAGGACGATGGTTTTACAGAGTTATATAAACTCTGTAAATTTGGGTAGATGTGTTTTGTGCCTGTAATAAAGTGTTTGTTATTATTTTTGGTGCCGGCCTTTGTTGCCAGGCGTGTCTAGAGTTTTTCAAAACTCTAGTTGGTTTGGTTATTCAATAGTAAAAGCGGTTAGCCTATGGTCATTTTTAGTATTCTGTTGTCGAGCAAGTGTTGCTCGTGTATTATACAGGTTTATGGATGATGATAGTATTAGCAAGCGTCATGTCTGTTTTATAGCAGGGTTCACGCACCTGGTTCGAGGTACCATATAGGACCTCGGGACTCGGGATGCGTCAAGACGGTTAACCGGTTAAACCGTCAGCCTTTTTTTTTTTTTTTTTAATACTTAAAAAAAGGGCTGAAAGTTAAAAAAAAAATAGTGAATTTTGTTAGAAAGTTAACGAAAAAGTAACAAACTTCTCAAGAGTAATTGTAGAGAGAAATTTTGTATTGTAGAGAAAGACTTTGTATGCTTCTGTGAAAAAATGGTGAGGAGGGAGGGGGTATTTATAGTTAAATGGGTTGGAAATATTTTTTCTTATTACAAAATCAGCAGCAAGTTAAAAAACTAGCCGTTATAACAGTTAGTTTTTCTTGGGGGACCAAACTGACAAATTAAAAAGTGGGGGACCAATGTGCAGAGGTGCAGAAGTATGAAATTCAAAAAAAAAAAAAAAAAAGGGCTGGGCCGCTGGCGCCTGGCGGGCCGCTGGGCTGGGGTCCGCTGGGCCTGGCCTGTTATGGTTTTTTTTTTTCTTTTCGTTTAGACTTTGGCCCAACACGAAAAATGCAGTTTTAAGTTTTTTGTTTTTTTTTTTTTTACAAAAAGCTTTAAAAATATGTTATCATTCAAATTTTTTAAAAAAAATTATTGTTTTTTGCATAAAATACTCAAGAAATATAATGTATAGGAAAAAAAGGGACAGTACCCTTAAATTTTATTAATTAAAATTACAAAAAGGGGGACAACCAAACCTTGCCCTTTTATAATTAAGAGAGGACATAATGGAACCTTACCTCAACTTAACCATTACAATGAAATTAAAATAAACCTATTCTAAACATTAAAAAAATAAAAACTATCTAATTGCCGTCCCCTTCCGAACTTCCCGTAGACCCTTCCAAGTCGTATTGATATTATAGATCTTGTATATCCTCTTCATAAGGCATATCTTGCTCCCTCTTTTCTACTCTAATCCAATCACCAAGTAAGAGTTGATTTTATAAATTTTCAACCGTTAGTTGGGAACGTCTTGGATCTAAAATATTTCCTCCCACGCTAAATATCGATTCGACCGCAACGGTTGAAGCGGGAGAAGCTAAGACTTCTTTTGCAATTAAAGAGAGTATAGGATAACTTTCATGCCTTTGTGCCCACCACCTCAAAACGTCAAATTTACTTGGATTTGAAGTGCTTTGTACAAAATCAAAATTGGTGGAGAAATATAATTCCAACTCATAAGGCATGCTAGAAAAAGAAGAAGAGGAAGCCATTCTAGGACGTTTTGAGGAAAACAATTCGTCAAAAAATCCATATGGATTGAAATTGAGCCCACCCCCTTCTTGTGTAGCAATATCTTGATTAGCATATGAGGGAACTTGTTGTTGAGAAGGATTTCCATACTTTGCATTATACTCATTATAAAGAGTCACCAAATCTTGTTTTGTATTTTGAACAATAATCGCCGGGCTTTCATGTACTCCGTCCCCATTTGGGTATAAATTCTCATAATAAAACTTTACTATCGCCTCTAGGTTCCCCAATGTAACACGGGGATCGAATAATTTTGCAACAAAAAATAGAGACGGAATAGTATCAAAATATTTGAGCCACTTTACCCTCATTTCAATAATGCTTGGGCCCAAAACATCGCAAGTTGCTAGCATGTTAAAACTTTGAACAATTGCAACACATTGCTCAAGTACCAAAAAAGAAGTTGGATAATAAACTCCTGACAAATCCTCGGTAGCGGTATAATTTTTTTTTTAATAATTGACATAAATTAGTGCTAGCGTTCCAATGATAAGAAAATAAAGGGATGTTGGAACCCATATGAAGAAAAAATTCCATGAGAAGCTCTTTATACTCAAAACATTCCTTTAACATTGTATAGGTGGAATTCCACCTATTCGGAACATTATTGAGATAGCCGAGATCCTTGAGAATCTCGGCATATCTCCTTTCCAAGTTGTGTCTATCCTTAATTAGTTAGTTACCTATTTGATAAGAATGTAAATAGGTAGGATATATTTACTTAGATAATTTATAGGGATTAGACTTAGTCTCCAAGAAAGAGTCTATGTATATATATTGTTTGTACTCGGCATCATTGATCAAGGAAATAAACTGACTTTATTTTCCTCCATATTCCTTCTCTATACACGATTTCAACTTGGAACTAGAGCACTGGTTAGAGGACCATGGCCGGCGAATAACAGAAAACCAGTGAGGAGAACTCCGGCAAAGGGAAGGAAATTAAGGAAGAGAAGAGATCTCCATATTTTCTTTCCTCTAGTGATAATACAGGAATGATTATCAAACATGTTCAGCTAAGAGGAGAGAATTATGAAGAATGGGCACGAGTTTTCAAAGGATCGCTTCGAGCAAAGACGGAAACTGGATTCATTGATGGCAGAATCCCATGTCCTGACGATGCTGATGAAGCGGACCAATGGTGGACGGTGAACTCCATGATTGTCTCATGGATTTTTAATACGATTGAGACGACTCTTCGCTCCAGTATCACATATGTGGATGAAGCGAAGGTCTTGTGGGATGATCTGAAGGAACGTTTTTCGGTAGGGAATGGACCAAAAACCCAGCAATTGAAGGCCGACATTGCCAATTGTAGACAAGGGAAGAACGAGAGCGTGACTGCTTATTATGGACGCATAAAGAAGCTTTGGGATGCTCTTAATGATTTTGAGACGTTGCCAACATGTGCGGGCTGCAAGTGTAATATTGGGGTTGTGCTAGTAAAAAGTCGTGAGGAGGAACGGGTTCATCAATTAGTCATGGGGTTAGAAACTCCGAAGTTTGAGAATGTGAAAACCTCTATTGTCAACACGGAGCTACTTCCTTCTGTGAATAAGGTATATTCTAATGCTATAAGGGAGGAACATGTGATGGGAGGCGGACATGGAGAATTCCCAAATCCATCCAGTTTTGCTGCTCGTACATTTGATAAACCAGTTGTGAGCACAGATGGCTCGTCAGTGGCTTGACAGAAAAGAAGGATATGAGCAATGTCACTTACTCTCACTGCAAGAAGAAAGGACACAGTGCAGATTCATGCTTCAAGCTGATAGGATATTCAGAATGGTGGGGAGACCGGCGTGGGAAGCCAGCAAAAGGAACAAGCGGAAGCCAATCCTTTTTGGGAGGAAAAGATCAAGGGAAGCTGAGCACGAGATCCAACAATGCAGATGTCAGTATCGAAGGGGTTCTAGAGCAGGTTAGAGAACTGGGATTCACAGCAGATCAATGGAACAACTTCAAGAATTTTATGTAGACACGAGAGCAGACAACTGTCAGCACAACTGGCAAGACAACTGGTAAGATGAATGATAAACGTTGGCTTGTCGATAGTGGAGCCAACCGACACATAACAGGGGACATCTCTTTGCTCAGTGATGTTCAGATATTAAGGCGAATCATATTGGTTTGCCTAATGGGAGATACATAAAAGCTACGAAAGAAGGCAACGTTGATATTGCCACGAATCTTGTTTTACAAAATGTTCTATATGCCCCAACTTTTAACTGCAATCTCTTATCTGTCTCCCAATTGCTTCGAGATTCTAATTATTTGGTGCATTTTTCTGACAAACAGTGTGTTGAACAGGACTGGGTCTCGAAGATTTTGATTGGAGCGGGTGAACTGGATGGGGGGTTGTACTACTTGAGGAGGTCACCGACAACGCAAGTGTGCAACGTTAGAGAATCTGGCAGTTTTCAGTTGTGGCATCAGCGACTCGGCCATCCGTCAAGAAAAATAGTCGGTTTGTTACCTTTTATTAGTCGTAGTAGTATTAATAAAGACGTTTGTGAGATTTTTTGCAAGGCTAAGTAAAGTAGGGACAAGTTTGGAAATTTAATAAACGGGTTAAGAAAATTCGGAGTGATAATGGGACGGGAATTTACTTGTTTGGAAAAATATTTTCTTGAACATGGAATTGAACATCACACTACTTGTGTTCATACGTCCCAACAAAATGGAAGGGTGGAAAGAAAGCATCGACATATTTTAAATGTATCTCGTGCTTTAATGTTTCAAGCAAAATTACTGGTCAAATTTTGGGGGGAGTGTGTGTTGGCGGCTGGGCATTTGATTAATCGAACCCCCTCAAAATTGTTAAACGGGAAAACTCCTTATGAAATTATTTTTGGGAAGCCTCCTTCTTACTCACACATTCGGGTGTTTGGTGGTCTTTATGTTATGTACATTATTCTCGGCGTGATAATGATAAATTTGCAAGTCGAAGTAGGCGATGTGTGTTCTTGGGGTATCCTCTTGGCAAGAAAGGATGGTATGTGTATGATCTTGATGAAAATAAGTTGCTCATTTCTCAGGATGTTATTTTTGTGGAAAAGGAGTTCCCTTTTGCTCATGGTCGGGTTGACAAATATGGAGCATACACGGATTCTGATATTTTTCTTTGTCCTTCCAATGATATGGAGGATTGTGTAGAAGATGTACATGTGACTGGGGAGTTGACTGCATAGGTGACCGAACAGGTGGCAGAGCAGATACCAGCAGCTGATGAAGTTCATGATACAGTTTCTGACCAATTGACTGGCCAGGTGACTGACCAGTTGACAGAACAGGTTCCAGCACAGTTGTCTGAATAGGTTGAACAGGCTGCCAAATTGATTGAGCCAGAAAATTTGGGACGTGGTCAGAGAGTTAAGGTTCCTTCTACCAGATATCCAGTTTCTGAATATGAGTTGGGACAATCACAGGCGCATACCACTCAAGCTACACCCCCGTCCCGTCCATCTCCTCAATCCAAATCTTCAGGTACTCGTTATCCTTATCACATTTTGTCAATTGCACTAAATTCTCGTCTGCACATCATTGTTTTTTTGCTGCTATTGACTCAGGTGTTGAGCCAAAACATTTTAGTGAGGCGGTTAAGCTTCCTCAATGGCGCGAGGCTATGTCTAAAGAGCTTTATGCTCTTGATCAGAATGGAACATGGGAATTGGTGGATGCTCCTCTTGATAAGAAGGTGGTTGGTAACAAATGGGTCTATAAAATAAAGTACAATGCTGATGGGACAATTGAGCGTTGTAAAGTTCGGTTGGTGATCTTGGGAAATAGACAAGTTGAAGGTGTTGATTTCAAGGAAACATTTGCACCCACCATCAAAATGGTTACGGTGCGAGTTTTTCTTAGCATTGCTGCGATTAAAGGATGGGAACTTCATCAAATGGATGTTCATAATGCCTTTCTACATGGTGATCTTAGTGAAGATGTGTATATGAAGGTGCCCTTGGGACATCCGGATTCGTCTTCTGGGAAGGTTTTTAAACTTAAAAAATCATTATATGGTCTTCGGCAAGCTCCTCGTAGTTGGTTTGCAAAACTTTCTATGGCATTGAAGGGGTATGGATTTGTTCAATCATGTTCCGACTATTCTTAGTTCTCTTTAAAGAGTTCCGCTGCTGAGATACACGTTCTCGTCTATGTTGATGACTTGGTTATTGGTGGGGATGATTCGGTTGCCATTAGTCGCTTCAAGGCCTATCTTAGTCATTGTTTTCATATGAAAGATCTCGGGCGTCTTAAGTATTTATTGGGGCTTGAAGTGGCCCTACATCCGGATGGTATTTTCCTCTCTCAGTGCAAAAATGTGCTTGATATACTCTCTGAGGCTGGTCTTCTGGGAGTACATCCAGCCATTACTCACATTGAACAAAATCACCGTTTGGCTTTGACCGAGGATGATGATTTACGAGATCCTGAGGCTTATAGGCGACTTGGGGTCGACTTATCTATCTTACTATTACTTGCCCGTGTTGGGTTTCCAAGTAACATGCGCAGCGGAATATAGCAATTAAAATTTTAAGAAACCCAAAGCCATGGATCCGTTCATATGATTAAATCAAATACAACAAGATGAATAGAGGAATAACTAACCCTTGATGGCTATGAACTTTTCTCTTTGGTCTTGGTGGAGAAACTTGAAGACTTGATCACGATCACAAAGCTTGAACACGAACTTTGAAGATGATGATTTTCACCCTCTAGCGGTATCCACACTTCGAACGAATATCAAAGGAGCTTCTTTGATCTTGGTTGCTAGACCAATATTATGAAACACACTTTCACAATATAATAAAGAACTATATGGAATTTATTTGTGAATTATTTTGTTCCTCAATCAATGATATCTTAAAACAAAATAAAATCTCTCTCAAACTCTTTGAGACTCACAAAGGCACTAGTTAATATGGTCTGGCCGAATTGGGGTTTTTATACACAATTAAGACCTATTCCAAATAGGTAACTTGTGCCAAAAACCTTTCCTAATCGAATTAGGAATTTTCCTGTCGGCAGCACCAGGCGCCCGCTTGTAAAGGACCAGGCGCCCGCTTGAATGACCAGAAGGTCCTTGTCTTTCTGGAATTAATTCAGGCGCCCGCCTGGTCTGAACCAAGCGCCCGCTCGGTAGACCAAACAGCCCAGAATTTTTCCAGAAATTCCTCCAAGGTCCTTTGACTCTAAATTCCAATATAGTCCTCTTATTAAATATTCGTTCTATTGTGTGTGACCCTCTAGGATTATACTAAGTTGGAAATGGGCTCAAACATGATCCCATAAGATATGATTAGGTTCTAGCAAACCGTCATACCTACCCAAATAGTATAACTAGATACAAGTTCTCATTCCTTTAGAATATGTCACAATCCCTTTGTCCACGATGTCATTGAACACAAGTCATGGTCAAACAGTCAACTTGTTTTGTTCAATACTTTCTCGATTCCGAATATGTTGATAATTCAAATGCTATTGATCCAATCAATCCATTTGAGTCCGGCCGAACATTTCATCAACATCATTCCTTCGAGGGGCCCAAGCTTGACATCTCTCTGTGGAGGGACAAATCCATTTAGCTTATTATTCTTCCCAACGGGAATCCGATTATGCCAATCATACCCTTTATAACTACCGTGTTAAGGTAGCGTTTGAATATGTCAAACACAATGTTCATCAAGTGGAAGACTATAATAACTTCATGTCTAAGGATTCAAATGACATAACTAATATGAGATATATGTATGACATAGACCATGGCATAAATCTCATACAGCGGGTCATGTCCAGTACCTTGTTCCAAACAAGTACCCATAAATCTAACATGATCATCTCATGATCATTTAGCCTTTATACTAGTGCTTAATAAGTACTAGGGACGGGGATTATTATAAGTAAACATGAACAACAATAATAATCAAAACATCTCTTTTATTGATATGAAATAAATGATAACAATTATAACGTTTATTAAACGTGCCTAGGGCACCACTACCAACAATCTCCCACTTGCCCTAGGCCCAATCTCCCATGTATCTAATACCCATGGACCTAACATGACCATCATGTTTGGCTTGTGGAAGTCCCTTTGTTAGCGGGTCCGCAACATTGTCATCAGTAGGTACTCTGCATATATTTACGTCTCCCCTATCAACGATCTCTCGAATGATATGAAAACGCCTAAGTATGTGTTTGGATTTCTGATGTGCTCTTGGTTCCTTTGCTTGAGCAATAGCACCATTATTATCGCAATAAAGGTCTATTGGATTAGCAATACTAGGAACCACTTCAAGTTCAGTTATGAACTTCTTAATCCAAACAGCTTCCTTTGCAGCATCCGATGCATCAATATACTCAGCTTCTGTTGTAGAATCAGCGGTTGTACTTTTCTTGGAACTCTTCCAGCTTACAGCTCCACCATTTAACATAAACACAAAACCCGATTGCGATCGGCTATCATCTTTGTCGGTTTGGAAGCTTGCATCCGTGTAAGCATTTACAACGAGATCATCTTCCATTCCTCCATAGACCAAAAACGAGTTTTTAGTTCTTCTCAAGTACTTAAGAATCGCTTTTACAGCTATCCAGTGATTTTCTCCAGGGTCGGATTGGTATCTACTTGTCATGCTCAAAGCATAAGATGCATCCGGCCTAGTACAAATCATGGCATACATGATGGACCCAATTGCCGAAGCATATGGAACATCATTCATTTTCTCACGCTCATCGTTTGTCTTAGGACATTGAGTCTTGCTTAGAGAAACTCCATGTAACACGGGCAAGGTGCCTCTCTTAGAATTTTCCATACGGAATCTTCTAACGACCTTGTAAATGTATGTACTTTGGCTTAAACCAAGTAGCCTCCTTGATCTATCTCTATAGATCTTAATGCCAAGTATATATGCGGCTTCACCCATATCTTTCATTGCGAAGCACCTTCCTAACCAAGTCTTCATAGAATGGAGTGTAGGAATGTCGTTTCCAATGAGTAATATGTCATCCACGTATAAAATAAGGAATAGCACTATGCTCCCACTAATCTTCTTGTATACACAAGGCTCATCTTCATTCTTGATGAAACCAAACTCTTTGACCGATTAATCAAAACGGAGATTCCAACTCCTAGAAGCTTGCTTCAATCCATAGATGGATCTCTGCAATTTGCATACCTTAGAATCTTGTTCAAAACCTTCTGGTTGTGTCATATACACATCCTCTTGAAGTTTTCCATTCAGGAAAGCGGTTTTGACGTCCATCTGCCATATTTCGTAGTCATGATATGCACCAATGGCAAGCAAAATTCTTATAGACTTGATCATTGCTACGGGTGAAAAGGTCTCATCATAGTCAATACCATGAACTTGCCTATAACCCTTTGCTACAAGCCTAGCTTTGTAAGTATGCACCTTCCCATCCATGTCAGTCTTCTTCTTGAAGACCCATTTGCATCCTATGGTTTTTACACCTTCGGGCACATCAATCAAATTCCAAACTTGATTGTCTTGCATGGATTGCAATTCGGATTCCATGGCTCCAAGCCACTTGTCCGAATCAGGAGAAGACATCGCCTCTTGGTAGGTTGACGGTTCATCATTCTCAATGATTTCTACCTCTTTACTATCCGTTACGAGAAATCCATATCTCTCGGGCTCGGATCGTAACCTACTAGATCTGCGAGTTGCTTGTGTATTTTGAACAGGTTCCACAACTCCTTGTGGTTCTTGTTCTTGTTCCATTATTGGTTCAATGTTATTTTCTGGGTCTCAAATTTCTTCAAGATTTATTTTACTCCCACTCATTTCTTTGGAGAGAAACTCTTTCTCTAGAAAGACACCAGTTCGGGCAACAAACACTTTGTTGTCCTCACAGTTGTAAAAGTAATATCCTCTAGTTTCCTTAGGATATCCCACGAAAATACATTTATCAGATTTGTGCGCAAGTTTGTCTGAGACAAGTCTTTTGACAAAAGCTTCGCAACCCCAAATCTTCATGAAAGACAGACAAGGCTTCTTTCCGCTCCACATCTCATATGGAGTCTTTTGAACCGATTTAGTTGGAACACGATTTAGTGTGAAAGCAGCGGTTTCTAGGGCGTAACCCCAAAAGGATATTGAAAGATCAACTTGACTCATCATTGATCGAACCATGTCTAACAAAGTCCGATTCCTCCTCTCGGACACACCATTCCATTGTGGCGTTCCGGGTGGAGTCAGTTGTGAAACTATTCCACAGTTCTTTAGATGATCATCAAATTCTTGACTTAAGTATTCACCACCTCGATCTGATCGAAGTGCCTTTATACTTTTGCCAAGTTGTTTTTCTACTTCATTTTGAAATATTCTAAATATCTCAAATGCTTCACTCTTATGTTTCATTAGGTAAACATACCCAAATCTACTATAATCATCAGTGAATGTTATGAAGTATTGAAATCCTCCCCTAGCATTGCTACTTAATGGTCCGCATACATCGGAATGTATCAACCCCAATAAGTCGCTTACCCTTTCACCCAACTTGGAAAAAGGTGTCTTAGTCATTTTTCCAAGAAGACACGACTCGCAAGTATCATATGACTCGAGGTCACATGAACCTAAAAGTCCGTCCCCATGGAGTTTTGAGATACGCTTCTCATTAATATGACCGAGACGGCAATGCCACAAATAAGTATGATTTACATCATTAGGTTTAGATTTCTTATTTACATGATAGACATTGTTATTATTTTCATTCTTGACATCCAAGATATAAAGGCCATTAAATGAATTAGCAATACCATAAAGCACATCATTTAAATAAATAGAAAATTTCTTATTCTCAATAAGAAACTTAAAACCTTCATTATCCAAACAAGAAATTGAAATAATATTTCTGCTTAAATCCGGAACATAATAACAATTGTTCAAAACAAGAATTAATCCGGAAGGTAAAGTGACTTCATAAGTCCCTACGGCTAATGCAGCAACTCTTGCTCCATTCCCCACGCGTAGATCTACTTCACCTTCTTTAAGCAGTCTCCTATTCTTTAGTCCCTGCACATTTAGACAAATGTGAGAACCACATCCGGTATCCAATACCCAGGAATCAGTGGTAGAAAGGAGAATATCTATCATATAGATACCTGAAGTCGACGCAGCCTTGCTGCCCTTCTTCTTCTTTTGCTCTTCCAAGAAAGCCTTGCAATTACGTTTCCAATGACCAATTTCTTGACAATGGAAACAAATTGCATCCTTTTGTGAATCAGGTTTTGCCTCAGAAGCCTTGGCAACCTTTGTCTTGCTTATTTTGGGTTTGACAACTTTCTTACCCTTTCCTTTGGCACTAGCCTTCTTCCCATCATGAACCAAGAGCACGGGAGAACCTTTCTCCACAATTTTCATCTCTGCAGTTTTGAGCATCCCATGCAACTCAGAGAGATTCTTATCCATTCCATGCATGTTATAATTCATCACAAACTGATTATAACTTTTAGGCAATGAATTAAGAATGAGATCCGTGGCTAGCTCCAATGGGATTGGATAGCCAAGTTTCTCAAGGTGCTCTACATAACCTTTCATTTTAAGAAAGTGAGGACTCACTTGTTGCCCTTCATTCATTTTACAAGTAGTGAATGCAACAATGGTCTTGTACCTCTCTTGCCTAGCTTGCTCTTGAAACATGGTTCTCAACTCCACGCCTATCTCATAGGCTTCCAAATGTTCCAAACTTTGTTGGAGTTTTGAACACATAGCAGCAAGCATGAGACAACTTACATCTCTAGAATCATTACGATGTTTCTTGTAATTGTCCCTTTCTACCCTAGGGGCAGTAGGCGGTGGTTCAGCAGGGAGAGGCCCATCGAGAATGTACAACTTATCTTCTTGCCTAAGAACGATTCTTATGCTACGGATCCAATCCATAAAGTTTGTACCATTCTCTTCGAGCTTATCCTTCTCAAGGATCGATCGCAACGACATTGATTGAGTGTTATTAGTCATTATCTACAAATATGCAAAATTTCCAAAATTTAATAAGTACCGATTTTCATTAAAGAGATAAATAATGTATTTTTTCAAACAAATACTCCCACTAAATTATATAACCTTCTTATACATCCAATGTATAATATAATTTAATTGGGCTAAGATCCAACTTTAATTTAACTTTTGAGTCCACGGAGGCGGACCGCTCAAAAACTAAATTAATTAGGTAGACAATCATGTCAATCATATCCCATATGATTCTTAGATCCTTTTATGAGATTCTTTGAGAAATCCAATTTCAAAAAGCATGTTTAATCTCATCTTTTGCCTAGGCCCAAAACTGTTTTGACGCCTAATTAAGTCCGACCATTTTAAACGCATAGGAACCATTCAATTTAACGCACCTTGCGGAGGCAAGCCCACATTAAATTAATGAACCTCATCTTGCTCATACATGAATAAGATTAATGAACCTCGCGGAGGCGAACCCACATCAAGATTACCCATGCATAAACAAGTGTTTTAATCATGGCATGGCAAAGAAGGACTTAAAACTTTATATGAAGGTTCATCACATATAGCATATAACACATTTATGAGCACATAATATAAACATGTTACACATCAAGTTTAGCCACTAAATTAATCTCCATTAATTTAAGCATGATATTTATGTGTCATTAGTTTCTCTATAATTATGAGGATGAGACTATTTCAACTTTGGTTATTATCTCCAAATCAAGACAACAAGAAGTGCGGTCGAACTAAGCCATTAGGCAACCACAATCCCGCACTAATTCAAGAAACCAAGAAAGTAGTCCATGTGGCCGAAACTAAGCAATAGATGGTCTCGATGAACGTAGGCCAATTGCATTCACAATTCCACATGGATCTCCAATCATTGAATCAAGAACTTTGTTTCTCAATTTTAGCAATTATGAACTCTTCATAATTCTAACTTCGTTTTATCTTCGAAACTTTGATTGCGATCAATTTTGGGAAACACAATCTCGATGAACGCAGATTAGCCATCCAAAACTTGAACCAATCTAGGAATCACAAGACTAAAACAAATAGGAAAATCAAACCCCAAAATCCACACACAAACCAACTACCCAAAACCCATTCCAGATCAGCAAGTCTGAAGTGGTCTTGTTACTGGTTTTGTTGGATTTATCGAAAAATTCCAGAATCAGATTTTGAACAAAATCAGAATATTCCATTCTGGCCTAGCGAGCGCGCGCCTGGTCCAGGGCGAGCGGGCGCCTGCAACGCGCGCGCGCCTGGTCCAGCGCGGGCGAGCGCTTGCATGGTCAGAATGGTATAGAATTTTCAAGTTCGAAAATTTTGTCTCAAAATTATTTTTCCCCGATTATTAAAACTTTGATCCAATCAAAAATCAATAATCGAAATAATTCAGAATCCACCATAATTTTTATTGCGATTGAATCGTGCGATTAAAGTTTGAAAAGCAATAAACCACATAAAATCACAAAACACATAAACATCATATAATCCAATATTCATATCATGCTAGGCACATAAACAATTTATATACACATAACATGATCCAAGTATTGAATTAATCAACATGAACGGGGCTCTGATACCACTGTTGGGTTTCCAAGTAACATGCGCAGTGGAATATAGCAATTAAAATTTTAAGAAACCCAAAGCCATGGATCCGTTCATATGATTAAATCAAATACAACAAGATGAATAGAGGAATAACTAACCCTTGATGGCTATGATCTTTTCTCTTTGGTCTTGGTGGAGAAACTTGAAGACTTGATCACGATCACAAAGCTTGAACACGAACTTTGAAGATGATGATTTTCACCCTCTAGCGGTATCCACACTTCGAACGAATATCAAATGAGCTTCTTTGATCTTGGTTGCTAGACCAATATTATGAAACACACTTTCACAATATAATAAAGAACTATATGGAATTTATTTGTGAATTATTTTGTTCCTCAATCAATGATATCTTAGAACAAAATAAAATCTCTCTCAAACTCTTTGAGACTCACAAAGGCACTAGTTAATATGGTCTGGACGAATTGGGGTTTTTATACACAATTAAGACCTATTCCAAATAGGTAACTTGTGCCAAAAACCTTTCCTAATCGAATTAGGAATTTTCCTGTCGGCAGCACCAGGCGCCCGCTTGTAAAGGACCAGGCGCCCGCTTGAATGACCAGAAGGTCCTTGTCTTTCTGGAATTAATTCAGGCGCCCGCCTGGTCTGAACCAAGCACCCGCTCGGTAGACCAAACAGCCCAGAATTTTTCCAGAAATTCCTCCAAGGTCCTTTGACTCTAAATTCCAATATAGTCCTCTTATTAAATATTCGTTCTATTGTGTGTGACCCTCTAGGATTATACTAAGTTGGCAATGGGCTCAAACATGATCCCATAAGATATGATTAGGTTCTAGCAAACCGTCATACCTACCCAAATAGTATAACTAGATACAAGTTCGCATTCCTTTAGAATATGTCACAATCCTTTTGTCCACGATGTCATTGAACACAAGTCATGGTCAAACAGTCAACTTGTTTTGTTCAATACTTTCTCGATTCCGAATATGTTGATAATTCAAATGCTATTGATCCAATCAATCCATTTGAGTCCGGCCGAACATTTCATCAACATCATTCCTTCGAGGGGCCCAAGCTTGACATCTCTCTGTGGAGGGACAAATCCATTTAGCTTATTATTCTTCCCAACGGGAATCCGATTATGCCAATCATACCCTTTATAACTACCGTGTTAAGGTAGCATTTGAATATGTCAAACACAATGTTCATCAAGTGGAAGGCTATAATAACTTCATGTCTAAGGATTCAAATGACATAACTAATATGAGATATATGTATGACATAGACCATGGCATAAATCTCATACAGCGGGTCATGTCCAGTACCTTGTTCCAAACAAGTACCCATAAATCTAACATGATCATCTCATGATCATTTAGCCTTTATACTAGTGCTTAATAAGTACTAGGGACGGGGATTATTATAAGTAAACATGAACAACAATAATAATCAAAACATATCTTTTATTGATATGAAATAAATGATAACAATTACAACGTTTATTAAACGTGCCTAGGGCACCACTACCAACAGCCCGGAGCTATCCTACAGTGTGCATACTCTTGCACAGTTCATGACTCGTCCTAAGAAGGCTCATTGGATGGCGCTCTACGTGTTGTTCTGTAACGCCCATCCTTATTCTTGTTAAATTCTTGACTTTCTTGTTAAATATTTGACTTGCATATTATGTGCTAGTTTTACTTGGGTTAATTTATTAACTGTTTTAGAATATTAAGGTGGTTAAATGTCTAGTTTTGACTTTTGGGTCATTTGTGAAAATATGACTTTAGGGGCCTTTTTGTTAAAAATGAAACTTAAGGGGCCTAAGTGTCATTTTTTGAAACTTGTTAAGGATAAACTTATGTTTGCCTTCTTCTCTGAGTTATTTTACCCAAATTCTCTTTACGCTCTCTTTGTGTTTTTGAAAGCTAGGTATAGGGTTTACCCTATTCTCGACTCCTCGTGTTTAATTATCCATCTGTTCTCGATTCCGATCCCGGATAAATATACGTGGCGTTGAATAGAGTGTTTCCTGCCGAACAGAAATTTGTTTGGGTAACTTTGATTTCGGACTAGGTAAGTTATTAGCTCCCCCTTCCTTGTAATAACATGCATATATGTTATTCCTAATACTTGTGCTTGTCAATTTCGTGTTTGGGGCAATTTTGTGATACTTGTAATTTTGGGACAAAGGGAGTATAAAAGACTCTGTAGAAATAAAAGAAGAAATGAACTTGAAAATGTTCTGGGCATGTTTAGAGCATGTTTAGAGAGTATTTTTGTATGTCTTGAATGTCTTGAGTGTTAATAAGTTATACTCCTACACTTGGGACGGAGAATTCTTAACCTAGGAAAGAATTGAGCATTTGCGCCTTAGTGTGCGACCGCACAAATCCCTTGTGCGACTGCACAAGCTAGCTGAAGAATTTCCATACAAAATGTGTTGTAGTGTGCGGCCGCCCGGTCCGTTTTGAGCGCCCGCCCAGATGACTTGAAAACTCAAAATGTTGTCCAATGTTTGTATAAGTTGGAAATAACCTTAATTGAGGTATATAGCCTTAGTATAAGATGTCCTAGCAAGTGTTGTGATACCTTAGGGGTATCAGAAGTGAGTCTTGAACATGATTATTCAATGATTTGAATAGAGAACTTAAGTATAAAAGGAAGAACTCTATTATATGTCTTGAAAGTGCTATGAGCAATCACTAATATGTTATATGTGTCTTGAAACCAATGTTTGTGCACCTTAGGGGCCTTAGAACAAATTATATATGACTTGAATGTCCAAAAATTGGAATGATAACTCGAGTATAAGACAATAAAATCTTGTACATGTCTTAAACATCGATAGAAGTGGATTGAGAACTTGAATATAAGATGATAAAATCTTGTACATGCCTTGAAACCAATACATGTGTATGTTAATGAACTTGAAAGTGCTATGAACAAGCACTAACGTGTATGAGACATGTTCTTGATATGTATGTGCAAACATTGCATATAACTACTTGATATCAATGTGATTTCTTGATTACTTGAAGCATGTCCTTGATGAGATAGTCCACTACTTTTGGATTAGTTCTACTCTCGTAGTTCATGTAAATACCTACTTGTGCATTCTTGTGTGAGTCCAGCTGGCACTTGCTTCTTCGGAGGTATATAGGTTCACGCTTATCATGAGGCTGGGGCCAAAGTGATAATCGGGGATCTATGTATCTGCGCTTGACCCCTTACTACAGGCCATAGTAAGGGCATAGCTTCCGTTATTAGAGCAATACGCCTGATAAAAGTGAATGCTAAATTCGTGAACACCTCGTGAATCTTGATCTTGGGAATGACACTGGTTACTGGGTCTTCTTATATATACTGCATAAGCAGTTTCTTGTTATTGATCGTGATCGTCACAGCTATAAGTTATGACAACAATGGTATTCTTGGGAGAAATACGGAAGGAAGCAATATCCTTTGTAACGTGATAGCTTAGCCTTATGTGCTACTTGATGAGTTGTCTTAGCCTCTCATATACTTGTTACTTGATGATACTTGATACATGATTGCTTGAGTATCTACTTGAATTGCATGATAACATGTCATGTAGTTGCATCTAATAGCTTACTGAGATTTATCTCACCCCGTTCCTTGTTTATTTGTTTTCCTTAGATCAAAGGAAGGCTAGTGATAGTGCGCATGAGGCTCGACATAGCTGGGAGCTTACTACGCAGGTTGTTATTATTTTGGGGCTTGTGTCCTTTTACATTTTGGTGAGGACGATTTGTATGGGTTGTATAACTCCTTATTTTGGGATAGACAGTCTTGTATAGTACTTGTTGTCTCTAGACATCTTGTAATGCCAGCTTATGTGCTAGGCATGTCTTCCGCTTTGTATAATCAAGTTTGGTTTTAATTTTCTTGTCTAGAACTCTTGTTGTGAGCTATCATAGCTCCTTACTCTTGAGTATATATATATCATGTCAGTTGTTATAAGCAGATGTCATCCTGTTTCTTGTTAGTTTCTTGATTCTTGTTAGTTACGCGCACCAGGTTCGAGGTTCTATTAGGGAATCCCGGGACTTGGGGGCGTGTTAGTTGGTATCAGAGCTACCCTGGTTTAGCTACCCTGTTTAGCTACCTTGGTGTGCTCTAAGTGTGGATAGGGTCTATGGCCTAGGTATGGGTTAGTCTTGGGTGTGTTATAACGCCGAGTGTTTACCTACAGGTACAATGAGTTCTGAAGGTACAAGTGGTAGTAATCAGCAGAGATCTGTAACTCCTCAAGAAGAGATGGCTGATAATGTGGACTGGGATTATCCTAATCGACTTACAAGGTTCTTGAAGTTGAAACCTCGTAGCTTTGATGGGGAACTTGATGCTAAGAAGGCAGAAGAGTGGATTGAAAATATAGAAAAGATCTTTACAGCCTTGAGATGTGCAGGAGGTGATAAGGTAACATTTGCAACCTTTAAACTTGAGAAAGCTGCTGAACATTGGTGGCAAGTTCTGAATAAAAGCTGGGAATTGGAAGGGGTACCATAGACTTGGGAGAATTTTCTCAAAGCATTCAAGTCACAGTTCATTCTAGCAGTGGTCCAAGACAGAAAAAAGATGGAATTTCTTAATCTGGAGCAGGGAAGCTTGACAGTGGGGAAATACTCAACCAAGTTTATAGAATTGGCTAGGTATTGTGATCACTTAGTTCCAAATGAAACAAAGAAGGCACATAGGTTTGTGAAGGAGTTTAAGACCGAGTACAGGAAGCAACTTCTTTCTCTACAGCTTACTAGTTATCAACAAGCAGTGGAGAGGGCTTGTGGCATTGAAAATGACATTAAAGAACACAAGGTGAAGTTGGGAACAATCATGACAGGTCGTGTTTCAGAGAAAGCACAGGGATCTGGTTCTAAGGGTGGTAAATCTAACCGCCAGGATCGTCGATTTCGATAACCATCTGAAAGTAAAAGTAGTGTATCAACTAGTTCTAAGACAACAGTCCAAGGTTCCAGGAAAGTGTGTGGTTATTGCTTGAAAGAAGGCCATTCTGAAGACAAGTGTTGGCTAAAGCAAGGAAAATGTTTATCTTGTGGGGAAACAGGGCACTTTATCATGAATTTTCCAAAAGGTAAAGGAAGTCAAGTTGGGGGTACGAGTCAACAGGCCTCAGGTACTAAGAGAGATAGTGGGGGTCGACCTAAAGTTCAGGGTCGAGTGTTTGCTTTAGATCAGCAAGGTGTAGCTGAGTCTTCTGCGGTCATAGGAGGTACTATATTACTTTCTAGTACGAGAGCGCGAGTCCTGATAGATCCAGGCTCATCTCATTCTTATGTGGCATCTCATTTTGTGTCGCATTTGCATGTTCTTCCTGATTCTATGCTTTATGTGCTAGAAGTATCTTCCCCTATGGGAGATTGCATGTTTGCTTCTGGGGTTTATAAGAAATGTGAGGTTCTTGTGGGTGATCATGCCCTTCTTGCTGAGCTAGTCGTGTTACCTATAAGGGACTTCGATGTGATTCTTGGCATGGATTGGCTTTATGTGCATCATGCATCTGTTGATTGTCATAGAAAAGTAGTAACTTTTTCTATACCTGGTTTGCCTGATTTTACCTTTGAAGGTGATAGGCCTATGTATGATATTCGTGTTATTTCTGCTTTAAAAGCTAGAAAACTTTTATCTTGTGGTTGTGCCAGGTATCTCGCATGTGTGCTTGACAAGAGTTTATCTGTTTCCAAGATGGAAGATATTCCTGTTGTGTCTGAATTTTCAGATGTGTTCTCTTCTGAGTATAGCATGCCACCTGATCGAGAGCTTGAGTTCTGTATTGAGTTATTACCAGGTACATCACCAATCTCTAAAGCACCTTATAGAATGGCTCCAGCTGAGTTGAAATAGTTAAAAACACAGCTTGAGGAATTACTTGAAAGGGGCTTCATCAGGCCTAGTGTATCACCGTGGGGTGCACCAGTGTTATTTGTCAGAAAGAAATATGGGACTCTGCGATTATGTATTGATTACAGAGAGCTTAATCAAGTAACTATTAAGAACGTTACCTCATATTGATGACTTGTTTGATCAACTTCAGGGTTCAGTAGTGTACTCGAAGCTTGACTTGAGAAGTGGTTATCATCAGTTGAAAATCAGATCTGAAAATATACCAAAGACAGCTTTCCGTACCAGGTATGGGAATTATGAGTTTATTGTTATGCCATTCGGTTTGACAAATGCTCCAGCTGTATTTATGGATTTGATGAACCGTATCTTCAAACCATATCTTGATTGTTTCGTGGTGGTATTCATTGATGATATTCTTGTATATTCTAAATCACGGGCTGAGCATGAACAACATCTCAGAGTGGTATTGCAAGTTCTTCGTGAGAAACAATTATTTGCAAAATTCAGCAAATGTGCTTTCTGGTTAGAAGAGGTTTCATTCTTGGGACATGTTGTGTCTGCTACTGGTATTGCAGTAAATCCTTCCAAAGTTGAAGCAGTTGTAAACTGGAAGAGGCCAACTACAGTGACAGAGATCCGTAGTTTCTTGGGCTTGGCTAGTTATTATCGGAGATTCATTGAGGGATTCTCCAAGATTGCTACTCCATTGACTAATTTGACTCATAAAGCTACTTATTTTGAGTGGAGTGACAAGTGTGAAGCAAGTTTTCAAGAGTTGAAAAGGCGCTTAACTACAGTTCCAGTCTTGGCTTTACCTAGTGGAAGTGAGAATTTCATGGTTTATACCGATGCTTCTAAAGAAGGATTGGGTTGTGTTCTGATGCAAGATGGCAAGGTAATATCTTATGCTTCGAGGAAATTATCTCCTTATGAAAAGAACTATCCTACTCATGATTTAGAGTTGGCTGCGATTATTTTCGCTTTACATAAATGGAGGCATTACTTGTATGGAACAAAATTTGAAGTCTTTACTGATCATAAAAGCTTGAAGTACTTGTTTTCTCAGAAAGAGCTCAACATGAGACAACGTAGATGGATGGAGAAATTGAAGGATCATGATTGTACTATCCTTTATCATCCAGGAAAGGCAAATGTTGTGGCAGATGCAATGAGCAGAAAGACTTATATTTCTTGCTTGATGATTCGTGAATGGAAATTGCTAGAACACTTGTGTGATTGGAGTCCCTGTGAATCTAGACATGGAGTTATTCTTGCAAATATAAAGGCTACTTCAGATTTACTCCAACAGATCAAAGAAGCTCAGGTAACTGATTCTGAATTGCAGAAAATTATTAGTGGAATGAATGAAGGAAAGCAACCAGATTTTTCTTTCAACAGTGATGGAATTCTTACCTTTCGAGGCAGAGTTTGTATTCCAGTTGATCTTGATATCAAGAAGAGAGTTCTTGAAGAGGCTCACAAAGCCAAGTATACTATTCATCCTGGAAGCACTAAAATGTACCATGACTTGAAGAAACATTTCTGGTGGAACAACATGAAAAGAGAAATTGCTGAGTATGTTTCCAAATGTTTGACTTGCCAACAGGTAAAAGTGGAACATCAACGTCCAGCAGGTTTGTTGCAATCAATAGAAATTCCAGAGTGGAAATGGGAGCATATCACGATGGATTTTGTGACTGGTTTGCCACATACCAGACGAGGCCACGATGCTGTTTGGGTTATAGTGGACAGGTTGACTAAATCAGCTCACTTCTTGTCTGTTTCTATGGGATATTCATTGTCTCAGTTGGTATCTTTGTATGTTCAGGAGATTGTTCGACTCCATGGAGTTCCTGTGAGTATTGTATCTGACAGAGATCCTCGTTTTACTTCTTGATTTTGGCAAGCTCTTCAGGGTTCCATGGGTACTAAATTGAATTTCAGTACAGCTTTTCATCCCCAATCTGATGGGCAATCTGAGAGACTTATACAGATTCTCGAGGATATGTTACGTGCTTGTGTTGTTGATTTTAAAGGCAGTTGGGATACTCATCTTCCTTTGGCTGAGTTTGCTTATAACAACAGCTATCAATCTAGCATTAAAATGGCTCCATATGAAGCTCTTTATGGCAGAAAATGTCGATCTCCTATATGCTGGGATGAATTGGGAGAAGCTAGACTCTTGGGACCTGAAATGGTTCAACAATCAGTTGAGAGTGTGAAACTCATTCGAGATAGATTGCGCACAGCTCAGAGTAGACAAAAGAGTTATGCAGATTGTTAGGATTCATTGTTAGTACACCCACCTTAATTTGATTGATCCATGCCACGTGTCTTTTTATGGACTTTAGGACCGCATGTAATGAAGTTCTACTTCAATTTTTAGATAAGTCCATTTTTAGATTTTCGATTGTCTAGGCTGAGTATAGTTCGGTTGTATCATTAGCGGTTTAGTGCTTCAAGCCGTCATCTTGAGATCGCCAGCATGGAGTCCTTCAGTTTTCATCAAACTGCAGTTTGCATGTTTGATGAAACCGCTCATCAAGATCATTCTTTATACCGCCCCTACGCTTGGTGAAACCGCAGAGCAGTTATTGAGGAATTAAAGATATGTCATTTATTCCTTAGACAAGCATTCCCTTTTTAACCGTAAAAGGATGTTGTTATGTCATATCAAAATAACTCTAAGTTAACTTGGAGTTTCTGCAAGGAATGTCGGTTTTTCTATCAGTTTGAATTGTTTACCGTTAGTCCTTTCTGCAACAAAGGACAAATGTCAGGTAGTGGTGCAACAACTACCTAGCACTACAAGACAAAACCAAGGACGAAAATGACAGCTCAACCAATGGGATTTCGACAGCATTGTACCCTTCAGATTTGATTCAAATCTTTACCCAACGGTCACAAGGGTGCTCTGCCTATAAATAGCCTCCATTATTCAACAATGAAGGTTGCTGAGCTTCAAGAGATTCATTCCCAAGTGTTCAAGTTTGCTTTGAAGATTCAAACCCAGATATTCATATCTTCAAACCATCTCCTTAGCAAACCCAGTTTTCTTCATCAAAGATTCAAGCCTAACAACCTTTCATACTTAGCCTTTACACCAAAAGACTTCCATTTGCTCAACCATCATTTAGATACTTAGAGCATTTGATTTCTTTTCACACACACACCCGATTTATATGATCACATAGATTATATACTTCGAAAACACCGGTTGTTATTATAGCTTAGGTTAGACTTATTGTTTAGAGTTTAGATTCATCTTGTAAAACCTCCTCTAAATTAATACAAGTCTAGTAGCTATTAGAAAATCCTAGACTAACCATCTAGGTAGAGGACGTAGTTCATTTAAGAACGAACCTCTTCAATTTGTGTGTTTGATCTTTATTTTCTGTCTTGATATTTATCTTTCTTGATTGTGGTCTTTTAACTTGTCTCCATATACGAAATGACTTGAAAGATGAATTGTGTTTTCCTTTGAACTTTAAGTTTAACTATTCAGTTGCATCATAGTGTTTTCTCAACCTGAGTCAAACCTCCCAACTCTTTAACTAACCTATTTGGCCAAACCGCAAACTCCGCTGTGCATTTTTTCAGTTCGGTTCTTGTGCTTTGAACCGCAGTTGGCCAAACTGATAAGTACTCGGTTGATTTTAAGGGTATTTTCGAAAAAAAATTGGACCGCTATTCACCCCCCCTCTAGCGGTTCTATACCCTTGTTGCCCTCTGGGACCAACACAGATCATCGCAGAAGGGATCTTGAATTTCAAGTAGGTGACTTTGTATTCTTGAAAGTCTCTCCTCGTAGAGGTATTAAGAGATTTGGGAAGGAAAGTTATCTCCTCGTTATATCGGTCCATTCGAGATTTTTGAAAGAATTGGGAAGTTGGCTTATAGAGTGGCTTTACCACCTTCTTTATCTGGTATTGATAATGTGTTTCATGTGTCCATGCTTCGCAAGTATATGGTGGATGAGTCACATGTTCTTGAGTATGAATCTATTCCATTTCAGCCTGATTTGTCATATGAGGAACAACCTGTTGAAATTCTTGACTGGAAAGAGCAAGTCATGCGAACCAAAATGATTCCTATTGTGAAGGTCCTTTGGAGAAATCATGAAATAGAAGAGGCTACTTGGGAAACCGAGAAAGAGATGCGAGATAAATACCCGATCCTATTTGAAAATCTTGGTAAGTAAAATTCGTGGGCGAATTTTCTTTAAGGTGGGGAGGATGTAACGCCCATCCTTATTCTTGTTAAATTCTTGACTTGCTTGTTAAATATTTGACTTGCATATTATGTGCTAGTTTTACTTGGGTTAATTTCTTAACTGCTTTAGAATATTAAGGTGGTTAAATGTCTAGTTTTGACTTTTGGGTCATTTGTGAAAATATGACTTTAGGGGCATTTTTGTTAAAAATGAAACTTGAGGAGCCTAAGTGTCATTTTTTGAAACTTGTTAAGGATAAAATTATGTTTGCCTTATTCTCTGAGTTATTTTACCCAAATTCTCTTTACGCTCTCTCTGTGTTCTTGAAAGCTAGGTATAGGGTTTACCCTATTCTCGACTCCTCGTGTTTAATTATCCATCTGTTCTCGATTCCGATCCCGGATAAATATTCGTGGTGTTGAATAGAGCGTTTCCTGCCGAACAGAAATTTATTTGGGCAACTTTGATTTCGGACTAGGTAAGTTATTAGCTCCCCCTTCATTGTAATAACATGCATATATGTTATTCCTAATACTTGTGCTTGTCAATTTCGTGTTTGGGGTAATTTTTGTGATACTTGTAATTTTGGGACAAAGGGAGTATAAAAGACTCTGTATAAATAAAAGAGGAAATGAACTTGAAAATGTTCTGGGCATGTTTAGAGCATGTTCAGAGAGTATTTTTGTATGTCTTGAATGTCTTGAGTGTTAATAAGTTATACTCATACACTTGGGACGGAGAATTCTTAACCAAGGAAAGAATTGAGCATTTGCGCCCTAGTGTGCGACCGTACAAATCCCTTGTGCGACCGCATAAGCTAGCTGAAGAATTTCCATACAAAATGTGTTGTAGTGTGCGGCCGCCCGGTTCGTTTTGAGCGCCCGCCCGGATGACTTGAAAACTCAAAATGTTGTCCAATGTTTGTATAAGTTGGAAATAACCCCAATTGAGGTATATAGCCTTAGTATAAGATGTCCTAGCAAGTGTTGTGACACCTTAGGGGCATCAGAAGTGAGTCTTGAGCATGATTATTCAATGATTTGAATAGAGAACTTGAGTATAAAAGGAAGAACTCTTTTATATGTCTTGAAAGTGCTATGAGCAAGCACTAATATGTAATATGTGTCTTGAAACCAATGTTTATGCACCTTAGGGGCCTTAGAACAATGTCTTGAGCTTAAACATCCAAAGTATATGATGATGAACTTGAAGTATAAGATGTCTAACTCTTATATATGACTTGAATGTCCAAAGATTGGAATGATAACTCGAGTATAAGACAATAAAATCTTGTACATGTCTTAAACATCCATAGAAGTGGATTGAGAACTTGAATATAAGATGATAAAATCTTGTACATGCCTTGAAACCAATACATGTGTATGGTAATAAACTTGAAAGTGCTATGAACAAGCACTAACATGTATGAGACATGTTCTTGATATATATGTGCAAACATTGCATATAACTACTTGATAACAATGTGACTTCTTGATTACTTGAAGCATGTCCTTGATGAGCTAGTCCACTACTTTTGGATTAGTTCTACTCTTGTAGTTTAAGTAAATACCTACTTGTGCATTCTTGTGTGAGTCCAGCTGGTCCTTGCTTGTTCGGAGGTATATAGGTTCACGCTTATCATGAGGCTGGGGCCAAAGTGATAATCGGGGATCTATGTATCTGCGCTTGACCCCTTACTACATGCCATAGTAAGGGCATAGCTTCCTTTATTAGAGCAATACGCCTGATAAAAGTGAATGCTAAATTCGTGAACACCTCGTGAATCTTGATCTTGGGAATGACACTGGTTACCGGGTCTTCTTATATATACTGCATAAGCAGATTCTTGTTATTGATCGTGATCGTCACAGCTACAAGCTACGACAACAATGGTATTCTTGGGAGAAATAAGGAAGGAAGCAATATCCTTTGTAACGTGATAGTTTAGCCTTATGTACTACTTGATGAGTTGGCTTAGCCTCTCATATACTTGTTACTTGATGATACTTGATACATGATTGCTTGAGTATCTACTTGAATTGCATGATAACATGTCATGTAGTTGCATCTAATAGCTTACTGAGATTTATCTCACCCCGTTCCTTGTTTATTTGTTTTCCTTAGATCAAAGGAAGGCTAGTGATAGTACGCAGTGAGGCTCGACATAGCTGGGAGCTTACTACGCAGGTTGTTATTATTTTGGGGCTTGTGTCCTTTTACATTTTGGTGAGGACGATCTGTATGGGTTGTATAACTCCTTATTTTGGAATAGACAGTCTTGTATAGTACTTGTTGTCTCTAGACATCTTGTAATGCCAGCTTATGTGCTAGGCATGTCTTCCGCTGTGTATAATCAAGTTTGGTTTTAATTTTCTTGTCTAGAACTCTTGTTGTGAGCTATCTTAGCTCCTTACTCTTGAGTATATATATCATGTCAGTTGTTATAAGCAGATGTTATCCTGTTTCTTGTTAGTTTCTTGATTCTTGTTGTTACGCGCACCAGGTTCGAGGTTCTATTAGGGAATCCCGGGAGTTGGGGGCGTATCATGTTCGGTATCTTAAAAATCGTCCAGGCCAAGGCATTCTATTACAATCCAATTATGTTTTACACCTTCGGGCTTATTGCAACTCTGATTGGGCGAGTTGTCCTTTTACCCGGCGATCACTTACCGCTTACTTTGTTTTCTTGGGTCATTCTCCGATCTCTTGGAAAACCAAGAAGCAGACTACCATTTCGCAGTCATCGGCCGAAGCAGAATATCGTTCTATGGCAAGTGCCACGTGTGAACTGAAATGGCTTCGTAGTTTACTTGATTATTTTGGGATTTCACATTCAGCTCCAATGACTCTTCTATGTGACAGCCAATCTGCGTTGCATATGGCTCGAAATCCTGTCCATCATGAACGAACTAAACATATTGAAGTTGACTGTCATCTTGTTCACGATGTTGTACAGTCAGGTGTCATCACAACTGGTTATGTTCATACGACTTCACAGCTAGCTGATATTCTTACTAAGGCATTGGGCAGTCAACAGTTTGTACATCTTCTAGGCAAGTTGGGCGTTTGTGATTTACACGCTCCAACTTGAGGGGGGCTGTTGAGATAGCCGAGATCCTTGAGAATCTCGGCATATATCCTTTCCTAGTTGTGTGTATCCTTAATTAGTTTGTTACCTATTTGATAAGAATGTAAATAGGTAGAATATATTTACTTAGCTAATTTATAGGGATTAGACTTAGTCTCCAAGAAAGAGTCTATGTATATATATTGTTTGTACTCGGCATCATTGATCAAGGAAATAAACTGACTTTATTTTCCTCCATATTCCTTCTCTATACACGATTTCAACTAACATCCATAGAAAAATATTTTTCATTTAAACCCTTACTTTTCAAAAAATTGATCCATTTTGTTGTAATTCTATTTTTTTTTTTTTTTTTGCAATAAAATAAAGAGCATCTCTAATGGGCTTAACATGTATCTCCAACGCATCCAAACCGTCTTTAACACATACATTAATAATATGACATAAACATCTTATATGAAAAAACTTACCCCCAAGTGACGGTTGACAAATTTGCATCAACTCCGGTATACTAGCGGTATTAGCACTAGCTTTGTCGAATGAAATAGTAAATACTTTTTGAATAAGACCATACTTTGCCAAAATATCGTGCAACTTTCTACAAATATTTTCCGCGGAATGAGGTGGTTCAAAACGATCATATGCAATTAATCTTTTTTTGGATAGTCCATGAATTATCTATCCAATGACATGTAACACCCAAATAACTATGTCTAAGCCAATGATCACTCCAACCATCGGTACAAATTGAAACTCTATGATTTAATTTTGCTAAATCCTCAATTAATTTTAATTTATATTCCGACACCACTATTTTAATATCGCGTACGAGAGTCGAACGTGCCACTTTATGACCGGAGGGATTTAAATAAAGTAATAAAATTTTGAAAAAAATCATCATCCGCAAAGTTAAAAGGAAGCCCTTTAACACACACAAATTTGGCCAACTCTTTCCTATAAAAGACATCATTAAATTTAAATAATATTGAAGACGTACTTTGGCCTTGATCGGTTGGATTGAAGTGTAATTGAGATTGATCACTCTCAATCCCAAGTTTGTCGGGATGTTTTGATGACATGTGCGCGTTCATTGACCCATACCCTCCACCTTTTTTAAAGTCGTACGATTTTGGACAATAGTTGCATTGCGCTTTGAAATGGATATGGTCATCGGCGCGAACTTGTATTTTTTGGAAATTGATCGTAAAAATGTCGGATCTAGATTCTCATGGTTGACATTGTTGTGCTTGTCCGTGACTCCGACCACCTCTTCCCTCCCCACGAGCTCGGCCTCGGCCGCCTCTACCACTTTGACTTTCAACAACATTTTCTTCATCATGTTGCTCATTTTCATTTTGAACAAAGGGTTGCTCATAAAAATCATCAAATTCTTGGTTTTGGGAGGTAGAATCAATATGAGACTTGCCAAGATTTCGAGATGAAGCCATTTTTTTTAGAAGAATGAAAGAAAATCGTCAAAAAACTAACTGTAAATCTGGAAAAACTGACTGAAATCTGGAAATTGAACTGGAAAATGTCAAAAAACTGACCGGAAACTGGAATAAACTGACTAAAAACCGAAAAACTGACTGAAACCGTTAAAAAACTTACTGGAAATCTGGAAAAAAAAAGTGACTGAAAACTGACAAACTAACTGTAACCGTTAAAAAATTGACTGGAAATCTGAAAATAACTGACTGGAATCTGAAAACTAACTTGAATTCGTTAAATAACTGACTGGAAAATTATGGAGAGTGTGGAATTTCAGAATGGAGTGTTTGGAGAGTAGAGAGAGAAATATAGAGAGAAGTAAGGTAGAATTGTGGAAATAAAATGGGAGGAGGGAGGGGATATTTATAGTTTCAAAAAACTGAAAAAAACCTTTTTAAAAAAAAATAAAATTCTGCACTTCTTGCCCTTTTTTGTCAGAAAACTAACGGCTATTTTGAAAAACTAGTCGTTTTGGTCAACTAGCCGTTGGGAGGGGAGCAGACTGTAAATTCTGGAAAATGTGACCGTTAGTCAGTTAACCGGCGGTTCAACCGGTTAACCTAACCGACGGTTATAAACGCCGGTTGACTGGTTTTCAAAAGTCTCAACCTTAACCAGACCGCCTAATCCCGGTTGACGTCCGAAACGGTTAGCCGGTTGGCCGGTTTTGACCGGTTGACCAACCGGCGGTTACCCGGTTCCGTTAAAAATCTGGACACGTCTAACTCCCTTCATCCCATTTTAAGAGTCAAAAAATGGGTGTGTTCAAGAATTAAGGAAAAGGTGATGTGTTGTGAGTGTTGATTGTTAGGTAGGAGAGAGAAAGTGGGGTAGAGAAGATTAGTGGATATTTGTTGTGAGTATGACATGTAGGACCCACTTTTCATTTTAGGATTTTGTCTCTTAAAATGGGACGCCTTTTAGGAAATTTTTGACTCTTAAAATGAGATAGATGGAGTATACCCTTAAGGCACACGCCAGAAATATAAAAATATAAAATATTTTCTTAATTTCCATTTTGATGCCATTTTTTTAGTTTGAAATGAGAAGGAGTAGTATTTATTACATCATTCTATTTCTATTAGCTATATTTTATTTGAAATTATGTTTTTATCACTTAAGAATTAAATACTCCATCTGTTCCAAAACAAATCACACATATTAACATAATTTTACAAGTGGACGTTATTATCCTTCCTCTTTATGTAAATAAACATAATCATTCTTTTGCTTTTTAAGGAATTAAGGAAGTATTATAATAGATTATCCACTACAATTACTTATCCCCAACATTTACCTTTTTCTTAAAAAAACACATTACATTTACTCAAAAACATTAATCATACTCCATCTGTCCCAGAAAGATAGTCTCATTTTGACTTTTTATGGTCAACAACAACAACAACAAAGCCTTAGTCCCAAAATAATTTGGGGTCGGCTAACATGAATCCTCATATGTCATTGTGATAAAAGGGAGAGAGAGGGAGAGAGAGAGAGAGAGAGAGAGAAAGGGAGGAAAAAGATGGAGAAAATAAAATAAAATAAATAAATAATAATAATAATAAAAAGTACGATCAACCCCCATCATTCACATGAATTTTCGCCCTCCACTCCGGCCTCTTCAACGCCACATCTTCATCCACTCCGAGCAAACTCATATCATTTTCAATCACCTTAATCCAAGTTTGCTTGGGTCTTCCCCTACCCCTCGCCATTTTATCAATTCTCCAACCATTGGTGACGATCTAATCATTCTAGTGAAATTATAAAATTTGTAATTGACAAATTATTAAGTGATTTATCGATAACAATTTTTAGAATTTCATTGTGATTATTAAATTGACACCAATGTTTAGTTGTTGACTATAAAAAGTCAAAATATGATTATCTTTCCGGGATAGATGGAGTATATAATTTCTTTTGAGTACACATCTTGTACAATGAATATTAACTTTCAATAGCCAATTATCTTTTCATTTTCCCTTTCAATGATTTTTTTAGTTTATTCATATAGTTTTATCTTTAACTTTTTGGAATAAAAATTTAATGACACGATTGTATAAACACAACAGAACATTCCAATGCGGAATTGCGGATTTAAACATGAAATTGTCTTCTGATTAGAGAAGCAAAGATGAGATAGATTGAGCGAAGGCCAATTTACACAAAACCATACTCTCAAATTCAACCTACAAAGATCAAAGCATCATTGAAAAAGAAAAAAAAAAGTTGGCATCTTTCTTACTCTAGTTAAACTCAGTGATAAGAGTTTCTCACCTCTCTTTCTAGATTTTAGCAATTCCAAGAAGACGATCGCTTGATCACGGGCTTCATTTGCTTGTCCTCTTCGAGTGAGATCATTCCCAAATGCGAAGGATCTTCCAATAACATCTTTGCTACCAAATATCCAGCAATCGACCACGTCTGGTACTTTCTTGCTTGTTTCCCTACATATCTACCAAGTTTCCCATCATAGTATTCAGGCCACCCGTCTTTCAGCATTCGAGACTCTGCTAGTTCTATTGCTTTTCTTGCTATTTGTGGCCTTCCCGTTTTGATGCACGCTGCCGTTAGCAACCACAAAAGCACTGCCAACCCAAAAAACAAGTTGCATCAGATTTTCATTTTAGTAACCACCACATTCTAGGACATGAATTACTAGCTAGAATCCTATATGGGTGGACTTTTTCAAAGTGGAAACAAAAAACATTCTTAATCAGCGTGCTCAAACAAAATAGAGCGTTTATTGTGGGACGGAGGGTGTATTATAAATGATAGAGATGGGCAAACCTGGCCAGGATCCCCCATTATGGTAACTCCATCTGGTGTTCTTTGGATCACAACCAGTTACAATTTGCCACTCATGACTTTCAATTGCTGGATAACAAATCTTTAGGGGCATTTCCCCAACCAGCTCCTCCCAGCGTGTTTCAATGAGATCCATAATAGCTGCAGATTGCTCGGGAGTAGCCAGCGAAGCTAAGATAGCAACACAGTTGCCTAAAGCAAACCAACGGAAATCCATCCGTGCCGGGCTCACGTTCCCAATAAAGTAGCCCCCACGTGTCGGCATGAAATCAAATACCCAATCAGGGATTGAATCAGGAATCACATTGAACTTATTTACAGCTGTGTGAGAATATTCTTCAGTCTTGTAGCGGTATATATCATTTAATTGTTGAAAATCAATCCAGAAATAACTCCTCATGTGAAAGCTCAATGCGTGTAACCGCTTTACTATTCTTTCCACAAATTCCTTTCCCTCTGCATCAAGTTTAAGCATCGCCAAGCTACACCTCAACGCCATAAAGAAAAGTGCTTGTATTTCAATAGGATAACCATAAATTCCCTGAAAATCAACCCATAGTATTTGTAAGAAACACATATAATAGGACGCATAATAAACCATCTGGAACTTCTCACGGATTGTTTACATCCATATTAGTGAATGTGACCATTTGGCGACCAATCCAAGGAAGTCAAACAATAGATACAGTAGCATATAAGTAACACTAGTTGCAACATTTCACACCTTCTTTCCGAGAATGCATAATCATAGAGTTCACTGCAAATTTCTCTCTTTCAATTATGCAAGTTCATATCATTTGGTTTACTCTTCCACAAAAGTATATCCTTTTCGTCATTTACATAATCAAAGTTAGAAGTATGTGAAATGTGCTATATACCATGTTAACTGTGTATCAAATGCTCATTTCTTTTGTAGCTGACCAAAATAATTCCTAGCAATACATACAACTGTAACTTGTCAAAGTTAAGTCATATTCAGGCTTATATCTAAAACAAAACCAAGCAAACTAGGTAAATCAAATAACTCGTTTAAAATCCTCTATATAGGCAAACGTAAATTTACGAATTTACCAAATAAAGTCATTTTCAAAACAAGAATCTCTTAAGAATGGCTATATTATGGCAAATCTGATCATCAAAAAGAATCTCCTAAAGATAAGAATTTCTCATAGCATCAGATAAGGATGTTGGCATTACCATTCTTCGATCAATCATGGAGCATCCATCTGCACAGAGCAGAGTTGGAAATGTATCAAACCCCTCTGACAAACACAAACTTAATATTAGCCTCATCCCCTTTTGGCATTCTGGTGTTTCAGCAAGAGTTTGATCTCCAGTAGACTTTGTATAGGCACGGAGCAAGATAATCCACCAGAATCCAGAGTCAACGGGAGCCACTCTTCCGATTGCACTCTCACCAAAATCTGCCACTATTGAATCCGTTTTACGTACCGGATCATGAAGTACTTTAAAACTGGCAGGCATAGCCCCTTCCCCAAGCTTGAATCTATCAATTCTCTTTTCCCAACCTTGAAGTTGAAGTGTCTTTAATAGGAAATTCTTGACAATATCAGGCTCACCATTCATTAGAAAGGCCAGAGCACTAGGTACAAAATCTCGTACAAAAACCTGCATGTTAATTAGACAAAAACTTGTGTGAGATGGTCTCACGTAGGAGACGGGTTTCATTGAGAGAGTAAATAGTTTGCCCCCCTATGGGCGGGGCGGGGCAAGCCCATTTCCTCTCTCATCTCATAAGAGACTTCCTCAATTAAATATACGCTGATTCAAAAAACTACCCAAATCACAAATTCAATCAAGTATCATTAAAAAGTTCGAGATTTTCAATCTTTTTTTACCTGATCATAGTTAAGAACTTCCTCTGAAGCATGGTCATAAGCAGCAATCGTGCCAACCGGTTGGTTCCTGAAGAACACCAAGGCCCTGCGAAGAGAGTCCCAAGCCTCAGCAACCATCGGATGAGGCTCAAACGAGTTACGAGCGGATGAAGCAGGGCTATCCAGTCCTGAGCGTCCTCCAGGAGAATACACATCCAAATTCTCAAGCGCTCTTGATAAGCCAATAGACATCTCACTAAGCGATCTCTCATCAAACGATTTCTCCCTCTTAATATTAAGCCTTGGCTTATCGAGAAGCTTTGTGAGATCATAGTCATCCATTTCTGACATGGAGGCCATGGAACTTACATTCCGAAGCCCAAACTCTTTCGAACTATCCATACGACTTAACTTTTCTCTCTGAAAAAAGCCTGTATCACAAAGAGTGATTCATATTACAAAAAAGTACTATGGTTCAAAAAGTTTCACCAAGCAATATGTTGAACATAAGCAATTAAGAAACACAAAAAGTATCAACAGAATATTCAAAACTATAAATTACTAATAGAACAAAAATAATACTACTAACAAAGAAAATATATCATTACCCACAAGCTGTATTGCTGTAATACTAAAATAATATTTAAAAAGAGACTTATAAAAGTCAGAGAAGATCATGCAATATCTTTATCCAAGGGTTAATTTAAGAAAGGAACTTTTTACAAAAATTACTGCATTTTATCCTTATCTTTTTTACTCATTGGTCAGCTATCAATCAATACATCCAAAAAAAAAAAAAAAAAACTTACCTAATCAGCAGTTACCAAATCATATTTATAATGATAAAGATTAATGACACCGAAAGTAATGCACATTACTGAATCTAAACATGAAAATACCCAAAACAAAAAATTACAGCAATACTTCCAAGATCCACATGAAGAAATCAAAATCCATTTGCAGAAACAAAACATGCAATATGATCAAGCAACTATTAACATCAAATAGTGATCATGCAAACTGGCCAAAGTTTTTGGGGGTGTTGACCAGATCTAGAGATATTACGAAGATAAACGGTGGTAAGAGGATAGGGGATAGAGAAGGAAAGGGGAAACGACCTTGGAGAGATGAAATGCAGGAATAGTTTATATTCCGGCGGGGTCAACGGTCTCAGGCCGGCGAATTCGCCGGAAATGGTCGTTGAGAAGACAATAGGAGAGAGAAGAAAAAAGGGGAAGGGAAAAAGAAAGCATGTTGGCGGAAGCTGTCTTTTATAATGGGAGAAATAAAGAGAGAGAGAGTGGAACGGTCCGTCATGTACTTTTCTGTAGCATCAATGTAATGTACTACTATTCATGTAATAAACCTGATTACAGCTTCAGGCTTAGGGGATGGCAACGGGGGCGGGTTCGGGACGGGTTTGACATATCCCGAACCCGCTCCTACTTATTTCTCCTATACCCGAACCCGCCCGCCCCATTTATTCTTAAACTAGTAGAAAAATCACAATTTTTTGTACAATGCTACTATTTTTAGTTTGTGGTGGTCTCTTGTGAGACACTTAGATCCGTCTCATAGAAGAGACGTGTCGACCCATGACCCGTGTACAACATTCTCCGCGAAGCGTAGAATCCCAACTCATGCTCCACTCAAAATCTGCCACGTGGCAGCGACCCATTGGCCCAATTTTATTTTTTTTTCATAGGAAAAAAAATCGTTTTTTTATATATTTTTTTGACTGTTTTTTTTGTTTGCCAAAAGTAATACTTAGTACAACTAAATGTAACAACTGTGTTACTTATAAAGTAACATTGTTTATAAGTAAATGTAACACCAGTTTTACAAACAAAAAAAAAAAATAGCTCATTTTACTCATCTTTCAACTGTAATACTAACTATAAATACGTGTAACACTAACAATAACTAAATGTAATTATCGTTATACCGAAATGTAATAGTGTTTTTCTAGAATATTTTTTTATTTTTGAATATTTTGATTTTATTTTTTAAAAGAAAGTAACATTTGAAAAATAACAACTTATATACATGAATGTAATTTTTTGTACAAGTAAATTAACACTTTAGTAGATGAAATTGTAACAGATTTCTATAAATAATGTAATACTTTTACATGTATCAGGATAAATTGAACCCATTGTAACTTATTATTTGAAAACATATAGATATACTATTATACAAGTAAACGTAACTGTTTTACAATGTTATTATGTAACGACCCCAAAACCCACCCTAATTTTTTAAATTTAAAATGGAAATTATGTGTGCATTTTATGTGTTAGATAATATTTTCTTGACTTGCATATATTATTTGAGTATATGTGATAGTTAAAGTGTTAGTAGAAAGAATGTTAAATTAAATAAATGAGTTAGTGAAACTATAGGATTATATGTGAAAATATAACTAGAGGGGTTTAGTTGTTTAAAATGGAACTAGGAGGGTCCTAAGTGAAACATGGTAAATATCAAAACTCACACTTATCCTCCCATCTCTCTCTCTGCGTTTTACATTACACACACACACACCAAAAACTTAACTTTCTCAAATTACTCTCTCTGTGTTCAAGGAAGAAGAAGGTGAGTCTTACAATTTGATTTTCTTTCTTTTTATTTACTACTCCATTTTAAAATCTAATTATACCAAAATATTCAGGGTGTTGAGTAGAGTATTCCTACCCGATCAAATATTATTTTCTCGATACTTTTCCAGAAATAGGTAAGTTACTAATCCCCCTTTAAATGTTAAAATGGTCATATATGTGATGTATGAACTCTTTGTTGTATTATTTGTTAAGAAACTTGAAAAGATACTAAAGTTGGTGAAAGTTGATGTTGATGTTGTAAAAAATCTAGTTTAGTGTTGTGTAACTCAGTTGTATTGAGTTTATTTGGTAAGATAGAAGTTGGGTAGTACTTTTGGGACGGTGAAACGAAGGGAGTATAATTTATTTTGGTTTTGGCCTGCGAGGTGTGGTGGGCGGCCGCCCACTAAGGGCGTGCGGCCGCACATCTTATCAGACTGGTTTTGTTCATGAAAACAGAGCAAGTGGGCGATCGCACACCCAGTTTGGGCTGCCGCACACTTTACCCTGAGTTTGATAGTTTGTTCCAAGTTAAGTGTAAGAGGTTAGTAATTGTCCAAAACTTTAAGTGATGGTCTAGGGCAATTATATGAGTGTTTTGGGATGTTGTCATGGTTTTTGGGAATCGTGTTCAAGTGTGTGCGAGAATGTGTTGTGACTTTATTTCATGATGGTTGTGAACTCTTTATGAGTGCTTCTTTCGTGTGCATCTTGTGATGTGTTTGGCTTGGTTCCCTACTTTGGAATTATTGCCCCCGGTTGTTGTTTAAGCAATTATTCATTACAGTGCTTTGTTTGAAAGTCCAGCTGGTTTTGTGTTATCGAGTCAGGCAGTGGAAGGGATTATCGTGGCACACGAGCCAAGTTCACAATAAGGTCTTCCACTAGTATCTTTTTTCCCCAGTCCAGATTGGCCTTGGATGGGATGAATTAGCTCCCTTGTGTGAGCCTTGGGTTATGACTTTGTGTCATATTCCCCCCGTTGTTACTTTTGTTCTTATGGTTATGGTTTGGTTTTCGGGATCCCGGCTTCAGCTATTTATGCTACTCAACTGGTTTTCTCAGATGGGATTCTCAGACGGTTATGTTCTTTCGGTAAACCTTGGATTGGTATCCACTTATGAGTGTTACAACCGTTGTATGTCTGGTATGATGAGTTGACTTTGCCTCTCATATTATATGCTATGTGATTGCTATGATACTGTTCTTTATGATTATCATTTTAGCATGAAACGTAGTTGCATTCTTAGTAGGTTACTGAGATTTATTCTCACCCCGTTCCTTGTTTATTTGTTTTCCTTAGATAAAGGCGAGTCCAGGGGATAGGACACTTGGCACGGGAGGACGTTGAAGTGGTAAGAGTTGGGATTTGTGTTGTAAATGATACATTACATAGATGTATAACCTTTTGGGTAGAGTTTCCGTGACTTCATCATCTTGTAACACCTATATTTTGGATAATGTTGGTGTATGTACATTTGTATAGAAGTTTGTAAGCCTTCGGGCTAAGTACTTTCGTTGTGAAAGTTGTTTGTAAAGTTTGTTTGAAAGTTAAATGGAAGTCTTTGAACTTCAAGTATTGATTTTGTTAAACTTTATGAAAGTATATTTCAAAAAAAAATTCAAAAGTGTTTTATGACGTCTTCCCATCGTGTCCCGAGCATGGGGCCAAGTAGGACCACGGATCTGGGGCGCGACAGTTGGTATCAGAGCCTGGTTGTAGATGGTCTAGAATGACTAAATGACCTAGGAGGTAGTGGTGTATAGAGTGAGTAACGTCGAGTGTCTTATGCAGGTACATATTGAAAATGGTTGGGACAGAACGAGATCAGTCCGGGTCTTCGGGGCAAGATACTGCTAAAGAAGAGGCTCGAATAATTTTCCAAGGCATGTTTGAAGCTGCAATGAAAACAATCAATGATCAGAGGCAAGAGAGGGAACAGGCACCACCAAGATATGGGTTAGAACAGTTTTTGAAAATGAAGCCTATGGGATATGATGGTGAGCCCGATGTTACTAAAGCTAAGAGATGGATTGAAGCTATGGAAAATATCTTTGATGTTTTGCAATGTACGGAAGAGGATAAAGTCCGATTTACAACTTATAAACTGATTGGAGCGGCCGAGTATTGGTGGAAAGCGATGAAGGATAATTGGGATGAGACGCATGTACCATATGCTTGGGAGACTTTTGTGAAGAGATTCAAAGATCATTTCATTCCTAAGGTGGACCAAGACAGAAAAGAGGTTGAATTTCTTAATCTAGAGCAAAATATGATGACTGTAGCTGAATATGTTGCAAAGTTCACTGAATTAGCTAGGTATTGTCAATATTTGGTGGCAACTGAAGAAAGAAAGACAATGAGGTTCGTGAAAGGATTGAAGACAGTTATCAGAACACAGCTTATCTCCCACAAATTTTAGGATTTGCAGGATGCGATTGATCGTGCTTACCAGGTGGAGCATGACATTGTTGAACATAAGAGAAAGATGGAGGCAACGGGTGGAGGAAGACAAGGAGGATAGGGGAAGCAACAACAACAACAACGTGGTGATAGTAGAGGATCTCAAGGTGCATCTTCACAGTTTAGGGGATCTTGTTAAGGTCAGTTGGGTAACAGAAATCAAGGTAACACTTCAGGGAGTCAGAACAAAAGGGTTTGTAACTATTGTCAGAAAGAGGGGCATTCTGAGGAAAGATGTTGGAAGAAACAAGGTAAATGCGTGAACTGTGGTCAGTTGGGTCATTATCAGAGGGATTGTCCCAGGCTAAAGAATCAGTCTTTGGGAAGTGTAGTTGGGTTTTCTCAGGGCCAGAAAAGGGATTCTTCAGGGAAGCCTAAGGTGCAGGGTCGTGTCTTTGCCATCACTCAACAACAGGCTTCAGATTCTTCTAATGTGATAGGAGGTATAATTTCTGTGTCTAGTTTGAGGGCACGAGCACTTATAGATCCTGGCTCTTCGCATTCTTATGTGTCTGTGCACTTTGCTTCTCGATTGCATTTGTCTTCTGAATCTCTACCTTATGTGTTAGAGGTGTCTACTCATATAGGGGAGTGTTTGGTGATCAATAAGGTGTTGCATTCTTGTGATGTGCACATACGTGATCATGTTTTACCTGCTGATTTAGTTATCCTGCCATTACAAGATTTTGATATTATTTTGGGTATGGATTGGTTGAGTAAATATTATGCATCTGTTGACTATTTAAAAAAGGTGGTCACATTTTCTATCCCTAATGTTCCTGAATTTACTTTTGAGGCTATTCCCTAGGGTAGAGAGATTCGTATCATTTCTTACGTGAAGGCTAGAAGGTTATTGAATCGTGGTTGTGTGGGATTCTTGGCCAGTGTTCTTGATACTACTAAAAAGGTTCCTGAAATAGAGGATGTGCCTATTGTTAAATAATTTTCAGATGTATTTTCTTCGGAGTATGCCATGCCTCCCGATAGGGAAATTGAGTTTTGTATTGACCTGCTTCCAGGTATAGCTCCAATATCTGAGACACCGTATAGAATGGCTCCATCTGAGTTAAAAGAGTTGAAGGTTCAATTACAAGAGTTACATGATAGAGGATTCATCCGCCCTAGTGTATCGACGTGGGGAGCTCCTGTGTTGTTTGTAAAAAAGAAGGATGGATCCTTGAGACTGTGTATTGATTATCGGAAGTTGAATCAGGTAACCATAAAGAATAAATATCCTCTACCTCATATTGATGACTTGTTTGATCAAATGCAAGGTTCGGTTGTCTTTTCAAAACTTGACTTGAGGAGTGGGTATCACCAGTTGAAAATCCGTTCTGAAGACATTTCTAAAACTGCTTTCTGTAGTAGATATGGCCATTCTGAGTTTCTTGTTATGACTTTCAGGTTGACTAATGCTCCGGCTGTCTTTATGGATATGATGAATCGGGTCTTCAAACCTTATCTTGATACCTTCGTGGTTGTATTCATTGATGATATTCTTGTTTATTCAAAGTCTCGGGAGGAACACGAGCAGCACTTGCGAATGGTTTTATCTATTCTTCGTGAGAAACAATTGTTTGCGAAGTTCAGTAAATGTGCTTTTTGGCTCGATGAAGTATCTTTTCTTGGGCACGTGATTTCTAATAGAGGCATATCAGTTGATCCATCCAAGATTGAGGCTACTGTGAGTTGGAAGAGGCCAGAATCAGTGTCAGAAATTCGAAGCTTCTTGGGGTTAGCTGGGTACTACAGAAGATTCATTGAAGGGTTTTCTAAAATAGCAACTCCATTGACTCAGTTGACTCGAAAGAATGTGCCTTGGGTATGGAATGACAAGTGCCAACTCAGTTTTGAGGAATTGAAAAAGAGATTGACTACTGCTCCTATTCTCGCACTACCTAATGGAAATGATGATTTGGTGATATATAGTGATGCTTCTAAAGAAGGCCTCGGGTGTGTGCTAATGCAGAATGGAAGGGTGATTGCGTATGCTTCAAGGAAGTTGACTCAGAGTGAGCAGAATTATCCTACCCATGACATGGAACTTGTGGCTATTGTCTTTGCGTTGCACAAGTGAAAACATTATCTTTATGGAGCAAAATTTGAGAT
Source organism: Campanula takesimana (assembly GCA_026119855.1). NCBI lineage: Eukaryota > Viridiplantae > Streptophyta > Magnoliopsida > Asterales > Campanulaceae > Campanula > Campanula takesimana. The sequence continues at coordinate 522,119 of JAOWBW010000817.1, read as the reverse complement.
TTTTACCGATCATCAAAGTTTGAAGTATCTTTTCTCCCAGAAAGTGTTGGTAGTGGTGCCCTAGGCACGTTTAATAAACGTTGTAATTGTTATCATTTATTTCATATCTATAAAGAGATGTTTTGATTATTATTATTGTTCATGTTTACTTATAATAATCTCCGTCCCTAGTACTTGTTAAGCACTAGTATAAAGGCTAAATGATCATGGGATGATCATGTTAGATTTATGGGTACTTGTTTGGAACAAGGTACTGGACATGACCCGCTCTATGAGATTTATGTCATGGTCTATGTCATACATATATCTCATATTAGTTATGTCATTTGAATCCTTAGACATGAAGTTATTATAGTCTTCCACTTGATGAACATTATGTTTGACATATTCAAACGCTACTTTTAACCGAGTAGTTATAAAGGGTATGATTGGCATAATCGGATTCACGTAGGGAAGAATAATAAGCTAAATGGATTTGTTCCTCTTCGGAGAGATATCAAGCTTGGGCCTCTCGTAGGAATGATGTTGATGAAATGTTCGGCCGGACTCAAATGAATTGATTGGATCAATGACATTTGGATTATCAACATATTCGGAATCGAGAAAGTATTGAACAAAACAAGTTGACTCTTTGACCATGACTTGTGTTCAATGATATCGTGGACAAAAGGATTATGACATATTCTAAGAGGAATGCGAACTTGTATCTAGTTATACTATTTGGGTAGGTATGACGGTTTGCTAGAATCTAATCATATCTTATGGTTTCATGTTTGAACACATTGCCAACTTAGTATAATCCTAGAGGGTCACACACAATAGAACAAATCTTTAAAAGGACTATATTGGAATTTTGGAAATTCTGGACATTCTGGGGAAGTGGGCGACCGCACAGTGTAGACTGGGCGGCCGCACACTTAGCTCAGAATTGTACCAGTTTTGTTTCAGATAGTTGTGCGACCGCACAGTGTATTCTGGGCGGCCGCACAGTACTGTCGGCTGGCACTTTCCTAATTCGATTTGGAATGTCTTTTGACACAAGTTTCCTATTTGGAATAGGTCTTGCTTGTGTATAAAAGGAGGATTTCTGCCAGAACTTCAGTGATAGCCTTTTGTGAGTCTCAAAGAGTTTGAGAGAGAGTTTGTTTTGTTCTAAGACATTCTTGGTTGAAGAACAAAATAACACACAAAAGAAAATTCCATATAGTCATACAAATTGTGAAAGTGTGTTTCATAATTGTTGGTCTAGCAACCAAGATCAAAGAAGCTCCTTTGATATTCGTTCGAAGTGTGGATACCGCTAGAGGGTGAAGATCATCATCTTCAAAGTTCGTGTTCAAGCTTTGTGATCGTGATCAAGTCTTCAAATCTCCACCAAAGACCAAGAGAAAATTTGATAGCCATAAAGGGTTAGTTTTATCCTATATTCATGTTATTGTATTTGATTTAATCATATGAACGGATCTATGGGCTTTGGGTTTCAAAATTTTAAATGCCAAATTCCGCTGCGCATGTTTGATCGAAACCCAACAGTGGTATCAGAGCCCCGTTCATGTTGATTATTTCAATACCGTGATCATGTTATGTGTATATAAATTGTTTATGTGCCTTGCATGATATGAATATTGGAATATGTGATGTTTATGTGTTATGTGATTTTATGTGGTTTATTGTTTTACAACTTTAATCGCACGATTCAATCGCAATAAATAAATTATGGTGGATTCAGAATTGTTGATTATTAATTTTTGATTGGATCAAAGTTTTAATAATCGGAGAAAAACTATTTTTAGACAAAATTTTTGAACTTTGAAAATTCTGCACATTCTGATGGCACCGGGCGACCGCACAAAACGCCTTGGGCGGCCGCACAGTTTTAGGCGACCGCACAAGGGTTTTTGGGCGGCCGCACAAGGGGATCAGAAGGTCTGATTTTGGTTGAAAAACAGAATCTGGAATTTTTCGAAAAATTCAACAAAACCAGTAACAGAACCAGTCCAGACTTGCTGATCTGGAATGGGTTTTGGGTAGTTGGTTTGTGTGTGGATTTTGGGGTTTGATTTTCCTATTTGTTTTAGTCTTGTGATTCCTAGATTGGTTCAAGTTTTGGATGGCTAATCTGCGTTCATCGAGATTGTGTTTCCAAAAATTGATCGCAATCAAAGTTTCAAAGATAAAACGAAGTTAGAATTATGAAGAGTTCATAATTGCTAAAATTGAAAAACAAAGTTCTTGATTCAAAGTTTGGAGATCCATGTGTAATTGTGAATGCAATTGGCCTACGTTCATCGAGACCATCTATTGCTTAGTTTCGGCCACATGGACTACTTTCTTGGGCTCTTGAATTAGTGCGGGATTGTGGTTGCCTAATGGCTTAGTTCGACCGCACTTCTTGTTGTCTTGATTTGGAGATAATGACCAAAGTTGAAATAGTCTCATCCTCATAATTATAGAGAAACTAATGACACATAAATACCATGCTTAAATTAATGGAGATTAATTTAGTGGCTAAACTTGATGCGTAACATGTTTATATTATGTGCTCATAAATGTGTTATATGCTATATGTGATTAACCTTCAAAGAAAGTTTTAAGTCCTTCTTTGCCATGCCATGATTAAAACACTTGTTTATACATGGGTAATCTTGATGTGGGTTCGCCTCCGCGAAGTGCATTAATTTTATTCATGTTAAGCAAGATGAGGTTCATTAATTTAATGTGGGCTTGCCTCCGCAAGGTGCATTAAATTGAATGGTTCCTATGCGTTTAAAATTGTTGGACTTAATTAGGCGTCAAAACAGTTTTGGGCCTAGGCAAAAGATGAGATTAAACATGCTTTTTGAAATTGGATTTCTCAAAGAATCTCATAAAAGGATCTAAGAATCATATGGGATATGATTGACATGATTGTCTACCTAATTAATTTAGTTTTGAGCGGTCCGCCTCCGTGGACTCAAAAGTTAAATTAAAGTTGGATCTTAGCCCAATTAAATTATAGTATACATTGGATGTATATGAAGGTTTTATAATTTAGTGGGAGTATTTTGTTTTAAAATACATTAATTATTTCTTTAATGAAAAATCGGTACTTATTAAATTTTGGAAATTTTGCATATTTGTAGATAATGACTAATAACACTCAATCAATGTCGTTGCGATCGATCCTTGAGAAGGATAAGCTCGAAGAGAATGGTACTAACTTTATGGATTGGATCCGTAGCATAAGAATCGTTCTTAGGCAAGAAGATAAGTTGTACATTCTCGATGGGCCTCTCCCTGCTGAACCACCGCCTACTGCCCCTAGGGTAGAAAGAGACAATTACAAGAAACATCGTAATGATTCTAGAGATGTAAGTTGTCTCATGCTTGCCGCTATGTGTTCAAAACTCCAACAAAGTTTGGAACATTTGGAAGCCTATGAGATAGGCGTGGAGTTGAGAACTATGTTTCAAGAGCAAGCTAGGCAAGAGAGGTACAAGACCATTGTTGCATTCACTACTAGTAAAATGAATGAAGGGCAACAAGTGAGTCCTCACTTTCTTAAAATGAAAGGTTATGTAGAGCACCTTGAGAAACTTGGCTATCCAATCCCATTGGAGCTAGCCACGGATCTCATTCTTAATTCATTGCCTAAAAGTTATAATCAGTTTGTAATGAATTATAACATGCATGGAATGGATAAGAATCTCTCTGAGTTGCATGTGATGCTCAAAACTGCAGAGATAAAAATTGTGGAGAAAGGTTCTCCCGTGCTCTTGGTTCATGATGGGAAGAAGGCTAATGCCAAAGGAAAGGGTAAGAAGGTTATCAAACCCAAAATAAGCAAGGCAAAGGTTGCCAAAGCTTCTGAGGCAAAACCCGATTCACAAAAGGATGCAATCTGTTTCCATTGTCAAGAAATTGGTCATTGGAAACGTAATTGCAAGGCTTTCTTGGAAGAGAAAAAGAAGAAGAAGAGCAGCAAGGCTGCGTCGACTTCAGGTATCTATATGATAGATATTCTCCTTTCTACCACTGATTCTTGGGTATTGGATACCGGATGTGGTTCTCACATTTGTCTAAATGTGCAGGGACTAAAGAATAGGAGACTGCTTAAAGAAGGTGAAGTAGATCTACGTGTGGGGAATGGAGCAAGAGTTGCTGCATTAGCTGTAGGGACTTATGAAGTCACTTTACCTTCCAGATTAATTCTTGTTTTGAACAATTGTTATTATGTTCCGGATTTAAGCAGAAATATTATTTCAATTTCTTGTTTGGATAATGAAGGTTTTAAGTTTCTTATTGAAAATAAGAAATTTTCTATTTATTTAAATGATGTGCTTTATGGTATTGCTAATTTATTTAATGGCCTTTATATCTTGGATGTCAAGAATGAAAATAATGATAATGTCTATCATGTAAATAAGAAATCTAAACCTAATGATGTAAATCATACTTATTTGTGGCATTGCCGTCTCGGTCATATTTATGAGAAGCGTATCTCAAAACTCCATGGGGACGGACTTTTGGGTTCATGTGACTTAGAATCATATGATACTTGTGAGTCGTGTCTTCTTGGAAAAATGACTAAGACACCTTTTACCAAGCTAGGTGAAAGGGCAAGCGACTTATTGGGGTTGATACATTCCGATGTATGCGGACCATTAAGTAGCAATGCTAGGGGAGGATTTCAATACTTCATAACCTTCACTGATGATTATAGTAGATTTGGGTATGTTTACCTAATGAAACATAAAAGTGAAGCATTTGAGATATTTAGAATATTTCAAAATGAAGTAGAAAAACAACTTGGCAAAAGTATAAAGGCACTTCGATCAGAGGTGGTGAATACTTGAGCCAAGAATTTGATGATCATCTAAAGAATTGTGGAATAGTTTCACAATTGACTCCACCCGGAACGCCACAATGGAATGGTGTGTCCGAGAGGAGGAATCGGACTTTGTTAGACATGGTTCGATCAATGATGAGTCAAGTTGATCTTCCAATATCCTTTTGGGGTTACGCTCTAGAAACCGCTGCTTTCACACTAAATCGTGTTCCAACTAAATCGGTTCAAAAGACTCCATATGAGATGTGGAGTGGAAAGAAAACTTGTTTATCTTTCATGAAGATTTGGGGTTGTGAAGCTTTTGTCAAAAGACTTGTCTCAGACAAACTTGCACACAAATTTGATAAATGTATTTTCGTGGGATATCCTAAGAAAACTAGAGGATATTACTTTTACAACCGTGAGGACAACAAAGTGTTTGTTGCCCGAACTGGTGTCTTTCTAGAGAAAGAGTTTCTCTCCAAAGAAATCAGTGGGAGTAAAATAAATCTTGAAGAAATTCGAGACCCAGAAAATAACATTGAACCAATAGTGGAACAAGAACAAGAACCACAAGGAGTTGTGGAAACTGTTCAGAATACACAAGCAACTCGCAGATCTAGTAGGTTACGATCCGAGCCCGAGAGATATGGATTTCTCGTAACGGATAGTAATGAGGTAGAAATCATTGAGAATGATGAACCGTCAACCTACCAAGAGGCGATGTCTTCTCCTGATTCGGACAAGTGGCTTGGAGCCATGGAATCCGAATTGCAATCCATGCAAGACAATCAAGTTTGGAATTTAATTGATGCGCCCGAAGGTGTAAAAACCATAGGATGCAAATGGGTCTTCAAGAAAAAGACTGACATGGATGGGAAGGTGCATACTTACAAAGCTAGGCTTGTAGCGAAAGGTTATAGGCAAGTTCATGGTATTGACTATGATGAGACCTTTTCACCCGTAGCAATGATCAAGTCTATAAGAATTTTGCTTGCCATTTCCGCATATCATGACTATGAAATATGGCAGATGGACGTCAAAACCGCTTTCCTGAATGGAAAACTACAAGAGGATGTGTATATGACACAACCAGAAGGTTTTGAACAAGATTCTAAGGTATGCAAATTGCAAAGATCCATCTATGGATTAAAGCAAGCTTCAAGGAGTTGGAATCTCCGTTTTGATGAATTGGTCAAAGAATTTGGTTTCATCAAGAACGAAGATGAGCCTTGTGTATACAAGAAGATTAGTGGGAGCATAGTGCTTTTCCTTGTTTTATACGTGGATGACATATTGCTCATTGGAAACGACATTCCTACACTTCAGTCTGTGATCCTTGGTTAGGAAAGTGCTTCGCAATGAAAGATATGGGTGAAGCCGCATATATTCTTGGCATTAAGATCTATAGAGATAGATCAAGGAGGCTACTTGGTTTAAGCCAAAGTACATACATTGACAAGGTCATTAGAAGATTCCGTATGGAAAATTCTAAGAGAGGCACCTTGCCCGTGTTACATGGAGTTTCTCTAAGCAAGACTCAATGTCCTAAGACAAATGATGAGCGTGAGAAAATGAATGATGTTCCATATGCTTCAGCAATTGGGTCCATCATGTATGCCATGAGTTGTACTAGACCGGATGTATCTTATGCTTTGAGCATGACAAGTAGATACCAATCCGACCCTGGCGAAAATCACTGGATAGCCGTAAAAGCGATTCTTAAGTACTTGAGAAGAACTAAAGACTCGTTTTTGGTCTATGGAGGAATGGAAGATGATCTCGTTGTAAATTCTTACACGGATGAAAGCTTCCAAACCGACAAAGATGATAGCCGATCGCAATCGGGTTTTGTGTTTATGTTAAATGGTGGAGCTGTAAGCTGGAAGAGTTCCAAGCAAAGTACAACCGCTGATTCTACAACAGAAGCAGAGTATATTGCTGCATCGGATGCTGCAAAGGAAGCTGTTTGGATTAAGAAGTTCATAACTGAACTTGAAGTGGTTCCTAGTATTGCTAATCCAATAGACCTTTATTGAGATAATAATGGTGCTATTGCTCAAGCAAAGGAACCAAGAGCACATCAGAAATCCAAACACATACTTAGGCATTTTCATATCATTCGAGAGATCGTTGATAGAGGAGACGTAAATATATGCAGAGTACCTACTGATGACAATGTTGCGGACCCGCTAACAAAGGGACTTCCACAAACTAAACATGATGGTCATGTTAGGTCCATGGGTATTAGATAAATGGGAGATTGGGCCTAGGGCAAGTGGGAGATTGTTGGTAGTGGTGCCCTAGGCACGTTTAATAAACGTTGTAATTGTTATCATTTATTTCATATCTATAAAGAGATGTTTTGATTATTATTATTGTTCATGTTTATTTATAATAATCTCCGTCCCTAGTACTTGTTAAGCACTAGTATAAAGGCTAAATGATCATGGGATGATCATGTTAGATTTATGGGTACTTGTTTGGAACAAGGTACTGGACATGGCCCGCTCTATGAGATTTATGTCATGGTCTATGTCATACATATATCTCATATTAGTTATGTCATTTGAATCCTTAGACATGAAGTTATTATAGTCTTCCACTTGATGAACATTATGTTTGACATATTCAAACGCTACTTTTAACCGAGTAGTTATAAAGGGTATGATTGGCATAATCGGATTCACGTAGGGAAGAATAATAAGCTAAATGGATTTGTCCCTCTTCGGAGAGATATCAAGCTTGGGCCTCTCGTAGGAATGATGTTGATGAAATGTTCGGCCGGACTCAAATGAATTGATTGGATCAATGACATTTGGATTATCAACATATTCGGAATCGAGAAAGTATTGAACAAAACAAGTTGACTCTTTGACCATGACTTGTGTTCAATGATATCGTGGACAAAAGGATTATGACATATTCTAAGAGGAATGCGAACTTGTATCTAGTTATACTATTTGGGTAGGTATGACGGTTTGCTAGAATCTAATCATATCTTATGGTTTCATGTTTGAACCCATTGCCAACTTAGTATAATCCTAGAGGGTCACACACAATAGAACGAATCTTTAAAAGGACTATATTGGAATTTTGGAAATTCTGGACATTCTGGGGAAGTGGGCGACCGAACAGTGTAGACTGGGCGGCCGCACACTTAGCTCAGAATTGTACCAGTTTTGTTTCAGATAGTTGTGCGACCGCAAGTGTATTCTGGGCGGCCGCACAGTACTGTCGGCTGGCACTTTCCTAATTCGATTTGGAATGTCTTTTGACACAAGTTTCCTATTTGGAATAGGTCTTGCTTGTGTATAAAAGGAGGATTTCGGCCAGAACTTCAGTGATAGCCTTTTGTGAGTCTCAAAGAGTTTGAGAGAGAGTTTGTTTTGTTCTAAGACATTCTTGGTTGAAGAACAAAATAACACACAAAAGAAAATTCCATATAGTCATACAAATTGTGAAAGTGTGTTTCATAATTGTTGGTCTAGCAACCAAGATCAAAGAAGCTCCTTTGATATTCGTTCGAAGTGTGGATACCGCTAGAGGGTGAAAATCATCATCTTCAAAGTTCGTGTTCAAGCTTTGTGATCGTGATCAAGTCTTCAAATCTCCATCAAAGACCAAGAGAAAATTTGATAGCCATCAAGGGTTAGTTTTATCCTATATTCATGTTATTGTATTTGATTTAATCATATGAACGGATCTATGGGCTTTGGGTTTCAAAATTTTAAATGCCAAATTCCGCTGCGCATGTTTGATCGAAACCCAACAGAAAGAGTTGAACAATAGACAGCGTAGATGGATGGAGCTGTTGAAGGATTATGATTGCACTATTTTTTATCATCCGGGTAAAGCAAATGTGGTAGCTGATGCCATTAGATGGAAATCTTATGTAGCTTCATTGATGGTTCGAGAATGGAAGATGTTAGAGGATGCTCAAGATTGGTGTCCTTATGAATCAAAGCATGGAGCTATATTTGCGAATATTAAAGTATCGCCAACTTTAATTCAACAAATAAAGGATGCTCAGAAGGATGATCCCGAGTTAATGGAGATAATGGGTAAAATCAATGATAGAAAATTTGAAAATTTCTCTCTCAGTTCTAAAGGAGTGTTGACTTATAGAGGTCGATTGTGTGTACCTAATATTGATGGGATTAAATGCTAAGTTTTCGATGAGGGCCACAAATCGAGGTATACTATTCATCTCAGGAGTACTAAAATGTATCAGAATTTGAAACAATATTTCTGGTGGAATAACATGAAGCGTGAAATATCGGATTATGTGTCAAAGTGCTTGACTTGTCAACAGGTTAAAGCCGAACATCAAAGACCCGCTGGTTTGCTTCAACCTCTTGAGATACCGGAATGGAAGTGGGAACATGTCACTATGGATTTCGTGTCAGGATTACCTCGTACTCGTAGAAAATTTAATGCAGTTTGGATAATCGTGGATAGATTGACAAAGTCTGCTCATTTCTTACCTATTGATATTGGCTATTCGATGGAGAAGCTTGCGACTTTGTATATTCATGAGATTGTGAGATTGCATGGAGTCCCAGTGAGCATTATATCTGATCGTGACCCTAGATTCATATCTCGGTTTTGGCAAGCATTTTAGAAGGCTTTGGGTTCAGAATTGAGGTTTAGCACGGCTTTTCATCCTCAGACAGATGGTCGTCAGAAATAACTATTCAGATTCTTGAGGATATGTTGAGAGCTTGTTCTGTTGACTTCTCAGATTCTTGGGATTCCCATTTACCTCCAGTGGAATTTGCTTATAATAACATTTTTCAGTCCAGTATTGGGATGGCTCCGTATGAAGCCTTGTATGGGAGGAAATGTCGGTCTCCGATTTGTTGGGATGAAGTGGGAGAAGCAAAGATTTGGGGTGTTCAGATGGTTAATGAGTCAGTTGAGAAGATTAAACTTATTCGGGATCGCTTGAGTACCGCTCAGAGTAGATAGAAAAGCTATGCCAATCACCGAAGGCGAGACCTCGAGTTTGAAAAGGGTGACTTCGTGTTTCTAAAGGTTTCACCTAAAGTGGGGATTCGAAGGTATGGGAAGAAAGGCAAGCTAGCACCGAGGTATATTGGCCCATTTGAGATTCTTGGAAGAGTTGGAGATCGTGCCTATCGTCTTGCGTTACCTCCTTCTCTTGATAATATCCATAATGTGTTTCATGTCTCTATGCTTCGGAAGTACGTGTATGATCCTTCTCATGTTTTGTCCGAGGTTCCCGAGGATATTGAGCCGAGTATGTCTTATGAAGAGCACCCAGTCCAAGTGATTGATTCGAAGGTCCAAGAATTGAGAAATAAGAGTATTCCTCTTATTCGAGTTGTATGGAGGAATCACAATGTGGAAGAGTCGACTTGGAAGCTTCGGGAGGAGATCGAGAGGAAATATCCTTGGTTGTTTGAGGGCCGAGGTAAGTAACCCTAAAATTCGGGTCGATTTTTTTTTAAGGGGGAGTGATTGTAACGACCCCAAAACCCACACTAATTTTTTAAATTTAAAATGGATATTATGTGTTAGATAATATTTTCTTGACTTGCATATATTATTTGAGTATATGTGATAGTTAAAGTGTTAGTAGAAAGATTGTTAAGTTAAATAAATAAGTTAGTGAAACTATAGGGTTATATGTGAAATTATAAGTAGAGGGGTTTAGTTGTTTAAAATGGAACTAGGAGGGTCCTAAGTGAAACTTGGTAAATATCAAAACTCACACTTATCCTCCCATCTCTCTCTCTGCGTTTTACATTACACACACACACACCAAAAACTTAACTTTCCCAAATTACTCTCTCTGTGTTCAAGGAAGAAGAAGGTGAGTCTTACAATTTGATTTTCTTTCTTTTTATTTACTACTCCATTTTAAAATCTAATTATACCAAAATGTTTAGGGTGTTGAGTAGAGTATTCCTACCCGATAAAATATTATTTTCTCGATACTTTTCCAGAAATAGGTAAGTTACTAATCCCCCTTTAAATGTTAAAATGGTCATATATGTGATATATGTGATGTATGAACTCTTTGTTGTATTATTTGTTAAGAAACTTGAAAAGATACTAAAGTTGGTGAAAGTTGATGTTGATGTTGTAAAAAAGCTAGTTTAGGGTTGTGTAACTCAGTTGTATTGAGTTATATTTGGTAAGATAGAAGTTGGGTAGTACTTTTGGGACGGTGAAACGAAGGGAGTATAATTTATTTTGGTTTTGGCCTGCGAGGTGTGGTGGGCGGCCGCCCACTAAGGGCGTGCGGCCACACATCTTATCAGACTGGTTTTGTTCATGAAAACAGAGCAAGTGGGCGATCGCACACCCAGTTTGGGCGGCCACACACTTTACCCTAAGTTTGATAGTTTGTTCCAAGTTAAGTGTAAGAGGTTAGTAATTGTCCAAAACTTTAAGTGATGGTCTAGGGCAATTAGATGAGTGTTTTGGGATGTTGTCATGGTTGTTGGGGATCGTGTTCAAGTGTGTGCAAAAATGTGTTGTGACTTTATTTCATGATGGTTGTGAACTCTTTATGAGTGCTTCTTTCGTGTGCATCTTGTGATGTGTTTGGCTTGGTTCCCTACTTTGGAGTCAGGCAGTGGAAGGGATTATCGTGGCACACGAGCCAAGTTCACAATAAGGTCTTCCACAGGTAGCCTTGGATGGGATGAATTAGCTCCCTTGTGTGAGCCTTGGGTTATGACTTTGTGTCATATTCCCCCCGTTGTTACTTTGGTTCTTATGGTTATGGTTTGGTTTTCAGGATACCGGCTTCAGCTATTTATGCTACTCAACTGGTTTTCTCAGATGGTATTCTCAGACGGTTATGTTCTTTCGGTAAACCTTGGATTGGCATCCACTTATGAGTGTTACAACCGTTGTATGTGTGGTATGATTAGTTGGCTTTGCCTCTCATATTATATGCTATGTGATTGCTATGATATTGTTCTTTATGATTATCATTTTAGCATGAAATGTAGTTTCATTGTTAGTAGCTTACTGAGATTTATTCTCACCCCGTTCCTTATTTATTTGTTTTCCTTAGATAAAGGCGAGTCCAAGGGATAGGACACTTGGCACGGGAGGACGTTGAAGTGGTAAGAGTTGAGATTTGTGTTGTAAAGGATACATTACATAGATGTATAACCTTTTGGGTAGAGTTTCCGTGACTTCATCATCTTGTAACACCTATATTTTGGATAATGTTGGTGTATGTACATTTGTATAGAAGTTTGTAAGCCTTCGGCCTAAGTACTTTCGTTGTGAAAGTTGTTTGTAAAGTTTGTTTGAAAGTTAAATAGAAGTCTTTGAACTTCAAGTGTTGATTTTGTTAAACTTTATGAAAGTATATTTCGAAAAAAAATTCAAAATTGTTTTATGACGTCTTCCCATCGTGTCCCGAGTGTGGAGCCAAATAGGACCACGGGTCTGGGGCGCGACATACTAACACAAGTGTTTTTAGTTCTAAAGTGTAAATAGTTGAATTATTACTTTTCTATGCATACGTGTTACAATTATGTGTAAACTGTTACATATAAGTAACGGTCGTTACATTTTTGTGGTAATAAGTATTACTTTTGGCAAACGAAGAAAACATAAAAAAAAACACTATTACTTTTCTATATATATGTATTATTTTATGTATACAAACTGTTACATATAAGTAACACGTTTGTTACATTTAGTAAAAACATTTAGTTATAGTAACTATTACTTTTGACAAACTGAAAAAAAAAACCAAATAAATAAATAAAATCCTGTGGGTCATGGGTCAAAAATGACCCGTCTCTACTATGAAACGGGTCATGGTGTTCTCATACAAGTCTTTGTCTTTTAGTTTTAATTTTTGTTTATTATAAAAATGAAGACCTTAAAATAATACTATAAAAACAAAGAAATATTAAATCATTAAGATAAATTATAATTATACATAAACATTATTATCATGTTGAAAAATATTATAAATAAAATATAAAGTTATACGGGGCGAGTTTGTAGTAATCCCGAACCCGTCGGGTTTTGAAAAACACTTCACAAACCCTTCCCATTAGGGGCGGGTCATTGCGGGTTTGGGACGGGTTCGAGATTTTTGCCATCCCTATTCAGGCTCATACAAAACTTCCAATAACATTTACATCTAGCTACCCTATTCGATTATTTTTCTCAATATAAGCCTTCCACGTAATAGTTTCTTGCCATTTAGTCCTCGTTGGTCGGGTTCAAGGATTTAACGGAACTTGGGATGAGCTATCAGCTGCTCAAAAGAAAGTGAAAATTAAAGGTATACTACTTGTAAAGAATTCTTTTACGTATAAGATGTTTTGTAGATTCAACTAAAAACTTGGCATGTACACAATCATATAAGATCATGTCAGGTTATACCAGTATAAGATGAGTGGATCTCACCAACATTATTTGAGAAGTTGGTCTTACCGACAATTTGTAACCTAGATTCGAGCCGTTCTTTGTAAAATCCAATTGTTCAAGCAGTTGTCGTCGCATATTGTTGGTATTTTTGTACGTAATCATTATTCTGTTTGTCGGATATAATAATGAAACTTTGGGAGTGTAGTTCAAACAGATCACTTGATGACGTATATAAACATCATATCAGCAATAATTTGTATTGGACAAATTATAATATTCATTATAACAATAAATGTATGGATATAGCGAAATAGTGTACCACACTTTGTATTAAATATAAACAACAACACTACACCTATGCTGTGAGTCTCAGATCCCAACCCAACAATTTGAGGATAATTCCAAATATTATGTAGATATGTATTGTTATGGTAGGATATTTCATTGTAATTAACATAGTTATCCTTTCTTTAGTTGGAATATTTTCCAATTGCATAGCTGATCTTGACTAGGCTCTTTGTACATATATACAACATGAATACAATATGAAGACTTATAGTTTTGAGTATGTAAATAACCTAAAATGGCATCTTCTTCCCCCTCTCAGTTTCGGCTCTTACATGAAAGAGCCAATAGTGACCCATAGATGAATCTTCAACAAATTCGGTAAGCACCAGTCTGTCTGTCTGTCTGTCTTCTTCTTCTTCTTCTTCTTCTTCTTCTTCTTCTTCTTCTTCTTCTTCTTCTTCTTCTCATTCACCTCTTGTAGCGAATCCACACTCCCTCAATTTCAGTCCGATTATACGATCCAATCTAGCGCATTGTCATTTGATAAATGAAAACTATCTTACTGGTACTCATCATTACAGTCCTTACGACCTACAAACTGACTTCCACAATCACAGATGCCACCTCTACTGGCCAAACCTCCCAACGTAGTGACAACCCTCCCCTGAATTACTGGAAATAAACATCCAGCCTAGTTCGTGGTTTTATAAAAGCCATAATGTCATTGAAAATACAGTCGCCTGTCAAACCCATTTTGATTCAGCTCCAGTAGGATGCACAATGCTTGAGAAATGATGGGGAAAGTCACGAGTGCATATATAAAAACTTAAAACCAATATTAATTCTCTATTCAAGAAAGAAAATATATTGATTGACGATCATGTTCTCTCTGCCACCTTTATCTCAGAGGCACTAGACAAAGCAGCAGAAGCTATATCTGACGAAGCAGCGCATTTCTGTCGGCCTTGGATCAACCTATAAGGAGTTTATCACATCCTAAAACAACAAACATGTCGCAAGCTGTAGGTACCCCGGCCCGGGCCCCTTACGGGAAAAGGATGATTTTTTGAAGGAGTCGCCACCCACGTTTTAGAGGAACGCGAGAAAACCTTTTAAGTTGGAAATGTGTTTGATTTACGAAAACATAGATTCCTTTTGAGAGTTTGGGGGTTAGGTTACGAGATGGGAAGTACTTAAACACCCATCTCTCCCGACTAACGTCGGTCTTGCGTTCAAAGTTTACATTATAAAAATTGTGTTCTTCCTATTAATATCAAATTTAGAGGGGCTTTAAAAGAGGTTGAAATGTAGGGAGATGACCCTTAAACCAACTTCAATGAAGATGAAGTGATCGTTCGGAGTTATGTCCCAAATTTGGTTTGGGTTTGATTGCACTTTTGATCAAAAGAAAAGATAAGAAAAGATGAATTAGAAGAAAGTGAAGAAGGCAAGAAAATACCTATGTTTGGAAGACAAGTTCTTGACACTACTTGAGAATGATCCTTATTGGAAGGATTGTTGGATGTTAAAAGTTGGTGATCAAAAGTTCATGCAAGTTTTGTAATGAGAAAGTGGTGATTTTAGGTGTGAAAATGGTGATCAAAGTCCATACCCTCCAATGGTAGATTGGAGGGGTTTTTATAGTTGTAAAGGGTTGTTTTTTTGGTGCCAAAATTGAGCTGCCAAGAACTATTTCCTGGGCAAAATCTTGTAAGATGGGCAAGGGAGAGATTCAAGGCCAGAAATCTGTAACTGACACACCCAGAGGCGCGCGCTTCCCACCTTGGCAGCGGAAGGCGCGCGCTTCTGGCTTCAAAGGCCGGAGGCACGCGACTCAGATAAGGCATTTTTGACAGAAAGGACTAAAGAGTTAGCACTGTTATTCAGTTTAGTCCCTGAACTTAACGGAGTCAGTCAAGAAATTAACCGAAATAACAGAAACTAACAGAAAACATATAAAATAGAGAGAAACACAAGATCAAATGTGCAATCGGGGTGAGCGGTCCAAGGCGGGGTGTCTACAAAGCCCCTCGGCGGTATGGATTGCGTAGCAAAACGCGCCGACGAAAGAAAAACATCTGCCTAGGACATCACCAAGGAAAGGGAAAAAGAAGAAAGCAAAGACTCGATTAAAGCAGGAATTGAAAGTTACGAGGGATAGAGGTGCGCCCCTTGTGTGAGCGGCTTTGCTGAAATTACGAGAGATAAAGGTGTGCTCCTTGTGTGAGCGGCTTTGCCAATAGCGGGATCCGTTTGCTGAAAGTGGGATCCATTTGCTGGAAGCGGGATCTGTTTGCTGATGCGGGATCCGTTTGCTGGAAGCGTGATCCGTTTGCTGAAGCGTGATCCGTTTGCTGATGCGGGATCCGTTTGCTGAAGCGGGATCCGTTTGCTGAAGCGGGATCTGTTTGCTGAAGCGGGATCCGTTTGCTGATGGCGGGATCCGTTTGCTGATGCGGGATCCGTTTACTGAAGCGGGATCCGTTTGATGATGCGGGATCCGTTTGCTGATGCGGGATCCGTTTGCTGATGGCGGGATCCGTTTGCTGATACGGGATCCGTTTGCTGAAGCGGGATCCGTTTGCTGATGCGGGATCCGTTTGCTGGTGCGGGATCCATTTGCTGGTGCGGGATCCGTTTGCTGATTGCAGGATCCGTTTGCTGATTGCGGGATCCATTTGCTGGTGCGGGATCACCGTAGACCAAATTGCTATCTAGAGCTGCAGTTGCTGTTGACTTTATCGTGGGGATGAGGGCATGATTGACTGTGGACCATTTTCTGCTGTGGATGAAGTGCCTTGAGTAGCGGATGCTGTTGACTTCGTGGTGGTACCTGTTATGTGTGTGCTTGGCAGGTATATGTGTTTGTGCAAGAAGATGCATGAAGTGTGAAATGAAGAGAGAAATTGTGCTCGTGGTGCAATGTGATTTGAAAGCAGTTTTGCATGAGAGAGAGTTTTTTGTAAGAATGGAGAAAGTGATTTTGTGTGCGGTGTGATTTGAGGAAAGCCTCGGATATATTCATACCTTCACTTACCATTGCCGCTTGATTGGATTCGTGATGTTGTGGTAGATGCTTTGGCGGAGAGTGTCGCTGCCTTTGATGATGAATTCGTTTTTGGTGGAGTGTCAGTGGGACATTATTCCAGATGATGGGTTGGTCGTACCCAAAGGCTGCCTACGTATCCCTTGAAAGGAATCAGACCAGCGTAGTTCAAGGATGCTGGGGAAGGCTAGGAAGGAAGCTAGGAGCAAGATAAAATGGAACACATACTTTTGCGCAAGTAAGGGGACAAGGAAAAAGAAAAAGAAAATTCTTTTTGTCTTTTTGTAGGAATAGAATATGTACACATGTGGGAAAAGATTTTTTTTTTCTTTTTTTTTTTTTTTAGTTCGTGGGTGAACCATTTTGACCATTGTGTGTTTGTAAAGCCAACCCAAGATCAAGTCATGTTCGATCGAAGTCCGGATTGCCTCGCTTGAATGTTGTCACCGCGGTGTCCAACGAAAATTGATGTCTAGCCCTAAGAGATTTGTCGTTTATGGGGCTTCAAAAGGACTATTGATGCCGAGATGCCAAGGGGTTGCTGATTGTAAAGCCCCTCGAATGCTGAACTTTGAGTGGCTTATGAAGCCCCAAGATGAATCAACTCTTAGCCTATTTCAAATAAATCGCCTTTTGCTGTTGATCTCTTTCATGGAGCCATAAGACTACTCCACATTGCATTGCTTGAGCATTGTTGCCCCAAAAGACTGTCGGTTGCGAAGCCCCAATATTGCCCTTTGCTTGTATCACTGTAATGTCGTAGCCCAAAAGATTGTAGATTGCGAAGCCCCTTGAGACCTTCGGTGCCGAATTGAGGAAGCTTCCAATGTTGCACATGACTCCGCCGGGGACACTGAAGTGAATTTCTTCTTGCCGAGGGGAGCCTTTAAAACTTTACCGTACCCCCTAGAGTGACACCATTGATTAGGAGTGGAACGAGAAGGGCCTATCCTTGATCGGGGGAACAAGTATGAGGATACATGACAAGAAGGTGCTTCTCGACATTCCTTTTGAGAGACCTTGAGGATAGTCTCACACATTTTTCTTGAGCGTAGCCCTAAGGCTTATTAACTGTTAAATGAAGCAAGAGAAGTTTTCTTTCTCGAGTCACATAGCCCCTAGGGCGTCATCACTTATTGAGCAAAACAAGAGACTCGTCCTCATGTGGGGGAACAAACACAAGGGAACATGGCAAGAGCTACTCCATTCTCGGGAGTCTTTCGGCATACTTTAGAGGTACATGCTTGTAGAAGCTTGAATTACATGTTGTTGCTCGGTGCCTAAACCAACTGACTAGCTGGGGATTATTTTGTGCAACCTCGTACCCCTCAATGACAGGCTCATTCTCGGATGGATCTTGGTTACCATGGGCCTTCTTTCACATGAGCCCAAAAAATGCACATTGCAAGAACAATCTCTCTTATGTCAGTAACCCAAAACGACGTTTGATTTTGCCATGTGTTGTCGAGCCTTTTGTGATTCTCAATTTGACTCGGTGGGGAATTGACTTGCTGAGGAGATCAAATGTAGAACTTGTGTAGCTGTCTTCTTTAGAGGCCGGGGATCTCCATTTCTCTTTCCCTTCTCTCTCTCACTCTCTCATTTTTTTTATGACGCACCCTATTTTTTGCCTAGATCGCCCTTTCGGGTTTTCAATCTAGCGGGCATCTCTTTTGCGTCTTTATTTTAACTCGATTAATGAGGAAGTGTGCATTGACTCTAGCGGAGGATGAGAGATGTGATTTTGCGGTGAAGACCTCTTGTCACTAAAGATGAGTGACCTTGACTCGACTAGGGAAGTGTCCCTAGTATTGACTTCATGTATGTATATTTTTTGAATGACTCACGAAGGCAAGTAAGTCATTAAGAGAGAAGAGAAACAAAGCCCCAGTTTGATTGCAAGAAACTGGGAGTATCACAAAAAGAAGAGAAACCCTAGACTCGACAAGGAACAGAAAGTGATTCCAAATATAGGAAAGTTGTTCAATCTTGAGGTGATTAATTAATTGGCAAATGAATCGTACAAAGATGTCTTGACAAGTTCGAGATGAAGGCCGATCACCATAACGCGTTAGGGCTAAACATATCTTCTTTCTTGCATGAGACCGGACCCGAAGGTTGCCTACGTTCCTCCAGTGTAGAGGCTCATGTCACCGTAGTTCTTGTGGATGCTCCATTCGTCGAGATGGTTGTTGCTTCGTCCTTCATCGGTGGAATGATGTTGATCTTGTACTTCTTTGATTGAGGGGGGTTTTTTTTTTTTTTTTGGTGCTCTAACTTTTGCCTAGGTTGATTTGAGGATTTCAACCTAGCGAGCTTTTTTTTTTTTTTTTGTTGCTCCACCTTTATTTGTCTTTATTTCGTCGTTGTTGATGCCGTCGTCGATGTTTAGCCCCTAGGCGTTCAAGCGATGGCCTTCATTCCAAAACTTGTTCGGACATCTTTTCATCATTTTGCCAAGAATTAGATTGAACAACTTGGAAGAGTGTATGAGGACAATAACGACTTTTATTTAATGATTGACTCAAAATTTAACATTGGACGAGAGAAAACATTAATGCACACATTAGAGGACTTTTGACTCTTTTTTGTTTTTTATCCTATTTCTAGGTAGAGAAAGAGAAACGGAGATTGTTGTCGTCGTCCTCATTGTCGTTGTAGTCTTCATTGTCATTGTAGTCTTCCATGTCACTACATTTGTCCATGTTGTTGCTTGGGAACCCTTTGTCGTTGAAGCTTGTGTCATAGGAGGACTCGGCCACTTCTCGGAGCAAATTGTCAATTCTAACCCCCGCATCATACATGCTTGAAAAATCGGAGTGAAAAGCCCCACTAAGATTAGTGCGGTGGTCCATTTTCAAACACTTAAAGAACATGTCCATTTGTTCCTTCTTGGAAGGCCTATCAACCATCTCGGCTAGCTTGTCATTCCAACGGCGATAGAAGTCCCCAAATGATTCATCACCCATTTGCACGGTGCTCTCCAATTCCTTCTTGGTGGGGCGGAATATGGAGTTGCCTTGATATTGTGATTTGAAGGCAAGCATAGCGGCATCCCAATTGAGGCGGGTGGAAACTGGAAGACCCATATACCAATCTTTTGCGACCCCCTCGAGAGTAAGCGGGAAGCATTGTGCCATTATTTGAGGAGACACTTTCTTTGGTAGCATGGCCCAAATGTAGGAGTCGACATGAGCGTCGGGGCAAGTGTTTCCGTTGAACTTGCCAATATCGGGCATCTTGAACTTTTTGGGAAGAGCCTCCATTGTGTTTATGAGGAGAGAAGCTTGATGAAGATCGGTGGTTGGGCCCTTGTGCAAATTTAGCCCACTAAGCCTTTGGTCAATGTAGGACATGAGAGTGTTGACCAAACCGGTATCAATGCTTTGGACCTTTCTTTCATTCGTGAGCCCTTTCAATTGGTTCTTGAGTTGAGCAACTTCTTTCTTGTGGGCCGTTTTCACATGCTTGTAACGGGCTCGCCATAAATCATCCTTGCGGCGGACATTCTCGGCTAGTGTATCAACTTGCCCTTTCAATGCTTCCACCATGCGGAATAACCCTTCGTTGGACACGGGAATGCCGTTGTCGTTGCCGTTTGAAGCCATTGGACCTAAAGGCTCAAACCACATAAAGAAAAATGACTCTTTTTTTTTTTTTTTTAATTTTCAAAGTCGGAAGGACGTGTTCCTTTTTGGGGTGGGGTTTCTAGAAAAATAGTGGAATCTTCACACTAGTATATAGACCTTCTCGCGGTCCCATATACTCATCAGATTCCACCACGCTTGTGAATCCTACATGTGTCGGGATTAAACTAAATTAATGTAGTAAAGCATACATGCGGGGATGGATTTTTTATTAGCGTCCATTATGACCACTTGGGGATGGATTTTTATTTCGTCCACTACAACGAGTGGCATGTATGATTTGAAGACATTAGTTTAGGGAAATCTCGGCACACGGAAACCGACTTGAGTCACGGAGTGTTAGACCCTAACTAGAATTGTGTGGCTTGTGCTCGGCTAAAGAGAGGCTTAAAGGTCACCCCCGGCATGTAGTCGTGAACTACGCCACGGGCTGAGGTTGACCGCTTCGAAAGAGTCAAGGTCGGGTGGAGCTTGAAACTTTCTAGGACGGGCCTCGACGGGTTTGGGGTCGGACTTGTGCGACTCGATAGTGAGCAATTCATAGGAGTAATGTGCATGTAGTGTGAGGTCTATCACGTGACAAAATTTTATTTATTTATTTTTTTGAAAAGAAAAGATAAAAAACACTTAAGCACGTAAATTACAACTCCCGAATCACCCGTGTGACCGGTAAATAAACACAAAATTAAGACAGTCTAAAGGTCCAATTCTGTTCTGATGCAGGCAACTGGACCTGTTCTGGAATACCTCCCAAAAAGCGCGCGCCCCCCTGGGACGTATAATGGTAAGCACGCGCATTGCGCAAAGAATCTGGGAGGCGCGTGCATCTGGGCGAACCTGTCAGAAACTTGGACTCAGGGGATTGCCCTGGTCCTGAATTTTGTGTTTAACCCCTGCAACAAATGTTAGCCCAAAAGAAACAGAAAATAGGAAGAACACATGAAAGTCGGGCACCTCTGGTCTTCGGTGTGAGAGGCGCGCGCTTCTGATTAAGAAGGTCAAAGGCGCGCGCTTCTTAACACCAGAAACCAGAGTGCCCAGAAAACGTAAACTTTGAACAAAAACGCAAGCTTAACCCTCAAGCGTCCCCAGAGGAGTCGCCACTGTAGGTACCCCGGCCCGGGCCCCTCACGGGAAAAGGATGATTTTTTGAAGGATTCGCCACCCACGTTTTAGAGGAACGCGAGAAAACCTATTAAGTTGGAATTGTGTTTGATTTACGAAAACAAAGATTCATTTTGAGAGTTCGGGGGTTAGGTTACGAGATGGGAAGTACTTAAACACCCATCTCGCCCGACTAACGTCGGTCTTGCTTGTTCAAAGTTTCCATTATAAAAATTGTGTTCTTCCTATTAATATCAAATTTAGAGGGGTTTTAAAAGAGGTTGAAATGTAGGGAGATGACCCTTAAACCAACTTCAATGAAGATGAAGTGATCGTTCGGAGTTATGTCCCAAATTTGGTTTGGGTTTGATTGCACTTTTGATCAAAAGAAAAGATAAGAAAAGATGAATTAGAAGAAAGTGAAGAAGGCAAGAAAATACCTATGTTTGGAAGACAAGTTCTTGACACTACTTGAGAATGATCCTTATTGGAAGGATTGTTGGATGTTAAAAGTTGGTGATCAAAAGTTCGTGCAAGTTTTGTAATGAGAAAGTGGTGATTTTAGGTGTGAAAATGGTGATCAAAGTCCATCCCCTCCAATGGTAGTTTGGAGGGGTTTTTATAGTTGTAAAGGGTTGTTTTTTTGGTACCAAAACTGAGCTGCCAAGATCTATTTCCCGGGCAAAATCTTGTAAGATGGGCAAGGGAGAGATTCAAGGCCAGAAATCTGTAACTGACATGCCTAGAGGCGCGCGCTTCCCACCTTGGCAGCGGAAGGCGCGCGCTTCTGGATTCAAAGGCCGGAGGCGCACGACTCAGATAAGGTATTTTTTTACAGAAAGGACTAGAAAGTTAGCAATGTTATTCAGTTTAGTCCCTGAACTTAACGGAGTCAGTCAGGAACTTAACCGAAGTAACGGAAACTAACGGAAAACATATAAAATAGAGAGAAACACAAGATCAAATGTGCAATCGGGGTGAGCGGTCCAAGGCGGGGTGTCTACACAAGCCAAGTTGGTCTTCAAGACCTTTTCTTACAAGAAGAAGAACTCCAATGCAAATTCTCCCTCACCAATCTCAATCCCACAAGTGCTCTCTTCGCCGGCAATGATTTCTCTACCCACCAACAATCTTATAATAACACCAAAGGAAGCCCCAACCATATCCGGGGTAAGGGAAACTCCAGAGTGATAAAGGGGGACAATAATCGTAACTCTAGAGGTCGAGGTCGAGGTCGCGGAGGCAGGGGTATCCTACCCACTCTACCTTCTAACATTCGGTCGCCCAAG
Organism: Campanula takesimana; assembly: GCA_026119855.1. Taxonomy (NCBI): domain Eukaryota; kingdom Viridiplantae; phylum Streptophyta; class Magnoliopsida; order Asterales; family Campanulaceae; genus Campanula; species Campanula takesimana. Next base: position 499,562 of record JAOWBW010000817.1, on the reverse strand, counting down.
AACCGAAATCCCCATTCCTAGTTTCGATTTCCATCCCCCTCCTCTGGCTGATAACCAAATACCTTTCACCCACTGTTAGTACCCGACCTGAAAGTCTGTTAAATATATGTCCCGAAGCGCATACGGACTTACTAGGAGTTTAAAACATGAAAATCACCTAAAAAGAATTTCTTAAAAGTTCAGAATAGTTGTTTTAAAATTCTGATTGGACTAGTTATGGAGATATGATCAAATATGAGATAAACATAGCCAAAATATGATAAAAATCTGATAAAATTCTTGACTTGCATGCCAAGGGACTAACCCACGGCAAGGTTTCTGAAAATACATCTTAAGATGAACATAGTAATAATTTTTTCTTATTGAAAATATTTTTCACTCCCTCCTAAAATGAATGCCCGTTTTTCTAAAGATTTTTGACCCATATAAGTGACCATTTTCTAAATAATATTGTCTATAAACATTTTTTCCTAAGTTTCAATGTATATTAACCCGTTTTCTTTTGTTCGCGGATATTTATAATTACATTATATAATTATTACATATTTTAAATAAATTTAAAGATATATATAAATCTACTTATGATTTTTTAATAATAATGGAAATAGTTTTGCTTACTATAGTATAAAATAGATATTAAGATTGGTTAATAGTATTGGTTAAGAATAACTTTATAATTTTTTAAAAAATTTACTTCATTTGTCCCATAATGATGTCAATTTTTACTCTTGATCGATTAAGAACATAATGTTTTAATTATAGTTAACTTATAGTAATTATGAGCTTAAATAGTAAATTAAAAGATAATGATTACCTAAGTAGTGCTCACTCTGTCCCAGAGTAAGAGTCCTATCTCTCAAATGCATGGAGAATAAAAAATTGTGGAAATGATTTAAGTGTTGTGAGTGTAAAAGTAAAGTAAGAGAGAGAATGAGTGGGAGGGAATAGTAAATTGATTGGTGTTGTGAGTATAAAAGTAAAGTATGCGAGAGAATGAATGGGATGAATAGTAAAGATTTATTGCCATTTTAGGAAAGAGACTCTTACTCTAGGATGTACCAAAATAGAAAGTATGACTCTTACCTTGAGACGGAGGGAATAACTTTTATCATAAATAGTAAGTTAAAAGTAATAGTTACAATATATAGTAACTAATACTAATAATAGTATTTTTTTAAAAAAGAATAGTAATAGTTACAATATATTGTAACTATTCTAATTAGTTAATATTTTTGTTCATAATAGTTACTTTATATAGTAACTATTATACTTAACTAATATTAATAATAGTAATAATTATGTTATATAATTAAGTATGAGTTTTGTTAGGATACCCACCATAGGAGTATCTTAACATGTGACACATTAATTTTGGACAAAAATGGCCCATATTTCATATGTGGAACAAAAAGATAAAGGAGGGTAACTTTGTAATTCCATAATTAAAGAAGCCTACTTTTCATCTCCTCAATTCCCTCTTCTACGACGTACTTGCTGCAGGCGCCGATGTTAATTTCCTCCGGCTACAGTTCTCCCTCCCTCTCTTCTATAGGAAAAAACAATGGATTAAGATGACATAATGGTCATTCCCAAAACAAGCTATCGTTCCTTACAAGTCCATAGTGAGAATTTCAATTTTGTTTCTCTTTAATTGTTGCTTCCACAAACCTTTGCTAATTTTATGATAGTTCCCCATTAAAACTCTATTAATGAAGGTTCGAGCTTGGAGCATCAAGCAATATGAAAACGGAAAATTCAACAATGAAGGGAAGGGAAGAAGCATTATGGATTTATTTTTCTTCTTGGACACTGCCAAAAACTTCAATAATGGCAATACCATTAAAGCATTGACCAAATTGATAATATAAGATAGACTTGAGAACCTCCAGATCTGTAAGAAATTGCTTCTCATCGAACTCAACATTATTTTTGGAACTCAGGGAAGGATATCCCGGAAGAAGCAAGGACATGAACACCGGCAACGACAACTTGATTGCAAGAACTGGAAAGAGTGCTCGACTTTGGAGAGATGGGGCATCTTTAATTTCACAATTACAATCTTGCCCTCATTATTTCTTTTGTTCCATGAATGAAATGGGGGGTATTTTTGGTCTTAAGATTAATGGGTCACTTGTTTGTTAAGATACTCCTATAGCGGGTATCCTAACAAAACCCATTAACTATTACAATTAACTAATGTATCATATAATTTAAATGGGCTAAGATCCATATTTCATTCAAATTTTGACACCGCCATGGCAAGCTGCTCAAAATTCAAATTATTTAGGTAGGTAACTTTTACCAATCATATTATATATGACTCTTAGATCCTTTGATGAGATTCCTTTTAAACATCATATGTCAAAAGCATGTTTTAATCTCATCTCGTGCCTTAAGCCCAAAACTCTTTTGATAGCTTAATTAGTCAAACCGTGATAGACGTATAGGAACCACTCTTTCACTCATCTTGTTCATACAAGGATAGAATCAATGCTCCTCGCGATGGTTAGAGCCCGCACAAAACTACCCTTTGTAATCCCAAGTGTCTATCATGGGTTGGCACGTGACTTAAAATTTTAACAAGAAGATTCAACACATATAGCATGGTAACATGTTTATACGCACATAATATAAACACATAAAGCATCGGTTAACAATTTAATTAATCCCATTAATTAAACTATGATTTCATGTGATTGATTTATGGAGATAAATTCTTAAACACGTAATTGAGAGCACGATTGTACGGTCGAAACTAAGCCAGAAGGCATCCACAATCCCGTACCAAATTTAGAAACTAGAAGAAACAACTATGTAAGGTCGAAACTAAGCCAGAAGGTATCAACAATCCTTTACATAAAGTAACTCGATTCTAAATTTTTTTTGTCTCACAAATTTATGACTTTGTCCTTGAGATTTGTTTACAGGAAACAAGGTTTTTAAAACCAGCCATCCGACAAACAAATTCAATCCAAAGTAATTTTGAAATTGACATCTAATTTTAGGAAACACGGTTTCCAAAACCAGCCATCTGACAATTAAATTCAACTCAAAATATTTACCATTGTGTTTCAATTTTAAAACCCCAAAATTACTTTCCTTGATTCAACTTAGGGTTTGATGTTCATGATGATCAAATCACCATGTTCATCAAAACCTTGAATAAACAATTTATTCTTTGAATCTAGGATCATCAACAAATTAATCCAATTAACTTTTGATGATCACAAGGAACATAATAATCAAATTATTATTGCAATCTTAGATCCCACATAACGTAATTAAACAGTGTGATTTTATGATCTCCATATATCTTATATACATACATAAAATACAAATCACATAACATCATGAATCTAAATTCAAATAGCATGCTAACATATATAATCCAATTATATCATCATGTTATTATTAAAATAATCATGATGAACGGGGCTCTAATACCACTGTTGGGATTTGCACAATCATGCGCAGCAGAATGAACCCAAAAGCCTAGATCCATTCAAGATGATTAAATTAATACAGAGGTGAATTTAGAATACTAACCGTGATGGAGTTTTAAAATTTTCTGGATCTTTGAAAACTTCGTTCTTCAAGCTTTGATCTTCTCCAAGCTTTCTTCAAGTCTTGATCGCAGGAACACGAACTAGAAGATGATTAAGCAATCACCCTCTATGGATATCCACACGTGAACAAATATCAAGAACATCTTCTTGATCTGGACTGCTAGATCCAAAAGGCTATATGAATTTTTGGTTTCTTGATATTTGATTCTCAATCTTTGATCAAGAATATTGTTTCTCCAAACAACTAGGTTTCATATGCTTAATGGCTGGTGAAAAGATGTTTATATAGGTCCTAGTATTTAACCCTTAAGGACTTAGGAAACCTAAATCCCGTCACTTAATTAAGTCGCAAGAAATCTGCCCAGACAGCACTGGCACGGTCGTGCCCTAAAACTGGCACGGTCGTGCCAATCAATCCGCCAGTGCCTTGCCTTTGGTCGATTATTGGCACGGTTGTGATTTATAATCGGCACGGCCATGCCAATTGGCACGGTCGTGCCAGACCAAAATTCAGCTTTTTTCCCTTTTTAACAATTTGTTCCATTGTGTGTGACCCCATAGAGTTATATCAAGTTGGCAATGAGTCCTAACAAATTTTGTCCTCATAAGTCATGAGCGGACCCTAGCCGGCCATCATGACTATCCAAATGATACAACTTTGTCAAAGTTCGCTTATCATGTTAGTAAATCAGACCCAAGAGATAGCAGATAATAATGAACGCAAATCAACAAATAAGAATACATATTTTACGTGGTTCACCAACAACCTATTGGCTACGTCCACGGGCAAAGGGAAATATATATTATTATGGCGGAGAAACAATTACAAGAAGATGATGATCACACTAATCTATGCTTGCATGAACTTTGATCACAAAGTTCCTAGCTATGCAAATCCTAGATCTAGAATTACTGATCTCTCTCTCCCTATGTCTTCGATCACGCAAGGAATAAATACTAATAAATACTTTCTACGCAAGCCAGAATACTGCAAAATCAAGCCAGGCCGGGAACATTATGGTCCGACCGGGTTGTGACCTTGGTCCGGCCGGACCTCACCATGTCCTACCGGATCCTCCACTACACACGGCCGGATCCTTTAATGCTGCTTCGTGCCTTTCTTCTTTTCTTCTCCTGCTGCACTTCTTTTTTTCAAAATCACTCTTGTTCTAACAATCTCCACCTTGATTTTGAATCTCCCCTAATAATTCAGACGCACGAGCTATAGACTCCACCTTGAGCTACATCCCTCGTACCAGATTTTTCAACCTTTGCCTCAGTCTGTCTTTCGTTAAAGACACTAGATTTTGTGCACCATGTATGTTCAAGACACTCAAAATTTGCCTCACCAGCAAACAACTTTGTCCTCTGGACAATCAAATTTTCTGCATGCAATGTATCCTACGGACACCCACACGTGCACCTACGGGCACTCAAAATCACCCCAACGGGCGACTAACAGTCATTCAATTGTGGCCCATCCAGTCGACATTGGATCATGCCAACCATGACTGATAAAACCAGTGTGTGTTGATCTTCTAGCCGTGGCATGCCCAGTTCACTCTGGCCTAGAGTAAAACGCTGCTCCACCTGATCGTCAACACCCTCACCAATATCAGAACCTTGGAGGATGAACAAGGAACATTTTCTTTCACCCTTCAGAATCACATCTGAACTTTTGTAGACATCCATAATTCCACCTTCACCTTTGAAACTGTATCCCTTCTTGTCCAACCGACTAAGTGATATCAGATTCTTTGCTACTTGTGGAACGTGTCTTACCTTGTTCAATGTGAGAGTTTTATCACCCAAAGTTCTAACCCTTACGGAGCCCATGCCAACTACCTCGCAGTCCGATCCATTAGCCATATAAATACGGTCTCCATCTTTCTGCTCGTACGTTGTAAACTGCTCCTTGCGCGAACACATGTGATAAGATGCTCCCGAATCTAGAACCCATGCAACTTCCTTACACGCTTCTATTTCGGTCACCAGGGCATAATCATAATCCTCATCCAGATTGTCACTGCTTGCCGCCGCAGCAGTCGACTCAGATTTTGCCTGCTGCTCTCTCTTCTTCTTGGGACAGTCAGTTTTCCAATGCCCCTTCTCCTTGCAATAACTACAGATATCTCCAGGTCTCGGACCCCGTCTAGAACCTCTGTTCCTTCGACCATTCCCTCTGCTGCCTTTCGCAACCAAACCTGATGACTGAGATTCTGTACTAGTACCACTCACCTTTCAGCGCAGTTCTCTAGTCTCCAGACCAGACTTTACTTGCTCTAGAGTAATTGTCTATTTGTTCAAACATGAATCAACATATGATTCATATGAAAACGGTAGAGACACCAATAGAATTAGAGCAGCATCCTCATCATCAATTTTCACCTCTATATTACGCAATTCAAATAATAAAGCAGAAAATTGATCTAGATGATCCTTAATAGGAGTACCTTCAGACATATGGAAAGTGAATAACTTCTTATTCATATAGAGATTATTGGTTAGAGACTTCGTCAAATACATCTTCTCTAACGTCAGCCACAAGCCTCCTGCTGTTTCCTGATCTCCTACTTCCGCTAAGATCTCATCATCAAGACTCGTGATAATCATTGAATGAGCCTTCTCATCTAATACTAACATGTCTGCAGACTTCTTCGAATCCTCTGCTATGGGAACGACTTCTGCCTTGCCTTTTGGATCCTTATAATCCCTGATTGCAGCAGCCACTGGAGCCCATAAGCTTTGTCTTCGCAACATGGCTCTCATCTTGATCTGCCATAAACTGAAACTGTTCTTCCCATCAAACTTGTCAATTTTCTGGTCCATCCCGGAATCCATCTCTTCTACCGCAGCGGAATGCCCTGATCTTTCTCAACTAACCAGGCTCTGATACCACTTGTTAGTAAATTAGACCCAAGAGATAATAGATAATAATGAACGCAAATCAATAAATAAGAATACATATTTTACGTGGATCACCAACAACCTATTGGCTACGTCCACGGGCAAAGGGAAACAGATATTATTATGGCGGAGAAACAATTACAAGAAGATGATGATCACACTAATCTATGTTTGCATAAACTTTTATCACAAAGTTCCTAGCTATGCAAATCCCTATATCTAGAATTACTGATCTCTCTCTCTCTCTCCCTATGTCTTCGATTACGCAAGGAATAAATATTAATTTATGGCTAGTATTTATTGGCATTAGAGACATAAACCAGAAGATAGAAAGAGTCCTAAATCAAATCCCCAGAGGACTTGAAATACTTTCTACACAAGCCAGAATACTACGAAATCAAGCTGGGCTCGGAACACTATGGTCCGACCGAGTAGTGACCTTGGTCCGGCCGGACCTCACCATGTCCGACCGGATCCTCCACTACACCCGGCCGGATCCTTTGATGCTGCTTCGTGCCTTTCTTCTTTTCTTCTTCTGCTACACTTCTTTTCTTCAAAATCACTCTTGTTCTAACATATCCTTCATAGAACATATCACAATCCTTTTGTCCACGATGTCATTGAGCGTAAGCCATGGTCAATGGTCAATTTACAATGCCCAATACTTTTCTCGATCCCAAATAATTTGATAACACAAATGACATCGATCTCATCAATTCATTTGAGCAAGGCCATGCATTTCATTAACATTATTCATCGAGGGGCCCAAGCCTGACATCTCTCATAAAGAGGTACAAATCCCATCTTAACTTACTACACTTCCCTACATAGCTTCGATCATGCCAATCATATCCTTTATAATCACTTGGTTAAGAGTGACGTTTGAATATGTCAAACATGATTTCCTATGTGGAAGATCACAATAATCTCAAGTCGTAGGATTCTAATGATATAACTATTAGAGGTTTAATTATGACATTCTGACCATGACATAAACCTCATCTTTGGGTCATGTCCAGTATATGTTCCCCAACACATACCCATAAGTTTAACTTGTATCCCATACAAATGATCATCATATGATCATCGAATTAAACTTATACTAGTTCTTCATAAGTACTAGAGACGGAGATTATTATAATAAAATAAAACATGTAACAACAAATAATAATCCAAACATCTCTTTATATAAATGAAAAGTGATAACAAACATTGCCAAACAACGTGCCAAATAACATTCCTAAAGCATATACACCAACATAATATATATAGATTTATATGACTGTAAGTTTAGAAGTGAATAGTAATTATTTCTAACCTTTATTATTAAATTTTCATATTTATAATAAATTGTTAAATAAAATTTAGATATAGTAGTAAGGTTGGTGCGATTCATTTGAAAATAGTTACAAGAACGAGTTTTTTGCAAAAGTGACATGCGTACTTTGTACAATATATCAATTTGACTCGCGTACTTTGGAAACATCAAATGTGGGTTGCGTACTTATTCCACTTTTTTAACACCCGTTAAAAACATAACGGGACATTCCATATAAGGAGTAAAAGTGTAAGGAATAAACTTGAAGGGCTAAATTAAAAAATACCATGTACCCCATCTTTGGTTACAACTCCAGACCAAACTCTCTCTCTCCATCGCAAGGCCTACACTCCAATTCGCCGGCGGTTTTCAACTCAAACTCAGCGCCTCCATCTTCTTCGGCCTCGTTCAAAATCACTTCGGCCACTCCCTCTGCACAAGTCCGACGGCCGAGCCACTTCTCCGCTCTCTCTAGCGCTGCACCATATCCGGTTGCCACCCTCCACTACTCCATCTCCGCCCCGTATACGCCTTCAATTCCGATCGCCAACACCTCCCACGCTCAGCTCCCAATCTCCGGCAGAATCCCTCATCTCCCCCTACTTTGAACTCCATCACAAATCCGGCCTCCACCATCTCCACTTCGGTCTCGGTCCTATAGTCTCGTTGTCACCAAATTCACAGCACCACCTCCGGTCAACATCCGTTTGACAGTACGCCCTACCCCGAAAATCTCATAGTCGGAGCAGCCAATCAGAACCACAGCAACTACTACTTCTCCGGTCACCATCCCAAGGTCCGGCATTCTCTTAGTCTCTACCGGTGGTTTCAAAGACTCAGGGTTCTCTCCTTCGACTCAACTATGGCTCAAGTTCAATCAGTCCCTTGAATACCCATAAGGTAATCCGTTCCATTCTCTGCTGCTTTGCACTTAATTGAGTAATTTTTCATTCAATTGGAAAGGGTAGTTTGGTCCACTAATTTAGTCCTTCAAGTTTTATTCCATACACTTTTACTCCTAATATGGAATGTCCCGTTATGTTTTTAACGGGTGTTAAAAAAGTGGCATCAAAATTTTCAAAACATTAAGTACGCAACCCACATTTGGTGTTTCCAAAGTACGCGAGTCAAATTGATACATTGCACAAAGTACGCATGTCAATTTTGCAAAAAACTCTTACAAGAACATGGAACGTCCTATACCTTCGTTTGCACCAAAGGTATGATACTATGAATTGACAATATAAAGTAACGTACTTTCGAGTCTCGTTGCAAATAAGGTAACCAAGTTAGATGACATTAAATTTCATTAACGGAATTGGCCAACCTGTTAAACAAAATAACAATAGTTAAAGAAGTAACAGCCTTTCATCTTCTTCCTTATTTCATGCCGAGTTTTCCTAATTTCACCCAATTTCTCTCTCAGCAAACCAGAGCCTCCGCTATCACCCCTAAACTCTTCCCTCGTTCTCCGTCCTACTTCCTCTCCCTCGGTGATGTGTCCACCCACGACCCCGTCTCACACCCACCTCCGTCACCTCCCTTTTCACCCCTCTTTCTCCGATTCAAGTTTCAAAAAGAATGTACAGATCTGTGTTGCTCAATGGAGAAGGGGCAGATTTGTGGGAATATCCAAACAATCCTCCCTCCACCATTGTTCCTCACACTGCGCCGTTGTGGGCCCTCTATCCTCGACACTCTTCGCCTCTCTTTTCCGCCGACTGCACTCCCATAAGAATCTCTACTCTCTCTCTCTCTCTTCAAATCTGGGTATTGAGTTTTATTTAAATTTGGGGATTGGATTTTATTTTCAATTTTGAATCTGGGTTTGGTGTTGGTCTAGGCGATGGGAGGGATTTGTATTTGTGGAATCCTGATTGAAGGAGATATAGAAGCGAGTTAGGATTTTTATTTTGATGTGGAGATAGAAACGAGTTGAGTCATGAATTGGGGTTTTTGTTTTTTTATTTCTAGTAGAAATAGGTGGTTATGGTGATGAACTGATGGGTGGTGGGGGGAGGAGTGTGAGGGGTAATGAAGAATACTACCAAACACATTAAATAAGTTAACAAATGTTAAATATATTTAACGGGTGTTACCTTTTTTCTTATTTTGTTGAAATTTGAGTTACTCAATCTGGTCCAAGTTTGACCAATAAATTTAAACCAAAAATAATGATCCTTATAAAAATCTAAAAATTGTTATTAAAAATATTATTAATTACTCCATCCGTCCCACCCGAATTAGGATTTTTGGGTTGGGCACGGGGATTAAGGAAAAAGTGTTAGTGGAGTGAGTGTTGTGAGTGTGAAAAGTAAAGTAGGAGAGAGAAAGTGGGGTAGAGAATAATGAGTGGAAAGTTGTTGTGAGTGTGAATGTGGGTCCCAATATATACTCCCTCCGTCCCAGAGTAAGAGTCCTACTTTCTATTTTGGTACGTCCCAGAGTAAGAGTCCTATTCCTAAAATGGCAAAGAATCTTTACTATTCACCCCACTCATTCTCTCTCTTATTTTACTTTTATACTCACAACACCAATCAATTCACTATTCTCTCTCACTCATTTCTCTCTCCTACTTTACTTTGACACTCACAACATTTACATCACTTCCAATATTTATTAATAAGCGTGCAAATGAGGGGTAAGACTCTTACTCCGGGACGGAGGGAGTAAAACATTTCTTTTTTTGGGTTGTCCTAATTCGAATGGAACACCCAAAATGGAAATTTGTCCTAATTCGAGTGGGACGGAGGGAGTATAATACAATGAAAAATTTTAGATTTTTATTAGCATCATTATTTTTTATTTAAATTATTGGTCAAAGTTACATCTGATTGACCAAAAGCGACAGTTATTTTGGACCAGAGGGAGTATCTTTTTAACGTGATTAAGATACGTTCCTTAATATGAAACGAGATGGTAAATTACGTGTTGTGGGTGAAATTTCAAGTTTTACCTGTCTTCATTTTACTTCCAAGATTACAACATCTTGGACAACATGTATATGTTACATTATTATTTATACCCTATGTTATTAATAATCCTTACAGGTATTAATCAATAAAATAGCACGTGTGGATAATCAATGGAAACAATCATCAACGGCATCATTGACCATGTCTCCACTCCTTGAAGATAGGATCTGAGATTGTAGGATAGTTAGTTATTTTGCATTAGGTTTCTTATCTCTAAGTTGTATTTAAACCAAGCTAGGATACACAAACACACACGCTTACACACTCACTATTATCTACTCTGTAATCCTCCATAGCTCTACAAGAAAATAAATACAAACGTTTGGGAAGGAAGGTGCTCTTAATCACCTCCCGAGGTTTTGTGCCGGCGAGATCATTGTCTCAAGGGCTTTCCTCGTTACATCTTTATGCAATCTTGATTATTTCAATTCTTTAGCATTAATTCCATTCGTCCCTCCATAATTTTGATCATCGATCCAGAATCCATACTTCATTGTTTTTCTACCAAAACAGTTTGGCGCCCACCGAGGGGCCCTAGGTTTTTTAATCTATTGAATTGTTGTTGATTCAAGATGACTACTCAACCCATGATCTCTAGCATTGGCAATTCGATCAGTCTTACCAGTGGTGTTAATACTTCATCTGGGGGCATCGGTCCTAAGACATCAATGATTGGCTCTGGTGGATTACCACCACCTCTACCTTTGGGGGCAGGCAAGAAACAAGCATCTCCCACTCCAGATTCTGAGCTCAAAAATATGCTTATGCAGATGAAGCACCAGTTGGATCAACAAGGCAAAAGTACATCCTTGATAGCTGAAGCCGTGGTGAAGATGCAGAAGGAGCAGGAGGTCTTGTCTGAGAGGGTGGATTACCACCACCTCCACCTTTGGGGGCAGGCAAGAAACAAGCATCTCCCACTCCAGATTCTGAGCTCAAAAATATGCTTATGCAGATGAAGCACCAGTTGGATCAACAAGGCAAAAGTACATCCTTGATAGCTGAAGCCGTGGTGAAGATGCAGAAGGAGCAGCAGGTCTTATCTGAGAGGGTGGATTCAGTGTCTCCTATACGTCCCAGGATACTCGATTTTGGCGGCGCTAGTTCATCAGTCTTCAATGATTGGATCCCAATGAATTCGGCAGCACATGTGAAGAGTACGCCTCCGTAGGGATGGCCAAACCGGACCGGAAAAGCCCGAAACCGGAGCAAACCGGGGAGGAAACCGGAACCGTAAGGCATCCGGGCCGGTTCAGGGTCACATATATGCCGAGCCGGAACCAGACCGAAAATCCCTTGTTTTTCAATAATTTTAAAGGGGGGGACCGGAACCGGACCGGAACCGTACCGGAATCGGACCGAACCGGAACTGGATTGTGCCAAACCGGAACCGAAACCGGGGTAAGCGTGAGCCGGTTCAGGGTCACCCTTTTGCCAAACTGGAACCGGTGGTTCTGAACTAGAACTGGGCCCGAAACCGGTTTTGGCCATCCTAAGCCTCCGAAGATGACGACATTTGTTGCTCCCGCCTTCTGTGATCTGACAACAGAAGGAAACACCTTCATATCACCTACGCTCAATGTCTCTGGGATACCTCAAGATGGACCCATCTTTACCAGTAGCACGATCGTTACATCTTCAGCTGACAATACCCATCCGTTTGGTAACTTTAATTTTGCAAATTCTTTTGATAATACTGCTCGTACTACTAATCCTTTTGCAGGTAACTATATAGCAAGTCAATTTAAAGAACTAAGAGATTTGGTGATGAATGTACCTGGCATCACTCTGCCTATCCAGCAGGTCTCTCCAACATATTATAATCAGTCACGCTTCATCCCAGCTATTGCTCAGATTGACATCCCCAAAGGCTTCAACATCCCTACTATGAAGTTGTATGATGGAAGCAGCGATCCTGAGGAGCACATTGCCCATTATCAGGAGAAGATGGAGATCGTCAAAGTACCTCTGCAATATAGGGAAGCTTGCCTATGCAAAGGGTTTGCTCAATATTGGTCGGACCTGCATTGAAGTGGCTGATCCGTCAACCGCCAGGATCTATTGGTTCGGTTGCCCAGCTTGTCAACATGTTCAACAATCAGTTCTCCTGTAGCAGACAGTTCTAGAAGCTCACTAGTGATCTTTACCGCATCGTACAACAACCTAATGAAGCTTTGAAATATTACGTCAACCGCTTCAACAAGGAAGTCTTGGAGATACCCAGTCTTGATATGGCCACGACAACAGAAGCATTTAGAATGGGCCTGAAGAAAGATTCCCCATTCTATGAGGAGTTGGTGATGAACCCCTGCAAAAAGATAGAAGATATACGCAACAGGGCTTTAAGATTCATCAGACCTGAGGAAGACAAGGTGCAACAGTCAAAGACCTCCGGGAAAGCTTCAACATATGACAATCCAGACAGGAAGATTGAATCATCTCACCAGAGGCAGCACAGATCCAGACCCTATCACAGAAATGACTCTAAAAGGATCAATTCTATTGATGATGAAGATCAAGATGATACTCAATGTCCAAAAATAACTGATTATTGCTTTTCTGTTGATGTTGCAGGAATCTTGTGTGCAGTGAACAATCTTGGTGACAAAGCAAGATGGCCCAGGAAGAATGACAGATCTACAGGATCGAAGGACAAATCAAAGTGGTGTGCCTACCATGAAGATTTCGGACATCTTACTGAAGATTGCATCGCCTTGAGGAAAGAGCTGAGCTACTTGCTTTCCAAGGGCTATCTTAAAAAAATCCGCAGTCACAGGGAGAACAAAGCAGAAAACAAGGAAGCAGTCCCTGAGAAACCACCTTCTCCTCCACTAGTAACTAAGGTAATTAATATGATTAGTGGTGGTTCTGATATTTGTGGTACTTCTTATTCTGCAGCTAAGCGACATGCAAAGGACTCCAAGGATGAGAGACCTAGAAATCAAAAGAAGATCGCAAAGTCAACCTCTCAAGATGTCATCACCTTTGAAGAAGAAGATCGGTAGAATGTTCTAAATCCTCATCATGATGCATTGGTCATTGCCCTACAGATTGCAAATTGTAAGGTGAGACGAATTCTGGTAGATGGGGGCAGCTCAGTGAATCTTCTCACAGTTGAGGCCTTGAAAGAGATGAACATCCTAATGGAGAATATAGTGAAAAGAACATCAGTTCTTGTGGGATTCAGTGGAGAAACCAAAGACACTCTGGGAGAGATTATGCTTCCAGTGTATATTGAAGGTGTCAACTCTATGGAGCGGTTTTGTGTGATTGACTGTACGACGATCTATAATGTTATATTGGGCAGACCTTGGATCCATGCAATGAAAGAAGTACCATCGACTTATCATCAGTGTGTGAAGATGTTGTTACCATCTTCAGTGATCAGCAGATGGCGAAGAATTGTTATATGACATCCATGAAGGCGTCGACATCTCCGAGGCAAGCATAGCAATTACAGAAGAAAGCACGTCAAGTCTTGGAAGTAAGGGAGCATGATGTGAAAGAAGTATTATTGGACCCCTCTAATCCGGATTTGAAGGTGCAGATTGGCCAAGATGTACTATTTGAATTTGAAGAAGAGTTGATGAAGATCTTAAAGGACAGAATCAAGAGCTTCGCCTGGAAACATGAAGACATCATAGGAATTAGCAAAGATGTTATAACTCATAAGCTCAATATTGACCCATCTTTCAAACCGGTTCACCAGAAAAGGAGAAAGTTTGCTCAAGAGAGAAGCCAGATCATCAAAGACGAAGTTGACAAACTATTAAAAGCAAAGATGATTAGGGAAGCAGAATATCTGAAGTGGTTAGCTAACGTTGTAGTTGTAGAAAAGAGAGGTGGAAAGTGGAGAGTTTGTGTCGACTTCACGGACCTGAACAAGGCGTGTCCTAAAGATCCCTTCCCTCTGCCGCACATAGACACATTGGTAGATGCAACTTTAGGACACGAGATCTTGACATTCATGGATGCATCTTCAGGATTTCAGCAGATCCAGATGGAACCGTCTGATCAAGAAGACACCGCCTTCATTACACCCTCAGGTATATATTGTTATATTGCTATGCCATTTGGACTAAGAAATGCAGGTGCAACATATCAGAAGCTGGTCAATATGATGTTCAAAGATCAAATTGGGCATACCATGGAGGTATACATCGATGATATGGTAGTAAAGTCAAACAAAGCCGAGGATCATGTTCGAGATCTTACTCAAGAATTTGACATCTTGGACGCATTCAACATGAAGATGAATCCAACAAAGTGCAATTTTGGTATGAAGTCTGGAAAGTTTATGGGATATATGGTGACACAGAAAGGCATAGAAGGTAGCCCAGAACAAATCAGAGCCATAATCAACTTGGCATCACCACAAAGCGTTAAAGTTGTTCAGAGGTTGACCGGAAAGGTGGCAGCACTCAATAGATTCATTTCTAAGTCCTCTGAAAGATGCAAGCCATTCTATGACATCTTGAAGAAGAATAGCAGATTTGAGTGGAAACACCAACATGAAAAAGCTTTCCAAGATCTTAAACAATACTTGTCCACACCTCCATTATTGGTCAAACCTGAAGAAGGCGAGCCACTGTTTACATACTTAGCCGTTTTAGAAACAGCAGTTAGTGCAGTCTTAGTCAGAAAGCAAGATGGTAATCAGCATCCCATTTATTATGTAAGTAAACTCTTTTAGATGCGGAAACAAGGTACTCCCATCTTGAAAAGTTAATTTTAGCTTTGATTACTGCTTCAATCAAATTAAGACATTATTTTGAAACCCATGTTATATGTATTCATACTAACTATCCTATCAAGAATGTTATGAGAAAACCAGAGATGTTAGGTAGGATGGCAAAATGGTCAGTCCAACTCAGCACTTATGATATCAAGTACGAACCAAGAACGGCGATAAAATCACAAGCTCTTGCAGATTTTGTGGCAGATTTCAGTCCAAACATGCAACCAGAAGTGGAAATAGAAGTCCAACAGCTTCAAGATAGTGACACCTTGGTAGAATGGATGTTGTACACCGATGGGGCATCAAACATAAGAGGAACAGGTCTTGGAATTGTACTAAAATCGCCACAAGGGGACATTATACCACAGTCTATTAGTTGTGATTTCAAAGCTACCAATAATGAGGCAGAATATGAAGCTCTCATTGTGGGGCTAACTGTGGCACTAGATCTTAACATCAAAGTCATCCAGGTATATTGTGATTCTTTATTATTAGTCAATCATTTTAACAGATCTTATGTAGCTAAAAATGCCAAGATGACGTCATACTTGGGAGTTGTGAAAATCTTGGCCAGCAAATTTCAAGTTTTCAAGATAGAACAGGTTCCCCGGGAAGAAAACTCACAGGCAGATGCTCTAGCCAACCTCGGTTCTGCCTTCAAGAGTTTGACTCAGACCAGTATACCCATTATTCATGTTAACATTCCAGCCATAGAAAGATTGGAATTATTCTATACAGATGATGACATCCAGGAAGCACAGGCTGAGCCATCTTGGATCTCACCAATAATCAAGTATCTTCAAGATGGTACCATCCCACCACAGGAAAAGAATGCAAAGGCATTTAGGGTAAGAAATGCAAGATATTTGTTAATAGATAATGTTTTGTTTAGAAAATCTTTTGCAGGACCATATTTAATATGTCTCGAACCTGATCAAGCTGCATCAATATTAAAAGAACTTCATGAAGGCTTGTGTGGAAATCATTTTGGGGGCAGGAGTTTATACGCAAAAGCCCTCAGGATGGGATATTTTTGGCCTACTATGCGTCAAGATGCAGCAGAATATTCCAAGAAGTGTGATTCTTGCTAGAGACATGGTGACATCTTGCACCAGCCGGCAGAAATGATGCATCTTATTCTATCCTCTTGGCCCTTCATGACTTGGGGAATGGACATTGTTGGGAAATTACCTAAAGCTCCTGAGGGAAAGGTGTTCTTACTAGCAATGACAGATTACTTTTCCAAATGGATCGAAGCCGAGGCCTATGTTCAAGTTCGTGATAAGGAGGTTATATCTTTCATAAAGAAGAACATCTTCAGCAGGTTTGGTATCCCTTCAGAGATTATATGTGACAACGGTTCCCAGTTTATTAGCAAGAAGACTCAATATTTTCTCACAAGATGGGGAGTTAAGATGGTAACATCTTCACCATTACATCCCTAAGAAAATGGACAGGCTGAGTCTAGCAATAAGATCATTATTTCCAACTTGAAAAAGAGGTTGGACCAGAAAAAATGAAGATGGGCTGAAGAGTTGCCTTTCGTCTTATGGGCTGATAGAACAACGCCCAAGAATGCAACGGGCCAGACTCCTTACTCTCTAGTTTTCGGATCAGAAGCGGTCATTCCTGCTGAAGTCGTCATCCCCTCGGCAAGATATGGATTGTTAACTCCTGAGCAAAATAGCATTATCTTGGCTCAAGATCTTGACACCATTGATGAGTTGAGGGATATGGCGAGAGTCAGGATGGCAGCATACCAACAAAGGATTGCAAGATCTTACAACAAGAATGTCAGATTAAGAAATTTCCAGGTTAGTGACTTGGTGCTAAGAAAGGTCCATCAGAACACAAGGGAGCTCAATGCTGGCAAGTTGGCACCAAAATGGGAAGGACCTTATTTAATAGATGCAGACGCATGAAAGGGGGCATATTGGTTATCAACCTTGAAAGACGTAAGGATCCCTAGATCGTGGAATGCTATCCATCTTAAAGCATATTTCATGTAAGCCTTAAGTTGTCATTCAAAATTCAGAAAGACAGGTACGCTTTTAATACAATTTCATTTCAATTATTTCCATTTGATTTATATTTGTTAAACTATTACTGACTTAAGCATCGGAGGGGTGTTAGCTAAGCTAACACCCAATCCTAACATGTTTCTGTCTTGCAAGGAAACTTAGGACGACCATTCTGAAATGCAATAAACCAAGATGTCAACATCTTAAAAGGTTGTTAGCATCTTAAAGATCCACCAAGATGTCAACATCTTAAAAGGTTGTTAGCATCTTAAAGATCCATGTATAGTTTTACCTTGATTCAATTTTATTTTCTTTTTATTCCCAATAAAAATATTTATGCAAAGTTTATTCTTATTAATAAATACGACATCATCCAAAGATGTTGGGTTATTAACATATTCTAGTTTTGCAAGAAAGTGGCACTTGTTTTTGAAGATTTCAAGAAGATAACATCTTGAGATTGGCCATCTCATCTCTAGTTTAAGGCACTTAAGCCCTTCAAAGGTTTAAAAAAATTACTTTATTTCGTTTCAATTAAGGTTGATACACCTTCACCTGGAGCGCAAGATTTAAATAGTGGTTAAGGTGAGGAATGGGCACGTATGTTTATATGTACGCACCCCCTATTTCCACTTAACTAAATATTGAACTCACGATATTTATTCAAATGGTTATGGCATACTCATGTCATCTAAAGACAAAAGGTTTTTGATATTTTCATATCAAACAAAATATTATAAAGGTCATAACACCTTACACAAGATTGTTACAACTTGATCTACAGAGCACTGACGTACTTGTCAACCAAAGAAAACCACCAAGTTCCAAAAAACTACCCTATCCATCCAAAGAGTTGTTATCTACCATCTTCCTAAACTTGCATCATGTTGGACCAACCCAACATCTGAAAACCTAAAAACTACTTGTCCTCGACCCTTATGGGCCATTACATCCAAAATACCATAGAAATTCAGAAAAACTAAAATTGTCTTACAACTTCTCGGGACGCAGCCCATCAAAACCAAATGTTTAAAGCAACCATTGTTCAAAATAAACTTACCTTTAGGCATCTGCCTTCTCTTGACCATCTTCTTTGCCTTGACCTTCAATCACCGGGACTGCAACACTGGAAGAGACCTCACCAACTTCAACTGCCTCACCATTAAGCCTCTTTAGGATGGTCCTTTCTTTCTCTAAGTCCCAAGCCTCGTGCTTGCCTTCCTAGAACTCTTGAATCATTCTTATCTTGATCTCCACCATCCTTTTTGCCGCAGACTTGGTAAGTGCAGTCTTCATCTCCTCCATTTCAAGGACATTAGCATCTTGAATAGATGCAATCCCTTGCTTCAAATCAGCAATTTCCCCGGCCAGGTCAGCTATTTTCTTCTCAGAAACCTCTTTTTCCTTCTCCCAAATAGCTTTATCTTCTTTAGCATCCCTCTTCACACGAGCTACTTCACTTTTCAATTTCTTATTTGCATCACCCAGTGACTCAACTTGAGTCTCCACGGTACCAAAAGCCTGTATAAATATTCATTAAAACAGTTAAAATAGCTCATGATTAAACAAACAAAGGTATATTGACGAGACTTACACTTAAAGCGAGAGCCAAGAACTTCTTCTTTACTTCGTCAACAGTGAGGTTGCTGAAAGTATCAATCTCCACAACCTCCTTAGCTTCAACAACGGCCTTCCTTTTCTTCAATCTTGAACTGACAGTGGCAGAATCTTGAATCTCCTTTTGGGAATAACAGGGGGCTTATCCACTGCATTGGTTGCAAAATCTCCTACTAGGCTGTCTAGGTCGTCAAAAGAAATTTCGATGGTTGGATTTGAAACTGCAAAACAAAAGAAGATATTTATGAGTTTATGCAGGAAGGAAAATTAAACTAAAGATTCCAAATTATACCTGTAGACATGTTATCTTCCTCAGTAGGGTCAACGACTCCCCTGCTCTTGAAACTCCTCACCTCTTCATGACACGCCCCCAAGTCCCGGGATTCCCTAATAGAACCTCGAACCTGGTGCGTGTGACTAACAAGAAACGAGAAACTGAATGACATCTGCTTATATCAAACTGACATCATATATATACTCAAGAGTAACGAGCTAAGATAGCTCACAACGAGTTCTATACCAAGAAATTTAAACCAAATGGTTGTACACAGCGGAAAACATGCCTAGCACATACGCTGGCATTACAAGAACACTATACAAGTCTACCCAATATACTGAGTCTAAACAACTTATACCAAATCGACCTCACCAAAACTGGAAAGGATAACAATCCCCAACAAGAATAACCTGCCAAGTAGGCCCCTGCTAAGTCGAGCCTCACAACATATTACCACTTATTTTCCTAGGGGGGGAAACAAATAAACAAGGAACGGGGTGAGATAAATCTCAGTAAGTTACTAGATACAAGTACATAGCATGTTATCATGTAATCATGCAAATCAAGAAGATTATCAAGTAATTATGCTCAAGATGTCATCAAGTAACAAGTATATGAGAGGCTAAGCCAACTCATTAAGTAACTAGAACATAAGGCTAAACTAACACGTTACAAAGGATATTCCAACCTTATTCCTCCCAAGTAAACCATTGTTGTCGTTGCTTATTGCAGTTGACAAATCACGATCAATCAAGTTGCTGCTGTGCAGTACACAAGAGGACCCGGTAACCAGTGTCACTAACAAGAACAAGATTCACGAGGTGTTCACGAGTTTAGCATTCACTTTTATCAGGCGTATTGCTCTAATAAAGGAAGCTATGCCCTTACTATGGCCTGTAGTAAGGGGTCAAGCGCAGATACATAGGCACCCGATTATCACTTTGGCCCCAGCCTCATGATAAGCGTGAACCTATACATCTCCGAGCAAGCAAGGTGACCAGCTGGACTCACACAAGAATGCACAACTAGATGTTTACTTGAACTACAAGAGTATAGAACTAAGTCCAAAAGTAGTGGACTAGCTCTTCAGGAACCATGTAATCATGTGCTCACCAAATACAAGTACACGCACGCAATAATTGCGAATACAAATCAGTATAATAATGGCACGTAATGTGTCCACGTAACACAATCAAGCCAAATTAGAGTCTATTAATAACAGACCCCAACCAAGTAGTAGGGTATGTCATACTATACCACTTTGTCATATGAAATATTTGCACGTACATATTCATATAACCTTTAACACACTAATGTGTCTATCAAGATACCCTTACTTCCAAGTAGAGCCCAACATCTTAGACTCTAAGCACGTAGTCGAATAGGTCGTATTGTACCTAGTCACAATCATATTTCGCGTATATTTATCGCTAATAATCGAATACATTTTTCAACACATATGGTGTTCTATAATCATTGTTTTATGAATTATCTTCATATTACACTAGTCCCTCATTCTTTAGGAACTCAACTCAAGAACAAGATATTTTCTTTATACTTTATATACTTCATTGAGTATATACACGATTAAAACCAATTACTAGCACATTAGTGCTTGTTCATAGCACTTTCAATACACATGTATTAGATTCAAGTATGTTTTAGAATTGATCATTCTCTATCTAGTTCCACATTCCAATTCTTTGGTTATTCATACCATATATCAAGTAGTCAAGAAGCCACATTCTATCAAGTAGCTATATGCAAGATTTGCACATACCCACCAAGAATAGTTCTAACACGTTAGTGCTTGTTCATAGCACTTTCAAGTTCATTACCATACACATATATTGGTTTCAAGTCATGTACAAGATTTAGTCATCTTATATTCAAGTTCTTAATCCAATTCTTTGGATGTTCAAGACATGTACAAGAATTAATTATCTTATACTCAAGTTATTATCCCAATCTTTGGATATTCAAGTCATGTACAAGATTTAATTGTCTTATATTCGAGTTCTCAATCCAATTCTATGGATGTTCAAGACATGTACAAGAATTAATTATCTTATACTCAAGTTATTATTCCAATCTTTGGATATTCAAGTCATGTACAAGATTTAATTATCTTATACTTCAAGTTCAAGCTAAGTAGATGAGTTATACATCTCATACTTACAAGTTCTTAATCCTATACTTTGGATGTTCAAGCTCAAGACATTGTTCTAGTGCCCCTAAGGTACACAAACATTGGAATCAAGACACATATAACACATTAGTGCTTGTTTATAGCACTTTCAAAACATAAAGAAGAGTTGTTACTCTTATACTTAAGTTCTCATTTGAGTTCTATAAGTGTTCATGTTCAAGACTAAGTTCTCATTTTAATTCAATGAGTATTCATGTTTAAGACCAAGTTCTGATGCCCCTAAGGTGTCACAACACTTGCTAGGACATCTTATACTAAGGCTATATACCTCAATTGGGGTTATTTCCAACTTATACAAACTTTAAACAAGCTTTTTATTTTTCAGGGCATCCGGGCGGGCGCTCAAAATGGACCGGGCGGCCGCACACTAGCAGGTGAATCCTTTGAAAAACATTCCAGAAGAGTTGTTTATAGCACTTTCAAAACATAAAGAAGAGTTGTTACTCTTATACTTAAGTTCTCATTTGAGTTCTATAAGTGTTCATGTTCAAGACTAAGTTCTTATTTTAATTCAATGAGTATTCATGTTTAAGACCAAGTTCTGATGCCCCTAAGGTGTCACAACACTTGCTAGGACATCTTATACTAAGGCTATATACCTCAATTGTGGTTATTTCCAACTTATACAAACTTTAAACAAGCTTTTTATTTTTCAGGGCATCCGGGCGGGCGCTCAAAATGGACCGGGCGGCCGCACACTAGCAGGTGAATCCTTTGAAAAACATTCCAGAAAGATGGGCGGTCGCCCAATAAATTTTGTGCGGTCGCACACTGCACATTTGCGGCCAATGCTCATTTCTTTCCCAGGTTAAATAATTCTCCGTCCCAAACATAGGAGTATACTTTTACTAATACTTAGGCAATACCCAGGACATACAAACAAGTTCAAAACATTTCTTTTACCATCCCACAAATAATAGGATAATTTTCTTTTATTCCATTTAAATATTTCACCGTCCCAAAAGTATAAGTATAATTTTCTAATATACTAATATAATCATTTAGGGATACTTCCATTCATTTCCCCGTACCACAAATAATGGTACAATTTTTCTAATAATATTTAAATCAAGTTAATATTTTACCGTCTCACGAATAGGAGTATATTTACACTAACATATTCCCAGGTTCAACATATCAAGAATAGTTCTTTCATTTATTCCACGAATTGATTATCGACATAGTAATACTCTCTTCGTCCCAAAATTACAAGTATCACAAAACTCATTCAAATCACACAATTAACACGCACAAGTATCAAAAATAACATATAGGCATGTTATTACAAGCAAGGGGGAGCTAGTGACTTACCTAGTCCGAAATCAAATTCACCCAAACTAATTTCTGTTCGGCAGGAAATGCTCTACTCACCGCCCTGATCATTTATGCGAAGTCGGATTTTCGAACAGAGGCATAATTAAGCGAGAGGAGTCGAGAATAGGGTAAACCCTAACTTTTCTTCGAGACAGAGAACGTACAGAGAGAATTGGGAATTTTCCTCTGACAATGACAAGGCAAACCCAATATTTATCCTTATGCACTTTCAAGAATTGCAACTAAGCCCTCCAAGTTTCAATTTTGATAAAAAGGCCCTCAAGTTCCACTTTGAGCATTTTAGCCCCTAAATTTATTTTTCACAAATGACCTTAATGTTCCAACTTTGAACACTTAGGACCTAAACTTGCTCAATTAGTTAAATAATTAACTCAAATAAAATAGCATATAATTATGCAAGTCAAGAATTTAACAGGAATTAGGACGGGCGTTACATCCTCCCCTCCTTAAAAAAATTTCGTCCTCGAATTTTACTAATCGAGATTATAACACATATAATCAACAAATAGAACTCAAGAATAGCAAGAATATGGTATACCATACCATATTATCAATTACCTGCGAGTATTATTCTCACATAACCTTCTCGATACCGTGACTTTCCCATGAAACTTTCACAAGAAGCATTCGTGCTCAAGACAAGAATCAAGTATCCATACAAGCAATTACTCATATACTAGGTAATTCGGATAATGGAATTTCCACTAAATAGCAAGCTCATACAATAGCCACAAGAAAATCCACTTCACATGCTCGCAACATATGATCAAGAAGCAACCTCGGTTAAGTATCCAGAGTGCTCAGAAAAATTACCATAATCAAGATGTAAAACAAGGTGTAGAACAAGATGTAGAACAAGAATTCATGTCATATATTATATCCACAGGTATCCCATGTAATCAAGATGTATCGATCATAACATCACAACACATAAAGTCAAGCAGATTTGATTAATCAATCCACTATAACCAATATCATCGGGACTTATCTATTAAATGATAATCATTCCACAAAATTCATCGCAATATATTCATATATTCACAAATCTCGAAGGATTATAACAAATCAAACGATCTCTGATATTCTGCTTTTAAATAATCACAATTCAAGGATTTAGTTGAATACTCAGAAATTTTCTCCCATTCAGTACCATCAATCATCAAAAATACAAGTCTTTATGTTCAATGAATCCGCTAATACAATAGCCGTAGGTTCACAATCAGTTTCAAGTCATGAGTAAAATTATTCTATTCATAAAGATTCAATCTCCTCGAAGCATATACAAGTACGTTACCATTTTGAATTAACACACGTTTTATCTCTTGTTTGAGCTTCACTATGCATAATGAATTTATCATATTCACTATATTGGTGAAACTTGACATATACACGAGAAAATAGTAACACTGGTCATATCCTCCAAATAACCATCATATTAGTCGAATCCACTAGGCAAGGTCAAGTACTGAAGTTGTGGTCATCCATCATTTCAATATTTTTAAAAAAAATTGGCTTCACGTTTATCAATCCATCAGAAAGTGTAGCTTTCTATGTCAAATAGTTAATGATAGACCTACCTTCGAAATTCCTTGATGAATCTCTAACAAGATGAAGAAAATCTCAAGAACATGCGTACCTCGGTTGTTTCCACTTATATAGGTCAACAAAGATACTTACTTCAGGCATCCACTTCAAGGTAATAGATCCTCTATCTCTTGCTAGCTTTTGGAAACAATTGTTTCTCTCGAGAAATTTCAATACAATCAATTCTCAGTCTGCGACTTAGTATACACCAATAGCTCATTAATCAATTCATCGCAAAGAAATCAAATTATGGTTTGAAGATATCATTCATCAAATCCATCAATACTGCTAGATCACATATCAATCGAAATAGCACAATCACGAATTCATAACGAGCATACCTGATATGAGAAGATGTCTTCAGTATATCCTCATAGTTGACTTTCCAAATAATGGTAGCCACTTATTAATCAAACACTGAATAGACCACTGATTAACTTCAGGGATCAACTAATTCATCCATACACGATAACAAGTACTGGTTCATTATAGTCACCTGGTTGAACTCTTTGCATTCAATATGGAATCGCAAAGTACCATATCTCTTCATGACAATCAATACAGATGCACCCCACGCAGATATACTAAGCTGGGTGAATCCTCTATCAAGAAATTCCTCAAGTTGAATCTTCAACTCTTTTACTCAACCGATGTCATGAACATTGATTTAGATATCAGCACTATATTTGTACTGTAGCAACTCAAGATAACTCAAGGTTCTCATCATGTATCATGTATTACTCAGTAGAAATTATATCTGAGATCTCACAAAGAATGGATACATCCTTCAATTTTGGTGTAGACATTCTTCCATCAACCACATATGCTAAATATTCAGCACAACCTTGAAAATCATTATCGGGCTTTCAATACAGAACATGAATATTATACATAATTATATCATGATCATATAACTAGTCAAGCATACTAGCATAGAATATTTACTATCTATTGTGGCAAACAAGAAAGGCCTAACACATGAAAAGCCAAGCCATAACACGTATCACATCAATGCCCCATATAGGTAACATGACCAAGTTAACATATAATGTATAGGGTGTTATCACCCACACTTCTATTAAGATCCTATAAATAACGATATCAATCATGTAGTCTCTTACTAGAGAATACACTTTCACGTAAATCAAGAAATGAGGACAAGCATGCATATATAGCACGAAAAAATGTCCACTGCACAAGATAGATACGCCTATGTCTTTAAAGACTCGCGCTCTCGATTCTCAAACCATCTAGTGGGGAACACTATCAACACCAGTCCTATGCCTGGTATAACAACAAGTAACGAAGCACTCGGCGTCAAAAACACACCCAAGACTAACCCAACCTAGGCTATAGACCCTATCTAGGCTTAGAGCTAAACCATAGCTCTGATACCAACCTGACACGCCCCCAAGTCCCGGGATTCCCTAATAGAACCTCGAACCTGGTGCGCGTGACTAACAAGAAACGAGAAACTGAATGACATCTGCTTATATCAAACTGACATCATTTATATACTCAAGAGGAACGAGCTAAGATAGCTCACAACGAGTTCTATACCAAGAAATGTAAACCAAATGGTTGTACACAGCGGAAAACATGCCTAGCACATACGCTGGCATTACAAGAACACTATACAAGTCTACCCAATATACTGAGTCTAAACAACTGATACCAAATCGACCTCACCAAATCTGGAAAGGATAACAATCCCCAACAAGAATAACCTGCCAAGTAGGCCCCTGCTAAGTCGAGCCTCACAACATATTACCACTTGCTTTCCTGGGGGGGAAACAAATAAACAAGGAACGGGGTGAGATAAATCTCAGTAAGTTACTAGATACAAGTACATAGCATGTTATCATGTAATCATGCAAATCAAGAAGATTATCAAGTAATTATGCTCAAGATGTCATCAAGTAACAAGTATATGAGAGGCTAAGCCAACTCATCAAGTAACTAGCACATAAGGCTAAACTAACATGTTGCAAAGGATATTCCAACCTTATTCCTCCCAAGTAAACCATTGTTGTCGTTGCTTATTGCAGTTGACAAATCACGATCAATCAAGTTGCTGCTGTGTAGTACACAAGAGGACCTGGTAACCAGTGTCACTAACAAGAACAAGATTCACGAGGTGTTCACGAGTTTAGCATTCACTTTTATCAGGCGTATTGCTCTAATAAAGGAAGCTATGCCCTTACTATGGCCTGTAGTAAGGGGTCAAGCGCAGATACATAGTCACCCGATTATCACTTTTGCCCCAGCCTCATGATAAGCGTGAACCTATACATCTCTGAGCAAGCAAGGTGACCAGCTGGACTCACACAAGAATGCACAAGTAGATGTTTACTTGAACTACAAGAGTATAGAACTAAGTCCAAAAGTAGTGGACTAGCTCTTCAGGAACCATGTAATCATGTGCTCACCAAATACAAGTACACGCACGCAATAATTGCGAATACAAATCAGTATAATAATGGCACGTAATGTGTCCACGTAACACAATCAAGCCAAATTAGAGTCTATTAATAACAGACCCCAACCAAGTAGTAGGGTATGTCATACTATACCACTTTGTCATATGAAATATTTGCACGTACATATTCATATAACCTTTAACACACTAATGTGTCTATCAAGATACCCTTACTTCCAAGTAGAGCCCAACATCTTAGACTCTAAGCACGTAGTCGAATAGGTCGTATTGTACCTAGTCACAATCATATTTCGCGTATATTTATCGCTAATAATCGAATACATTTTTCAACACATATGGTGTTCTATAATCATTGTTTTATGAATTATCTTCATATTACACTAGTCCCTCATTCTTTAGGAACTCAACTCAAGAACAAGATATTTTCTTTATACTTTATATACTTCATTGAGTATATACACGATTAAAACCAATTACTAGCACATTAGTGCTTGTTCATAGCACTTTCAATACACATGTATTAGATTCAAGTATGTTTTAGAATTGATCATTCTCTATCTAGTTCCACATTCCAATTCTTTGGTTATTCATACCATATATCAAGTAGTCAAGAAGCCACATTCTATCAAGTAGCTATATGCAAGATTTGCACATACCCACCAAGAATAGTTCTAACACGTTAGTGCTTGTTCATAGCACTTTCAAGTTCATTACCATACACATATATTGGTTTCAAGTCATGTACAAGATTTAGTCATCTTATATTCAAGTTCTTAATCCAATTCTTTGGATGTTCAAGACATGTACAAGAATTAATTATCTTATACTCAAGTTATTATCCCAATCTTTGGATATTCAAGTCATGTACAAGATTTAATTGTCTTATATTCGAGTTCTCAATCCAATTCTATGGATGTTCAAGACATGTACAAGAATTAATTATCTTATACTCAAGTTATTATTCCAATCTTTGGATATTCAAGTCATGTACAAGATTTAATTATCTTATACTTCAAGTTCAAGCTAAGTAGATGAGTTATACATCTCATACTTACAAGTTCTTAATCCTATACTTTGGATGTTCAAGCTCAAGACATTGTTCTAGTGCCCCTAAGGTACACAAACATTGGAATCAAGACACATATAACACATTAGTGCTTGTTTATAGCACTTTCAAAACATAAAGAAGAGTTGTTACTCTTATACTTAAGTTCTCATTTGAGTTCTATAAGTGTTCATGTTCAAGACTAAGTTCTCATTTTAATTCAATGAGTATTCATGTTTAAGACCAAGTTCTGATGCCCCTAAGGTGTCACAACACTTGCTAGGACATCTTATACTAAGGCTATATACCTCAATTGGGGTTATTTCCAACTTATACAAACTTTAAACAAGCTTTTTATTTTTCAGGGCATCCGGGCGGGCGCTCAAAATGGACCGGGCGGCCGCACACTAGCAGGTGAATCCTTTGAAAAACATTCCAGAAGAGTTGTTTATAGCACTTTCAAAACATAAAGAAGAGTTGTTACTCTTATACTTAAGTTCTCATTTGAGTTCTATAAGTGTTCATGTTCAAGACTAAGTTCTTATTTTAATTCAATGAGTATTCATGTTTAAGACCAAGTTCTGATGCCCCTAAGGTGTCACAACACTTGCTAGGACATCTTATACTAAGGCTATATACCTCAATTGGGGTTATTTCCAACTTATACAAACTTTAAACAAGCTTTTTATTTTTCAGGGCATCCGGGCGGGCGCTCAAAATGGACCGGGCGGCCGCACACTAGCAGGTGAATCCTTTGAAAAACATTCCAGAAAGATGGGCGGTCGCCCAATAAATTTTGTGCGGTCGCACACTGCACATTTGCGGCCAATGCTCATTTCTTTCCCAGGTTAAATAATTCTCCGTCCCAAACATAGGAGTATACTTTTACTAATACTTAGGCAATACCCAGGACATACAAACAAGTTCAAAACATTTCTTTTACCATCCCACAAATAATAGGATAATTTTCTTTTATTCCATTTAAATATTTCACCGTCCCAAAAGTATAAGTATAATTTTCTAATATACTAATATAATCATTTAGGGATACTTCCATTCATTTCCCCGTACCACAAATAATGGTACAATTTTTCTAATAATATTTAAATCAAGTTAATATTTTACCGTCTCACGAATAGGAGTATATTTACACTAACATATTCCCAGGTTCAACATATCAAGAATAGTTCTTTCATTTATTCCACGAATTGATTATCGACATAGTAATACTCTCTTCGTCCCAAAATTACAAGTATCACAAAACTCATTCAAATCACACAATTAACACGCACAAGTATCAAAAATAACATATAGGCATGTTATTACAAGCAAGGGGGAGCTAGTGACTTACCTAGTCCGAAATCAAATTCACCCAAACTAATTTCTGTTCGGCAGGAAATGCTCTACTCACCGCCCTGATCATTTATGCGAAGTCGGATTTTCGAACAGAGGCATAATTAAGCGAGAGGAGTCGAGAATAGGGTAAACCCTAACTTTTCTTCGAGACAGAGAACGTACAGAGAGAATTGGGAATTTTCCTCTGACAATGACAAGGCAAACCCAATATTTATCCTTATGCACTTTCAAGAATTGCAACTAAGCCCTCCAAGTTTCAATTTTGATAAAAAGGCCCTCAAGTTCCACTTTGAGCATTTTAGCCCCTAAATTTATTTTTCACAAATGACCTTAATGTTCCAACTTTGAACACTTAGGACCTAAACTTGCTCAATTAGTTAAATAATTAACTCAAATAAAATAACATATAATTATGCAAGTCAAGAATTTAACAGGAATTAGGACGGGCGTTACACTTCAGAAAGACGGAAGAACGAGGCAACCTTAGACTCTGAATTAGCTTTTGGAGGAAACAATTCTTCCCACTTGATTTCTGCAAAGAAAAGAAAAAATACGTAAGTTTCAAGATGCAACAAACTTAAGCTAAGAAATATTCAAGAATCTTACCTCCCCTGTTCCACTTTTTGACCAAACTCTCACCACCTTCAAGTGAAGCCCTCTCAACAAAGAAAATTTTTCCTCTCCACCCTCTATCATTTACTGATGCTTTGGGGACCATCAAACCCTTTTTTGGCCTCTTCTTAAAAACATATCTTTTTGACCCAAAAGATTGTAGGTCATAGCAAATAGCCATATCACTCAAGCCTATATCTAACCCACACTCTCGGTTCACTCTCAAGATAACATCAAAAACCCTCCAGGTCATTGGCATCATTTGAACATACGCCAATTGCGTTTTTTCAAAGAACTCAGAAATCAAAGTGGGAAAGGGAAAGCTAAACCCTAGAGCAAAGGGATACTCATAGAAGCAAATCTAAGACTCAGAAACAGAATCGGCCTTTAAAGACACGTCAAAGGGACGAAAAACAGATTGGTTCGGAAAGCATTTTTGGGTTTTCAAAGATAAGATCAAAGCATTATTGAAAACGCAAATCTCGTCATCAGGTTTAGCAAGTAAACCTTTGGAGACAAAGACATTTGGGTCGTTGGAAGGAAAATCTTTGGAAACACCAGATTTTGAAGATTTCGACATCTTCTTCGTAAAAGAATTTTTGCAGAAAAGGAAAAATTGAGAAAAGGAGAGAGAAAGAGAAGAATACCTCAATTCCACCGTCTGAAGATTATGAGTAGGAGGGAGAAACTTTAGGGGATTTATGAACCCTATTAATCTAGACTCCTCTTCTCCCAAGACGCAGTTAATTGATGGATTGGGCAAAAACGCCGGTTACTCTAACCGTCCCATCAGGCCACGTTCAAGAAACTTATCTTCTCCGTACATCCTTATCAGATAAGTTTGGGGGCAATTGTTGTGGGTGAAATTTCAAGTTGTACCCGTCTTCATTTTACTTCCAAGATTGCAACATCTTGGGCAACAGGTATATGTTACATTATTATTTATACCCTATGTTATTAATAATCCTTGCAGGTATTAATCAACAAAATAGCACATGTGGATAATCAATAGAAACAACCATCAACGGCATTATTGACCACGTCTCCACTCCTTGAAGATAGGATCCGAGACTGTAGGATAGTTAGTTATTTTGCATTAGGTTTCTTATCTCTAAGTTGTATTTAAACCAAGCTAGGATACACAAACACACACGCTTACACACTCACTATTATCTACTCTGTAATCCTCCATAGCTCTACAAGAAAATCAATACAAACGTTTGGGAAGAAAGGTGCTCTTAATCACCTCCCGAGGTTTTGTGCCGGCGAGATCATTGTCTCAAGGTCTTTCCTCGTTACATCTTTGTGCAATATTGATTATTTCAATTCTTTAGCATTAGTTCCATTCGTCCCTCCATAATTTTGATCATCGATCCAGAATCCATACTTCATTGTTTTTCTACCAAAACAGTACGTTACAGTAAGATGTTATTAATTGTAAAAAACTCAATAGCACGTTTCCCAATTTGTCGTTTGCCCGATTCATTGGGGGGGGGGTGATTCTTGCACCAGATGACATGATAATAATGATAATGCGTGGCTAGTCGAGTGTATTTTTATCATCCGTTTAAACAAGTTGTAATAACCCGATTTTTTTTAATTTTATTATTGATTTAATTATTTAATTTGGTTGAAATTATTTTTAATTAAATGATAATTAAAGTTAGTAAGTAATTAAGTGGACTAGGTAGTAAAGAGTTGGGCCAAGTTGTAAAAGGGCTCAAAATGGGTTAGGCCGAATTTAAAACAATGGGTTAAACCCAAATAACTATTACCCACAATATAAAAACCTTAGTTAGTAAAATTTTAGGTTTTTACCTTTAATTATCAAAACAACAAAACAAACAAAAACCCTACCTCCCCATAGTAGCCGCCGACCAAGAGGAGAAGAAGGAGGAGAATTCAACATTTGTTTTGAAGATTAATCCAATCATTCTCAAGGTAATGTCCAATCCCATCCTCTAAAAATTATTTCATTGAATATAGATGGGTAAATCATAATCTAGGCATATTTAAAAGAAATAATGATTAGGGTTTTGCATGCTAGTAAATTAATGGCAAGATTTTAAACGGTTAAATGTTTGGATCTAAATGTTATGGTAAAATGATGATCTCCATGTCTAGCTTTATTTTAAGGTTGATTTATGATCATGCATTGAATAAATCAATATTGTATAATGTATGGGGATTGAACAAACAAGGAATTAAGGTTAATTAGGATTTAACAAAAAGAAGAAAAATATGGGTTTACACCCATAATGGGTTCGGCCGAATGGCCTAAATGAGAGGGAAAAATTGTTTGTTGATTTTAATGATTATTGTTATTGGTTTGTGAATAAATTGATGTTGGGAAAATTCTGAAAAATTAAAGAACAAGAAAAATCAACCAAATCAATGAATATTGATGATAGAGAATTCGGCTATGGTCATATAGATTGGGTGTTGATTCTTGATCTAAGATGTTAAGGGTTAAGATGGAGAAGTTAGTGTTCTCGTTAAGTTCGTAACGGAAAGGAAGTATGAACCTTAGGAACATCATTGGGAAGTTAGAAAATTAACTTGAGAAAATGAAATAAGTATTTGAAAGACCTTGAAAGTTAGAAAGTTAACGAGAAGAAGGAAGATTAAAAGATTTCAGTTAGTTTCCTAACAGAAAAGGATTAAACTGAAAAGATTGAAGTTAAAAGAAATAAAAAGGGAAACCTTTGAGATTAAAGGGGTCTAAGTGGTTAAAAAAAGAAACTTGGGGGACCTTTATGAACAAAATCAAAGTCAAAGGACCTTCCTACAATTAATCCAAAGTTGAAGGACCAATTTGCAATTAACCCAAAGTTGAAGGACCAATTTGCAATTAACCTAAAGTTGAAGGACCAAATTACAATTAATCCAAAGCTGAGGGACCAAATTGTAATTAAACCAAAGTTAGAGGACTTAATTACAATTATATTAAAGTTAAAGGACTGACTCGCAAATTCAAGTCAGAAACCTAAACGTAAGGAAAAGAGTGACGAATTAAAGAAATAAAAACGCATCTCTCAGTTAACTAAGTAGAAGTAGTTAACATTATAAGAGAGTACTAAAGTAAATTACTCGGTGCCTTGTAGATTTGCACAGAGAGGAGATTGCAAGGAAAAGCAATTCAGGTAAAGGATTACGTCCCTTACTGTTATTTGAATTCCTGTTTATTGGAATTCTATATTCTTTCTATAAGTTAGACTATCAGTATGGCATGATAGTATTTGAATAAACTCCGCGTTATTGAACGTTCTTTTGGAAGAATCCTTACTTAGTGATGTCCTCATTGATCTACTAAGTATCGAAGATTGAAACTTGTTATCACATACTTGTACCTTAGTATGTTCTCATTTTAACGTGTAAGTTAATCACTTACTTGTTAGAGTGGCCAATGTCCAGTTAGAAAAGACATTGACGGGACAGTCCAGTTAGAAAAGACTCGTCCTTAAACTAGGGATTGCATGAGTGATCACATGCCCTCTCTCAGGAATTGTCTGATTACACGGATAATTCTAGACCCCGAGCATATATGTGTGGATACCATATATGTTACGACCTACACTAATGGCTTGGAAAAAGCTAGGTGTACAAAATTGTACCTTTGGCATTGAGGTTATAATGTACGTTACCTTGGAATTGACGGAACTTGAATGAATCCCTTTGGATTGTAGTGCCATAACCCTTTGAAAGTAAAATCTTAAAAGTAACACGGTTGTATTGTTCTGCAGTCTTGAATCAAAAGTAACTGAACCTATCCTTGTAAAAGTTATTCGTAGTATTTGTTCTGGTCGTCTCTCCTTAGTAACCGGAGAGGCCACGTATGAACTTACTGAGCATTCGTTCGCTCATCCCTTCTCTATAATTTTATTTCAGGATTTAAGTAGAAGGACAAGAGAAGGAGAGCAGCCGTAGGAAGAACGGCAGATTGAAGAATTCTTATTTAGTTATTTTAAGAATCTTATTTAATTGGTGTAAGTTAAAGTACATTGATGGCTAGGGTTGTTTACCTGTCAAGACAAGCTTTTAAGTTACGCTTCCGCATTTATTTTGAATTGATGATGTAATAAAGGGTCAGTTGTGAACCCTAAATTGAGATATTAATTATTGTTATTTAATGCTATTAAATTCTCAGATACAGTAAGAAAATTCGGGGTGTTACACAAGTTGTTTAAGATTGAGGGAGTGGGTAATGGATCATGATACACAAGTTGGCTTATATCTAGTCAGCAATCTCACCCTTGGCTTTTTTATTTTTTTATTTTTTTTTCTTTTGCAATGCAAAGAAAAAGTTTACAAAATCATGGATACAAAGTGAGGTGACGATATTTTATTGGTTGCATCAATTGTGGACCGGCACACTCTAATTAAAAACACCAACAAAATTTTGACACATCATTTTGTAAGCCACATTTTGTAACACTTTTTTGTGACTTTATATTTATTTTTTTTGTTTTTTGTTTTTTGTTTTTTTTTTTATTTTTTTTATATAGTTTCTGCCGTGTTATGGCAGGCATGCAACACCGACAAGAAGTCGTCCTTCTTCCCAATTCCACGCTTTTCACCTTCCTTGATACTTCATCCCTCCCTCTTCACCTTCACCTTCCTTAATACTCCATCCTTCCCTTTTTAATTTTTTTTAAAAAACATTACTCTTCCATCCCACTTGAATTAGAACAAATTTTTATTTTGGGTGTCTCATTCGAATTAGAACAACCTAAAAATGGAAGTGTTTTATTTAATGGGACCCACATTTACACTCACAACAACTTTCCACTAATTATTCTCTACCCCCACTATCAGTGGCGAAGCCAGGATTTTCCGAAAAGGGGGTCAAGGTTGCTTGGGGATAAGTATTATTGTTGAGGTTTACAAATTTAGTATACAAGGGGGTCGAATAGTGCAATTTTTTCTCAAATTTAAGGCGGTCAAAATGAATAAATTAATCATTTTTTGTACTAGTAAATGTCATTTTCTAAAATTTTTAAGGTACTAAAATTGACACATTTCAAAATTCAAGGGGTCGAATGACCCCCTTCCCTTTGCCCTAGCCTCGCCACTGCCCACTATCTCTCACCCACTTCACTTTTCATACTCACAACACCTACTCCACTAACACTTTTTCCTTAATCCCCGTGCCCAACCTAAAATTCCTAATTCGAATGACGGAGGGAGTATATCGGTGTTCTACTTTAATTTACAAAATTTTAAAGTGAAAATATTTTAATATTTTTTAAATAGTGAGACTCACTTATCATACTCACAACAATTATCCACTCACTATTTTCTACCTCACTTTTTATCTCCCATTCATTTATGTATATTCACAACTCATCAACTTTTCAATCATTTTTTTAATTCTTGTGAAAAAATATTTTTATAAATTAAAAAGGGACAAAAAAGAGTACTCCTCACAGCGTCCCACTCTTCTGTACTTCACACGTTACTTTATCACACAAAAATTGCCTTAAAGTCGAATAAACATGTTTTGGGACATCTGAAAACAGAAAAATTGATTGAGCGAAATTGATAACTTACTCTTAAATAATAGTACTCTCTTCATTTCGGGAAAAAAAATAATACTCTCTTTTCATTATTTTTATTTAAGTTTGTCCTTAATCCCTCCGTCTCAAAATACTTATAGTTTTAGGATATTACACATGTTACATATCAAATAGACTAAATTACTATTTAAATATTTCAAGTGCTTAGACAATTAAATGTTTATACAATGAAAACTACATAATCATAAATAAGGGTAGTTTAGGCAAAGTCTGTTAGTTTACGGAAAAATGTAAACCGCAAGTATTTTGAGACAAAAAATTTCTTGTAAAACTACAAATATTTTTTGGGAAGAAAGAGTAAGTAATATTATATGAGTGTTGTAAAAAAGAGTTTAGTGGGAATAATAATTAGACCTTAACAGTGGTTAATAATAATAATGACAATATATTATTAATATACTTGAATGGTTAAAATGGCGGGAAGGAGAGACTATACCCCTATTTTCTTATCAACCAATCACCTATAGCTTCAACCCAAATAAAATGTCTACTGAACGACGTAAACCGACTTGGTTAAATGGGACCCATAGACTGGGCCCATACACCTAAAAGGCCTATACCGAGAGGCCCATTCACCAGAAGCCTATGCTATAGGCCGACATCGTACAGGCCGAACAGGTAAACCCTGCCCAGCCGAGTTCCAAGAAGCCCAATTCCTAGGCGGCCTCTATGACGAGCCGAGCTGGATGACGGGCCGACTTGTACCGAAAACCTTCCTTATTTACAGGGAGTCCACTTATAGAGTTTGATTACCACTCTAACAGTGAAGATCCTTATCTAAACATGGATATCTCTTCTACAAGATAACTGGGATACCACTCATCCTTATCCGGAGTCTATCTCCAAGGAATACGAGTCCCACAGTAATAAGGGCTCCCAAGCTTCTCTAACAAGTTAGGACTCATTCACCCACACCTATATAAACAGGTCCTCTACACAGAAAACGGGTAATGAACTCTTTTACTCCAAACTAGTCAATTGATTTCTCTATTCACATATACCACCTGTACTCTTACTCTCATGCCGGAGGGCCTTCGCCGGTGAAGCCCCGGCGTAGTTTACGTTTGTTCATTGTGCGCAGATCCGAACGGGGAAGATCTCATTGCTGGATTTATCCGAACAGCTAGACGAAGGGCTGATCCGACACGTTTTTGGCAGCATCAGTTTGGTTCCATTGCCGGGAAACGTCGATCGGAGAATCTTTCTGTTCGGAAAACCACAAATTCCTCATGTCTGGAGTTCGCGCTGACGGTCGGGAAGCTAGCGTTACACCAGATGCCAATCTCAACCCGCCACCACCTAACGTGGCAAATAATAACGCTCTGAATCAAGGCCTCCCTCCTCCGCCTCAGGGGGCGGGATGCACACCCGTTCCAGAGGGCCGGCGCCTGAAATTGCTCATCAGTATGGACGGCGGAGACAGACGACTTCACATCCTCAGCTTACCGAGGCTGGCCCTTCTAGGCCGGCACCAATTGATCAGAGGGCATTATTACATCAGAATCTCTCAATCCTTCAGCAACTAGCTGATGCTCAGAGGGCTCTTCTAAAATTTGACCCTGACCATTCCTTGACACCCTTCGCCCAACCCTCTGGTACGAGAGGAGCTTTGGGAGGCGGAGAAAGAAGTGACCGTAGGGGGAACACACGCACTGAGGACAGACGTCATCAGGTACCGCGTGGCGCGCCCCCAGGAAATCGAGATGCTCCACCAAGCCGACTAGAAGGTCGACTTGGCCCAATTAATCCCGAAGGAAGAGATCTGAGGGATCAAATAAACCGCAGGAGAGAAGAAGAGGCAGAATCTCCAGATGTGAGATTTCTTGGAGAAAGGAGACGATGGCAAAATCAAGATCAAGTTCCACCCAGACAGGAGCCACCTCGTCGTACTCCTCCGAGACAACCTCGTGATGATCCAGACACAAGCCGTGTTGTTGGGAGGGGCCGAGATAGAGAAAGAGACAGGCCGAGAAGCTCCCATCGCAGCTCAGGATTCAGTGAGAAGATCATATTGAATTTGCAGGAGAGGATGGACAATATAGAGATGAACCAGGGGCAGAGAAAGCCGAAGACCGACTATGACACAATGCGTCCATTTGATCAGTGGATAAAGGATTCTCCACCCAATCCCCAGCTGAAGCTTCCTCACCCGGACAAATATTCTGGCAGTTCTGACGCCATGGATCACCTCTAGTCTTTCGAAGGTATGATGGCCTTGGTTTCCAACAAAGGCGATGTGCTTTGCAAGGCCTTCGCTAGTACGTTAGTTGGAGCAGCCAGGTCTTGGTTTATGGACCTAGAAAGAAGAAGCATCAACTCCTTCTCCAAATTAAAATCAAGTTTCCTAGAGTATTTCGCCACTGCCGGGGCTAGAAAGAAAAGATTGTCAGACCTGGCAAACATAGTTCAGGGAAAGAGCGAGTCAACTATGGACTTCTACAATAGGTTTCGAGACTTGGCTGACTCAATTGAAGAGAGACTCACCGACAGGTAAATAATAATATGCTTCTATAATGGACAAAGATCAGATGAGCTCACTTATGAATTGTCGGTAAGAGAACCCCTTACGAAATCTGAGCTATACCAGATGGCCTATGCAACAGCCACTGCCGAAGAAAAAAAGAAACTGATGTCCGGATACAGAGATCGGGATCGAGGAAGGGAAAGAAGACCACCAACTTCTGACTCGGTCCAGGGTACCAATGGAAGTGGAAACCGAGGGAAGAACAGAACGAGACCGACCGAGGTCTTTACCCCCTTACAAAGCCGATTTCTGAGATCATGAACCTGGTGAATCTCCCAAATCCAAAACCCCTTAAAGATAACCCAAAGTTCCCAAGGGACACAAGCAAGTACTGCGCTTACCACCGAGATAACGGGCACGAGACGGACAACTGCTTTGCCCTAAAGAAAATACTACAGAGGTGGGCCGATCAGGGAAAACTAAATGAATAATTAGCAAAGAAAGACAACAAACGTCCGAGAGAGGCTGAGGCGGTGGAGGACCGCGAAGATAGACCACCTCGGGTGTCGCGGCCCCGAACCCCGCGGGCCCCAGACCGCGAGCTGGACGTCGACTTAAAACCAAAACGGTGAAATACCGAAGTTAAAAAATTCATTTGATACCAAAAGGTGATGATCCAAAGTTTTACAAATCCAAGTTTGATAATAACCAAATACAACTATCATAAACTTCCACAAGTTTATGCCCAACAAAATACAAATGTACAATTCTTAGTGACGTCATTGTTTGGTACAACTATCCCAAAAAGGTTACACATTTATATAATGTAAACCAACCTATAACAACCTTCCCCAAAAGAATGTATCCACACTCGACGTCCTCTTTCTCATGATCAGCGAGACTAATCCTTAGCACCTGGGGGGGGGGGTTTAAGGAAAAACAAAGATAAAAGAAAGGGGTGAGATAAATCTCAATAAGTTACTATTGCAACTACATGACATGCTAAGATGCAATATACAATAGTAAATCATAGATAGCACATAGCAGTTATCACATAACAGATAGCAGCGGAAATAAATACATAACAAAGGATATTAGCCAAGGTTTCCAAACCGATACATCCAAATAAAGGATCGCTGCGCAGCTTCAATAATCAACAAATCATCATCTTCATAATAGCATGAAAGCTGAAGAGAAATCCCCGGTACCGGAACAATAACCATAAGAGTGTCACAAAGGACAAGAGCCATGCCACAAAGTCATGCTCGGTAGCTAGATACATTCACAAAGGAAGCTAACTTATCTCTTCCAAGGCCAATCTGGAAGAGGGGTATAGTAAGGGCAAAACAATGGTCAACATTATAATGGACTTGGCTTTGCCATTATAATCTTTCCCATCGCCCGATGCAACAAATATGCTAGCTGGGCTTCCAAATAAATGCTAAGTAATAAATACTAGCTTAATTAAACAACTTAAGGTTCCAAAGTAGGGAACCATTCCAATTAAATCACCACGAAGGTAAACCAATACAAACAGTACATCAAAGATGAACCACATTCCCAAAATGATACTCAATCAAATTCCGTAACATATTTATTCACAAAAGAATCAATTCCACTTAATAAAATGTCCCACGGTGTTATCTTAAGTTAATAAGAAGAAGGAACCCTAAACTAGGTAAGCCATTTAGTTTAAACAAGCAAAAAGGGCAAAATTCCAAGCAGGCGGGCGGGCGGGCGGGCGCCTGGGTAGGGGCAGGCGGGTGCTTGAATGACCAGAAGGTCTGGCCATCAGAAAAGGGGGTGCAGGCGGGCGCCTGGCACCACGCGGGCGGGCGCCTGGTCTGGATTCCAGCCGGGAAAACAAAGCTGGGTTCTTCATTTTTCATACCCATTTCACACATTCTCAAAATCAATCCTTCCCACATGATCTCCAAAGTACCCAAACAACAACTAAGCCAAAGGGAACCTTAACAACACCATTTATCAACCCAAAACCAAGATTGAATCATGTCATTTATATCAATCACCATTTTAATCCAAAAACTCCAATAAATTCCAAATAAATTCTAAACTCAACCAAACTTCAAATATAACACATCAAGCATTATATAAACATGATATGAACATTTTAGCATCAAAATGGGGGAAAAGTAACTTACTTGAAAATTCTCAAAGATGACGGAATTCAATTCTTTTTGGTTCTACGCGATCCTATCGACGATCTAAACACATTTCGTATAGAAAGAAATGAGAGATAACAAGAGGAAGAGGAAGATAATGAAGAGAGAAGGGAGAGAAAGAAACTTACCTTCACAAATGGAGAGAGAGAGAGAGAGATGCTGGGAGGTGGAGTGAGTGAGGGAGAAGGTGAGGGAGAAGAGAAGGAGTAGGGAAATTATTTAAAAAAGTTACATCTAGGCCCTTCCCTTTCTACTAACACAATACTACACTCCCTACTAACAATTAAGACTCAACAATACCACACTAACCCAAATGACTCAATTAAGATGCTAGGCAAAAATTATTATAACACATAAATGCACACATAAATATTTAAATAAATAATAATTTAAATAAATAAATAAGCAAATAAATAAATAATCATTATTTATTACTAATGAAATAGAGCCTAGATTTCGGGTCGTGACATTCACTCCCCCTTAAAGAAAATTCGACACGAATTTTAACGAGACTTACCCGAATTAAAAAGCCACGGAAATTTCCTCTCGATCTCATCACGAAGCTCCCTCGTCGACTCCTCGATATGATGATTCCTCCAAAGAACTCGAACCAACGCAATGCTTTTGTTCCTCAACTCTTGAACTTTAGAATCTAGGATCCGAACCGGTCGTTCCTCATAAGTCATATCGGGCTCAATATCCTCCGGTACCCTCGGTAACACGTGAGATGGATCATGAACATACTTCCGAAGCATAGAAACGTGGAAGACATTATGCAACCAGTCCAAAGATGCGGTAACGCAAGTCGATACGCAAGAAGTCCAACCTTTCCCAAAATCTCAAACGGGCCAATAAACCTCGGAGCCAATTTGCCTTTCTTCCCAAACCTACGAATACCCACCTTTGGAGATACGTTCAAGAACACAAAATCACCGGTCTGAAAACTAAGATCTCACCTTCGGTTATCTGCATAGCTCTTATGTCGACTCTGGGCTGTTTTCAATCTATCCTGGATAACTCTCACTTTCACAACCGAATCCTGAAGCAAATCAATACCCACAATCTTCGCTTCGCCGACCTCATCCCAACAAATAGGCGATCTACATTTTCTTCCATACAAAGCCTCATACGGTGCCATCTCGATACTAGCCTGATAACTGTTGTTGTAAGAGAATTCCACTAACGGTAGATGCGAATCCCAAGAATCAGAAAAGTCTATCGAACACGCTCGCAACATATCCTCAAGAATCTGAATAGTCCTCTCGGATTGACCATCGGTCTGAGGATGAAAAGCCGTACTGAATCACAAATCTGTACCCAAAGCTTCTTGAAATGCCTTCCAGAATCTAGAAGTAAACCTCGGGTCTCGATCTGACACAATGCTAACCGGAACCCCATGCAATCTCACAATCTCATCAATATAAAGGGTCGCAAGCTTCTCCATCGAATATCTGATGTCAATAGGCAAGAAATGTGCACTCTTGGTCAATCTATCCACTATCACCCAAACACTGTCATACTTCCTTCGGGTACGAGGTAGTCCCGTAACGAAATCCATAGTCACATGCTCCCATTTCCACTCGGGAATCTCTAACGGCTGAAGTAGTCCCGCGGGTCTCTGATGCTCGGCTTTGACCTGCTGACAAGTTAGACACTTCGAAACATACTCCGCTATTTCCCTTTTCATATTAATCCACCAAAATTGTTGCTTCAAATCCTGATACATCTTCGTACTACCCGGATGAATAGTATACCTCGATTTGTGACCCTCATCAATAACTCTCTGTTTAATTCCATCAACATCCAGAACACACAATCTGCCACGGAAAGTCAAAACTCCACTCGAACTCAAAGAAAAAATCCTCGAAGTTCTTTTCCTTCAATTTACCCATTATCTTCACCAACTCGGGATCTTCTTTCTGAGCTTCCTTTATCCTCTGAATTAGGGTCGGAGATACCCTAATATTCGCAAAAATAGCCCCATGTCTCGATTCACGAGAAGACCAATCTCGAACATCCTCAAGCATTTTCCACTCACGGACCATCATCGAAGCCACATAAGACTTTCTACTAATCGCATCGGCTACCACATTCGCCTTCCCCGGATGATAGGAAATCGTACAATCAAAATCCTTCAACAATTCCATCCATCGGCGTTGCCTATTATTTAACTCTTTCTAGGAGAAAAGGTACTTCAAACTCTTGTGATCGGTAAAAATTTCAATCTTCGCCCCATAAAGGTTGTGCTTCCATTTGTGAAACGCAAAGACTATCGCCGCCAACTCCATATCATGAGTCGGGTAATTCTGTTCACTAGGGGTCAACTTCCTCGAAGCGTAGGCAATCACCTTCCTGTTCTGCATCAAAACACAACCCAAACCCTCTTTCGAAGCATCACTATAAATTACTAAATCATCATTCCCATTAGGCAAAGTCAAGATCGGTGCGGTAGTCAACCTCTTCTTCAATTCCTCGAAACTCTTGTCACATTTCTCAGTCCACACAAATGGGACATTCTTCCGGGTCAACTGAGTCATCGGAGTAGCAATCCTCGAAAACCCCTCAATAAATCTTCGGTAATAACCGGCTAAACCCAGAAAGCTACGAATCTTGGTCACTGACTCGGGTCTCTTCCAATCCACTATAGATTCAATCTTTGAAGGATCCACAGAAATACCGTCTTTAGAAATCACATGGCCCAGAAATGACACTTTCTCGAGCCAAAATTCGCATTTACTAAACTTCGCAAACAATTTCTCCCTCGCAAGAACGGATAAAACTGTCCTCAAATGCTGCTCGTGCTCCTCTCGGGATTTAGAGTAGACGAGTATATCATCAATAAAGACCACCACGAACGAATCAAGATAAGGATGGAAAACCCGGTTCATCAAATCCATAAATACTGCAGGCACGTTAGTCAACCCAAACGGCATAACCAAGAACTCGTAATGACCATAACGAGTGCGAAAAGCAGTCTTCGGAACATCCTCCGTTCGAACCTTCAACTGATAGTACCCACTGTTGGTAGTGGTGCCCTAGGCACGTTTAATAAACATTGTAATTGTTATCATTTATTTCATATCAATAAAAGAGATGTTTTGATTATTATTGTTGTTCATGTTTACTTATAATAATCCCCGTCCCTAGTACTTATTAAGCACTAGTGTAAAGGCTAAATGATCATGAGATGATCATGTTAGATTTATGGGTACTTGTTTGGAACAAGGTGCTGGACATGACCCGCTGTATGAGATTTATGTCATGGTCCATGTCGTACATATATCTCATATTAGTTATGTCATTTGAATCCTTAGACATGAAGTTATTATAGTCTTCTACTTGATGAACGTTGTGTTTGACATATTCAAACGCTACCTTAACACGGTAGTTATAAAGGGTATGGTTGGCATAATCGGATTCCCGTTGGGAAGAATAATAAGCTAAATGGATTTGTCCCTCCACGGAGAGATGTCAAGCTTGGGCCCCTCGAAGGAATGATGTTGATGAAATGTTCGGCCGGACTCAAATGGATTGATTGGATCAATAGCATTTGAATTATCAACATATTCGGAATCGAGAAAGTATTGAACAAAACAAGTTGACTGTTTGACCATGACTTGTGTTCAATGACATCGTGGACAAAAGGATTGTGACATATTCTAAAGGAATGCGAACTTGTATCTAGTTATACTATTTGGGTAGGTATGACGGTTTGCTAGAACCTAATCATATCTTATGGAATCATGTTTGAGCCCATTGCCAACTTAGTATAATCCTAGAGGGTCACACACAATAGAAGGAA
This sequence comes from Campanula takesimana, assembly GCA_026119855.1. Taxonomy (NCBI): domain Eukaryota; kingdom Viridiplantae; phylum Streptophyta; class Magnoliopsida; order Asterales; family Campanulaceae; genus Campanula; species Campanula takesimana. The sequence goes on along the minus strand of JAOWBW010000817.1, from coordinate 455,537 downwards.
TCTTAAATAAGAGGACTATATTGGTATTTAGGGTCGGAGGACCTCCAAGGAATTTATGGAAAGTTCTGGGCCTCCTGGTCAACCAAGCGGGCGCCTGAACAAGCCGGAAAAGGAATTGGACTTTCTGCCCAAACAAGCGGGTGCCTGGGTAGGACCAGGCGGGCGCCCGGTATGCCGATATTTACTAGTGCTTTTGTGAGTCTCAAAGAGTTAGAGAGAGATTTTATTTTTGTTCTAAGATATCATTGATTGAGGAACAAAATAATTCACAAATAAATTCCATATAGTTCTTTATTAAATTGTGAAAGTGTGTTTCATAATATTGGTCTAGCAACCAAGATCAAAGAAGCTCCTTTAATATTCGTTCGAAGTGTGGATACCGCTAGAGGGTGAAAATCATCATCTTCAAAGTTCGTGTTCAAGCTTTGTGATCGTGATCAAGTCTTCAAATCTCCACCAAAGACCAAGAGAAAATTTGATAGCCATCAAGGGTTAGTTTATTCCTTTATTCATTATGTTGTATTTGATTTAATCATATGAACGGATCCATGGCTTTGGGTTTCTTGAAATTTTAAATGCTATATTCCGCTGCGCATGTTTACTTGGAAACCCAACAGTGGTATCAGAGCCCCGTTCATGTTGATTAATTCAATACTTGGATCATGTTATGTGTATATAAATTGTTTATGTGCCTTGCATGATATGAATATTGGAATATATGATGCTTATGTGTTTTGTGATTTTATGTGGTTTATTGTTTTGCAACTTTAATCGCACGATTCAATCGCAATAAAAATTATGGTGGATTCTGAATTATTTCGATTATTGATTTTGATTGGATCAAAGTTTTAATAATCAAGGAAAAATAATTTTGAGACAAAATTTTGAAATTTAAAATTCTATACTATTCTGGCCATTCAAGCGGGCGCCTGGTCCTTTGCAGGCGGGCGCTCGGTGGTCAAAATTTGTTCTGATTTGGTTAAAATCTGAATATGGAATTTTCGATAAATTCGACAAAACCAGTAACAGAACCAGTCCAGACTTGTTGATCTGGAATGGGTTTTGGGTAGTTGGTTTGTGTGTGGATTTGGGGTTTGATTTTCCTATTTGTTTTAGTCTTGTGATTCCTAGATTGGTTCAAGTTTTGGATGGCTAATCTGCGTTCATCGAGATTGTGTTTTCCAAAATTGATCGCAATCAAAGTTTCAAAGATAAAACGAAGTTAGAATTATGAAGAGTTCATAATTGCTAAAATTGAGAAACAAAGGTTCTTGATTCAATGATTGGAGATCCATGTGAAATTGTGAATGCAATTGGCCTACGTTCATCGAGGCCATCTATTGCTTAGTTTCGGCCACATTGACTACTTTCTTGGTTTCTTGAATTAGTGCGGGATTGTGGTTGCCTAATGGCTTAGTTCGACCGCGCTTCTTGTTGTCTTGATTTGGAGATAATAACCAAAGTTGAAATAGTCTCATCCTCATAATTATAGAGAAACTAATGACACATAAATATCATGCTTAAATTAATGGGATTAATTTAGTGGCTAAACTTGATGTGTAACATGTTTATATTATGTGCTCATAAATGTGTTATATGCTATATGTGATGAACCTTCAAAGAAAGTTTTAAGTCCTTCTTTGCCATGCCATGATTAAAACACTTGTTCGTATATGGGTGATTTTGATGTGGGTTCGCTTCCGCGAAGTGCATTGATTTTATCCATGTATGAGCAAGATGAGGTTCATTAATTTAATGTGGGCTTGCCTCCGCAAGGTGCATTAAATTGAATGGTTCCTATGCGTTTAAAATGGTTGGACTTAATTAGGCGTCAAAACAGTTTTGGGCCTAGGCAAAAGATGAGATTAAACATGTTTTTGAAATTGGATTTCTCAAAAATCTCATAAAAGGATCTAAGAATCATATTGGATATGATTGACATGATTGTCTACCTAATTAATTTAGTTTTTGAGCGGTCCGCCTCCGTGGACTCAAAAGTTAAATTAAAGTTGGATCTTAGCCCAATTAAATTATATTATACATTGGATGTATATGAATGCTATATAATTTAGTGGGAGTATTTTGTTTAAAATACATTATTTATCTCTTTAATGAAAATCGGTACTTATTAAATTTTGGAAATTTTGCATATTTGTAGATAATGACTAATAACACTCAATCAATGTCGTTGCGATCAATCCTTGAGAAGGATAAGCTCGAAGAGAATGGTACTAACTTCATGGATTGGATCCGTAGCATAAGAATCGTTCTTAGGCAAGAAGATAAGTTGTACATTCTCGATGGGCCTCTCCCTGCTGAACCACCGCCTACTGCCCCTAGGGTAGAAAGAGACAATTACAAGAAACATCGTAATGATTCTAGAGATGTAAGTTGTCTCATGCTTGCTGCTATGTGTTCAAAACTCCAACAAAGTTTGGAACATTTGGAAGCCTATGAGATAGGCGTGGAGTTGAGAACCATGTTTCAAGAGCAAGCTAGGCAAGAGAGGTACAAGACCATTGTTGCATTCACTACTAGTAAAATGAATGAAGGGCAACAAGTGAGTCCTCACTTTCTTAAAATGAAAGGTTATGTAGAGCACCTTGAGAAACTTGGCTATCCAATCTCATTGGAGCTAGCCACGGATCTCATTCTTAATTCATTGCCTAAAAGTTATAATCAATTCGTGATGAATTATAACATGCATGGAATGGATAAGAATCTCTCTGAGTTGCATGGGATGCTCAAAACTGCAGAGATGAAAATTGTGGAGAAAGGTTCTCCCGTGCTCTTGGTTCATGATGGGAAGAAGCCTGGTGCCAAAGGCAAGGGTAAGGCAAAAGTTGTCAAACCCAAGATAAGCAAGGCAAAGGTTGCCAAGGCTTCTGAGGCAAAACCCGATACACAAAACGATGCAATTTGTTTCCATTGTCAAGAAATTGGTCATTGGAAACATAATTGCAAGGCTTTCTTGGAAGAGCAAAAGAAGAAGAAGAGCAGCAAGGCTGCGTCGACTTCAGGTATCTATATAATAGATATTCTCCTTTCTACCACTGATTCTTGGGTATTGGATACCGGATGTGGTTCTCACATTTGTCTAAATGTGCAGGGACTAAAGAATAGGAGACTGCTTAAAGAAGGTGAAGTAGATCTACGCGTGGGGAATGGAGCAAGAGTTGCTGCATTAGCCGTAGGGACTTATGAAGTCACTTTACCTTCCGGATTAATTCTTGTTTTGAACAATTGTTATTATGTTCCGGATTTAAGCAGAAATATTATTTCAATTTCTTGTTTGGATAATTAAGGTTTTAAGTTTCTTATTGAGAATAAGAAATTTTCTATTTATTTAAATGATGTGCTTTATGGTATTGCTAATTCATTTAATAGCCTTTATATCTTGGATGTCAAGAATGAAAATAATGTCTATCATGTAAATAAGAAATCTAAACCTAATGATGTAAATCATACTTATTTGTGGTATTGCCGTCTTGGTCATATTAATGAGAAGCGTATCTCAAAACTCCATGGGGACGGACTTTTGGGTTCATGTGACTTAGAGTCATGTGACACTTGTGAGTCGTGTCTTCTTGGAAAAATGACTAAGACAGCTTTTACCAAGTTGGGTGAAAGGGCAAGCGACTTATTGGGGTTGATACATTCCGATGTATGCGGACCATTAAGTAGCAATGCTAGGGGAGGATTTCAATACTTCATAACCTTCACTGATGATTATAGTAGATTTGGGTATGTTTACCTAATGAAACATAAAAGTGAAGCATTTGAGATATTTAGAATATTTCAAAATGAAGTAGAAAAACAACTTGGCAAAAGTATTAAGGCACTTCGATCAGATCGAGGTGGTGAATACTTGAGTCAAGAATTTGATGATCATCTAAAGAATTGTGGAATAGTTTCACAATTGACTCCACCCGAACACCACAATGGAATGGTGTGTCCGAGAGGAGGAATCGGAATTTGTTAGACATGGTTCGATCAATGATGAGTCAAGTTGATCTTCCAATATCCTTTTGAGGTTACGCTCTAGAAACCGCTGCTTTCACACTAAATCGTGTTCCAACCAAATCGGTTCAAAAGACTCCATATGAGATGTGGAGTGGAAAGAAAACTTGTTTATCTTTCATGAAGATTTGGGGTTGTGAAGCTTTTGTCAAAAGACTTGTCTCAGACAAACTTGCACACAAATCTGATAAATGTATTTTCGTGGGATATCCTAAGGAAACTAGAGGATATTACTTTTACAACCGTGAGGACAACAAAGTGTTTGTTGCCCGAACTGGTGTCTTTCTAGAGAAAGAGTTTCTCTCCAAAGAAATCAGTGGGAGTAAAATAAATCTTGAAGAAATTCGAGACCCAGAAAATAACATTGAACCAATAGTAGAACAAGAACAAGAACCACAAGGAGTTGTGGAAACTGTTCCGAATACACAAGTAACTCGCAGATCTAGTAGGTTACGATCCGAGCCCGAGAGATATGGATTTCTCGTAACGGATAGTAATGAGGTAGAAATCATTGAGAATGATGAACCGTCAACCTACCAAGAGGCGATGTCTTCTCCTGATTCGGACAAGTGGCTTGGAGCCATGGAATCCGAATTGCAATCCATGCAAGACAATCAAGTTTGGAATTTGATTGATGCGCCCGAAGGTGTAAAAACCATAGGATGCAAATGGGTCTTCAAGAAGAAGACTGACATGGATGGGAAGGTGCATACTTACAAAGCTAGGCTTGTAGCGAAAGGTTATAGGCAAGTTCATGGTATTGACTATGATGAGACCTTTTCACCCGTAGCAATGATCAAGTCTATAAGAATTTTGCTTGCCATTGCGGCATATCATGACTATGAAATATGGCAGATGGACGTCAAAACCGCTTTCCTGAATGGAAAACTCCAAGAGGATGTGTATATGACACAACCAGAAGGTTTTGAACAAGATTCTAAGATATGCAAATTGCAAAGATCCATCTATGGATTGAAGCAAGCTTCAAGGAGTTGGAATCTCCGTTTTGATGAATCGGTCAAAGAGTTTGGTTTCATCAAGAACGAAGATGAGCCTTGTGTATACAAGAAGATTAGTGGGAGCATAGTGCTATTCCTTGTTTTATACGTGGATGACATATTGCTCATTGGGAACGACATTCCTACACTTCAGTCTATGAAGACTTGGTTAGGAAAGTGTTTTGCAATGAAAGATATGGGTGAAGCCGCATATATAATTGGCATTAAGATCTATAGAGATAGATCAAGGAGGCTACTTGGTTTAAGCCAAAGTACATACATTGACAAGGTCATTAGAAGATTCCGTATGGAAAATTCTATGAGAGGCACCTTGCCCGTGTTACATGGAGTTTCCCTAAGCAAGACTCAATGTCCTAAGACAAATGATGAGCGTGAGAAAATGAATGATGTTCCATATGCTTCGGCAATTGGGTCCATCATGTATGCATGATTTGTACTAGGCCGGATGTATCTTATGCTTTGAGCATGACAAGTAGATACCAATCCGACCCCGGCGAAAATCACTGGATAGCTGTAAAAGCGATTCTTAAGTACTTGAGAAGAACTAAAGATTCGTTTTTGGTCTATGGAGGAATGGAAGATGATCTCGTTGTAAATGCTTACACGGATGCAAGCTTCCAAACCGACAAAGATGATAGCCGATCGCAATCGGGTTTTGTGTTTATGTTAAATGGTGGAGCTGTAAGCTGGAAAAGTTCCAAGCAAAGTACAACGCTGATTCTACAACAGAAGCTGAGTATATTGCTGCATCGGATGCTGCAAAGGAAGCTGTTTGGATTAAGAAGTTCATAACTGAACTTGAAGTGGTTCCTAGCATTGCTAATCCAATAGACCTTTATTGCGATAATAATGGTGCTATTGCTCAAGCAAAGGAACCAAGAGCACATCAGAAATCCAAACACATACTTAGGTGTTTTCATATCATTCGAGAGATCGTTGATAGGGGAGACGTAAATATATGCAGAGTACCTACTGATGACAATGTTGCGGACCCGCAAACAAAGGGACTTCCACAAGCTAAACATGATGGTCATGTTAGTTCCATGGGTATTAGATACATGGGAGATTGGGCCTAGGGCAAGTGGGAGATTGTTGGTAGTGGTGCCCTAGGCACGTTTAATAAACGTTGTAATTGTTATCATTTATTTCATATCAATAAAAGAGATGTTTTGATTATTATTGTTGTTCATGTTTACTTATAATAATCCCCGTCCCTAGTACTTATTAAGCACTAGTATAAAGGCTAAATGATCATGAGATGATCATGTTAGATTTATGGGTACTTGTTTGGAACAAGGTGCTGGACATGACCCACTGTATGAGATTTATGTCATGGTCCATGTCGTACATATATCTCATATTAGTTATGTCATTTGAATCCTTAGACATGAAGTTATTATAGTCTTCCACTTGATGAACGTTGTGTTTGACATATTCAAACGCTACCTTAACACGGTAGTTATAAAGGGTATGGTTGGCATAATCGGATTCCCGTTGGGAAGAATAATAAGCTAAATGGATTTGTCCCTCCACGGAGAGATGTCAAGCTTGGGCCCCTCGAAGGAATGATGTTGATGAAATGTTCGGCCGGACTCAAATGGATTGATTGGATCAATAGCATTTGAATTATCAACATATTCGGAATCGAGAAAGTATTGAACAAAACAAGTTGACTGTTTGACCATGACTTGTGTTCAATGACATCGTGGACAAAGGGATTGTGACATATTCTAAAGGAATGCGAACTTGTATCTAGTTATACTATTTGGGTAGGTATGACAGTTTGCTAGAACCTAATCATATCTTATGGAATCATGTTTGAGCCCATTGCCAACTTAGTATAATCCTAGAGGGTCACACACAATAGAAGGAATCTTAAATAAGAGGACTATATTGGTATTTAGGGTCGGAGGACCTCCAAGGAATTTATGGAAAGTTCTGGGCCTCCTGGTCAACCAAGCGGGCGCTTGGGATGCACCAGGCGGGCGCCTGAACAAGCCGGAAAATGAATTGGACTTTCTGCCCAAACAAGCGGGCGCCCGGTATGCCGATTGGAAATTTCCTAATTCGATTAGGAATGGTTTTTGACACAAGTTACCTATTTGGAATAGGTCTTAATTGTGTATAAAAACACCAATTCGGCCGGACCATATTTACTAGTGCTTTTGTGAGTCTCAAAGAGTTTGAGAGAGATTTTATTTTTGTTCTAAGATATCATTGATTGAGGAACAAAATAATTCACAAATAAATTCCATATAGTTCTTTATTAAATTGTGAAAGTGTGTTTCATAATATTGGTCTATCAACCAAGATCAAAGAAGCTCCTTTGATATTCGTTCGAAGTGTGGATACCGCTAGAGGGTGAAAATCATCATCTTCAAAGTTCGTGTTCAAGCTTTGTGATCGTGATCAAGTCTTCAAATCTCCACCAAAGACCAAGAGAGAATTTGATAGCCATCAAGGGTTAGTTTATTCCTTTATTCATTATGTTGTATTTGATTTAATCATATGAACGGATCCATGGCTTTGGGTTTCTTGAAATTTTAAATGCTATATTCCGCTACGCATGTTTACTTGGAAACCCAACACCCACTCCTCAAATCAAGTTTAGAGAACACAACGGACCCTTGAAGCTGATCAAATAAATCGTCAATATGGGGTAGAGGGTACTTATTCTTCACCGTAACCTGATTCAACTTTCTGTAATCGATGGACAATCTCAACGAACCATCTTTCTTCCGCACAAACAAAACCGGTGCTCCCCACGGGGAAACACTAGGGCGGATAAACCCTCGATCAAGCAACTCTTGCAATTGAACCTTTAATTCCTTCAACTCTGCGGGAGCCAACCTATAAGGTGCTTTCGAAATTGGAGCCGTACCCGGCAAAAGGTCTATACAAAACTCAATATCACGATCGGGAGGCATATCATACTCGGTAGAGAAAACATCGGGAAATTCCCGAACTACCCGAACACTATCCAAACTAGGGGATTCTTTCCTAGCATCAAGAACACTAGCCAAATACCCCTCACAACCACTATGCAATAATTTTCTCGCTTTCATATAAGAAATTAAGCGAACCTTTCTACTCAGAGGACTAGCCTCAAACACAAATTTAGGCACATCGGGAATAGAAAAAGTAACAGTTTTCTTACGGCAATCAACGGAAGCATGAAACTTGCTCAACCAATCCATACCCAAAATGACATCAAAGTCTTGGATAGGAAGAACTACCAAATCCGCACATAATACACGACCACAAATAACCACATCACAAGCACGAAAGACTCGATCAGAAATCAAGCGCTCTCCTATAGGGGTCGACACCTCTAGCACGTACGGTAAAGACTCGAATGCAGCATTTAATATAGAAGCAAATTGCACAGAAATGTATGAATGAGATGATCCTGGATCTACTAACGCTCGTGCGCTCACATTAGACACAGAAACAATACCTCCAATAACCGAAGGATCATCGGTCGCCTGTTGTTGATTCATGGCATATATCTTTCCTTGAACTTTGGGCTTCCCAGCGGCGTCCCTTTTCTGACCCTGATTAGTACCAACCCCTGACCCGGATGACTGACCTCGGTACCTCGTGAAATCTCTCGCAAAGTGCCCCATTTCACCACAATTGGTACACTTGCCTTGCTTTTTCCAACACCTATCCTCCGTATGGCCTACCCTCTGACAAAAGGTACAAGGCTTCCTATTCTGAATCCCCGGAGTAGTACCCGGATTCCTCGGTGTGGTTTTCCCCTTAAACTGAGATAATGCTCCCGGGTTACCTCGGTTGTCGGAACGGTGTTGAGGTTGAGATTTAGCATGGCTTCCCGGTTTACCCGTACCCGCAACCTCGGTTTTCCTTTTGTGCTCCCCAATATCTTGCTCTATCAAGTAGGCTCGGTCTACCGCATCTTGGAAGGTCACAATCCGTTGGGCAATAAGTTGAGTACGGATGGAGGTCTTCAATCCCCGAATGAATCTCATAGCTTTTTGTTCCTCGGTCCTCACCAAATAGTCACAATACCGGGCTAATTCTGTGAACTTAGCCGAGTATTGTGCTATAGACAATAATCCTTGCTCCAAGTTGAGTAGCTCGATCTCCTTTCGGTTTTGATCAACAATCGGAATGAAATGTTCCTTGAATTTGCGCACAAACAACTCCCACGCATACACCGTGTGAGTATCCTCCAAACTAGCTTTAACACCCTTCCACCAATGCTCGGCGGCTCCCACAAGCTTATAAACCGCAAACCGGACCCTATCCTCATCCGTGCAACCAAATACCTCATAAATCTTCTCCATCGACTCAATCCACAACTCAGCTTTCCGAACATCGGGTTCCCCATTGAATTCAACCGGTTTCAGTTTGAGAAATTGCTCCAAACCATAGCGGGGTGGTGCTTGTTCTACCCTCGGGCCTTGATCATGTATGGCCTTCATGGCCGCCTCAAACATGCCTTGAAACATGGCACGGGCTTCTTCCCTTGTATCATTCTGATTTGCATTACCGGTACTACCTTCACCACTCCTTCTACGAACCATTGTAAACAAGTACCTGCATAAAACATCAACCGTTAATCACTCCGCACACTACTACCCTCCTAGGTCATACTAATCCACCTATAATTATACATAGAGCTAATTCCATAGCTCTGATACCAACTATCGCGGCCCCGAACCCCGCGGGCCCGAGACCGCGAGCTGGACGTCGACTTAAAACCAAAACGGTGAAATACCGAAGTTAAAAATTTCATTTGATACCAAAAGGTGATGATCCAAAGTTTTACAAATCCAAGTTTGATAATAACCAAATACAACTATCATAAACTTCCACAAGTTTATGCCCAACAAAATACAAATGTACAATTCTTAGTGACGTCATTGTTTGGTACAACTATCCCAAAAAGGTTACACATTTATATAATGTAAACCAACCTATAACAACCTTCCCCAAAAGAATGTATCCACACCCGACGTCCTCTTTCTCGTGATCAGCGAGACTAATCCTTAGCACCTGGGGGGGGGTTAAGGAAAAACAAAGATAAAAGAAAGGGGGTGAGATAAATCTCAATAAGTTACTAATGCAACTACATGACATGCTAAGATGCAATATACAATAGTAAATCATAGATAGCACATAGCAGTTATCACATAACAGATAGCAGCGGAAATAAACACATAACAAAGGATATTAGCCAAGGTTTCTAAACCGATACATCCAAATAAAGGATCGCTGCGCAGCTTCAATAATCAACAAATCATCATCTTCATAATAGCATGAAAGCTGAAGAGAAATCCCCGGTACCGGAACAATAACCATAAGAGTGTCACAAAGGACAAGAGCCATGCCACAAAGTCATGCTCGGTAGCTAGATACATTCACAAAGGAAGCTAACTTATCTCTTCCAAGGCCAATCTGGAAGAGGGGTATAGTAAGGGCAAAACAATGGTCAACATTATAATGGACTTGGCTTTGCCATTATAATCTTTCCCATCGCCCGATGCAACAAATATGCTAGCTGGGCTTCCAAATAAATGCTAAGTAATAAATACTAGCTTAATTAAACAACTTAAGGTTCCAAAGTAGGGAACCATTCCAATTAAATCACCACGAAGGTAAACCAATACAAACAGTACATCAAAGATGAACCACATTCCCAAAATGATACTCAATCAAATTCCGTAACATATTTATTCACAAAAGAATCAATTCCACTTAATAAAATGTCCCACGGTGTTATCTTAAGTTAATAAGAAGAAGGAACCCTAAACTAGGTAAGCCATTTAGTTTAAACAAGCAAAAAGGGCAAAATTCTAAGCAGGCGGGCGGGCGGGCGCCTGGGTAGGGGCAGGCGGGTGCTTGAATGACCAGAAGGTCTGGCCATCAGAAAAGGGGGTGCAGGCGGGCGCCTGGCACCACGCGGGTGGGCGCCTGGTCTGGATTCCAGCTGGGAAAACAGAGCTGGGTTCTTCATTTTTCATACCCATTTCACACATTCTCAAAATCAATCCTTCCCACATGATCTCCAAAGTACCCAAACAACAACTAAACCAAAGGGAACCTTAACAACACCATTTATCAACCCAAAACCAAGATTGAATCATGGCATTTATATCAATCACCATTTTAATCCAAAAACTCCAATAAATTCCAAATAAATTCTAAACTCAACCAAACTTCAAATATAACACATCAAGCATTATATAAACATGATATGAACATTTTAGCATCAAAATGGGGGAAAAGTAACTTACTTGAAAATTCTCAAAGATGACGGAATTCAATTCTTTTTGGTTCTACGGGATCCTATCGACGATCTAAACACATTTCGTATAGAAAGAAATGAGAGATAACAAGAGGAAGAGGAAGATAATGCAGAGAGGAGGGAGAGAAAGAAACTTACCTTCACAAATGGAGAGAGAGAGAGAGAGAGATGCTGGGAGGTGGAGTGAGTGAGGGAGAAGGTGAGGGAGAAGAGAAGGAGTAGGGAAATTATTTAAAAAAGTTACATCTAGGCCCCTCCCTTTCTACTAACACAATACTACACTCCCTACTAACAATTAAGACTCAACAATACCACACTAACCCAAATGACTCAATTAAGATGCTAGGCAAAAATTATTATAACACATAAATGCACACATAAATATTTAAATAAATAATAATTTAAATAAATAAATAAGCAAATAAATAAATAATCATTATTTATTACTAATGAAATAGAGCCTAGATTTCGGGTCGTGACATCGGGCAAAGCTGATCGGTGTATCAGGGAGGAAATTCCTTCCAACACCAAGTTAAAAGAGCAGATCTATGAGCTAAGCAAGGTTTACCATATCCCCCCTTGGATTCACAAAGGGGAGGAGGTGATTAGTTTCTCCCCTAACGAACTAGCCGGGAACAGGGCCATGAGAGAACAGCCGCTGGTCATCACAGGCCGAATTGACAATTGTGAGTCGGAAAGGCTCTTAATAGATTCTGGGGCCGCTAAAGACGTGCTCTATTACAGAACCTTCAAGGAGATGGAGCTGTCGGATACCATGCTGACCCCGTACAACGGAAGACTAGAAGGATTTACAAATCACAAAGCCGAGGCTAAGGGAACCGTGGACTTGGTACTAGAAGTTGGTGAGCACCCCTACAAAACATCGGCTACGATCACTTTCATCGTTATGGATTTGGCAAGTGACTACCATGCCATCCTCGGCTCTCCTAGTCAAGGAAAATTGGGAATGGTTGCTTCCCTCCCCCACCAAAGGGTGAAATTTCCAACCCCAGAAGGAATAGGTTGCATCCTAGGCAACCCCAAACACTTCTTAGAGCACGTGATGAGGTCCAGAGAGGCAAAAACCAAGATAGAGATCGACACTCCAGAAAGGAATATTTCTATATCGAAGTCGACCACGGTCACTACATCAGCACCCCACATTGGCGTGATAACAGTAGACATGCCTGAGGAATGGATCGTACTGGATGATGATATTGCCATGAAAGAGACCGAGGTGACATATGGATTGGATGGATTCGGTTGTATCTCCATGAACACAGCTTCGGCCGAGCCGAGTGGCTCAAATCTCGCCCTCGTCCCAAGCTCGGGGGCCACAATACCGGACCACATGGATGCCGAGATTGACAGACTCCTAGATATGGAGAATTTGAGCCTAGAAGGCAAAGACAAGGAAAAATTAAAGCAAATCATTGTGGAAACCTTGGAGTTCAGGGACGGTCCCGAGGTCGTTATCAACCCTGACTACCCAGAACAGAAGGTACGAATTGGGAAACAACTCCCCCCGGAAGAGAGAGAAGATCTTATCAAACTGCTCAAAGACAACCTAGACGTGTTTGCATGGAAAATTGAAGACATGGTTGGAGTTAAAGAAGCCATCGCTCTCCACAAACTGGAGGTGGACAGTTTTTTCAAACCAGTCAAGCAGGGACGAATGGTCTTCTCTATAGATAAGGAAAAAGCAATCAAGATCGAGGTGGATAAATTGATGAAGGCCGGGATCATCCGAGAAGCGACATATCCCGAGTGGCTGGCTAATGTCGTAATGGTGAAGAAACAAAACGGCAAGTGGAGAATGTGTGTCGACTTCACAGATCTCAACAAAGCATGCCCAAAGGACAGCTACCCCCTACCCAGGATAGACAAATTGGTCGACTCCATTACTGGACATCAAACCTTGAGCTTCCTAGACGCTTATTCTGGTTACCACCAAGTCAAGATGGCCGAAAACGACATCGAAAAGACCGCCTTCCAAGCAGCAGGAGGGATCTATTGCTATGTGATGATGCCTTTTGGCCTCAAAAATGATGGCGCAACTTATCAGAGGATGGTGAACAAGGTGTTCGAATCCCAGATCGGCAGGAACATGGAAGCCTATATTGACGACATGGTAATAAAAACCAAGTCAGGAAGCCACGTTCCGGACCTGACGGAGACTATAAAAAACCTGAAAGAGAACGACATGAAGCTCAACCCAAGTAAATGTGTTTTTGGGGTCACGGCGGGAAAGTTCCTCGGTTTTCATGGTCTCCCAACGAGGCATCGAGGAAAATCCGGAGAAGATCCAGGCCCTAGTCGATATGAAAGAGCCGACGTGTGTAAAAGAAGTTCAAAGGTTGAATGGAAGGGTGGCCGCCCTGGGAAGGTTTATCGCCAAGTCAGCAGAAAAGTCGTTACCATTCTTCAAAGCTCTGAAAGGAACTAAGGACTTCGACTGGACCCCAGAATGCTCAGCAGCATTCCAGCAGATAAAAGAATACATGGGTTCACCTCCACTACTTAGCAGTCCGATTATGGGAGAGACACTATCCGTATTCCTTGCGGCAACAGACAGAGCCGTGGCGGCCGTATTAGTACGAGAAGATAATAGAATTCAGAAGCCGGTATACTATCTAAGCAAAGCGTTGCCAGACACCGAGAGCAGATACTATAACCCCGAAAAGATAGCCTACGCCTTGGTCATTGCCGCCAGAAAACTGTGTGCATACTTCTTTGCTCATCCCATCACAGTTTACACCGACGCTCCACTCAGGAAGATACTACACAAGATGGACAGCTCAGGAAGACTATTGAACTGGTCTATTGAATTGACCGAGTTCGATATAACCTACAAGCCGAGGAAGACCTTGATGTCACAACCTTTGGTTGACATCCTAGTCGATACCGCGTTCTCAAGCGAATATACGCCGACCAATAGGAAGAGGAAGACTCCCATGGATAGGGAACCACTGGAGGAACTGCCAAATGATTGTTGGATCTTATACACAGATGGATCAACAACAAAAGGAAAAAGTGGAGCCGGCGTGTATCTAACAAGCCCAGGAGGTAAACACATAGCCCGTGACTTCATCAGGTTCAAATTCCCAGCCTCAAACAACCAGGCGGAATACGAGGCCTTGATTTTAGGAATTGAAAGGGCCAAGTTCTTTGGTGCGAATAAACTGGTGGCATACAGTGATTCCCAACTTGTGGTGAACAAAGTAAAAGGGGAATATAATACCAAGAACCACATGCTGACGAATTACCGAGATCTCGTCCTGAATCTCACTAAGAACTTGGAGTTCTAGGAAATAAGGTAAGTAGGACAGGAACACAACCAGGAGGCCGACTTATTGTCAAAAATGGCCACGTCAGAAGAGACCAATCCTCTAGTCATCTATGCCGATCAGCCTGCCTACGAGAGATTAGAGATCTTAATTCTAGACGACGAAGAGAGAACCTGGATTGAAGATTACAAGGACTACATCGAGAAGGGCAGGCTACCTGAAGACGAGTTAGCGTCCAAGATGATAAAGAAGAAGACGGCTAGGTACATAGTCTGGAACGACATTCTATATCGAAGATCATTTTCCAGGCCCCTCCTAAGATGTGTTTCCCCTAAGGATACCGAGAAACTTTTGGCCGAGGTACATGAGGGTGTCTGTGGAGGACACCCGGGGGCCAGAACCCTTGCTGATAAAGTAATCACACTCGGTTACTACTGTCCGAACTTAATAGAAGAAGCCCAAGCCTATGTAAAGAAGTGTGACAAATGCCAGTGTTTCTCAGACCTGCCCAAAGTGCCGCCGGTGGAACAAAGCCTCGTCATACCGACATGGCCATTTGACATGTGGGGAGTCGACATCATTGGGCCATTTCCCTTGGCAAAAGGAAGCAACAAGTTCGTAATTGTAGCAATCGACTACTTCACAAAATGGGTGGAGGCTAAGCCTTTGGCGAAAATCACAGAGGAAAACGCCATCAACTTCATCCATGACTACATATGGTGTCGGTTTGGCGTCCCACATTCTATCGTGACCGACAACGGACTCCAGTTCTCTGACGCGTTCACCGAAGAATTAAACAGACTAGGAGACAAGCACAAAAAGTCATCGGTCAGTTACCCACAAGGTAATGGGTAAGTCGAGGCAGCAAACAAATTAATATTGAAAGCCCTGACCAAGAGTTTAGAAGGAAGTCAAGGAAAGTGGCTGGATGACCTCCCCCTCGCTTTATAGGCAGTTCGTACAACCACTCGGGGGCCGACTGGGGAGACTCCCTTTGCGCTAACTTACGGATCAGAAGCCATGGCTCCAGCCGAGATGGCCTTACCTACCTTCAGGGTGTCCAATTATGACGAGGTGGTCAATGAATACAACCAACTCCTAGACCTAGACCTAGTTGAAGCAAAAGGGCTGACGGCTCAACTCAGAATGATAAATTATAAGCAGAAGACCAAGGCCTACCATGACAGCAAGGTAAAGAAAAGAGTTTTTGAAGTCGGTGACTGGGTACTCAGAAAGATCGAGTCGACACACTTGAAGGCTCACCAAAATAAGCTCTCTCCGAATTGGGAAGGTCCCTACATTGCTACTCACGTTATCAGAGAAGGGACCTACATGCTCAAAACTCAGGAAGGAAAAGAGCTTAAACACCCATGGCATTCAGAACACCTGAGGAAATACTATCAGTAACACCTCGGCACCCTATTTATCTTTCATTACTTTCTAGTTAGATTTTCGGTCTTTAGTTCATAGCATTTATCAATTTAGATATTCCTTTATTATTATCAATAAAGTTTCTTTCTCACAACTTTGACTCTTAAGCACGGCCCGAGCATTACTTAGCAATGCCGAGATCGTCATTCCAAATTAATACTTAAATGTCACGACTCAAGACAATCAAAACCTAATTCTGTCGGCTAGTGCTCTCAAATTTGGGTCAAGATTAATACATCTAGTTCCCACGAAAATTTGAGACTAGACATGAGTTAGTTCTTACAAAACCGAGCTCCTAACGCTCGTCACGGCCACCACGGTGAACGACCATGGCCTACAAATATAGCCTAGCTCGGCTACATTTAAAACCTAATTATGACGGCCAGTACTCTCAAATTTGGGTTAAGATTATTACATCTAGTCCCCACGACAATTTGAGACTAGCCATGAGTTAGTCCTTGTAAAATCGAGCATTTAACACTCGTCACGGCCCATAACGGTGATCGACCACAGCCTACAAACACAGCCTTAACCGGCTGCAAAAAAAATCACGCCATTTTAGACTGTTAATACATCTCAAACCGAGATAAAGTAACATGAACAGGTGACGCGATGACACTTAAACACATCACAGTTAAGAAAGCGGGTTAAATTACACCTCAAATCGAGGTAGACAAATTCCTGCAAATACAAGTGTTTACACCCCCCAGTTAACGCTGGCCTAAGGCAGGCAAATACTTAAACAAAAGCAAACGGTGTTTGTGCCCTCCAGACTACGCTGGGCCCGGGCAGTTAAATACTTACGAAAAACGAATTGTTCCAAGCCAAACCGGCTCACTGACAAATAAATCGTATCAGGTCACACCGGACCTACACCAACATAAAAGGAAATTGTATGACAGCCCTTCGGCTTTACAAACCAACAAATACAAAGTCGTGATAGCTTAGTCCACACCGGCGCTGGCCTCGTCCCCGATCCGCTCCAACAACAACTCAAAGTTATCGGGCGCCAGCTCTGGAGGATCCCATAAGGGTCTGTTGGCCTTACGATCCATGTATTTAATGACCTTGAGGCTGCCTTCGGAGAATGGGACGAAAGAATGCGCGGCCCAAGCCTCAACGCTATAGGCATCCTGATGGTAAAGATGAGCACACTTTTCCAATGGTATATCAACTTCGGGATCGATATAAAGAAGACGGGTTAAATTGGACCAAGCATCATTATATATCATGCCGACTCTATCGCTCAGATCCGCCCTGAATTGGGTCCCCCTATTATAAGCTTCAACAACTGCCTTATCTTTGCTCACCACGCTCTCCTCCAGACGAGCATACTGGTCCTCCAACAGAGCAAGCTTTTCCTCAACGGTGACCTTTTCTCCCGCCAATGTCTCGACACGCTTACTCTCATCCTCAACCTCATTTTTCGCGGCTAACAAAGACTCCTTCAGCTTTGAAACCTCTTCCTGGGATTGACGTCGCTACGCATCGAGAAAAGCTTTTTCTTTCTCTAGGCCAGTTACCTTATCGGTAAGACCATCAACGGAACCTTTAAGCTTCGCCACCTCGGCCTCTGTCTCCTTTAAAGATACATAAGCATGCCATACATAGTATAGTCGGTTTGGGCAAGGGAGGCAAGCTACAAAGAAGAAAGAGGAATGAGTAATTAAGAAGGGCAGAGGAGGAATAAGATAACCAAGAGCCTCACCTCGCTGAGAAGTAAGCCTTTGCGGTTCAACATTTGTTGGGACGTGGGTTTCTCAGCAACCAGCTGCTCGATTGTGTCTACATTCATTGCCCGCTTTATCACAGGACTGCCCTTCTTCAAAGCGAGGCCCGAGCGGACCGATACATCTAACCCCGACAAAAATTGGGATCCCACCAAACTTCTCCACCCAGCGCTTAACCTCGTCGTCAGGCAAGAGCGAGCCAAAAGAATAATCATGAGTGGATGGAGTTGCCTTTTTTGAAGGAGCACGGACCTCCCTGACTTCCTCCCTGGATCTTTTCTGACTTTGATAAGCATCCCCTCTATCCGCCTCGATCATAGCTTGCGTACCCTGGACTTGACTCTGGGATTGGCTATCGGGAGTAGCCTCTTCGGTCTCGGGGGCCACCACGTCGGCCCCATCTCCAACTTCCTCCACAGAACGGTCTAACATTGGCACCGCGGAATCATCCTTATTCTGAAGTAAAATCCTTATTCTGAAGTAAAGCCTGTCTGGCGTCCATATCGTCATGACGCTTTTCTAAGGCATTGGCTTTAGACCTTTGCTTCTTCAGCCTAGCCGCTTTGACAGGATCAAGTTCCTCCAGTTCGATCTCGGTTATTTGCTCCATAGTCAAAACTGCACGGAAAATAAATATCAGATCGAGACGAGACAAAAATCAAGAAGGAAAGGCAAGGTTCGATAATTACATCCTATAGTGTCTTCAGTTTTAAGACAAGCGTTGTTCTGCTCTTGGCAACGCACGCACTCATGAAAAAACACAAAATTTGGGTAGACGATCCAATCTGGGAACCTATTCCCCCTCAGAACATTAACTTTGGGGACGACACCATCAATGGGACCCTTCATCAACCCGGATTGAACATAATAACGTGGATCCTTCTCCAATTTGCTCCAATCCAACGTACCCAAATTGGCAAACTCCTCAACTTTAGCGATCAAATTATCACTCCATTCCGGTTTGTGGATTTTTTGAGGTCGAGATGGCGCATATTCGGGAACGGCGAACTCCCAACCAAAACGGGACTCAACCCTAATTACATGAGTATTCCACCCCGACACCTTACTGACAGTGCCAGAAATAGGGGAGATAATCTTGGTTGGATGGGTCAGACTTGATGGTCAGAGTCCTCGTAGTCTTGTTATAACTCATGTTAAAGAAATGATTGAAAGCAGACATACACGGCTCAAAATTAAGACTGCGGCACAAGACAGTGAAACTGACCAGGTACCTGACAGCATTTGCACTGATATGAGCCGGCATCAGTTCCCAGGATTCCAAAAATTTGTTAATGAATGGGTCAAGAGGAAGCCTTAAGCCTAGCTGAAATTGTTTAAAGAAGAACGAAACAACTGCCTGGTCATAGTAAAGGTTGTGGATTTTCTCGTCTGTCTAAAGGAACGGCCTTGCTATAATACAAACGATACTCCTTGCGGTCTACTCCGTACCGAGAAAATAGAGCCTCAATCATCTCCTCACCCGATTTGGGGTGTTTGTCTATGACGGTACCGGACTTGCTTTTATTCTT
This sequence comes from Campanula takesimana, assembly GCA_026119855.1. Lineage (NCBI taxonomy): Eukaryota > Viridiplantae > Streptophyta > Magnoliopsida > Asterales > Campanulaceae > Campanula > Campanula takesimana. The sequence goes on along the minus strand of JAOWBW010000817.1, from coordinate 436,247 downwards.
ACCCACTTTTCTGACATCGGCACCACGTCTCGGTATGGCAACGTTGGTTTCAAATCTATCCACTATCCTCCCAGAAGTACTCTCCCCGGCCATACCTGTAGAAGAGACAGAGGGGTTAAACTCGTCAAGAAGCCTGGATAAGGCCATGTTCCCCCCGAATCGACTACTGGGGCCGAAGAGGTGGCGCTTTCAAAACGAGATTGGAAAACCGACTTATCCTTAACATAGTGGAGAAAAATGTGTTGAATAACATCGTCAAAGGTATTAAGAAGCATTATGCCATCAGCACTACCAGAAAAGGCTCTTGGGGCAAACAGACCGGATGGATACCTTACATCGTCTCGGGGGGTTTTATTCAAAAATAACAGGTCACCTATCGCCATTAAAGACAACATTTTCCATATCCCCTCTGACAGTATATAAATCCTATTATTTCGTTCATAGAAGCCGTACATGGCATCAGGGTCAAAATTGGGGGTATCGGACATGACAAGAAATAAGAAACTATCCTAGAGATGTAGAATCACTCCGAGATGAAATGCAAAGGGGAGTAAAAGTTTAAAGCTTTAAAGGCCCTAAAACCCTAACAATGGTAGCAATGGCAGAAAGGGCAAAAAGAGATCGAAATGTTACATTAATCGAAAATGCAATCGGAGGAAAAGGATCAGCTGAAGGTGTTAACGAAGATGATTGGAACAGATTAGGGAGATCTGCAGCAGAAATCGATTCTCTTAAGAACTCGCGGACGGTGAGTACACTGTTCCTTTGGTAAAAATTCGAAAATGTGGAATGAAAGGGGGAATTTGAATTTATATTCCGGGTCAACTGGGTTGTACCTGAATCCGAACCGACATTACCCAAGGATCCATGGGTTGGCACGTTCCCCACTAAGCCTCATCATTACCCCTAATTAATAGGGGCGTGGTTTCAAGGGGGATGTCTTTTCAATCAATCATACGCGCCGCCTGACAGTGAACAGTCTGAGGGAAAACGTTTGGGACAACTCAACCGTCAAAACCAATGACAAGTCAATAGACATAAAAATGCCGACCTGGAACCACCGACGTGACGAGTCGGAGGGTCGAGAAGCAATAAAGAGCAAATAATGAGGGTCAAAGAGGACGAGACCCAGAGCTGTCCAAGTTACCGAGGACCCTATTCGCGGTTTGACTTACGGTAGATATCAACGGATCTGGAGGATGCCGAGGTACAATTTCCGAGATGCATATGGACGAGTACCAGCCTAGATCGAGCAGTAAATTATACAGATTAAGTTGAAAGTGCACATGCATAGAATAAACAATTCCAAGACAATGACGAAAAGCATAAAAGATGGATCCATTATACATACCCAAAAGACCCCCACAACAAGGCCGGGGGCCTGACCTATACAAAATCAAAAAAAGAAAGAAACTACTGGATCATCCTAACTAAAGATTCAAGAAAGATCACAATCTTGATCTTAATCTTCATCATCTTCCTCCCACTCAACGTCTCCATCGTACCCATATTCATCAATAATAATGGGTTCTGGATCATCATCATCTTCATCATCATCCTTGTCCTCATCCTCTGACTCTTCTGCACCTGAATCTGTTGGTAGTGGTGCCCTAGGCACGTTTAATAAACGTTGTAATTGTTATCATTTATTTCATATCAATAAAGAGATGTTTTGATTATTATTGTTGTTCATGTTTACTTATAATAATCTCCGTCCCTAGTACTTGTTAAGCACTAGTATAAAGGCTAAATGATCATGGGATGATCATGTTAGATTTATGGGTACTTGTTTGGAACAAGGTACTGGACATGACCCGCTGTATGAGATTTATGTCATAGTCTATGTCATACATATATCTCATATTAGTTATGTCATTTGAATCCTTAGACATGAAGTTATTATAGTCTTCCACTTGATGAACATTATGTTTGACATATTCAAACGCTACTTTTAACCGAGTAGTTATAAAGGGTATGATTGGCATAATCGGATTCCCGTTGGGAAGAATAATAAGCTAAATGGATTTGTCCCTCCACGGAGAGATGTCAAGCTTGGGCCCCTCGAAGGAATGATGTTGATGAAATGTTCGGCCGGACTCAAATGGATTGATTGGATCAATAGCATTTGAATTATCAACATATTCGGAATCGAGAAAGTATTGAACAAAACAAGTTGACTGTTTGACCATGACTTGTGTTCAATGACATCGTGGACAAAGGGATTGTGACATATTCTAAAGGAATGCGAACTTGTATCTAGTTATACTATTTGGGTAGGTATGACGGTTTGCTAGAACCTAATCATATCTTATGGGATCATGTTTGAGCCCATTGCCAACTTAGTATAATCCTAGAGGGTCACACACAATAGAACGAATCCTTAATAAGAGGACTATATTGGAATTTAGAGTCAAAGGACCTTGGAGGGATTTCTGGAAACATTCTGGGCTATTTGGTCTACCGAGCGGGCGCTTGGTTCAGATCAGGCGGGCGCCTGAATTAATTCCAGAAAGACAAGGACCTTCTGGTCATTCAAGCGGGCGCCTGGTCCTTTACAGGCGGGCGCCTGGTGCTGCCGGCAGGAAAATTCCTAATTCGATTTAGGAAGGTTTTTGGCGCAAGATTCCTATTTGGAATAGGTCTTAATTGTGTATAAAAACCCCAATTCGGCCAGGCCATATTAACAAGTGCTTTTGTGAGTCTCAAAGAGTTTGAGAGAGAACTTATTTTGTTCTAAGATATCCTTGATTGAGGAACAAAATAATTCACAAATAAATTCCATATAGTTCTTTATTATATTGTGAAAGTGTGTTTCATAAAATTGGTCTAGCAACCAAGATCAAAGAATCTCCTTTAATATTCGTTCGAAGTGTGGATACCGCTAGAGGGTGAAAATCATCATCTTCAAAGTTCGTGTTCAAGCTTTGTGATCGTGATCAAGTCTTCAAATCTCCACCAAAGACCAAGAGAAAATTTGATAGACATCAAGGGTTAGTTTTATTCTATATTCATGTTATTGTATTTGATTTAATCATATGAACGGATCTATGGCCTTTGGGTTTCAAAATTTTAATTGCTATATTCCGCTGCGCATGTTACTTGGAAACCCAACAGTGGTATCAGAGCCCCGTTCATGTTGATTAATTCAATACTTGGATCATGTTGTGTGTATATAAATTGTTTATGTGCCAAGTATGATATGAATATTGGATTATATGATGTTTATGTGTTTTGTGATTTTATGTGGTTTATTGTTTTGCAAATTTAATCGGACGATTCAATCGCAATAAAAATTATGGTGGATTATGAATTATTTCGATTATTGATTTTTGATTGGATCAAAGTTTTAATAATCGGGGAAAAATAATTTTGAGACAAAAATTTCGAACTTGAAAATTCTATACTATTCTGACAATCAAGCGCCCGCCCGCGCTGGACCAGGCGCGCGCGCGTTGCAGTCGCCCGCCCGTGCTGGACCAGGCGCGCGCTCGCTAGGCCAGAATGTTCTGATTTTTGTTCAAAATCTGATTCTGGAATTTTTCGATAAATCCAACAAAAACCAGTAACAAGACCACTTCAGACTTGCTGATCTGGAATGGGTTTTGGGTAGTTGGTTTGTGTGTGGATTTTGGGGTTTGATTTTCCTATTTGTTTTAGTCTTGTGATTCCTAGATTGGTTCAAGTTTTGGATGGCTAATCTGTGTTCATCGAGATTGTGTTTCCCAAAATTGATCGCAATCAAAGTTTCAAAGATAAAACGAAGTTAGAATTATGAAGAGTTCATAATTGCTAAAATTGAGAAACAAAGTTCTTGATTCAATGATTGGAGATCCAAGTGGAATTGTGAATGCAATTGGCCTACGTTCATCGAGACCATCTATTGCTTAGTTTCGGCCACATGTACTACTTTCTTGGTTTCTTGAATTAGTGCGGGATTGTGGTTGTCTAATGGCTTAGTTCGACCGCACTTCTTGTTGTCTTGATTTGGAGATAATAACCAAAGTTGAATTAGTCTCATCCTCATAATTATAGAGAAACTAATGACACATAAATATCATGCTTAAATTAATGGGATTAATTTAGTGGCTAAACTTGATGTGTAACATGTTTATATTATGTGCTCACAAATGTGTTATATGCTATATGTGATGAACCTTCAAAGAAAGTTTTAAGTCCTTCTTTGCCATGCCATGATTAAAACACTTGTTTATATATGGGTGATTTTGATGTGGGTTCGCCTCCGCGAAGTGCATTGATTTTATTCATATATGAGCAAGATGAGGTTCATTAATTTAATGTGGCCTTGCCTCCGCAAGGTGCGTTAAATTGAATGGTTCCTATGCGTTTAAAATGGTCGGACTTAATTAGGCGTCAAAACAGTTTTGGGCCTAGGCAAAAGATGAGATTAAACATGCTTTTTGAAATCGGATTTCTCAAAGAATCTCATAAAAAGGATCTAAGAATCATATGGGATATGATTGACATGATTGTCTACCTAATTAATTTAGTTTTTGAGCGGTCCGCCTCCGTGGACTCAAAAGTTAAATTAAAGTTGGATCTTAGCCCAATTAAATTATATTATACATTGGATGTATAAGAAGGTTATATAATTTAGTGGGAGTATTTGTTTGGAAAAATACATTGTTTATCTCTTTAATGAAAACCGGTACTTATTAAATTTTGGAAATTTTGCATATATGTAGATAATGACTAATAACACTCAATCAATGTCGTTGCGATCGATCCTTGAGAAGGATAAGCTCGAAGAGAATGGTACTAACTTTATGGATTGGATCCGTAGCATAAGAATCGTTCTTAGGCAAGAAGATAAGTTATACATTCTCGATGGGTCTCTCCCTGCTGAACCACCGCCTACTGCCCCTAGGGTAGAAAGGGACAATTACAAGAAACATCGTAATGATTCTAGAGATGTAAGTTGTCTCATGCTTGCTGCTATGTGTTCAAAACTCCAACAAAGTTTGGAACATTTGGAAGCCTATGAGATAGGCGTAGAGTTGAGAACCATGTTTCAAGAGCAAGCTAGGCAAGAGAGGTACAAGACCATTGTTGCATTCACTACTTGTAAAATGAATGAAGGGCAACAAGTGAGTCCTCACTTTCTTAAAATGAAAGGTTATGTAGAGCACCTTGAGAAGCTTGGCTATCCAATCCCATTGGAGCTAGCCACGGATCTCATTCTTAATTCATTGCCTAAAAGTTATAATCAGTTTGTGATGAATTATAACATGCATGGAATGGATAAGAATCTCTCTGAGTTGCATGGGATGCTCAAAACTGCAGAGATGAAAATTGTGGAGAAAGGTTCTCCCGTGCTCTTGGTTCATGATGGGAAGAAGGCTAATGCCAAAGGAAAGGGTAAGAAAGTTATCAAACCCAAAATAAGCAAGGCAAAGGTTGCCAAGGCTTCTGAGGCAAAACCCGATTCACAAAAGGATGCAATCTGTTTCAATTGTCAAGAAATTGGTCATTGGAAACGTAATTGCAAGGCTTTCTTGGAAGAGCAAAAGAAGAAGAAGAGCAGCAAAGCTGCGTCGACTTCAGGTATCTATATGATAGATATTCTCATTTCTACCACTGATTCTTGGGTATTGGATACCGGATGTGGTTCTCACATTTGTCTAAATGTGCAGGGACTAAAGAATAGGAGACTGCTTAAAGAAGGTGAAGTAGATCTACACGTGGGAAATGGAGCAAGAGTTGCTGCATTAGCCGTAGGGACTTATGAAGTCACTTTACCTTCCGGATTAATTCTTGTTTTGAACAATTGTTATTATGTTCCGGATTTAAGCAGAAATATTATTTCAATTTCTTGTTTGGATAATGAAGGTTTTAAGTTTCTTATTGAGAATAAGAAATTTTCTATTTATTTAAATGATGTGCTTTATGGTATTGCTAATTCATTTAATAGCCTTTATATCTTGGATGTCAAGAATGAAAATAATGACAATGTCTATCATGTAAACAAGAAATCTAAACCTAATGATGTAAATCACACTTATCTGTGGCATTGCCGTCTCGGTCATATTAATGAGAAGCGTATCTCAAAACTCCATGGGGACGGACTTTTAGGTTCATGTGACCTCGAGTCATATGATACTTGCGAGTCGTGTCTTCTTGGAAAAATGACTAAGACACCTTTTACCAAGCTAGGTGAAAGGGCAAGCGACTTATTGGGGTTGATACATTCCGATGTATGCGGACCATTAAGTAGCAATGCTAGGGGAGGATTTCAATACTTCATAACCTTCACTGATGATTATTGTAGATTTGGGTATGTTTACCTAATGAAACATAAAAGTGAAGCATTTGAGATATTTAGAATATTTCAAAATGAAGTAGAAAAACAACTTGGCAAAAGTATAAAAGCACTTCGATCAGATCGAGGTGGAGAATACTTAAGTCAAGAATTTGATGATCATCTAAAGAATTGTGGAATAGTTTCACAATTGACTCCACCTGGAACACCACAATGGAATGGTGTGTCCGAGGGAGGAATCGGACTTTGTTAGACATGGTTCGATCAATGATGAGTCAAGTTGATCTTCCAATATCCTTTTGGGGTTACGCCCTAGAAACCGCTGCTTTCACACTAAATCGTGTTCCAACTAAATCGGTTCAAAAGACTCCATATGAGATGTGGAGCGGAAAGAATCCTTGTCTGTCTTTCATGAAGATTTGGGGTTGTGAAGCTTTTGTCAAAAGACTTGTCTCAGACAAACTTGCACACAAATCTGATAAGTGTATTTTCGTGGGATATCCTAAGGAAACTAGAAGATATTACTTTTACAACCGTGAGGACAACAAAGTGTTTGATGCCCGAACTGGTGTCTTTCTAGAGAAAGAGTTTCTCTCCAAATAAATCAGTGGGAGTAAAATAAATCTTGAAGAAATTCGAGACCCAGAAAATAACATTGAACCAATAGTGGAACAAGAACAAGAACCACAAGGAGTTGTGGAAACTGTTCAGAATACACAAGCAACTCGCAAATCTAGTAGGTTACGATCCGAGCCCGAGAGATATGGATTTCTTGTAACGGATAGTAATGAGGTAGAAATCATTGAGAATTATGAACCGTCAACCTACCAAGAGGCGATGTCTTCTCCTGATTCGGACAAGTGGCTTGGAGCCATGAAATCCGAATTGCAATCCATGCAAGACAATCAAGTTTGGAATTTGATTGATGCGCCCGAAGGTGTAAAAGCCATAGGATGCAAATGGGTCTTCAAGAAGAAGACTGACATGGATGGGAAGGTGCATACTTACAAAGCTAGGCTTGTAGCGAAGGGTTATAGGCAAGTTCATGGTATTGACTATGATGAGACCTTTTCACCCGTAGCAATGATCAAGTCTATAAGAATTTTGCTTGCCATTGCCGCATATCATGACTCTGAAATATGGCAGATGGACGTCAAAACCGCTTTCCTGAATGGAAAACTACAAGAGGATGTGTATATGACACAACCAGAAGGTTTTGAACAAGATTCTAAGGTATGCAAATTGCAGAGATCCATCTACGGATTGAAGCAAGCTTCTAGGAGTTGGAATCTCCGTTTTGATGAATCGGTCAAAGAGTTTGGTTTCATCAAGAACGAAGATGAGCCTTGTGTATACAAGAAGATTAGTGGGAGCATAGTGCTATTCCTTATTTTATACGTGGATGACATATTAATCATTGGAAACGACATTCCTACACTTCAGTCTGTGAAGACTTGGTTAGGAAAGTGCTTCGCAATGAAAGATATGGGTGAAGCCGCATATATTCTTGGCATTAAGATCTATAGAGATAGATCAAGAAGGCTACTTTAAGCCAAAGTACATACATTGACAAGGTCATTAGAAGATTCCGTATGGAAAATTCTAAGAGAGGCACCTTGCCCGTGTTACATGGAGTTTCTCTAAGCAAGACTCAATGTCCTAAGACAAACGATGAGCGTGAGAAAATGAATGATGTTCCATATGCTTCGGCAATTGGGTCCATCATGTATGCCATGATTTGTACTAGGCCGGATGTATCTTATGCTTTGAGCATGACAAGTAGATACCAATCCGACCCTGGCGAAAATCACTGGATAGCTGTAAAAGCGATTCTTAAGTACTTGAGAAGAACTAAAGACTCGTTTTTAGTCTATGGAGGAATGGAAGATGATCTCGTTGTAAATGCTTACACGGATGCAAGCTTCCAAACCGACAAAGATGATAGCCGATCGCAATCGGGTTTTGTGTTTATGTTAAATGGTGGAGCTGTAAGCTGGAAGAGTTCCAAGCAAAGTACAACCGCTGATTCTACAACAGAAGCTGAGTATATTGCTGCATCAGATGCTGCAAAAGAAGCTGTTTGGATTAAGAAGTTCATAACTGAACTTGAAGTGGTTCCTAGTATTGCTAATCCAATAGACCTTTATTGCGACAATAATGGTGCTATTGCTCAAGCAAAGGAACCAAGAGCACATCAGAAATCCAAACACATACTTAGGCGTTTTCATATCATTCGAGAGATCGTTGATAGGGGAGACGTAAATATATGCAGAGTACCTACTGATGACAATGTTGCGGACCCGCTAACAAAGGGACTTCCACAAGCTAAACATGATGGTCATGTTAGGTCCATGGGTATTAGATACATGGGAGATTGGGCCTAGGGAAAGTGGGAGATTGTTGGTAGTGGTGCCCTAGGCACGTTTAATAAACGTTGTAATTGTTATCATTTATTTCATATCAATAAAGAGATGTTTTGATTATTATTGTTGTTCATGTTTACTTATAATAATCTCCGTCCCTAGTACTTGTTAAGCACTAGTATAAAGGCTAAATGATCATGGGATGATCATGTTAGATTTATGGGTACTTGTTTGGAACAAGGTACTGGACATGACCCGCTGTATGAGATTTATGTCATGGTCTATGTCATACATATATCTCATATTAGTTATGTCATTTGAATCCTTAGACATGAAGTTATTATAGTCTTCCACTTGATGAACATTATGTTTGACATATTCAAACGCTACTTTTAACCGAGTAGTTATAAAGGGTATGATTGGCATAATCGGATTCCCGTTGGGAAGAATAATAAGCTAAATGGATTTGTCCCTCCACGGAGAGATGTCAAGCTTGGGCCCCTCGAAGGAATGATGTTGATGAAATGTTCGGCCGGACTCAAATGGATTGATTGGATCAATAGCATTTGAATTATCAACATATTCGGAATCGAGAAAGTATTGAACAAAACAAGTTGACTGTTTGACCATGACTTGTGTTCAATGACATCGTGGACAAAGGGATTGTGACATATTCTAAAGGAATGCGAACTTGTATCTAGTTATACTATTTGGGTAGGTATGACGGTTTGCTAGAACCTAATCATATCTTATGGGATCATGTTTGAGCCCATTGCCAACTTAGTATAATCCTAGAGGGTCACACACAATAGAACGAATCCTTAATAAGAGGACTATATTGGAATTTAGAGTCAAAGGACCTTGGAGGGATTTCTGGAAACATTCTGGGCTATTTGGTCTACCGAGCGGGCGCTTGGTTCAGATCAGGCGGGCGCCTGAATTAATTCCAGAAAGACAAGGACCTTCTGGTCATTCAAGCGGGCGCCTGGTCCTTTACAGGCGGGCGCCTGGTGCTGCCGGCAGGAAAATTCCTAATTCGATTTAGGAAGGTTTTTGGCGCAAGATTCCTATTTGGAATAGGTCTTAATTGTGTATAAAAACCCCAATTCGGCCAGACCATATTAACAAGTGCTTTTGTGAGTCTCAAAGAGTTTGAGAGAGAACTTATTTTGTTCTAAGATATCCTTGATTGAGGAACAAAATAATTCACAAATAAATTCCATATAGTTCTTTATTATATTGTGAAAGTGTGTTTCATAAAATTGGTCTAGCAACCAAGATCAAAGAAGCTCCTTTAATATTCGTTCGAAGTGTGGATACCGCTAGAGGGTGAAAATCATCATCTTCAAAGTTCGTGTTCAAGCTTTGTGATCGTGATCAAGTCTTCAAATCTCCACCAAAGACCAAGAGAAAATTTGATAGCCATCAAGGGTTAGTTTTATTCTATATTCATGTTATTGTATTTGATTTAATCATATGAACGGATCTATGGGCTTTGGGTTTCAAAATTTTAATTGCTATATTCAGCTGCGCATGTTACTTGGAAACCCAACAGAATCATCATCGGAAAATTCATTCTCGCTGAAGATTGGATCCGGTTCTGAGAACTCATCATTACTGTCGGACAGCGAGTCTTCCGCCGGGAAGGATGAACCTTGTTTTGGAGGGGATGTAGAGTCATGACTGCCTGATGAACTTGAACCTCCAGTCTGGTTTTCTTTGTCTAAATCTACTTCCTCCGGGAATGCATCGTCATAATTTATTTTCGAAGCCATTGGAGGTTTTCTTGAGAGGATCTTGAAGAAGATGAAATTTGTAGGAGTAAAATTCCGAGCGACAGCCCATATATACCCTCAGAATATAAAGGGGCGGAATATTTATTTCAGTCATAATTGTGGAGCTATTAATGGGTGCTCGCTCTCCAAGAGAAATAATGATTTCACCTGGAAAAAATCAGCATGACATCAGGAAATCTAAATCCCAAAGGATTTTGGCGGCTAACTATCAAATCAGAGTAAATGAAGCGCAGAGCAAGTACAAGGGGCACAGTTCCTACTCGCCATGCCGAGATAGAAACTCGGGGGCCACTGAATGACATAAACCGACTTGGTTAAATGGGACCCATAGACTGGGCCCATACACCTAAAAGGCCTATACCGAGAGGCCCATTCACCAGAAGCCTATGCTATAGGCCGACATCGTACAGGCCGAACAGGTAAACCCTGCTCAGGCCGAGTTCCAAGAAGCCCAATCCCTAGGCGGCCTCTATGACGACCCTAGCTGGATGGCGGGCCGACTTGTACCGAAAACCTTCCTTATTTACAGGGAGTCCACTTACAGAGTTTGATTACCACTCTAACAGTGAAGATCCTTATCTAAACAGGGATATCTCTTCTACAAGATAACTGGGATACCACTCATCCTTATCCGGAGTCTATCTCCAAGGAATACGAGTCCCACAGTAATACGGGCTCCCAAGCTTCTCTAACAAGTTAGGACTCATTCACCCACACCTATATAAACAGGTCCTCTACACAGGAAACGGGTAATGAACTCTTTGACTCCAAACTAGTCAATTGATTTCTCTATTCACATATACCACCCGTATTCTTACTCTCACGCCGGAGGGCCTTCGCCGGTGAAGCCCCGGCGTAGTTTACGTTTGTTCATTGTGCGCAGATCCGAACGGGGAAGATCTCATTGCTGGATTTATCCGAACCGCTAGACGAAGGGCTGATCCGACACGTTTTTTGCAGCATCATCTACTTTTGGGTTTTCAGAAAGAAAATTAATGTTCTTTCAAAAAGAGAAAAATAAAAGGAGAAAGAAAATGATTTTGGGTTCCAAAAAAGAAAAGAAGAAAGAAAGAAAGAGAGAAAATTTACATTTTACTGTAATTGGTCGTGTCATATTGACAAATTTGAGCAGAGTATTTCTCAAATCAAATTTTGTTTTGGGAACAACTCTCTTCTAAAAGTCGCTCGCCGGCAATAAAACGCAGCGACTGATTTCGAATCCGCCTAGAAGTTCATTTAGTCAAAAAAAATAGGCGTGAACCGCCGAGATCCGCCTTTTTATTTTGATTATAAAAATAGGTCTTTTGTTACGGTCGTTATAAATGCTGGCTCCAATTTACGCTACGTATGTAAAAATTGTATATAGTACTTTCTACTAAACTAATTTATCACACATGTTGCACATAGTTGAGCTCCTTGTGGCATATCTGCACCAATTTAGAGGTGAATGTGTTGTGTTTGGAGGCCGAATCCAACATTTCGGTCAGAAAGAAAGAAGGGAGAGAGGAGAGCGGAGCAGAATGAGTATTGGCAGGGGATAATGGTGGAGGAGAGTGAAGAGGGTAGGGGCTTGGCATTGAACGAAATAAGACCATTTTTAGGTACTACTCATCCCAATTTCATTAAGATGACATGATAATTATTTCATGACAATTTAATTTGCAAGGTTGTAAAACAATCAAATCACTCCTTCCTTTTAACCCAAACATTACCATTATGGCCTCAACTCAATAGGAATGAACAACAAACAGCAATCACTTTATCTGAGAATGTAACACCTCAAATATAAACACACGCCCATGTTAGTTACATATAAAACAAACCTTAGGTTACAATGTACACACAAGTATATTCAAGACACCCCATCACAATCAACACTCTGGAAGGGATTGGGCAGAAGCATATGGAGAAAAGCTGGCAGCTGACTCGCTATGGCGAAGCATACTCAGTCGTTGACTGGAGGACCCCACATAACTGCCCGAAGCAGCATTGCAAGGGCTTGGAATGTAAGGGGACGGAGACATGTATCTCGAGTTTAGAGGAGATAAACAAGGATAACCCAACGAGTTGGACGAACCCAAATGGGGTGCACGAGATCTTTGTGAAGAAGATGCAGCAGCAGCATTTCTAAGATCCACTGAGCTTCGGCTCGCACTAAGGTATGGGGATTGGCGGTAGCTTCCAAGGGACTGCTGATTATAAGAACTAGAAATAGATATAGAAAGAGAATGACTATTAGAAACTGAAGGTGACCTTGCGGATGATTGGCCTATTTGTATTGCTGTTGAAGATGCATAGGATGATCTGATGGACGACAACACGGAGGATGAAACGGAAGCCGGACTTGATGACAGCAATGGTGTGCGTTCTGATGCTGACAGGTCACCTGTGTTGGTCCTTGCATCGCGCTTGCAAACGGGGCAGAAGGTTCTCCAGGAAGTAAGCCAAGCATCAACACAGGTTGCGTGAAATTCTGCTAATATTAACAACAAAAATCACATATGACTTCCTAATTAAATTAAAAATGACTTCCATTGAAAGTTGCTCCGGAGAGGAACAGAAATCCAATACTTCCTCCGTCCTATAATAAATGTCACAATTTCTATTTGGTCCGTCCTTAAATAAATGCCGTGTTTCTATTTAAGGACATAGACTGTGAAATTTTACCATTTTTCAAATCAATGTGTAAACTAGAAAAGCATCTTTCTTAAAAACATATGACAAGTCAAATTTGACATTTATTATAGGACGGAGTATATCACATGACAAGATTTAGTTCACAATTGCCAACACAAACAATGTTTTGCATGTCCATGGAACGGGTCACAGTCTGGTGCCACCGTATAAATGTATCACATTAAGAATTAACCTAGTTCTTGTTCAGATGCTATTGGTGAAGTTCTACCATGCTTGGGAAATAGCAAATTCGCTTTGAATGCTTCATACCTTGGACAACAGCCAACAGGTACTTCTCATAGAACTTAGTATACTCTCCTCACCCCGAATGAAGAGGTACACTTTTTGGTCAATTTGAACTCTTTTGGATGGATATATCCAACACACTTCCATTAAATTTGAGTTGGGAAGCTGCACTAAATCACTAAACTACACTACACTACACTACGTGTATTCTATAAATTCTGAAAACATAGTATAATATTTATCATAAATCCATCTGTAAGTTTGTCAAACTGTACATTTTTAATTGGGAGGGAGGGATTTACAATAACACTATGCATCGTCTTTAGGCTGAGTTATGTAGCTACAGTTAGGATTTAGGAACCCAGTATCCTACAACAATTTTGATAGTTATCTTATCTACTGTGCTTACATCTTCACACATATGTTGTGCAGGTTTTTCATGCACTACTCCTTTTATTATCTTGATATGAAAAGAATACTCCCTCCGTCCCATTTCAAATTGCAAATACTAGGTTGGCACGGGGATTAAGGGAAAAAGGTGATGTGTTGTGAGTGTTGATAGTTGAGTGGGAGAGAGAAAGTGGGGTAGAAAATAGTTAGTGGGTTAATGGATGTGAGTGTGCAAGTGGGTTAAAACTTGCCATTTTTGGATTTTGCAATTTTAGTTGGGACACCCTTTTTGGCAAGTTTTGCAATTTGAAATGGGACGGAGGGAGTATTAGATTTACTAGACGGCTGAAAAGTCCATCAAACAGAAAAGAAAAAACTGATGCAAAAGAATTTAAGATCACATGCCACATGTACAAGACTTTCATAATTATGGCATGAGTTTCAAAGATGGGATATACGATTCTTCCAGGTAAAAGTTGCTCTTCAACTTACTCAGGCAGTATAAACGGGAAGATGATCAATAATGGCTACTGGCTGCAGCCCCACCTTAGGGACTTTCTCACTCTTGTTGGCACTGACAATCATCTCTGCTCACTGGTATGCTTATATAAAAATCCCATCCATCTAATAAGAGCAAAGTCTACTTCTACTTCTCCTTTCTCCCCATCAAACCTCCACTCCGTCTCATTTTCTTGCATTCTCCAAATAAGGGGTTCTTTACAGGGAGGACACTACTATGCTTTTAACAAGAAATCTGGTATTGCTGAAAGCTGAGTATTTCTTACTACTCCCTCTGTCCCAAATTGAATCTTCACTTTTGAGTTTTAGGGAAATTTAAAGAAGTTAACATTTAGGCATTTTAAATTGCACAAAACCGTCATTGCACGAGAATTAAGAAAAAAGTGATACGGGTAATGTGTTGTGAGGGTAGATAGTTGGGCAGGAGAGAGAAAGTGGGGTACAGAATAGTATGTGGGTTAGTGGATGTGAGTATGGCAAGTGGGTCCCACTAATTAATAATTATAAAAAGCTTTCTACTTTTGGATTTTGCAATTTCTATGGGACACTCTAAATGGCAAAGTTTGCAATTTGAAATGGGACGGAGGGAGTATACCCTTAATGGTTATTATGATCACCAAGAAGCTTTATGTAACTTCACCAAACAAAGGTCATTCATTTTGGGACAATTTATTTGCCAAAATGGACCTTCATTTTGGGACGGAGGGAGTACATTTCTATTGAGGGATACTTCCATATTTATACTAGTTAATCAGCTACCAAATTATGGTTCTTCTATTCTATCTAAGAGTCTACACATACTCATATTAATCATTTGGGATAGCCACACGCCACCTTATAGGCATATGCCATGCACAGGCCTTAATCTCCTACTTCAAGAACAGGCATACAGGAGGAAAATGACACACGAAAGTGTGGACTCTTGGGTGAAAATATCACATAGATTCTCTCAAGTCGATCCACCTCAGCCATGTCCCAATTACTTGGGATCAGCTCCATGAATCCTTTTGTGCCATTCAATTCTGTCCAAGCAAGACCATCATGTATGTGCTCTAAACCTGGGAAAAAAAGAGTAAATAGGCTGCCAAGTAACTTGCCTATCATACTTTTGTCTCTCTATGGACAGCTAAAATAAGCCTATTCTACAACTTTGACCAATAACCCTTGCACGGCTCTCATTGTCAACTAGCATCACTTTATGCCCGAGGAGTGGGGGGCGGTGATTGATATTACCTGATATTTTCTTCTTATTCCACAGATATCTTACTTCATGATCAAAGAGGTCATTCCACTCCTACTCTTAGCAACCATCAGTTCCAGCCATCACCACCTCTCATGTCAGTTAGAGGCATATAGCTGAAGTTATGGTCAGGTACAACTACAACTTACAAGTCGGGTTGGCAAAATAATCCATTAAGAATATCATGCTTTTACCTATGGTACATGATACAATGTACAATAGTTTAAAGCATAATAAAATCTTAATGGGTATACCCATTGGACACAAAATGCCACCCCTATGACACAAGACTATCACTCACTTGGGAATTAAGGATAAAAGAACAGTAACACTTGCCCTAGGAAAAATGTTTTTTAAAAAAATGGATCAATAAATGCAGTTTCTTATTAAATATCCAGGCACTAGTAAAGTGAATTAATGATCTGGGCAACTAAATATGAAGGTTAAGAGTTTGAGTCACCCGTGATCACATCAGAGCTACAGTACCCTTTGGAAATTTGAGTTGGTGGTTTAACTATCTTGTTTTTTCTTTTTCTTCTCTTCTTCATTTTGTAATTTATTATTCATTTTTGACGGACTTTTGTCCGTCTATTGTACATTCCTATACATATCTAATACAGTACAATTTATTTTCTGATAGAAAGAGAAGAAAAAATGTAATTTCTTTTTCTCCAGTTTATCGAATATCCACTGGTTGACCACCAAATAGACAGTTGCTCAAAAGAGCAATCATATTATGTCGAGAATGGTGCAAGCACATTTCAGACTCTAAAAGCTTCTATAGCACCTTGTCAAAAGTGACTTGGTGAAAAACCATAGTGTGTTGGGGAATTCCAACTAGTTTAATTTCTGATGCCCTATCGAACAGTCAAGCCAAGTGTAGACAGGAAGTAGGATAATTCGTTTATGTGACTTATAGTGGTAAACTTTTGATGGACTAAGCATGGGAAAGGAAAAGCCGGCAAGGAAATAAGTTTATTTACATGGAAAATATGGGAATGACGTCTCATGCACATTTTCAGTTAACTGACAACGTAACACTAGGAATAGAGGTATATATTATGACACATCTATACACAAGTCAATTAGCAAAAAAACTTAATTCTTAAGAAATCCCCGCAGGTTAGATACTAGTTGTCCACCTTTTTCTGCATCAATTTAACAGATGGGTCATAATGGAAGTTAGAAGTTATTTATCCAAGTAGTCAACCAACAATGTAAGAAACAGTATCTTAATCTAAAACGAAAAAACAGAAATCAAAGAGAACAGACTTCCAAAAGAGATGTACGAGTGTTTTTGCACGGTACTCTGAACTCACTAACTATATGTCATAGGTCCAAGGGCGCATTATACTACCAAATCCAGCTTAAACAACAGCTTAGTCACAAATATCAGTCAAAACGTCACTTCCTAAATAATGCCACAAACTTATTGCTTGTTGAACACTATGAATGAAGTGAGCACACACACACACACACACAGTATTGCAGAGAGAAGTAAAAACTTACTGTGACGGCATGGCAGAAGCCTAAGCCTCTCACCGATGCTATAGTCTTCAAGACATATAGCGCATGTAACTGAGGTACTATTATCCTCTAATACGGCTGTAAATATAAGGCTTGGCATTGCTTTGACTAGTCTCCCGCTCATTCCATGGAATTCTCTAACACGTGAAGCTCTGGGCCTTTCTCGTCTAATGCGATGCCTCCGCACAAAGAAGCAAGTTGCTAACACTGCAGACATGGCAAGTAATGAAATGAAAGATATAGCCATGATAGACCATGCTGAGTTCTCAAATCCTGGAATAAGCCACAATTCCATGTCCGTTCTGCCACCATACTTCTTGAGTAACAAGCCTGATTCTTTGGAGATAAATACAGCATGTATTTTTATGCCAGATGAAGTTCCTGCCACTGCATTTTTTTAAACCTGGATTAGATCCTAAAAGAACCAAAAATACAGATCATCATCCACATCGATAAGTAACTCTAACAAATCAAACTTTGAAAGATACGGATGATTGATGTCACACACAAGATCTTCGTGCAATATAAGCTAGCTTATCAACTGAATTGCTGTTTCGTTGCTCTTCTGATATATGTTTACGGAAAATAAAGTAGCTGAAATAGAAAATTCAAAATTTTTACATCAATATCAAGTCACAATATGTTGTATTGCTCAGTAAATTAGTATCAACTTTTTATGGTTACTAATTATCATTTCATACAATTAAATATCAAATCTCACTAAAGATATATAGGTCACACCTTTTAGGTATCCATCCACAATACTATTCATGATTTTGGCCAATATGATTACATCTAATTAATGGAGATAACTATGGGACATCATAAGACATACAGTTCAGCTTCAGAAATGACTTCACACACAAAAATTCCACTGGAAAGCTACCCATATTTGTATTCAAAAACGGAGACCTACAAATATGAAAATTGATACTGATAACAGATAGGTCAAAAACTGTTTTGGCTTTGATAGTACATTAGATATTCTGTTCGGACGTGGGACAGTTCAGAACATTTAATAAGAAAGGACTCTTTTCATAATAAATAGGAATATGCATCTCCACCAATATACCAATTGAGCCAATACTTAATAGAATAGAAAGACCTACCACATATCTACACGACTTAAATGCTAAAATATTTTTCAAAATATAACGTGATTGCAGTTGCACGTTATGTGGTTTCATTGCGACCACAGAATCCCTAGCCAAGTGGCGGCCCTATATATACACATCTTATTAATCTTCTAGCCACACCGACACACTAGGCTAAGAGAGATTGCATTAGCTTTAACTTCATTCGTTCTTCACACACTTGTAAATGGGGCACGCTCGATGCATTTGCACGGCTACTATTGTGTTATTAAAATTTTATAATCTTTCTATTTTTTTTTATTTTTAATATTTTTAGTTTATCTACCATTTTGTGATTCAAGGAAGTTATTGGTAACAGTGGACAGGTAGGGTATCAATTGGTTTAGAAAATAGTTTAAGTTGTTACTGGTAATTATTCACGGGACTAAGGGGTAAAAGTGACAAACACAAATTTCTTCATCCATTACCATTCATTTCCAGGCTTTAGCTTTATTACTAATATATGAATCAAAACTTCTAATTCTTTCAAATTTGGTGAATACATTCCACTTTACTTTCCATAGTATGTTAAAAGTTAATAAAGGTCCTTTGTTCAAGGCTCAAGCAGAGAAGGGCAGCTATACCATCACTCATCCACCACACGTGTAACATAAGATGAAAACCTACACAAACCCAACCAAGCATAATAAATACAGATTCTATGAAACTGCCAACAATTGGAGTACTGACTATATACGGCATCCAGGATCAGACTACCTTTATTTCAAAAACAAAAAGAGGGTAGCAAATATTATACCTCATTAATGAGGGTTGATATTATACATGTAAGGAGCATCCTTACCAGGCCAATTTAGATAGCCGAATCTATCATGTTAAGTTGCTACTTGAGTACCCTATTAATATACTAATTCTATGGATATTTTATTTGTCCCCATTGTATTACCAGCTAATCAAGACTGAAAATAAAAGTTGTCATTTCTTCCCAGGCAATACTGCAGTACAATGTGTAGTAATGCTGGTCCAAAATTCTTATGGTCTATAATTCGAAAGCATGAAATTGGAGTCAAGCGTCCACAAGGGCAAGCTATGTGAGCTCTGTCCTGGATATATGAACTCTGTCCCATAGCATCAGTTTCCATTCAGTAGAGCAGATCCTCTTAATGTTACAAAGGCAAGCTATGTGTACAATACTGCAATACACGCCTTCAGATTATTACCACTCTTCTATCTCTATACTACTATACAGAAAGAAATGCTACAAATTGAGAACCTAGAATCACATTGATTTTGTGCACCTTTATTTCTCAAGATTTTCTTATAGAGATCCCTACATCACTTCTATAAGCTAGTAAAGGAAACAACAAATTGGCCAGCTTCATATCAAGATAAACTAAAATGGAAAATCATAGGACATATTGCCTTGATTTGAAAACGTGTTCTCCACTTTATAATACTCCCTCCGTCCCAAAATGATCTTCCTATTTGCCACTTTTCATTGTCCCAAAAAGTTCTTCACATTTCTAGAATTTAGGCTTAAATGTGAATAAATAAAACATGACTAGTGTAGCAAGTGTTCATATCCTTAAAAAGTTTGAATTGTCAAATGTGAAGATCATTTTGGGACGGAGGGAGTATGTGAGTTTTTGACATGCCAAAAAGCAATGGTTAACATGCAAACCAAATTGTAAATATATGTATGATTAATCAAAAAATCCTACAAAAAATGATTAGTCAAAGAAAGAATCATTGATGTAGGCAGCATATGGAAAATGTCATTACTTGCAACCAATTCACCATCTTCATTGTCAAACACAATGGCTGCTTTGAATCCGGCTGCTTGTGCCCTTCGAACTTTATCCTCAAAGCTACAACCTCCTCTAATGACCAACACAAACGGTGATGGAACTTCATCTCTGAGAAAGTTAACCTTATTATTCAAAGGCGAGCAAGCATCTAGAGGCTCAGCCACATATAACCTCCCAGACTTTCCGGACCCTTTAACAGGCGGAGCTGAAAAAAAATCAACCAGATAAGAATAACAACAAGCATAAAGAATTATATCTCCATTTATTTTTATTTAAAAAACAAAAAACTCACAAGTAACCAAGTTGAATTACAAGCAAACACTATAAGCATCATAAGACAGTCCATAACTTTGTCAACGCCTAACATTTTCTCTGAAACTATTTGGATAAATAAACAACTCAAACCTAAACAACAACAATTTGTGAAAACTTATGCAATAAAAAGGTAACAAAATTTAAAAAGAAAGAGAGAAAGAAAGGGAGAAAAAACTCACCGAAGTTAGCTTCAATGTCATCAAACGATAAGGTGATGTTGGTACCAATCAAGACGACATTACCAAACGCTCTACAGCCCATTAAACAGAAAAAACTACAGAAAAAAACCATGAAATTCGACATCTCTAAATCAAATCCAACAGAAAACAAGAAACCCACAAAAAAAAATGGGACGAACCGAACCCTGGCGGATGATTGATTATTCTAGAGAAGAAAGAAACTAGGGCTTAGTTGAGGAAGATGGAAACATCAGCTTCCATTCCTCACAATCTAATTCGGCATCGTACAAATTGTGATATGCGTTGGACTGAACTATTTTTGTAGGATTTGGGATTTGATTGATGAGATGAGGGCAGGGGAGAAGGTGAAAGGAAAGATTAGAAGGTCTTAATTTTGTATTTTATCACAAAAATGGAAAATAAATATTTTTTTTATTTTTTTTTTCGGTAATTATGTGTTCTGCTTTCTGCATGGTGTGCTGTAAGATTTGAGTGATTATCTATTTGTTATTGAATAAATTTGCAATAAAGTATTTTGCATTGGTTTGGATCTTATCGGCCTTTCAACCTCCACACCCAAGTTGGGGGTTTCTACGTCGCTCCAATCATTTCTTATGTCAACTTGCATCTATAATACAATACGGGACGGTAATAACCGCCTCTTAGCTTTGGATAAAGAGAGGATGAGATTTATTTGCAACCGCTTTCATCAGACAGCCACGAAGACGACGGCTGCAGAACGGTTCTGTGGGTTCTCTCCCTATTCGCCGTTTCTCTCCCCAAACCCAGCTAAACTGTGCGCTTAAGCCCGTTATCCATCCTATCTCCTCCCAGAGTAAACTAATCGAACTGTCTTCGTTGTCCATCCGCTGCCGATTTCAAGACCCTATTTGAGTTGCAATCTACTCACGTCGGCTGTGATTAAAATATGTAGTTGTTCATCATCTGATCGGAAAACCACCCTTCACCACCAAACAAATCTTATTCCAAAGGTTTGTTCTTTGTTTGTTCGTATTGATTATTTCTTTTTGTTACTGAAGCAAGTTCCATTATTCTTCATTTGTGATTATGATTTGATTTATGTCCGTTGCTGCTTCTCTTGGGTTACTGCGAAGGGGACTTCAAGTGAGAGCCGATTTGGATAGGTGATTGGGTTTCAATGTGTCCACATTGAATGGGGGGATTTTCATATGTCCATCTTCTGTCGGTCCTTCCACCTTCTCTCTCATCCTCCCTATTTACCCCTTACCCCAAATCAGTTTTAGGACCCCTTAAATAGTTGGGTTTGCTGAAATTGCAAATTATTTTTTAGGATATGCGAACATGGGATTTAGTGTTATGCATAGCCAAGACTTTAATTTTGTTGGGTGTACAATTTTAGTGCAGGGTTTCTCCATGGTAGTCTTGAAAGCTCTAAACCCCACAGCAAAGTAGGCACGTGTTCTGAGTTCTCTCTGCACCGGTTTGTGTTTGATAATCCTTATACATGTGTTTCACCATACATTATTTCCCTCGATTTGTTCAAATTCATCATCACACAAGATAAGCTGCATTGCTTTTTATGCAATGATTGATACATAGAAAAGTTGTTTCGTATGAGGCATAATGTGTTTGCCATTCAAGTTCTTAATTTATAGATTCGTGAAATTTGAATGTTGCTATGTGCCTATGTGTAAATGAAGCTTTGTTTTATGTTATGAAACTGTAAATGCTCTCATGATTATAAAGCTTTGATTTTTCACTTTCTATGTTTTTTAATTTGTTTTAACTATTGCCAAGGGTATTCGATTGTGAAATTTACCTAATTGAAGTATCTCACAGTTACAAATAAAGAGTTGAAGGTTTCTTAGAAGTTGGGGCTTCATGAATGGCGCACGATCGTTTTAGAGACGATTACACACCAGAGAGGGGGGGCGCGCTTAAGGTTCCGCATTTGGGGAAGGGGGGTTTTGAAATGAGATTTGACCATTGTATTGTCTACTGTCGTCTTTGACACAATTTGTTTTCCCAAGGTAGTTTCCCACGGTTTCTTGCTTTCCATTCACTGATCGGGATCAAGTTTATGTGTGACAGAGAGGAGGATAAAAGGAACATTTGAGTCTGGGTTTGTATGCTTGGAGGCTGAGATTGATTCTTGAGTATCCCTAACGATTTTTTTTCCCCGTAAGGATCCCTTAAATTACAGGTACTTCGTGATTTTCACTCCATGATCATCCAATTTTCTCTACTTTTTAAAGTTTCTCTCATTTCTTCGATTATGATTGTTATCCATTTCAATTTAGGAATTGGGTTTTACTGTTTTCTTTTTGTAATCGGGTTTGTTTATGATTGTAAGTTAGCATGCATTAGTAGTGTTGTTGTATCTCTAGAAATTGGATCTGGATTAAGATGAATTTTTCCTTACAAGTAAGATTTTTGAGATAGTACTATCAGTGAAAGATTGGAAATTTGTGTGTGACATAAAATTGTTACATTTTTTTTTTTTTACTTTCTGAAGGCATTTGTGTTGTAACTTTTGAAAACAATTAGTAAAACTATTTCACAATTCATGTTTCTTTTTCTTATACGATATGTTGAAAGTCCAAGTTCAACTTACCAAGTATGTTTCTTTAACACACACAAAAAAAAAAAAAAACATACATATACTAAGCATGTTAGTTGTTACTTGGCCACTCTTAATTTTGAGAATTGTTCTGCATTTGTGTTGGACCCTTAATGCTTACCATTAATACTTTTCCTTTGTCACTGGCTCCAACCAATGCTTCTGATCACTTCTTTTTTGTGTCCAGTATTGTTGTAACTTCGGATGCTAACACAATATTTACAATTAGGGGCTCTGTAACTAGGTGTAGATCAGCTGTCTTCCGTACTGCAATAAAGCAACTTTTGCTGAAGAGAGAAAGAAATTTTAAAAATTATAGACATTTAGTCTTTGGCACCATGTAAACCCATTATCTAATCCGATTTTTAACCCTGAAACTAAATGATGATAATGTTGTTTGATTTGCAGAAGAACAGTGGTTGTGCTTCTACCGTAGAAGAACGTCAAGAAGAGGGTTATTGGTCACTATAAGTTACTATGATGAATTTCCTATGGTTGATTTGCATGATTTATCTTTCAAAATTGTAGCTGCACATTCATACACTGACATAATATTTATCCACGACCCCCCCCCACAAGCACCTGTCACATTTTGATGCCAGGTTCAAGTTTAACTGTGATTATTATTTTAGATAGAAATTAGGTGGCGGCGAGCATGTAAAAGCGAAATCATTTATGACGTTGTTTATGATGCGTCAAGTACGTCCATGAACCATGTCGGTTACTGAGCAGTTCCCATCGTCTCTGCTTTCTCTAATGACGGCGGTTCTCCCCCTATCGGTCTTCGTTCTCTCTCTATCCAATATCTTGATTCCTACATTATTTGACATTCCATCGAAAATATGCTATTTTGTCTGAAAAAAATTTATTAAGTTTTTGAAGTGGAAGGAGAAAGGCCAGCGTAGTGATGTACCCTTTGTTGGCTGCAATGCTCTTTCATAAGTTCACCAAGGTAATATATTTTTTTTTTAAATAAGTCAATTTCGTTGGTTCATTTTTGTTTGTTTATATCAGTTCTTGGTGGGGTTGTATTTTGGGAATTTTGGGATGGGTAATTAAACTTAGGTTGTGCTTGATGTATTAAGCACTTGATGCTTGATGCTTAATAGATTGTAAGGTATATATTTGGAGGTAGGGTGCCTTTGATGACATTGATGTATAGATGTTGGAGGTTACGTGAGGCTCTTAATGAGTGAAAATCAAAATTATTGCTTAATCAATAAGAGCCTCATGGAACTTTCAACATGTAAAGCTCAATGTTATCAAGGCACCTTACCTCCAAATTATAACTTGCAATCCATTAAGCATCAAGTGCTTAATACATCAAACACCACCTTAGTTTAGATCACCTTACTGAAATATGCTACTGTTTCAATTATCTTCTGAAAAGTTATATTTTATTTATATTGTTTTTTTAAGATATAGTATTTCAGTTGTATTGATTAATTCCCATAAGGATTACTAAACTTATTTTGTAATGTTCACTTTTGTAGGACTGGCCAATTTTATACTTTTAATAT
The DNA here is from genome assembly GCA_026119855.1 of Campanula takesimana. Lineage (NCBI taxonomy): Eukaryota > Viridiplantae > Streptophyta > Magnoliopsida > Asterales > Campanulaceae > Campanula > Campanula takesimana. Next base: position 411,698 of record JAOWBW010000817.1, on the reverse strand, counting down.
GCGGTTCCTGCAAAGGAAGTTAAAAGCAATCTTGGAGCTATTCTCTACATGCAAGTAATGTGATGTTTAAGGGAATGTTGCTGTCTATACAACAATCTATTAGTAATATGTAGGTTTATCTAATTCCTATTTGTTTTCAGTTTTGTATTAGAAGCAAAACTCCATCATGCTGAATATGCTAAATTCTTTCCTGTATATATAACATCCATATTGAGCTTTTAATTTTATAGATAAGCATGTTAGTTGTTAATTAGTTGACTTATACCTTTTTTTTTTCATTTTGTTTGAGAAAAACAAATGCATTTATCGGTTACTAACCTTCTTTGCACTATTTTAATCTCTTTAAATGAGTTTACATACCCCTCCATCCCAAAATATTTTTATACATTTTTTACTTACTCCCTTCGTCACAAAATAATTATTTTCATATTTTTGATATATCATGGTCACGGGGGAGAAACTGACATTGTTCTTCTAATTGGTAGGGGTTACAGGTTCGAATTATAAGGTGGATTACATGATTTTAAACATACTCCACACTGTCATCGTGTCTATAATGTCATTCACTGTACTATTATCATGTCTATAACCCATTTTCATAATATCATCATTTTGTACTGTCATTGTTTTTTTACAGACCCGTGCCATTGGCACGGGCTTTTGGATACTAGTTAACTTACAATAAAGGAATGCATTTTTTTTTAAAAGAAAACTAATTCAATTAGTCATTTTGGCTGACTTTGAAACTTAATTATTTTTATTGCAAAAAAAAAAAAAAAAACTTTAAAGAAAAATTCTTTTTTTTAGCAACACACATGTCTAGATAAAACACACAAAAATCTTACAAAGTTATTTTACATGCATAGTAATACCCTGATAAACAGTCAAGTCTCTAGACACTGAAAAACCCTCCATATCCCTAATCAGCCATGGATAAATACATATTGGAGGAGATACAAAAAGTTCTTCCAAACTTTCACAATCTGTTGCATTCTTTGCCAAAATGTCTGCCACACTATTCCCTTCTCAATATGGAAACGAATACCACAACTGCTAAAAATACTCCATCAAAAGCCAACAATCAGAAATTAAATTTACTGCTCCCGACGGAATTGTATGCTCTCTGCAAAGAATGTTAAACAACACAAGAGAATCAGTTTCTACATGTATTTTCTTAATATTAAGATTGTGAGCATAATCCAAACCCTTTCGAAAAGCCCAAGATTCAACAATGATGTTAGTTGTTTCACCTATAGACTGACTAAAACCCCCAATGCAATCCCCCTTTTTGTTTATGATAATCCCCCTATCCCTGCAGCCCCCGGATTTCCTTTTGCAGCTCCATCTACATTCAACTTAAATTCAGTATAAAGAGAAGGTTGCCATTTAATAGAAACTGATTTTTTTTTGAGAATATGGAACTTTTTGAGGCTGAAAACAAACTACATAGTCTGCATTGGATTGAACTAGCATCCCTCGAAATTTAATCAGAGATATACCTTCCGATTGGAAAAATAATTTATTTCTCATTTGCCACACTAACCAATACGCCTGAATATTTGAAAAGAGAGCAGTCAAGTTTTTTGATTTATATATAAAGAAGATGTAATAAGGTATGAACAAATCTGCTGATAATGAAGGAGGAATAAGCCAATACCATCTAATATCCGCAAAACCCACATACTCATTAATTAAGTGCCAAAAAGATTCTTCATTTTTGTGACAAAATATGACAATCCGACGAAAGAATATTTTTTTTTTCTCTCTTTAAAATAGTGGTTGTGGGAATCGCATCTTGGCTTACTTGCCAAATAAAGTGTCGAAGATGGCAACGACAAGGAAGATGCCAAAGATTATTTCAAGGTAGCCAAGGCTGTTGCACACTAGGACTACTACTCTCCATTAACCAATCATAAGTCTTTTTTATCAAAAACCTTTCTCCCCCACTCGGACCCCAAGTTAATAAATCCGGTTTATCAAAAATTGACAAAGGATATGATTTAATTCGATTTAAACAGCGAATAGATATAAAATGACTTAAAAGTTCAAGCTTCCAACCTGTCTTTGTTCTATATCTATTAACCAAATGACCAAGCCAACTTTGAGGAACATTTCTGGTACATTCTTTATCTAAAGAGTGGTTAAGCACCCAATTATCCTTCCAAAACTCGGTACCCTTCCCATTTCCTACTGAATGATGAATTCCCTGTTTAAAAATAGGAATAAGCTTGACTAGTTGTTTCCGAACCCAATAATCCTTTTGAGAAGTAGCTGCATGTAAAAGATCCGACGAAGGATAATATTTTGCCTTGATCATAACAGTCAAAGGAGAATTATTTTCAGTTAGTAACCTCCATAATAACTTTAGTTGAAAAAGCCTTGTTTAACACTCCTAAATTTCGAATACCCAAACCTCCTCTTTGAACAACTTGCTCTATGATATCCCAAGAAATTAACGAACTGCATCTACTATCCCCATTACCCTTCCAATAAAATGACCTAATAATCGAGGTGATTTTCTGAGTGGCATACTTAGGAAGAGAAAAGGTCGACATTGAGTAAATAGGAAATACCAATAAAGTGTTTCTAATTAAAGTATCTCTACCGGCTTTTGCCAAATGCTTATTTTGCCACATCGAAAGTCGAGCAACGAATGTTTGACGAATCGAGAAAAATAAACTTTTTGTGATACGACCATTCGGAAGAGAGACCCCTAAATATTTCTCACCATGTAAAAAATCTCTAAAATTAAGAGTAAAAATCGTGTTAAGCTTATATTGCGGTGTTATTCCTGGAGAAAAGAATTGCAAATTTTTCTTGATTTAGCAACTGCCGCGATGCCAAACAAAAATCATTCAAAATATTAGAAAAATTGGCAATTGATGTCTTATCATTTTGAATAAAAACAAAATAGTCATCCGTAAATGCTAAACAAGGAATTTAAGGCCCATCTCGACTTGATTTAACTGCTTTAATGTCTTGAGATTGAATTTTAGACATGATCCCATTAAGAAACAGATTCAAGGCTAGAATAAAAATATAAGGTGATAGAGGATCTCCTTGTCTAATTCCTCGAGACTGTCTAAATGACAACCCTATCTGTTGGGTTTTGAGGTACCATGCGCAGCGGAAACGGCAATAGAAAATCAACAAAACTGTCATGCCCCGAAATCCAACAATGCACGGACCTCGAGAAGTGACGAACAAAACCGAATACCGATCAAAACCTCAAAATGAGAACTGAATTTTTGCTCATCTTATAAACAAACTGAAATGATACAATACAAAATCTTGAAGCGAGTACATCAGAGCAACTATCCTCTGACCAAAAACTCAACCTGAACAGTCTCAAATATTTACAAACTCTAAACCTGTAACAACTTTACAAAAGTTATCTATACATAGCAAAACAATACATGTAGCTAAAGAAGTAAAGTCACACTCAAGCTTCACAACTCTACTGCAAAACCTTCATGTCTCAACGACACTCCACCTGGAAGGGAAAGGTTTAATGAAAAGGGTGAGCACAAATTTTCCAGTAAGAGACTTGCCAACACAAAGGGGTGTGGCACTGTATACAAACCCAACCAAGAACAAACAGCAATAACGAACCCAACCACCCGATATATAAGTGAGGAGCGAAAGATTACAAACGAATCAAATTCCGAATCAAAGTTCCGAAGTCAAAGTCCATTACACTTGAGCTGGCCAAATGCCCAGAGTCAAAGTTGACTCTTCGTCATAGTGTCACTTGCGCAAATGATACTATGACTAAGAGCCACAAATATAACAACCGGTGTTAAAGTCATCTCTTGTTGAGGAATTCAAATATCAAATACTCAAAGTGTAAATGGCAGAGTAGCTAAAACGAATATCCGAATCCAAATGAGTTGATCCAATAAACGATCACGAATAACAAAGCAAACTGATTCAATAATTCTGAAGCCAAAGAATGAAAGGGTACTAGGTTGACAAGACCCTTACCTCACATCCGAGCTAATCCAAGACAAAGTATGCAACTCAACTTAACTGTTCCAATCTAACATAACAAGGACATAAATGGTACAAGAGTTAGAAACCATCAAAATACATTCATTCAAATATTAATAAATAACGAGAAGTTATGAAAGCATTATAACAACTATATCACTATTGTGAAAATGAATAACTATACATTCTTAGCTATCCTAGATGGAAGGAACTCTGAGAAATACTCAAGTTATACTAAAGAAACATCAAATTCTTTATTCATATGAATCTGTTGTCAGATACTTGAGTTTGATCAATCTTTAAGATATCTACATTTACATTAACCCCAAAAATACTAAATCTGGGATATCCATACCATTTTTATACCAGATAACCTTTCTAATACAAACATCTTGTAAAATTAATGAAGTTAGACTCAAGAATCACTCGATTCCGAGTTCGGACGATTTAGTTAGGAATTAAGCAAATTCAAGGGATTTCAAATCCATTTACCAAACACTGCCACCAAAACAGGGATTCTGAGAACAAACCCTAGCTATTCAGATTCTCAAACCTGTTCCATTGAAAAACTCTTGTAAAAATACTCAATTTAGACTCAAAAATCACCTTATTCCGATTCAAAACGAACAAGTTATGAACATTTTTAATTTAACTAATATTCTTAACATCTCATGGACCAAACTGTAATTATAAGTAGCTGAGGGATCAATCTGAATAGTTCAAAAGAACAAAGACCAAAACTGTATTGTAATCAACTCAGGTACCAGATAGCAAACGATTATGAAGTGAAGGACCAACTTGATATTTTCGGATCTAATCTTCCTCATCCTCCAAGAACTTTGTTTTAGCAACATGGCTTTGCTTTTAACATTTAATTCTAACCATTAGCACTTCATAATCAACAATTAAAATCTCAATCATTCAATTATTACATGTAACTCTTCTTCAATTTTAATAACACCACCTAATTTACCTCAATTTAAAACCACACAATCATACTCTATACACACCCATCTACAAATGCAAACACACATGGCAGGGAAATACACAGAATTCCTTTCAATTTGTGTATCAAAATTCAAAACCATATCACAATTCTAGTAAACAATATAACAATTAAAGATATATAAACAATATAACAATTAAAGATATATACGAAGCACATAACACACAGTTAAAAACGCATAAACACACCCATACACTTACAATTTTTAGCCCAAATCCCTGTCAGTTTTTATTTATGATTCTTCTTTCTTTCTTACTGTTTTTCTCTCTCTGTCTCTAAGCTTAAGAGGAAACAAAGGCTAATGCAAAGAAAGGGAAAAAAATTATTGTGCTGTGTAATGATGCTACACTTTTATAACAATGAAATAACTCTTCATTTATTTATTTATTTTTGTCTAGAAAGCTTAGTCACCAAAGTAAGAGGCAAAATTGCTATCTACTCTCACCACCTGCTTTGCCCATGTGATTTCAAAGTGTTTCTTTTGCTAGAATGTTAGTGGGCCCCTACACAAAATTAGACCCTCACCATCCAGTAAAAACCATAAATCTCATCTTTGGGCTAATTACCATCATTTTATTTTATTTTATTTTTCAATTTACTTGAGGATAAATACTCCCTTCGTCCCAAAATAATTTGCATTAAATATTAAAATATTATATTTAAAATAACAGCATAATTATAAAATGCAAATCAAAATTTCCCACTACTGCACACATATAAAAATCGCCAAGTATATACATAAAATATGGATCGATTAATTGGGGCATCACAAAAACTCAAGAGCCCATGGATCCATTCATGATGATTAAATTAATAGCAAGATGAATTTAGAATACTAACCGTTGTTGTGCGTTTAAAATTTCCGGATCCTCAAATCTTCAAGTCTTCAAGCTTTATGATTTTATCTCCTCGTTCTTCGCGTTCTTTGAATCACGATCGCAGGAACACGAACTTGAGATGCTAAAGCAAGCACCCTTTATGTGTATCCATACACGAACGAATATCTAAAACGATTCTAGATCTGGACTGCTAGATCCCATAGAAACTCTTTCTATCAAAAGGCTATATGAATTTATTGGTCTTCTTGAGCTTTTGATTCTCAATCTAAACTCAAGAATATGTTTCTAAAACATATGGAGGCTACCAATTATGATACAATATCAACTCCATCAATACAATATATATACTAGGGCAAAGAGAGGGGTATTTATACTTATTTAACCTAAACATTTTAGGAGAAATAGGCCAAAAACCCATCAAAATCGAATCAGGAAAACCAGGCCCGAAATCACAAAGGTCCGCCCAGGTCCTTAGTTTGGTCCGACCGGACCCTCCCTTGGTTCGATCGGGTCCTTAGGGAGGTCCGGCCGGATCTGGCCTGCTGGAACCAATTTCCTGTTTTTTTTTTATTCCGATTTTTACGCTATTTCCGAAATTTCAATTTTAGCCTTTTTCGTAAATCCGTTCTTTTGTGTGTGACCTCATAGGATTATATTAAGTTGGCAATGAGTCCGACCAAGGTCAAACCCATAAATCATAAGCGGATTCTAGCAAGCCATCATGACTACCCAATTAATATAACTTAACGAAGTTCGTTTATCCTTATAGAACATATCATGATCCTTTGTCACACGATATCATATTGAAGATAGGCTACGGTCTAAGTCAACTTAAGTGTCAAATGCTTTCTCGATCCTGAGTATATTTGTTAGGATTCATTGTTAGTACACCCACTGTGAATACCCCTTTCCGAAATGCGGGCGACGCAAGGGAAGTCTTTCTGTCACGACCCGAAAACTAGGCTCTATTTTATTAGTAATAAATAATTATCATTTATTTATTTGCTCATTTATTTATTTAAATTATTATTTAATTAATGAATTATGTGTGCATTTTATGTGTTATAATAATTTATGCCTAGCATTTTATTTGGGTCATTCGTGCTAGTGTAGAAGTGTTGAGTCTTATTTGTTAGTGGGGAGTTTATTTGATATAAGGTAGTATTAGGGGAGGGGCCTATGTGTAAGTTTTCAAATCATTTCTCCCTACTCCCTCCCTACTCTCCTCCCTCACTCTTTCACTCCACCTCCATCTCCCAGCTCATCTCTCTCTCTCTCTTCCATAGCAAAAGGTAAGTTTTTCTCTCTTCCTTCTCTCTTCATTTCCTTCCTCTTCCTCTCATTATTTCTCATTTCTTAAAACATAAAACTTGTTTAGATCGTCGATAGGATCGTAGGAAGCCAAGAAATTTCGAGTTCCGTCACCTTTGAGAAAATCCGGGTAAGTTACTTTCCCCCCATTTTTATGCTAGAAATGTCATTCCATGTTTAGATGATAATAAGAATGCCATTTATTGCTTCTTGGGTTAATTTGAGAGTGATCTATATTTTTGTTCATTTTGTTGTAAAATTTTGGTATTTGAATCATCCCTTGATTGGGGTTGTCCAGACGATGTTCTAGGGTCCTTTTTGGCTTCTAAATGGTTTGGGTACATTGGGTTACTACTTGGTAGTGTTAACTTTGAATTTGGGTATGAAAATGGTGGATTTGTGTTGATTTTCGAATAAGAACCCAGGAAGGAAGATCTGGGTTTGCTGTTCTTCCTTGGAGGCGCGCGCATCCCCTGCGTATGAGGCGCGCGCACCCTCCTCTCCCCCTTTCTGGTAAAACCTTCTGATGAATGGAGGCGCACGCACCCTCCCATAGGAGGCGCGCGCACCCTCTCCTCCTCCAAACTTGATTTTCCTTCTGATCAGAGGAGGTGCGCGCACCCTCTCCCCTGGTGTGAAATTTATTTCCCTTTTTGTCCAATCTTTCAAGAGCCATATCTCCCTCATCCGGACTCCATTTTAGGTGTATAAATTATCGTTTTAAAGCTCTCCTTGAGCTCTTCGAGATGAGTGAGTAGTTTTGGTTGTGTTCTTGAGTTAACTGGATCCTTTGTGATTGAACGTGATATGGGAATTGTGTTATCATGGTTGGGTTTATTGGAACACCTTACTGGTGTGTTGTTGGTTCATTTCATCTTATTGGTGATCACTTTGTATGGTTCCCTACTTTGGAATCAATGGTTGTTTATCGTGCTAGTATTTTATTACTTAGCCTTTACTTGAAAGTCCAGCTGGTTAATTGTGTATCGAGTCAGGCAATGGATAATGCTATAATGGCACAAGCCAAGTCCAGTATAGCATCGCCCATTGGTCCTTGTTTCCTCATCCAGATTGGCCTTGGATAGGATGAGCTAGCTCCTTTTGTGAGTATTCTAGCTACACGTTTTGGAGCATGACTTTGTGGCATGGCTCCCGCCCTTTGTGGCATGTTACTTTGTTATTGGTTCCGGTACCGGGGATTTCTCTTCAGCTTTCATGCTATTATGGAGATGATGATTTGTTGATTGTTGAAGCTGCGCAGCGACCTTTATTTGGTTTTATCAGTTGGGAAACCTTGGCTAATATCCTTTGTTAATTGTTTATTTCCGCTGCTATCCGTTAATTGATAAATGCTACGTGCTAAGTGATATTTATTATTGTTTATTGATTATTGCATCATAGCATGTCATGTAGTTGCATTAGTAACTTATTGAGATTTTTCTCACCCCCTTTTTCCTTTGTATTTGTTTTTTCCTTAACCCCCCCCCAGGTGGAAAGGATTAGACTCGCTGATCACGAGACAGGACGTCGCGAGGGTTGAGCTTTTGGGGCAAGTGTATATTGGTGGGTTTACATTATATAAATGTGTAACTCTTTTGGGGATAGTTGTACCACACTTTGACGTCACTAAGATTTGTATATTTTATTACTTTGTAGCGTGAGCTTATGGGGCTTACGCTAGTACATCGTTGTTGTTAAATTGTTTTCCAAAACCTTGTGTTATCATCTTTTGATACGAAATGAAATTTTTATCTCCGATATTTTGGTATTTTGATTAGTAAGTCGACGTCCAGCTCGCGTGCTCCGGGCCCGCGGGGTTCGGGGTCGCGACAGTTGGTATCAGAGCTATGGTTTAGCTCCAAGTATAAGTCTAGGTGGACTAGTATGACCTAGGAGGGTAGTTGTGTTCGGAGTGAGTAACGGTTGATGTTTTATGCAGGTAATTGTTTCCAATGGCTAGAAGAAGGACAGGTGAAGGTTCTAGTGGGGCTCAGAATCAGAATGATCTTCGGGAAGAGAACCGTGCAATGTTTCAGGGCATGTTTGAGGCGGCCATGAAGGCTATTCATGATCAAGGTACAAGAGAGGAGTATGTGCCACCTCTGAGATACGGGTTGGAGCAATTTCTGAAATTAAAACCAAGAGAGTTTGACGGTGAGCCCGATGTGAAGAAGGCCGAACTATGGATCGAGTCAATGGAGAAAATTTATGATGTGTTTGGGTGCACGGACGAGGATAGGGTCCGGTTTGCGGCTTATAAATTGGTTGGGGCCGCCGAGCATTGGTGGAAAGGGGTTAAAGCTAGTTGGGATGATACTCATACAGTCTATGCATGGGAATTGTTTGTACGAAAGTTCAAAGAGCATTTCATCTCGGTAGTGGATCAGAACCGAAAGGAGATCGAGCTACTCAACTTGGAGCAAGGTTCGTTGTCTATAGCTCAATACTCGGCTAAGTTCACAGAATTAGCCCGGTATTGTGACTATCTTGTGAGAACTGAGGAGCAGAAAGCTATGAGATTCATTCGGGGTTTGAAGACTTCTATCCGTACTCAGCTTATAGCCCAGAGGATTGTGACATTCCAGGATGCGGTAGACCGTGCGTACTTGATCGAGCAAGATATAGAGGAGCATAAGAAGAAGGCCGAGGTGACTAACACTAGCAAGCAGATCAAGCCACAATCCCGTTCAGATAACCGAGGTAATTTTGGGGGACAATCTCAGTCCCGAGGGCAACTGACCCCAAGGAACCCGGGTACTACTTCCGGGAACCAAGGAAACCAAAATAGGAGACTTTGTTCCTATTGCCAAAAGGAGGGTCATTCAGAGGACCGGTGTTGGAAGAAATAAGGGAAATGCATTAACTGTGGGCAGTTGGGGCATTTTGTGAAGGATTGCCCGAGATTCAGAGGTCAACCGACTGGGGTAGGAGCTGGTGCTCCACAGGGTCAGAAAAAAGATGCTTCGGGGAAGCTCAAGGTCCAAGGAAGGGTATTTGCCATGAATCAACAACAAGCTACCGATGATCCTTCTGTTATTGGAGGTATTATTTCTGTGTTTAATGTGAGCGCTCGTGCGTTAGTAGATCCAGGATCATCTCATTCATACATATCTGTGCAATTTGCTTCCTTGCTAAATGCTGCATTTGAGTCTTTACCCTATGTGCTAGAGGTGTCGACCCCTATAGGAGAGTGTTTGGTGACTGATAAAGTCTTCGTGCTTGTGATGTGCTTATCTGTGGTCATATCTTGTGTGCGGACTTGGTAGTCCTTCCTATTCAGGACTTTGATGTTATTTTGGGTATGGATTGGTTGAGCAAGTTTCATGCTTCTGTTGATTGCCGTAGGAAAGTTGTTACTTTTTCTATCCCTGATATGCCTAAATTTGTTTTTGAGGCTATGCCTTTGGGTAAAAATATTCGTGTGATTTCCTATGTGAAAGCGAGAAAATTATTGCACCGTGGTTGTGAGGGGTACTTGGCTAGTGTGCTTGATACTAGGAAAGAATCCCCTAGTTTGGAGAGTGTTCGGGTAGTTAGGGAATTTCCCGATGTTTTCTCTTCTGAATATAATATGCCTCCCGATCGTGAGATAGAATTTTGTATAGATCTTTTGCCGGGTACAGCTCCGATTTCGAAGGCACCGTATAGGTTGGCTCCCGCAGAGTTGAAGGAGCTAAAGGTCCAGTTGCAAGAGTTGCTTGATCGAGGGTTTATCCGCCCTAGTGTTTCCCCGTGGGGAGCACCGGTTTTGTTTGTGCGGAATAAAGATGGTTCTTTGAGATTGTGTATCGATTACCAGAAGTTGAATCAGGTTACGGTGAAGAACAAGTATCCTCTACCTCACATTGATGATTTATTTGATCAGCTTCAGGGGTCCGTCGTGTTTTCCAAGCTTGATTTGAGGAGTGGGTACCATCAGTTGAAGATTCGATCTGAGGATATTCCGAAGACTGCCTTTCGCACTCGGTATGGTCATTACGAGTTCCTGGTTATGCCGTTTGGGTTGACTAACGCGCCTGCCGTATTTATGGATTTGATGAACCGGGTTTTCCATCCTTATCTTGATTCGTTCGTGGTGGTCTTCATCGACGACATTCTTGTCTACTCTAAATCTAGAGAGGAGCACGAGCAACATTTGAGAACAGTATTATCCGTTCTTGCGAGGGAACAATTGTTTGTGAAGTTTAGTAAATGCGAATTTTGGCTCGAGAAAGTGTCATTTCTGGGCCATGTGATTTCTAAAGACGGGATTTCTGTAGATCCTTCAAAGATAGAGGCAATAGTGGATTGGAAGAGACCCGAATCAGTGACAGAGATTAGAAGCTTTCTGGGGTTGGCCGGGTATTACAGAAGATTTATTGAGGGGTTTTTGAGGATCGCTACTCCGATGACTCAGTTGACCCGGAAGAATGTCCCGTTTGAGTGGACCGAGAAATGCGACAAGAGTTTTGAGGAATTGAAGAAGAGGTTGACTACCGCACCGATCTTGACCTTGCCTAATGGGAATGATGATTTAGTAATTTATAGTGATGCTTCGAAAGAGGGTTTGGGTTGTGTTTTGATGCATAACAGGAAGGTGATTGCCTATGCTTCGAGGAAGTTGACCCCTAGTGAACAGAATTACCCGACTCATGATATGGAGTTGGCGGCGATAGTCTTTGCATTGCACAAATGGAAGCACTACCTTTATGGGGCGAAGTTTGAAATTTTTACCGATCACAAGAGTTTGAAATACCTCTTCTCTCAAAAGGAAATGAATAACCGACAGCGTCGATGGATGGAACTTTTGAAGGACTATGATTGTACGATATCCTATCACCCGGGAAAGGCGAATGTTGTTGCCGATGCGATTAGTAGGAAGTCTTATGTGGCTTCGATGATGGTCCGTGAGTGGAAAATTGTTGAGGATGTTCGAGATTGGTCTCCTCGTGAATCAAGACATGGGGCTATTTTTGCGAATATTAGGGTATCTCCGACCCTAATTCAGAGGATAAAGGAAGCTCAGAAAGAAGATCCCGAGTTGGTGAAGATAATTGGTAAATTGAAGGAAAAGAACTACGAGGATTTTTCTTTGAGTTCGAGTGGAGTTTTGACTTTCCGTGATCGTTTGTGTGTACCCGATGTTGGTGGAATAAAGAGGCAAGTTTTAGATGAAGGTCACAAATCGAGATATACTATTCATCCGGGTAGTACGAAGATGTACCAGAATCTGAAGCAACATTTTTGGTGGAATAATATGAAAAGGGAAATAGCGGAGTATGTTTCGAAGTGTCTAACTTGTCAGCAGGTCAAAGCCGAGCATCAGAGACCCGCAGGACTACTTCAGCCGTTAGAGATTCCGGAGTGGAAATGGGAGCATGTGACCATAGATTTCGTTACGGGACTACCTCGTACCCGTAGGAAGTATGACAGTGTTTGGGTAATAGTGGATAGATTGACCAAGAGTGCCCATTTCTTGCCTATTGACATTAGGTACTCGATGGAAAAGCTTGCGACCCTTTACATTGATGAGATTGTGAGATTGCATGGGGTTCCGGTTAGCATTGTGTCAGATCGAGACCCGAGGTTTACTTCTAGATTCTGGAAGGCGTTTCAGGAAGCTTTGGGTACAGATTTTCGATGCAGCACAGCTTTTCACCCTCAGACCGATGGTCAATCCGAGAGGACCATTCAGATTTTGGAGGATATGTTGCGAGCTTGTTCGATAGACTTTTCCGATTCTTGGGATAGACATTTACCGTTAGTGGAATTTTCTTACAACAACAGTTATCAGGCTAGTATCGAGATGGCACCTTATGAGGCCTTATATGGGAGAAAATGTAGATCGCCTATCTGTTGGGATGAGGTCGGTGAAGCGAAAATCGTGGGTAGTGATTTGCTTCAGGATTCAGTTGAGAAAGTTAGAGTTATCCGGGATCGATTGTAAACAGCCCAGAGTCGACAGAAGAGCTATGCAGATAACCGAAGGCGAGATCTTAGTTTTCACCGGTGATTTTGTGTTCTAGAAAGTATCTCCGAAGGTGGGTATTCGAAGGTTTGGGAAGAAAGGCAAATTGGCTCCGAGGTTTATAGGTCCGTTTGAGATTTTGGGGAAAGTGGGACTTCTTGCGTATCGACTTGCGTTACCTCCATCTTTAGACCAGTTACATAATTTTTTTCACGTTTCTATGCTTCGGAAGTATATTCATGATCCATCTCACGTGTTACCGAGGGTACCGGAGGATATTGAGCCCGATATGACTTACGAGGAACGACCGGTTCGGATTTTAGATGCCAAAGTCCAAGAATTGAGAAACAAAAGCATTGCGATGGTTAGAGTCCTTTGGAAGAATCATAAAATCGAGGAGTCGACGTGGGAGCATCGAGAGGAGATGGAGCGTAGATATCCGTGGCTTTTTAATTCGGGTAAGTCTCGTTAAAATTCGGGTCGAATTTTCTTTAAGGGGGAGTGAATGTCACGACCCGAAAACTAGGCTCTATTTTATTAGTAATAAATAATTATCATTTATTTATTTGCTCATTTATTTATTTAAATTATTATTTAATTAATGAATTATGTGTGCATTTTATGTGTTATAATAATTTATGCCTAGCATTTTATTTGGGTTATTCGTGCTAGTGTAGAAGTGTTGAGTCTTATTTGTTAGTGGGGAGTTTATTTGAAATAAGGTAGTATTAGGGGAGGGGCCTATGTGTAAGTTTTCAAATCATTTCTCCCTACTCCCTCCCTACTCTCCTCCCTCACTCTTTCACTCCACCTCCATCTCCCAGCTCACCCCTCTCTCTCTCTTCCATAGCAAAAGGTAAGTTTTTCTCTCTTCCGTCTCTCTTAATTTCCTTCCTCTTCCTCTCATTATTTCTCATTTCTTAAAACATGAAACTTGTTTAGATCATCGATAGGATCGTAGGAAGCCAAGAAATTTCGAGTTCCGTCACCTTTGAGAAAATCCGGGTAAGTTACTTTCCCCCCATTTTTATGCTAGAAATGTCATTCCATGTTTAGATGATAATAAGAATGCCATTTATTGCTTCTTGGGTTAATTTGAGAGTGATCTATATTTTTGTTCATTTTGTTGTAAAATTTTGGTATTTGAATCATCCCTTGATTGGGGTTGTCCAGACGATGTTCTAGGGTCCTTTTTGGCTTCTAAATGGTTTGGGTACATTGGGTTACTACTTGGTAGTGTTAACTTTGAATTTGGGTATGAAAATGGTGGATTTGTGTTGATTTTCGAATAAGAACCCAGGAAGGAAGATCTGGGTTTGCTGTTCTTCCTTGGAGGCGCGCGCATCCCCTGCGTATGAGGCGCGCGCACCCTCCTCTCCCCCTTTCTGGTAAAACCTTCTGATGAATGGAGGCGCACGCACCCTCCCATAGGAGGCGCGCGCACCCTCTCCTCCTCCAAACTTGATTTTCCTTCTGATCAGAGGAGGCGCGCGCACCCTCCCATAGGAGGCGCGTGCACCCTCTCCCCTGGTGTGAAATATATTTCCCTTTTTGTCCAATCTTTCGAGAGCCATATCTCCTTCATCCGGACTCCATTTTAGGTGTATAAATTATCGTTTTAAAGCTCTCCTTGAGCTCTTCGAGATGAGTGAGTAGTTTTGGTTGTGTTCTTGAGTTAACTGGATCCTTTGTGATTGAACGTGATATGGGAATTGTGTTATCATGGTTGGGTTTATTGGAACACCTTACTGGTGTGTTGTTGGTTCATTTCATCTTATTGGTGATCACTTTGTATGGTTCCCTACTTTGGAATCAATGGTTGTTTATCGTGCTAGTATTTTATTACTTAGCCTTTACTTGAAAGTCCAGCTGGTTAATTGTGTATCGAGTCAGGCAATGGATAATGCTATAATGGCACAAGCCAAGTCCAGTATAGCATCGCCCATTGGTCCTTGTTTCCTCATCCAGATTGGCCTTGGATAGGATGAGCTAGCTCCTTTTGTGAGTATTCTAGCTACACGTTTTGGAGCATGACTTTGTGGCATGGCTCCCGCCCTTTGTGGCATGTTACTTTGTTATTGGTTCCGGTACCGGGGATTTCTCTTCAGCTTTCATGCTATTATGGAGATGATGATTTGTTGATTGTTGAAGCTGCGCAGCGACCTTTATTTGGTTTTATCAGTTGGGAAACCTTGGCTAATATCCTTTGTTAATTGTTTATTTCCGCTGCTATCCGTTAATTGATAAATGCTACGGGCTAAGTGATATTTATTATTGTTTATTGATTATTGCATCATAGCATGTCATGTAGTTGCATTAGTAACTTATTGAGATTTATCTCACCCCCTTTTTCCTTTGTCTTTGTTTTTTCCTTAACCCCCCCCCCCCAGGTGGAAAGGATTAGACTCGCTGATCACGAGACAGGACGTCGCGAGGGTTGAGCTTTTGGGGCAAGTGTATATTGGTGGGTTTACATTATATAAATGTGTAACTCTTTTGGGGATAGTTGTACCACACTTTGACGTCACTAAGATTTGTATATTTTATTACTTTGTAGCGTGAGCTTATGGGGCTTACGCTAGTACATCGTTGTTGTTAAATTGTTTTCCAAAACCTTGTGTTATCATCTTTTGATACGAAATGAAATTTTTATCTCCGATATTTTGGTATTTTGATTAGTAAGTCGACGTCCAGCTCGCGTGCTCCGGGCCCGCGGGGTTCGGGGTCACGACACTTTCTTTTATCTATCTTATTTTTATCTTATCTATGGGATTAGGATATTTAAGTTGGCATTTAACTTTGTTAAGAGTCGCCACGTTGTTTTATCGAGCTAAAACATTGAGAAAAGCTAACAAAGAGGGTTCGGGGGTCAAGTTACGACAAGAGAAGAATATCAAGTTATCACTCCTATTGTCCGATAGACCGGACTTTCTATCATGATGAATGTGTTAGTAGTGTGTTAGTGATTGAGACCGGATCCGAAGATTGCCTACGTTCCTCTCGTGATGAGAAGCTCAAGTCGACGTAGTTCGCACATAATCGGAATAGAGAGAAGAAGAGGGATCATGCATAATGAAGGGGGAGGAGAAAGAATCATACAAGATGATCACATCCTAGAATAATGATTATACCATTGATAAGATCAATGTGTATTCATCATATTCATCCTTGGAGAGTTATTGATCATGGGAATAATTACCTATAGTTTAGGGTTTAGAAGTAGTTCCTAGATCTCGTTGATCATCATCGGCTATGCATTATGAATAAGGATTAAAACATTAGATCTAGAATGTTCAATCTAACATAGTAATAAGAACATTCATGAACATATATGAAGTAAACACATAAGCATAAAGATCGCTACCCTAGATATAGAGCATATTATGAATTCTAGCAAGAACATGAAGAACACGTTATGAATCATATGAATATAGGCGTATAAACATAATGAAACTAGCATAAATCAGATCTAAGCTAAGAAAACATGTAGAATTCTCACCAATCTTGACAAGAACGAAGTCGAATCTCTTACACGGATTCGCTGGACCTTCGGGATTGCTAGAAAGGCTTAGAGAGAGAGAGTTATGTCTGTAGTTTAGACTGTAGAACTTGGGGGAGAGAATTGTGTCAAAATTATGAACTGAGGTCACCTATTTATAGGGAAGTCTTACCTGGAAGGACTGGCCGCCCGGCCTGAAGATGTGGCCGCCCGGCCAAACCAAGTGGTTGGATCGGTTTCCAAGGCTCTGATCAATCGGGACTCTGGAGGATGATTAGATAATGTCTATCTTTGCAGCTTCATCCGATCAGGTCATCAATATCTTCTTATCTGGGCTTTTCGGGAAATCTTGGATAAGTCCTGCGCAGCTCGTAAATACCTGGGAGGTCCCTGTGAGTTCTAGAATGCCTAATAACTCATTTTCAGGTTGGGTACTAACAGTAGCCCCTCGGCGACGTTTCTTGAAAGGCATGTAGGGTCGTCGATTAAGCAAGGAACCGATCTGAAACATGAGTTCCAAATCGAGGAGAGAAATGTAAGAAGGTGACCAAGTTGGTCGGGCGGCTGAACCTATGTCAGGCTACCTACGTATCCAAATGGAATCAAGCCGGTCGTAGTTCGGGAACTGGGGGGGGGAAAGAAACGAGACATCGTCTTTCACTGGGGATAGATGAATATCTGTAACCAATAAAGTCATGGACTCTACTGGGGAAAGGAATAAAGAAACGAGACATCAGCCTACTACTGGGGATAACAATCCTAGAGACACTATCCTGTATGAAGACCGAATCATTCGTGAGCAATAAAGTCATTGCGAATGGAGTCTATTGGGGAAAGAGGAAAGGCCATACGCGCGGTACGATAAGAAGCTTTAAGAATCGAAAATAGATTTAGGAATGGATTCTAACTTCCTATAGAGCGCACGTAATCGCATAATTTCTTTGACAAACTACGGTACCAAGCGAGGTATGATCCTCAGGATCGCAGAATTTTGATAAACTACGGTGCCAAGCGAGGTATGATCCTCATGATTCGCAGAATTTTGGTAAACTACGGTGCCAAGTGAGGTATAGTCCTCAATCTCGTAGAATTTTGGTAAACTACGGTGCCAAGCGAGGTATAGTCCTTAAGCTCGCAGAATTTAGTAAACTACGGTGCCAAGCGAGGTATAGTCCTCAAGCTCGCAGATTTTAGTAAACTACGGTGCCAAGCGAGGTATAGTCCTCAAGCTCGCAGAATTTAGTAAATATGGTGCCAAGCGAGGTATAGTCCTCAAGCTCGCAGAATTTAGTAAACTACGGTTCCAAGCGAGGTATAGTCCTCAAGCTCGCAGAATTTTTGTAACGCCGATTGTCTAGAGCTCGCACGGTCTACACCAAATAATTCTCTCAACAGGAGGGGTTTATGGATGATCCGACCTCCAATTAAATTGTTTTTAGAATCTAGGAGGCCTTCCGGGTTGGGGTTTTGGTCAAACTCTGGTTAAATTTGGTTAAGGGTGCTATTTTTAGGTTAAAAATAAGCCGAGGGGCTAAATTGCAAATTCTGGCGCCTGGGGGAATAACTAGCCGCGTGGCCAGTCCTTCTGATTGGCTACAATTCGTTGACGAGGATCGCTAATAGGCGCGCGAGATGGAGAGCTGAGATCGTGCCACGTCGCCTGGAAACACCGACCGTGCGGCTAGTCCTTTCGTTGGACAGACCCTACAAACAGCTGCCGACTGTTGCTATCTTCATCACTTTTCTTTTCAATTCTGTCGGGGAAAGAGAGAAAAAGAGAGATTTGAGAGCTTATTTTGCCATTATTGAGATGGAACTTGAGTATATTTTTGGTGCGGGGCAAGGCGAAGGTGTGGGGCCACAATTTGAGCAAGGTAAAGGCGCGGGGTCACAATTTGAGCAAGGTGAAGGCGCGGGGCAGCATCAACAACGGGCGAGGATGGATTCTCGAAACTTCCGTCCCGATGAATGGCATTTCACGATGGGACAACACTTCGACTTGTACGTGGGTACCGACCAACATTGGTCTGGAGGGAGACTGATGGAGACGAAGGAGGTAATGATCTTGCTTTATTGCTTTTAGGTATTTTATGTCTTTTATTTCATACTCGTTGTATTACTTTAAGACTGCGTTAAATTAAATTAATCGTTTGTGATTATTTAATTTTCTGGGATTGTTGATTATTTTGGGGGACGGCAAATATATGCGCAAGTAGATAAAAGCATGTATGTACACTTTAATTTATAGCACATAATTTATATCGCTAGTTGGGTAACGTACCTTTGTTATGTTTACTTGCAGAGGATGAAATCTCGTGGGTCTACGAGGGCAGTGGAAGAGATGTGGTAGAGATTGCCGCCGGCTGGTGCGGTGAAGGAGAGGATCCAGGCTCTGGGTTTCGGTCCGTTTTCTGATGCGGTACATGCCGTAGAGGGGACCCAGAAGATGATGGGTCTGGTTGAGGTGATGAGGGAGTATTGGTGGGACACTACCCACACTTTTCATTTCAGTTGGGGAGAGGTGACCGTTACTCCCACCGACTTCCCTGCTATTACGGGCTCATATTTACGGACGTGGAGCTACCTTTAAATGAGTCTTTGTCTGCGGACCCACACCGTCAGGTGGAGTTGATCGGGATGCCATTGGGCAAGGGTGTGAAGGGAAACGGCTTTGAGGCGGGTCGCTTGAGGACCTTGGTGGAGGAGGCTATCTGGGATTACGTTGAGGGCGTTCATGACACTGACTGTCTGGTGCGGGCTATCCTGTGGTACATCTTGTCACAGACCCTGTTCCCGAGTGCTGGGACTTTCTGTCGGTTTTCTCTGTTGGGTGCTCTGGCTGATCTGGAGCAGGCGAGTCAGGTTTCTTGGGGCGGAGCCGGGCTGGCGGAGATGTACCGGGCCCTGGATGTCTGCTCGAGGTCCAGTACCTCATCTTTCGACTGCTTTCAGTTTGCCTTTAAGGTATGTTTCTTATTATGTTATGTCCGTCTTTTGTTAGAACTGTTTTGAACTGAAATACTGCTTTTATCCACAAGTGTGGGTCTACGAGCTATTCTACATTGCTCCCTTTGGCGTACAGGGGGTCAAGGAAGTCCCGGTTATGAGGTTCTGGGCAAAGAGGAACCGATTGGAGGGCCGCGGCAAGGCCAGGAAGACTCCCGATCTGGGGATTTTTACCTCGAGGTTGAGTGGTCCACTTGTAAGTACCCCAATCTGAAACCGACCTATCTTAGAGGTAGCCTTAGCACCGTTTCAGGGATAAGCTGATAGGCCAGGACCTCCCTAGGATAAACTATAAATTCCAGGACTACTCTGATATAAAATCGGAAAAATCCAGAAGCTCGCCAGGCTGAGCCGTACGGATGATTTGGGAACTAGAGGGGCCTAGCCGTACGGCTGGTTTGGGCGCCCTCAGTCCCTATAAATAGAACCCCTTGCTGATCATTTCAGGGGGGGGGGAGAAATACACATTAGAAAGGTCACTCTGCTGGAATTGCCACAGAGAAAGAGTGAGAGTGATCACATACAAAAAAGGAGAGAAGAAAGGAAGATTGACCTTAACCATCATAGGTAAAGCCACCTCCCCCCTCCTTTCTCTTCATCTTACTCCTATTTTCTTTCTTGTATCTTGGTTATACATGTATTTACTATTCATTCATGCAAAGACTTGTCCATTTCAAGCACTTTTTGTTTCTTGCAAGACTTATCCATTATCAAGCACTATATATATCTATCTATTACATTACTATCTTGTCCAAGCTATGAGAAGTTCAAAGGTTCCCTCCATACCTTGTATGGAAGAGGTTCTAAACCTAGACACTCATAGACTTGTTGATTGTCATTTATATTCTTTATTTATTTAAATGTTGTGCTTGTTTGGCCATGATAATCATAAGGATGGTGGAACCTTAGTGTCCATCATTTTCCTCTTTGATTTAGCCTCAAAATCCCACTTTTGGGTCATAAAGATCCAATCTTTATGTGTTATTTTGACTCTTGGAAGGATTTTAAGTCATAAGATGTCATCTTGGTGATAAAGTTCCAATCTTTATTCACCAAATGACCAACTTTGGTCCAAAGGGGACATTCATCAACTCTCTTGATTTTCTCCTATGATTGCTCATGATCACACCCAAATACTTGTCTTTGGGGACCAAGTGATGATCATTTAGCATAGGAATGATGTTATAAAACTTGTAAAATGATTTCTTGCAAACTGGGATCACAAACAGTCTGTCCAGCTTCAGACAGAATACCCTGTTTCTGTTCTGAACTGGACTGTTCATGAGCAAACTGTAAAACCCCAGGATCGCCTCCTCCAGCCGTACGGCTACTTTAGGTAGAAGGGAAAAATTGTCTGTTTTGCCCTCTGACCTTTATCTTATCACTCAAGGCCCCCTTTTCAGCCGAGTTTCTCAAATAAAATCAATAACAGAATGTTTTCCGTTAAATACACACACACACATATGCACATTTTAACTAACTTAGGGAGACTCGGCTTTGTCCGAGGCAACTTGAGAGGACGTAAAAACTCCTCCCAAGTTGTAACCTGACCTCCGAACCTTTGAACTCAAACCTTTGTCATTTTGTTGGGTTTAAAATTAACAAAATGTGGCGACTCCGTTAAATTTGACCGGTTCCCGTGTTTGGCATTTTGTCCTCGTGCGAACCTCGCGTGTTTCGCCCCCGAGGACGGGATCCTTACAGTGGCGTCTCCGCTGGGGAGTAGAGTGCTTTCGGACTTCTTTCTAGAAGGTTCGGGGGCATTCTTGTGTGGGTCAAACTCCCGTTCCCGTTAGTTGACTTCTTGCATATTTGTGTGTATTTGCTGTTTCTGTTTGAACTGTTTTGATTACATGCGTTCTGGAAACACAATAAACTGGGGCTTGATGATCAGAAGTTGGAGAAACTGAGAAAAAAATCTTCACCCTCTTGCTTTAGCCGTACGGCTACTTTGGGTAGAGACCAGAATGTTGTCAATTAACAGTTTGGTGCAGGGCTGCAACATTCTGGGTGCCCCCTCTGCTTCTGCTTGTCCAGGTTCCAAATTTACAGTCTTACTTGTGCACATTACCTTCATTCTTTTGGCTAAAACTTGGTTTTAAAAGGTAATAAAACTTGGTTATGCATGATATTTTGAAAATAAAATGGTTTCCAAAACTTCGTCGTGCATAACCCCTTTTTTTGTAAGGGTTTTCTTGAGTCTCCTCGTTGTGCACAAATTGCTTTGTATAAAAGGGTTTCAATGTAAAATATTTCTTTTGCAAAAGTTTGATTCAAAATTCTTTCTTGTGCACAACTTGGTACATGTACAAGTTTTGGTCTTTGTTTGCTTATATTCTTTGATTTGTTGTGTATAGATTGCTCAATTCATGCTTGTTCATACTTGTTCATATCTTGCTTATCCCATGCTCATGATATCGAAAAACGAATTGAAAATCTCTCTTTTTACTCAAAAAAGGAGCATAGAATGACTTCACACTACGCGCACTTGACCGTGCACGTTCCAAATACCCTTTAAACCCGGGGTGGATGCCACGATGCAGCTCGTTGGGCGCTCTTGTTCCCTTCGATGCGCGCACGGGTCCATCCCACCTTCCCTTCCGAACCGAGTCAACCACACTTGTCCGTGACACACAAATACCGTGACTATGGTTGGTTTTTGGTCTAGCTCACGTCACCACATCCTTGATACGTGCTCAAAGCTAATTGTGTCCAAATTAATGCCCGAGTTGTGACTCCTTGATGAAATGCTAGCGTGGCCTAACTAGCCTCCAACTCGTGTGTTAGTGACGACCGCAATTAGCAAGGGCCATGTACTAAGGATAAGGTGACACTGTGTCGTTAAGCCCTAATGAACGAGTTATTTTAATCATCCTTAAGCCCATGGTCAAGGATCGAGACGCCTCATTCAAAATGAGGTCATGTCGGAACGTCGGTGTAGCCTTCGGAGAAAAGTCTCGATTCCGACTGGGGCTTAACCATGATTAGGATGACCCGCATATTGGGAACCTTACGATGCACTAGACCCTAGGTTCACTTCTTTTGATCGGTGGAAGCCGCGTGCCCTATAGGACCCTCGCCCGGGATAGTCCGTCCTTGGGAGCGTGCAATACAGGTGAAAAACGAGGGGTCTTTAGGCGTAGTGATGGCCTCCACTGATCCAGGATTTAGAATAGTTGCGAAAAAGAAGAGCGATCTTTTCCAAACAATTAGGAATAAGACATGCCTGGAGAAAAATGAAATAATAAAGGTTGAGCCCTTGAATTGTTCACTAACGTTTGTTTACGTGACTAAACCGGCCGAGATAATCCAAGGAATAAATGATTTTTTTTTTTTTTAAAAAAAAGAGAAAAAGGGAAAAGAGAATTGCTAAATTCATCAAAACGCTTGGCTTGGGTTTCTTCCCCCTAAAAAAGGAGTCAAACTTGTTACCCCCTTCGAGTCAGTGTCCCTTGTGTGTCGAGTCTTTGTCCCACTTCAAAGCATGGTTTCTCGAAAGTCCTTCCACGGTGCCCTTACGGTTTATTGGTCATTTGTATCATAGGAAACAATGGAAAACAAGTCCCAAGCAAATGAGACAGATATCCGTCTGGACGTGCAATCAAGGTTAGAGGGTAGGGTTAAGCTCTTGGAACGAACGGTGAGTACGATGAAAGACCAAATGAGAAAGACAGAGGTCGACCGCAATGAAGCGGTCAAGGTGGTCCAACAACTCCGAAAGGAGATTAAGGAAGCGCTTCATAAGAAAGTCGAGGAACTATGGGAAGAAGGGGGAAAGAGACTCAAGAAGGACCTTGAGGAAAAATATGATCACCGGTACGATCTCCTGCACAGCCGAGCCGAATTGATCGATGAATTGGAGAGGCACAACTCAAGGAACACCTGAGAGTGTCTCCACGAAATTGTAATGTCCATTGAGGAAAGCCCGCTCCCAACCAGCAGGCCCCAGTCGAACAAGAGCCCCGCGGTCAGCTCCGATCTGTCACGGTATCCCGTGGAAAGCCCGCGGCGGCTGTGGGAGAATTCCACCTCCAGGGCAAAGGGGCTTACTACCGATGGTTCCACGAGTTGGGGATGCCTAGAGAGCAAGTGCTGGACCACCTACTCGAGGCCGGTAAGGTTGAGCTTCTTGGCCGGCATGTGATATGGACAGAACCGGTTGGAGCCCGTCATGACTCAAAGCAACATTGCAAATACCACCAAGCACCAGGTCATTCCACAAATGCTTGTCTCACCTTGAGAAATCACATCCAAGCACTCATCGATGAGGGTATCATCACCAAACAAGGGGACAAGTGGGTCTAAGCCAGGGACACAAGGAGAAGAATTGAGGAAGAGAAGAAGTCGTTGGGAGTGGCCTAGTATTTGTGTTCTAGAGAGTCTCCTAAATCCGTAGTGGATATAGTCTTTTGTCTTTTTTTCCTTTTAGCTTTCCCAAAAGGCCCTGCGAGGCCAAAGTATGTAAAAAGCCACAATGTGGCGATGGTTGAGTCAATGGTCAAGTCCAAGTTGTAAAAAATCGAGTCTTCCGTGAAATGAATTGTCTTTTACTTCTATTCTCCCTAGACTTGAGGCATTATTTGAAAAATTACACTAACTCTCGGAATCACTCCCATTAATGTTTCCAAATGATTGTTATATCCCCGATATGATGAGTTGATTCCCCGAAACATAGAAGTCAACAACGACTCATAAAGGGACGAACGGATCTAAACGTAAAAGGGACTAAATTCCAATAATTAATCTTAAGATGAATGAATGTTGTGACCCGTTGGCATGAAGGAGACCATCAATGGCAAATCTTCCCACATACACTACCCGATATACGACCCAAGACACCTTTTTGAGGTAAACCCCCGATGCACATTAAAAGCATCCCAAGACAATGAAAAGACGAGGACGTTGTTGCTCAGGCACCAAAGTTCAGCCATAAGTGCACATACAGACTCCCCGAATTGTCAAAATCAAAGAGAGGATGAAAAAAAAAAAAAAAAAAACGCTTGCACAAAGAGCCCGTAGATATCAAAAAGTGGTACGCCCCAAAGGGGCCCATCTCAAAGAGTTCACCCAAGGCAAAGTCAGCAACGACGTCCTCCGAGATGCCGACCCCGGCCAAAGTGGCCCAAGAGCCGAACTACAACGACCTGAGCTCCTCACATTGAGGGGAACGTAGGCAACCTTCGGGTCCGGTCATAACACGAAATGAATTCCCCAAACCTTGGTCCTCCCAGAGGACCCGGTTCACTTTCCCCGGTCTCATCAATGACCAATTCTCCAGACAATGACCAATTCCCCAGATAATGACCAATCCTCCCATAAACACTTTTCTCCTCCCGATCTTGCCATTGATCGAATTTTAATCCCAACGGGTCATGACAGTTATGCACACTAAGGCTAATTACTTGAATTTTGGACCTAAATACTAATCAAGATCCGTTCAAGCAAACATCTTGATTACATTAATTGAGGTTGATTCTGAATGCCTCAACAAGTCTTCTTTTCCACATCTTAGGAAAGAGCCAAACACGTGAATTTCTGTCCATAGGCTCCTTCTCTCAGAAAAGGGACTCACTCCCGTAAAAGCCTATGTGTGTCTACTCATGTGAGCAAATGTGATATGCTCTTTATCTGTGTCAAAGTTAACTTTGCTTCTGTCCATGTCAAGAGTCAACTAGGCCACTCTTAAAGAGGGAGGGTGGAGAAAACTTGGAAAGAAGGAAAGTGCTATGGTTGGACAATCAAGGGAGAGAAACCCGAAGAGTGATTCCCAGAAAGGTAAAACATTGGGGCTGCCAAACCACGGTCGAGAAAACCGAGGATTAGTCTCTGGCAAGACATTACACTGGGGCTGACCAGCCATAATCTCGCAATGGAAGGACCGACGAAAAGTCATGCTTTGAGTAAAACAGTCTAAGTCAAATAAACCTTCTCATCTGTCAAAATTCCCTTGGAACACCCTGAAAATTTGGTCAAAAGGGTCAACCTTCTGTGTCAACCGTACGGATGGATTGTCCTTGTGAAATTTTTTCGTGTCAGCAGCCCATACCAAACTGCCTGCAAGTGAGACTCACTTTCACTTGTCAAACCCTGTCAAGGTATGTCCCAGTTGCACATAACTGAGTCTAAACACGTTCCGGGTCACAACATCGAAAGCATAAGTCTTCACGAGACCCAAGCCAGGCGTAAAATGAATTTACAAGGGGTTTAAACTCAATAAAGCAACAAGTTTTCATGACATATTGTTTTGCAAAAATAAGACAAAGACAAAAGGAAAATTGTTCAAAGACAGGTACAACTACTCAGAATCCGGGTCAGAATCAGGGGGCGGTAAATCGGACAGACCCGGCCCCCGAGTAAAATAAGTGCTAGGGTCAAAATGGAAGAGGGATTCTGCTAAGCTCATGTCCTCGCTGGTGGAAGGCTACAAGGAATGCCAGGCAGATTGGGAAGCAGTACCGGAACGGTCAACAGAAGAGGTCTCAGGTCGCTCCAAGGTCAGATGGGCGAAAGGATCCGGAGCGATCTCATGGGTACCGGAAGCCCGCAGAGAATCCCGGAGAGAGGAAGTATCCACAGCACTCATGGACTGACTGCGGACGAAGGAAGGAGGCAGCTCAACACTCGACGCCCTCTTACGAGGCCTCTCCTCACCGCTCACCGAACTCCGGCCTGGCACGAAGCCGTGTTCCCTCTGAGTCCCCTTGTGAGAACGACCTGTAAACTTTTTGAACCACTTTTTAGCCCGCCCCATGAAGGTAGGCCGCCGCAGCAATGCTCGTCCCGCAATCTGCACATAGAAATGGAAGAGTTCAGCAAAAGAGAATGAAAGGTGAGGACATGGGCGCGAGAATGGGAAAGAAAGCATACCGCGTCATCAGGAATGTCCTCAACAGGGGCTCCCCCTTCGGTAACGGACACGGCTACCATGTGAACCCAGCCATCGGTATAGATAAAAGAATAGTCCTACCACACCGGAGGAGCTACCCCAGAAGCCACCACCTGTGGCGATCTCAGCCTCGTGGCCACGAACCGTCCGTATGGCTCATCGGTAATCAAACCAATCGCATCTACCCCCACAAGATGCGGGTCCTCTCCCCGATCAACCACAAACATGGCCTCAGGTGGGTCCACCGGTACCCTCTGCATGAGCCCCAGTCCATGCTGCCAAAGCACCCTCTCGCCTAAATAAAAGGCCTCCCCTCGGAAACCCACCAACAGCCTCCTCTGCCGGGTCACCCTCAGAGCCTCGCTCGTGTCAAAGCCCACCTCCTGCCCCTCGTACCGAGACCAAAGGAAAAGGTTGAGCTCCGCTGGCATGACACCCCTCAAAACTGCCTTCACATCGGCATAACAAACAGAGACACGTCCCTTGGACCCCCTTTTCTCCCTAGCTTCCCTAGCCCAGCAGGTCATGGTCGGAAAAACCAGGTCTCAGTCAACGGCCAGTCTCCATGGATAGCTACCGAAAACCTCGTAGTACCAAGCCTGAAAGGAGACACATAAGAAGTGCCATCAGTGCAAAAGATGAGGTAAAAGGACCAATAAGACAGAGGCAGAAAAGAAAAGGATACCTCGAGAACGAATTGGAAGCAAGCCAGAGACTTGCTCGCCCTTCGGCTATATTTATCGAGCTCCATGTACATCTCGGCCAGACCTGCTTCTCCCCAAGCAATATCCCTGATGGCCTCGGGAGTGGTGAGTGACCCAAGAAGGGGAAACATGCACGTTGTGTCAGCATTGGCAAAAATGGTGTTGCCAAGGAGGAGCCACACGTAGGAGCACCCAAGCTGCTCAGCTGTGATCCGACCCGCCCAATACTCTGGGATGTTGGCCCGAATGACCCTCTCAACGTTCTGAACCAGGATGCCCAAACCCTTGGTGGGGCCCGAGAATCCGACGAGTGCCTGGATCTCCCACTCAGACATTCTATCCCTCCAAATGACTGGATGTCCGTCAAAGGAAAGCCCAGTGATGGCAGTAAAATCAACCGGGGTCACAGTTACCTCCCCCCAACTCAAGTGGAAAGTGTGGGTTGTATCCCACCAGTACTCACCAAGGGCATTGAGAAGCCCCATACTCTTGTTGGTATTCACCAACCGGCCCACGGCCTCGATGAAAGGCACCAATCCTGTGCGTGCCACCCACTCCCTGGGACCAGGGATACCATCAACGGACTCAGGCATAGCTTCCCACAAAGAGAAGCAAGCATCCGGCGACCCTCGAGATTTGGGATCACCGCCCTGCAGGTAAACACAGCAAAGGTATGAATAGCATAGTTTACAGATACCAATGCTCGTAATGATTGCATAAGGAAAAAGAATAACAAATAGGAGAAAGGTTTCGGTCCCCTTTTAATTTGCATAAGTCATTTTAAGGGCCATTTTTGGAGAAAAGTTCCCGTCCCCTTTAACAATGCATAAGTCATTTTCAAGGGTCATATTCGGAGAAATTATCACTTTGGTCTCAACAATCATATACCCGTCCCACGAACATGCAACAACTTGTCCTAGAAGATGCTAGCATGCACCTAGTTGCGCCAAAATGACTAGTCAAGCCTAAGGTACAAGTATTTTATGCATAGGCCGCGGACAACATACTTTGATTTTGGGGAGTATAGCTAGGCATGTCCAAATGAGGCTACGAGCACATACCCACGTCCCAAATGGTCCCAATGACACAAAAATGGGGTCAATTTCACGAAATTGTGTCAAGAAATGCAAAAATCTCAAATGGCATGGACAAGAACCCTAGGCCTAGGAAAGACGTACAAGACCCAAATCTGAGTGGGAAGAGCTTAAGAATGCTTACCCCGTCACCATGGCACTAGTGAACGGTGGGAGACTTGTAGAAACCCGCTCCCTCATCCCGAAGATTAACAGTGTAGCCTCGAAAATTTCGAGCCATGTCTAGCCTCTTCTCCGCCCCTCTAGGGTAGCCCGCGCGTGCCCGACCCGCCATGGTTGATCCTTGAACAATTAGAGCAAGGAAATTTGCGAGTAGATGGAGTTTCCCTCTCAATTTCGCCTGTCTCCTATCGTTTCTTTCAACTGAGTTTTGAAAAATAGGTGAGACCATCCGTATGGCTGCTGTGTTTTGAAAAAGAAAGAGATGACCTCCACATCCGTACGGATGGTTTGGGCGAGGAAAAATCTCAGCCTAAAATTACCCTTGTGCCCCTCGCACCTTGAACAAGATTTCCCAGAGTCTGGAAATGCCCTCCTTGGCTCATGCAACTTGAATCGAACCTAGAACTTTTAGCTTCCCAAAAATCCGGCAGTCCCAGCGACGTAAGCCCAGCTTTGTGAAATCAAACATCCGGCAGTCCCAGCGACGTAAGCCCAGCTTTGTGAAATCAAACATCAGGCAGTCTTAACGACGTAAGCCCAGCTTTGTGAAATAAATTATTGGTCGTCCCTGACGTAAGCCCAGTTAAATGTCCAAATTTGGCCGTCCCTGACGTAAGCCCAGTTAAATGTCCAAGTTTGGCCGTCCCTGACGTAAGCCCAGTTAAAAAATTTGTCATTGGCCGTCCCCGACGTAAGCCCAGTTAAATATCCAAAATTGGCCGTCCTTGACGTAAGCCCAGTTAAGTTGTTTGTCAAAAATTGGCCGTCCCTGACGTAAGCCCAGTTAAATGTCCAAAATTGGCCGTCCTTGACATAAGCCCAGTTAAGTTGTTTGTCCAAAATTGGCCGTCCCTGACGTAAGCCCAGTTAAAAATTTGTCATTGGCCGTCCCTGACGTAAGCCCAGTTAAATGTCCAAAATTGGCCGTCCCTGATGTAAGCCCAGTTAAATGTCCAAATTTGGCCGTCCCCGACGTAAGCCCAGTTAAATATCCAAAATTGGCCGTCCTTGACGTAAGCCCAGTTAAGTTGTTTGTCAAAAATTGGCCGTCCCTGATGTAAGCCCAGTTAAATGTCCAAATTTGGCCGTCCCTGACGTAAGCCCAGTTAAATGTCCAAGTTTGGCCGTCCCTGAAGTAAGCCCAGTTAAAAAATTTGTCATTGGCCGTCCCCGACGTAAGCCCAGTTAAATATCCAAAATTGGCCGTCCTTGACGTAAGCCCAGTTAAGTTGTTTGTCAAAAATTGGCCGTCCCTGACGTAAGCCTAGTTAAATATCCAAAATTGGCTGTCCTTGACGTAATCCCAGTTAAGTTGTTTGTCTAAAATTGGCCGTCCCTGACGTAAGCCCAGTTAAAAATTTGTCATTGGCCGTCCCTGACGTAAGCCCAGTTAAATGTCCAAAATTGGCCGTCCCTGACGTAAGCCCAGTTAAATGTCCAAATTTGGCCGTCCTTGACGTAAGCCCAGTTAAGTTGTTTGTCAAAATTTGGCCGTCCTTGACGTAAGCCCAGTTAAGTTGTTTGTTAAATGTTTGGCCGTCCCTGACGTAAGCCCAGTTAAATGTCCAAATTTAGCCGTCCCTGACGTAAGCCCAGTTAAAAAAATTGTCATTGGCCGTCCTCGATGTAAGCCCAGTTAAATATCCAAAATTGGCCGTCCTTGACGTAAGCCCAGTTAAGTTGTTTGTCAAAATTTGACCGTCCCTGACGTAAGCCCAGTTAAATATTTGTCATGCCCGTCCCCGACGTAAGCCCATTAGCTATGACTTAGAATAGTCATTATAGGCTAGAGCCTTTGTCCCGGCAGTCCTTAGAGGGACGTAAGACCAGTTTCCCGTCAATCTCCCCAAAGATGGAGTTGACCCCGGTCAAGCTTGGACTTAGAATAGTCACCATAGGCCGTCCCCGACGTAAGCCCAGTAAAAACCTGTCCCGTGTGAGTCAAGTTAACCATATCCCCAGCAAGTCAACCCTCTCCCATAGAGCCAAGTTGACCATGTCTCGCCTCTGACCCCTTGGTGTCATGCCCAAATGCCTTAGCCTCTGACCCCTTGGTGTCATGCCCAAATGCCTTAGCCTCTGACCCCTTGGTGTCATGCCCAAATGTCTCGCCTCTGACCCCTTGGTGTCATGCCCAAATGTCTCGCCTCTGACCCCTTGGTGTCATGCCCAAATGCCTTAGCCTCTGACCCCTTGGTGTCATGCCCAAATGCCTTAGCCTCTGACCCCTTTGTGTCATGCCCAAATGCCTTAGCCTCTGACCCCTTGGTGTCATGCCCAAATGCCTTAGCCTCTGACCCCTTGGTGTCATGCCCAAATGTCTCGCCTCTGACCCCTTGGTGTCATGCCCAAAATGCCTTAGCCTATGACCCCTTGGTGTCATGCCCAAATGCCTTAGCCTCTTATCCCTTGGTGTCATGCCCAAATGCCTTAGCCTCTGACCCCTTGGTGTCATGCCCAAATGTCTCGCCTCTGACCCCTTGGTGTTATGCCCAAATGTCTAGCCTCTGACCCCTTGGTGTCATGCCCAAAATGCCTTAGCCTCTGACCCCTTGGTGTCATGCCCAAATGCCTTAGCCTCTGACCCCTTGGTGTCATGCCCAAATGCCTTTGCCTCTGACCGAATGAATGTCATGCCCGAATCCTCGCCTCTGACCGAGTGAGTGTCATGCCCGTGTCCCCGCCTCTGACCAAACGAGCGTCATGCCCAAATGCCTTAGCCTCTGACCCCTTGGTGTCATGCCCAAATGCCTTCGCCTCTGACCGAATGAGTGTCATGCCCGAACCTTCGCCTCTGACCGAATGAGTGTCATGCCCGAGTTTCCCACCCGACCTCGACGGTCGTCTATAGGTTTGAGTAGCCTTAAATCTCTTACCCCGAACTACGTTAGGCTTGATTCCCCGCGAACGGGATACGTAGGAATCCTATACTACTAGGACCAGCCATGCAACCAAAATCGGTTAAAGCCGTCGTCCCGTCAGATTGGGATGCTTATTTTTATCGACAACCCCGCTCCTTCGAAGTGACGTTGCCGAGGGGCTATGTAAGTACCCCAATCTGAAACTGACCTATCTTAGAGGTAGCCTTAGCACCGTTTCAGGGATAAGCTGATAGGCCAGGACCTCCCTAGGATAAACTATAAATTCCAGGACTACTCTGGTATAAAATCGGAAAAATCCAGAAGCTCGCCAGGCTGAGCCGTACGGATGATTTGGGAACTAGAGGGGCCTAGCCGTACGGCTGGTTTGGGCGCCCTCAGTCCCTATAAATAGAACCCCTTGCTGATCATTTCAGGGGGGGGGGAGAAATACACATTAGAAAGGTCACTCTGCTGGAATTGCCACAGAGAAAGAGTGAGAGTGATCACATACAAAAAAGGAGAGAAGAAAGGAAGATTGGCCTTAACCATCATAGGTAAAGCCACCTCCCCCCTCCTTTCTCTTCATCTTACTCCTATTTTATTTCTTGTATCTTGGTTATACATGTATTTACTATTCATTCATGCAAAGACTTGTCCATTTCAAGCACCTTTTGTTTCTTGCAAGACTTGTCCATTATCAAGCACTATATATATCTATCTATTACATTACTATCTTGTCCAAGCTATGAGAAGTTCAAAGGTGCCCTCCGTACCTTGTATGAAAGAGGTTCTAAACCTAGACACTCATAGACTTGTTGATTGTCATTTATATTCTTTATTTATTTAAATGTTGTGCTTGTTTGGCCATGATAATCATGAGGATGGTGGAACCTTAGTGTCCATAAATTTCCTCTTTGATTTAGCCTCAAAATCCCACTTTTGGGTCATAAAGATCCAATCTTTATGTGTTATTTTGACTCTTGGAAGGATTTTAAGTCATAAGATGTCATCTTGGTGATAAAGTTCCAATCTTTATTCACCAAATGACCAACTTTGGTCCAAAGGGGACATTCATCAACTCTCTTGATTTTCTCCTATGATTGCTCATGATCACACCCAAATACTTGTCTTTGGGGACCAAGTGATGATCATTTAGCATAGGAATGATGTTATAAAACTTGTAAAATGATTTCTTGCAAACTGGGTTCACAAACAGTCTGTCCAGCTTCAGACATAATACCCTCTTTCTGTTCTGAACTGGACTGTTCATGAGCAAACTGTAAAACCCCAGGATCACCTCCTCCAGCCGTACGGCTACTTTAGGTAGAAGGGCAAAATTGTCTGTTTTGCCCTCTGACCTTTATCTTATCACTCAAGGCCCCCTTTTCAGCTGAGTTTCTCAAATAAAATCAATAACAGAATGTTTTCCGTTAAATACACACACACACATATGCACATTTTAACTAACTTAGGGAGACTCGGCTTTGTCCGAGGCAACTTGAGAGGACGTAAAAACTCCTCCCAAGTTGTAACCTGACCTCCGAACCTTTGAACTCAAACCTTTGTCATTTTGTTGGGTTTAAAATTAACAAAATGTGGCGACTCCGTTAAATTTGACCGGTTCCCGTGTTTGGCATTTTGTCCTCGTGCGAACCTCGCGTGTTTCGCCCCCGAGGATAGGATCCTTACACCACTGCATGAGGACTTTCAGTTCTTCCCTTAGTCGGATCTGGTGCTGGCATGGGTCGGTCAGGCCCAGGAGTTTACTACCTCCCGCTGTTTTTTAACGGGGTTGACTGGGGATGCCATGTACCTTGGCGAGAGAGTGTGGAGGTAGCATAGCAGACATCCTGCGATATGGGTCCCGAGCGAACCTCCGGGGGACATGCTGTATCCGGCTATGCTGAGGAGGAATGGTGACTACCGGGCCAGGACTCCGGCCCATTTATACCAGAGTGGGGCCGACTATGCGTGGTTTGTGGAGCACGTGCTGGTGAGTCCACTTGTATTGGCGAGGAGGCAGGCTGGTGCCTATCTGGCTAGCTCGAGTAGAGGGGCTAGACATGGTATGGACATGCCGCGGTTCTCAGATTCCATTAGGATGCAGCGGGACGGCATTGAGGTGGATTTTGATCTGACTCCGACTGAGGCTGATGAGGTCACTGGGGCCCAACTTCCTCCGCTTGGAGCTAAGATATGATATCTTTTGCTTATTATTTCTGTCTTGCACACACTTTTTAGACTTGTATCTGAACTGTGCTTATCTGTCCCAGGTGACTCGGGAGGCTTATATCCGCTCTGTCCATCGGGACAATATTTTTGAGAGGCTATTTCGGATCTTGGCTGCTACTTGCACCTGCTGTCAGGATGATGTGGTACTGCCTCAGCGTAGAGAGAGGTCCCCCATGGAGGCTGAGAGTTCGAGGTCTGTCCGGAGTAGGAGCTCGGGAGCTGGTGGGTCCCGCCGTACGGAGCAGGGTGGAGAGGATGATGATGTGGACATCGAGGATTCTGACTCGGACTAGATGTAGTCCTTTTATTTCCTGCATTTTGTTAGAGAGAGAGGAGAGGAACATACAAACATATTTATGTACAAATTTTTTTTGTTTGTAATTAATTAGTATTTTATTTACATGTTTTTTACATTTAGTACAATGCATGAGCCCTAGGGGTAAGATGGGGATTACACACTATCAGGTAGTTTCACCCTCTTTATCGGATCTCTTTTGTGACTTGCGACCTTCAAAATGTCTGAGATGGGTCTATTCCGGCGTTTGATAGGGACGGACTTACACATCTGTACGGAATGGCTTATGTGGCCGTGTGGCCAACCATGGGGAAGGACTGGCCGCGCGGCTAATCCCTGGTCTGACACGATTTTTGTCAGGTTTTTCCTTGTACGATCAGGACTTAAACTCCCTACCCTATTTAATCAGCAGTCTCGTAGAGAGACGAGGCGGTCAGCCATTTTTCTTCCTTTTGCTCTAGATTTCAATCCTTCCATGCCTTTCTGATGGATAGACACCCTAGGATTTCTGAGGAGAGACAACGATACTTCATCAAGAGTTTGAAGATCTGGGTTAGGAAGCTTTCGAGGATAACTCGTGCAAACTTTGATAGGAGATTCGGAATTAAGTGCCTTTGGTCCCTGTATAGGGTTAAGTCTGACGAGAACCTGATTCGTTCTGCTATCAAGTTCTGGGATAATGAGAATCATGTCTTCAACTTTTCTTACAATGAAATCACCCCCACATATGAAGAATTTGTGGCTCTCTGCGGTGCGAGTGTGACGGATAGGGTAGCCATGCCACAGTACCAAGTGCCTCTAGAACTTCGGGTTTCCCAACTGCTGTGGGTTTCTGTTGAAGATACTAGGGGCTTGCTGTTGGATGGTGGCGTTGACCTTTGTGGGCTTCCCATCAGGTTTATTAATAGCACGGTGGAATCTGACACGGCTCTAGATTGTCTAGCACTTTGTCTATTTGCCTCGATATTATTTCCACCTTACGTAGGAGTAGCTACCATGGGTTGTCTTGACATGGTGGACCAGGCTCGGGCCAATCGCAGTATTGTTCCTTGTTTGCTGGGGGAGACTTTGCATGGTATTGGAGAGTTGGCCTCGGGAGCTCGAAAGATGACCAGAGGAAGTACCCGACTGTTAACTTTGTGGTTGCAGGAGAGATTACGAGTTTTGGCGGATCCTGTTGGGCAGGTGTCACCTTGGGTTTGCCAGAGTAGGCGAGTGAGACAGCCATTTGTGGGAATGACTCGGCCTGCATGGGTGACATTTATGGCGCAGATGGGTACGGCTCAGATCAAGTGGATGGTACCTCATTGGGGGGTTATTAGAGCACGGTGGGCTCAGAGCGGAGTTTGCATGATTCGGGTCCGTGCCTTTGATGAGACTACTTACTACTATGCAGTACGGGGGTGCCGTCAGTACGGGATGCCTCAAATTATACCCTCTTCTTGGGATGAGACTTGTATCCGGGTTAATGCCAGGATAATCTCTATAAATGCTGGGGTTGCAGTGCTCTTGGAGCGGTGCTGGTCTTATGCTCTCATGCCCAACGCTCTTTGTATACAGCAACCACGTGACATACTTCTGTTTCGAGAATACTTGGACTGGTACCAGACGACCTTAGGTAATATGGGACAGACTCTGAGACGATTGAGACGTAGGGTGGTGGTCCCTTATGTCTCGAGCAGACGCTTGAGGGAGGATGAGAATGTTCAACGGGAAGTGGAGACTGAGTTGGCTCAGCTAGCACCTACTGAGAGGAAAAGAAAGAGAGAAGGCCCAACAGGGGTGACTCAGTTAAGGAATGACTTATTTGCGGATCCTACTAGACAGGCTAGACGCGGACGAAGAGACAAGAAACCAAAGGAATAAGAAGAGGAGGAGTGACTCCGAGTATCCAACCACAGTCGCTGCAGACACATAGTTTAGATTTTAGTTTGTTTTAGTTTATTTAAATTTCACAGCAGGTTATTTATTCGCAGGTTCTTTCGAGCTTAGACTCATCAAATAAATGTTAACATGTAGTGACTTGTGGAAATAGAGATTTTGCTTTAGTTATAAACAGATTGTTTGCTTTATTTGAATTTTGCTCAAACCAGATTTGGATTTTTATTTATTTTTTAGACCGCACCTTTGAAGGCTGCCTACGTTCCCCTTTTACAAGTAGGTCTAAGGGGCTCAGGTCACCGTAGTTCATTTCTGATTATAGAAAGGGAAGATAAAAGAGGGGAAGTAAAGAGAGTAATAGTAATTTTTTTTACAAAGGGGACGGCCGTTGTAGAAGACCGTTTGATAGAGAGTACCGCTGATGGAGGGTACCGCTTGTGGAGAAGGACCGTAGTGGTCAGTTGTAGTAGTGGCAGAGATTGTAAACCTTAACTGGGAGGAGGCCATCGTCGTCCGTGTACACCCAATATTCGTTTTGATTGGTCAAGCGATCTGTCTCGATGAGTAGTCGGACCTCTTCTTTCAACTCTTGACAGTCGTCCGTACTATGTCCTTCATTCTGGTGGTAAGAACACATTCTGTTTGGTTCAGAAATCTGTTGTGTCGGAGTAAGACCAAATTCTTGCATTGTCTGTAGTTTACCAATTTTCTTCAGTGCTTTAAACATGAGGCCCAATGGTAAATCCGAGCTTGTGCAATGTCGGAAAATGATGGGGGCTCCATTCTGTGACTCGAACCTCCCGTGCGTCGGTCGTAGGGACGGGGTATTTGCTAAGTGGCTCGTTAGTTGAGTTAGAGCCAACTCACACTTCTGATTCCAAACTTCTCCTGAGCAATTCTGTAATTCTTTGAGGACCGGGTCTCCTGCCGTTGTGAGGCGGCTGATGTAGCGTAGTAGACCTATGAGTTTGATCCTTTGACTTTCTTGGCGAAGGGATGACATCGTTATCAGCTGTCTGATCTTATCGGGGTCAGCCTCGAACTTCTTTCCCAATCTGTACCCTAGAGCTTTTGTCTGAATAGTACCAAATCTGCATTTCGACGGATCTGTATCTGATGGTGATCTTGTTGGCATGTGGTGAGAGATACCAATGTCTTTCCATTCTAGGAATCTGTCGGCGTGACAATAAGTTCCCCATGGGGCGTGAAAGAGTAACTTCTCGTCTGTCTGTACTGCGGCGGGTATCCGATTTTTACCGGGGAAACTTTTGAGGAACGATCGAACATCTCTATCTTCGGCAGCTTCTAACAGTGCGTTTAAGTCAAATGGCGGGAACCTGTGCTTGGGGCTCAATTCGTTGAGACTCATGATGTCTAAGTGAATCGTCACCTTCCTTTTGTACTTATTTGTAGAGATGATGTTGAGTAACCACCTCGGCCAGTATGTAAATTTGATGAAGACTCTCTGTAGCAGCTTTTCGATTTTCATGGCCATTCGAGGTGACAAACCGGGCTTGACTGGCGGCAGTACTTGCTTTACTAACCTAATATCTGATGTTTCCATCAGTTCCCATCCTCTGTCCGGCGAGTCGTCACAGGACCATGCAAATATGTCTTCATATTCTTTGAGTAGCTTGATCAGCGCTTCCTGCTCTTTGCCTTGAAAAAAGCTCCCAATCTGAGTCCACTTCGGCTTGTCTTGTCTTCCCAAATTGACACATGTTAACACCTCATCGGCAGCTTGGGCTCGGTTTTCCCATTGATTTATAACCTTCTATGAGATTTCTTGTATGTATTTGTCATTTAGTTCGTTTGTGTCTGCCTCTTTTAATGAATCGTTATTAACTATTTGTGTATCATTAGATTGCTTAGTTAATTTATCATTTATAAGAGTGGCTACAGCGGGATACTCGGAAAGGTCGAGATTTTCACTTAATGCACGGGGAAAGACAGTGTTTGCGATTACATTGTAGTCTTTTGACTTGAGGTCTTTAGACTTAGACGGAGACACGAACTCATAAGTGAGAAAGGGGGACCTAACTGAACTAGGGGGAATTGACCCTCTAGGGGTGAGCTGACCAGCCCCAGATTCTCGATAGTAGTAGTCACAGGTCCGTATTCAATAACAGCCACAGTGTCATCTTCTAGGCTCAAGTGTTGAAACAAATCTTGGCCGTCCCATGGCTCCGCTTCCTTGGCTTCACCCACTAAAGGTTCATCGAGAGACACGAACTCTGTATCATAAGTCATGTCTTTGTTCACCTTGATGCAGTACTTGTTCTGGATGGTAGTAACTCTGCCAGTGGTCTTTCGAGGTTCCATGTACTTTAGCTCTAGATAGACGTGTCCATGCCGGTTAACCGCCGGTTAGCCGGTTATAACCGCCGGTTAATTTTACCGGTAATCCCTAACCGTGGAGTAACCTTCTAACCGCCACATCCGGTTACGGTTATCCGGTTAACGGTTAAACCGGTTAAGCCGGTTTTGCCGGTTAACCCGGTTATGAGACTTTTTCAATTATTTATTTATTTTTATTTTAAAAAGAAACAGTTTTTTAGGATTTTGTTAGAAAACTGACTAAAAATCATTAAGAAACTAACTGAAAATGAAAAAAAAACACCAATTTTGTTAGAAATCTAACTGAAATCGTTAAAAAACTGACTGAAATTGTTAAAAAAACTGACTGTAATTCTTAAAACTAACTCGAAAATGGTAAGAAACTGACGGTTAGTATAGACGGTTGAACCGGCGGTTAGCTTCCCGGTTATAACCGCCGGTTGACGGTTATCAAAATGGACTAACCTTAACCGAACCTTGAAAATACGGTTGACGGTTGAGACGGTTCACGGTTAACCGGTTAGCCGGTTTTGACCGGTTTTGACCGGTTAAAAAACCTCCGGTTAGCCGGTTCCGGTTAGATTTTGGACACGTCTAGCTCTAGATTAGCCTGGTCAACCTCGACATATCTGAAGATTTCAAAGCCCTTTTGTAGTTTTCCATTGTGGTCGAACCATGGCTCTGTGAACTCGAAGTTTGAATACTCTTCACCTTCTTTAACATAGTAACTGTTGAGGGAAAGGTGGTAAGGCTTCATGTCTGACTTCTTGTAAGGGAGTTACTTCTTCTTGAGTACCTCTATCTGTTTCTGCTCTGCTTTATCAGTGGGAGTACGTACGTACCCTAGCCCGAACAGGCCTCTGTGGTCTACCTCCTCTGTTAGCTTTGTGGGTCCTTGTAAGTGCTTGCCTAGCCCCAGCCCCGGTATGAAGCCCATGTTTCGAAGTATCTTGTAGACGGGTTGCACTTTGTCAGAAGTTCTGGTGAGATCGTCCTCACATATCTGATCTTGTGCCACTATTTCGAACCCGCTGAAGAGTCGGCGGTCTTCCTCATGCTGAATCTGTAATACAGGTACTCCTTTCGTGTCAGTGCCTTGTGCTGTTACTAGGTCACTGTAGATAACTGTCACTTCATTTCCTGATTGGAATTTAACACACTGATGCAAGGAGGACGGAACGGAATTAGATTTGTGGAGCCAGGGGCGTCCTAGAAGGATGGTGAAGGAGGATAGTATGTCGATTACTTGGAAATCCGTAGACAGAGTTTGCGTCCCCACGGAAATGGGTAGAGTAACAATTTCCAACACTAATATGCATGTGGAGTCATAAGCCTTGATTGTCTGCTTGAAGGGTCTTAGAGTGGTTGCATCTATACCCACTACATCCATCATTTGTGACGGTAGTACATTGATGGCAGATCCGTTGTCCACAAAGGCCCGGGGAATTTTCTTCCCACTGATTTCGACTGTGATGTGCAGAGGTTCATTATGATCAATGCCAAATAGAGGTTCATCGAGCTCTGAAAAGGTGATGTCCCGAAGTGAATGTTGCTGATCATTTATGTGACATTCTCGGGAGTGGTGTCTGATAGGACCATAGTGGCTGCCAAGTTCTTCTGCAGCATCTGGCGGTGAGCTAGAGATGAGGTGAGTAAAGACCACAAGGAGATGTGAGCTTGGGTTTGTTTAAGCTGCGTGAGGATGGGATCCTCCTTCTCAAGGTCGGTTTGCTCTGACTCCTTATTGAAGACCTTCTTTGTACCTGTTAGTACCCGATCTGAAAATGAGTTTCTTAGGGCTTTCCCAAATATACAAGGACTTTATAGGAATTAGAAACCTTGCAAAGACTTGTCCCGGATTCCTAAAATATGTCTCATTATTCTAGAACACCCTAAATATGGTCAAAATATGGTTTCCTTAAACCATGCAGAAACCCTAGCTTAGGAATCACGTTAGCCCGCAACCTTGGCCACGCGGCCAACATTGTCACCGTCTTCAATCATGGCCAGGCGGCCAATCTTGCTCCGGATGATCCTGACCGTCAGATCTTCCCCTCAGTTTACTATATAAATCCATTCCATCCCATTGGTTAAAGATCCCGAGTTTGAGAGTCTTAAATCCGATTTTGAGAGTTCTTAAACATTATTTTGCTCCCTAATTAAGCATTCAAACACTCAAGGAGATCAATGTTTATTTCTTGCCAACATAGGTAAGTTTTCTAACTTTTTCCTTCATGTTCTTGCATCATTTTTAATGTAGATCTTTTATATTCATGTTCTTACATGTTTATTCATAGTTTCTTCATATGGTTTGCATGTTCATTCATATGTTCATAATATGTTCTTCGCATGTTCTTCGTGTTCACAGATTAAAACCTTATTTATGCTATATTTAGGGTTGCGATCTTCATAATTACATGTTATTTCATAGCCGATGATGATCTAGGGTTCATCAACCCAAGGAGGATCTAGGAACTACTTCTAAACCCTAAACTTTAGGTAAATTCCCCCCTCATTATGCATGATCCCGATTCTCCTGCCTATTCTAAATTCTTCTCGAACTACGCTGACCTGAGCTTCTCATATTGAGAGGAACGTAGGCAATCTTCGGATCCGGTCTCAATCACTAACACACTACATACACCGCATCATGATAGAAAGACCGATCAATTCGGGCAATAGGAGTGATAACGTAAATATTCTTCTCTTGTTGTAATTTGACCCCCGAACCCACTAAAATGTTTTTTCCAATGTTTTGGCTATAATTAAAACGGCGTGGCGACTCTCATAAATTTTATGTCGTTATGAATATTCCCTTTTGTAAATAATAATAATCACAAGATACTTCCCATGCGTCGCTTCATCGGAAAGGGGTATTCACAGTGGCGAATCTGCTGGGGACTGCTTTGAAACTTTTTCAAACTTAGTGGGTCTAACTTTCGTCACATCATGATGCTTGCCATGTTTACACATGCACACACCTGCCATGTTTACACATGCACAC
The DNA here is from genome assembly GCA_026119855.1 of Campanula takesimana. NCBI lineage: Eukaryota > Viridiplantae > Streptophyta > Magnoliopsida > Asterales > Campanulaceae > Campanula > Campanula takesimana. Next base: position 370,644 of record JAOWBW010000817.1, on the reverse strand, counting down.
TTGCCATGTTTTCACGTGCCCCCTACAGTTAAGCCATGTTTACACATGCACCCGCGCACTCCGCCATGTTAATACTTGTACCTTGTACCTTGTACCATGTACCCTTGTTATCTTCGCTTTAGTATTAGGGTCAAACAAAACTCTGCTATGCTCCCTTGTACATTATTCTCTCTCTCTCTCTCTCTCTCTCTCTCTCTCTCTCTCTCTCTCTCTCTCTCATGCATTGCATTTGCATCATCCTAACATTAAAAACTTCTCTCTTTTCTCCCTAAAAAAGAATTAGTTTTTACCACACACTACCACAGTCCGTGTCAGCACTGCACAGGTCCCCATTACCCGGAGTATTCGATGTGCAGGAATTTGTGCACTACTGTCGCACTCTTTTCGAGTCACTCGTCTATTCCACTCACCGTATACGGTGGGAACCTTTTACCTAACCCATGTCAACCCACACTAGTGTAGTAACACACCTAGGTTTTGACCGGTTGGTTTGGCTAGCTTTTCCTTAATAGTCAATTAACGTGCTGTCCATGTCAGTCATCCCCAAGTCAATGATGAATCGAGATCTTTTGAGAGGAAGTGCACAAAAAATTGATTTCCCTACAAGGGACGTGCCATAGTAAGGTGAGTGTTTGTTGTCAAGATCTCCGCTCATCATTAACTTGTGTAGGATGTAACCTAGACACCACGATAAATGCCTTTAGGGAAGGGTTAGTTGTAGGATCCGATGGTTGGTGGAAGCCGCTTGCCCTATAGGACCCTCGCCCAAATTGTCCGTTTGGGGGTGTGCAATGCAGGTGAAAAACGATGGGTCTATAGACGTAGTGATGGCCTCCACTAATCGTAGTCTCCTAGCTAGTTGCGAAAAAGGGGTACCCCTTCCAACCAATTAAGATGTAAATAATGTATGCTTTTGTAAATTAAAATATACTTTGCATGAGCCTTCCCCCTCTCCTAAAAGCTTCATTGCCCTTCAACCTTTCAGCAAAGCAAGTTTGGATCCGTTCGGGTGGTCGACTACAACGTGAAGCATCTACTCCGTCCACGTTCTCAGTCTCGTCATCAGCAATGTCAACTCCCACTTCCTCTTCAGTCTCTGTCCCTCCTACTAGTGCCGCCGAGCTCAACACCGAGACCACTCTCAATAGTATTCCCCCAAGCCTCCAAAACTTCCTCGCCGGTCTCGAAGCCAAGATCAAGAATCTCGAGGAAAGCAACAAGATTTTGGAAGACCAGAACCAACTGTTGAAGGACCACATTCAGCAAAAGGGGACTAGGATGGTGCCCGATGGTAAGAATTTCATTTATGTCGAGGATGAAGAGGTCAATACCAACTGCCCCACCAATACCAATGCCACTGCCTTCCCACTCCCAAGCTACCGCAATGCTCCACCTCCTCTCTACACCCAACAAGGTTTCACTACCATGAGCAAAAACAAGGCTGTCTATGAACCTTCCCCTGAACTGCTTGGTGGCTACCTCTCTGCTAGCAAACTACCCGCACCCTCGTTGCCTCTGAGTATTGGGATGGCCGCTGCTACTACTTCCACTACTGCTCCCGTCATTCTGTCAGAATCTATCCCCGACATCTCCAATCACCCTGTGGTCACGGCCATGCAAGAGCAAATGCGCAAGTTGATCGAGACCGTGGATAAGCAAAGTGCACCGACTACCAAGACAATCAACCCTAGCCAAGTGGGGGCTCTCCCCAAAGATTTCAAGATGCCTAAAGTGGCGATGTTTCATGGTGACTCGTGTCCTTAGACTCATTTGGATAGTTAAGTGTTGGCCATGAGGGCTCGTGACTGCACCAACGAACAAATGGCTCGCGTATTCATAGCACTTTGGATGGTATAGCTCTGTGTTGGTTCTTGGGGCTGGAACCAGGCGAGAGGCAAACTTGGGATCAAATTAGTGTCGTTTTTTGTGAGAAGTATCAAGCTAACTTGGATTGGCATGTGAATCGAACGGATCTTGAGAACACTATGCAAAAGCCCGGCGAGGCTATTTATGATTTTTACAAGAGGTGGAATCATCGGTTGTGCGAGGTCCAATACCCACCAAAAGGAAAGGAACAGAAACAAATATTCTACAAATGTTTATTGCCTGAGATGAAAGCAGCCATCGGCAATGGTTATTTCCCTGACTTGCGGGAAATGGTTGACGCCGGAGTAAGGTACGAAGCAGGGTTCACTGGGATTGTGCCGCCAAAGGAAAGTCCAAAGACCAACAACAACAACTCCTTCCGCTACAAGGCTCCTACTGCGCCTGCGCCTCCTAGGGGTGGAAAGGAGGCCGTCGTCCAAGTGAATATGGTCCAAAATGAGGTCCCGCTAGATGTCCAAGCTGTAACAAGGAATGGGGCTCCACAACAGAGGGAGTATTTTGATGATTTTGTTATGCCCATGGGGAAGGTCTTTGACGTGTTAGTCAAGAGAGGTCTCATTAAGCCGCTAGAGAATTACCAACCCGCCAACCCAAGGACTGACTTAGATGCATCCAAATTCTGCAAATACCATAAGTACATTGGGCACATGACGGATGGGTGTATCCAATTGAAGCGCGTAGTTCAAGGGTTGATCAATGACAAGAAGATTGAGAAGCCGAAGGGTCCTAATGTGGTGAATAACCCCCTTCCTAATAATGGTGGGGTGAATATGGTGCAAACATGCGAGATCAGTATCCTAGAGCTCATGGATGCCTTTGACAAGATAGGGTTCACGATGGTGGATATCTTCATGGCATTGGTGACGTTAGAAATTCTCGAACCATTAGAAGGACACCTCCCCCGCCTTTGTTGCGATTTGTCAAAGTTTTGCCACTACCACAAGTGCACCGGTCACACTACCGAAGAATGCTTTGAACTCAAGAAAGCCGTGCAAGAGCTCATCCACAAGGGAGTTGTCGAAGACCCTAGAGATTATGTAGCTAGCAATGTACTCATGGTAGAACTCAGTGAGATCACTGATCCGGCCGAGCCTGTTGTGGCGGACTGTGATGAGATGGGTTGTATTTCAATGATTAATAATAAAGAACCTTCTTGCTACTTGTTGTCTTTAGAAGAACCAGTTAGTGAAGTCGAATCTCTAGAGGAAGAGAGTCCCAAACCCTCTCAACCTCTTTCTTGGGCCGAAATCTTCGAGGAGGCCGAAAGAACCGAAGTTTCGCCCCCTTGTCGTGACACGCCATTGTCTTTGGAGGATCTACGTGCAGAAGTTTGTCTCCTTACAAGATCCGGTCAAGTGTACCAATCCGATCCGAAAGGAGCAAAGAAAATCTTTGGGAAGGAACCCGAGCAAGCCGACCTCGAGAATGAAGACCCTATCCTCACCCAACTCAAACAGACCCAAGCCCGCATTTCGCTCTGGTCCTTACTCACCTCCTCTCTCGCCCATCGCCTCATGCTTGAGCAAAACCTCGCCGCTACTATGGTCCCGTCAAACACTACCCCAGAGAACGTCACGCACATGATTGGGAATATCCACTATGGAAACATCATCACTTTATCGGAGCTAGACAAGCCAGTGTTCGGAGTTGATCACAATGAACCCCTGTACATCACTGTGGAAGTGGATGGCAAGAAGATCCCTCGTGTATTCGTTGACAATGGTTCTGCTATTAACATCTTGCCGTCAAGGATGATGGATGTAGTCGGTGTCCATGGTGTGGACTTGAGCCCGTCTAAGCAAACAATCAAAGCTTATGACTCAACCTGTCGCGCGGTTATAGGCGTTGTCACCCTGCCCATCACAATCGGAACCAAAATCCTACCCACCGAATTCCATGTCATAGACATTCCCGCAACCTTCTCACTCCTGCTCGGACGGCCATGGTTACACCAGTCAGGTGCAGTTCCCTCCTCCTTGCACCAATGTGTGAAATTTCAATACGGTAATGAGGTGACAGTTGTCTACAGTGATTTAGTAACGGCCCAAAGGACGGACACCAAGGGCATTCCTGTTTTACAAATACAACATGGGGAAGAGAGCCGACTCTTCAATGGCTTCGAAATAGTCGCTCAGGCACAGATCTGCACCATCGACCTCACCAAAACAACGGATAAAGTGGCACCTGTTGTCAAGATACTGCGTAATATGGGCTTCATACCGGGGCTGGGGCTAGGTAAGTGCTTGCAAGGTCCCACAAGTCTGGTTAAAGAGATTGATCACCGAGGATTGTTCGGTCTTGGGTATACTCTCACTCCCGAAGACAAAGCAGAGTAGAAAAGGATAGAGTTCCTTAAGAAAGTGGGGCTTTCTCATAAAAAGCCTGAGATGCGACCATACCGCCTTTCCCTTAATAGTTACTTCGTTAAGGAGGGCGAGGAGTTTTGGTGTTTCGAGTTCGCAGAGCCATGGTTTGACCACACCGGTAAGTTGCAGAAAGGGTTCGAGATTTTCAGAGATGTGGAATTCGATCGGTCCAACATGAAGCTGACTTACATGGAATATGACAAAGCCACGGGCAGAGTTAGAACCATCAGGCATGAGTACTCCGCCAAGGTTGCAGATGACTTGGCAGATCAACTTGAAGCCGCAACCCTTGACAAGCCGACAGCAGAAACTGCAGAAGCGCCAAGAATGACTGAGACGTGGGACGGCCAATATCTGCTTCAGCATCTGGGTAATCTGGGGCTGGACGACGACATGGTAGCCGCTATTGGGGATGAATCAGAGAAGGACGTAGATCCGAGGACATTGGTGGTACCCATGGGGGACAAGCTTAAGAATTGGTGCATCATTGGGGGACCTATAGCTACTCTGGAATTTATGGTGGGGACATTGGGGCTTACTCCTTCTCCTGTCGCCACTCCTGTAGCATCTCCTGTCACTCACCTAAAATCCCCGTCCCCAGAGTCTAGTGTTTTACATTTTGAATTTGAGTCTTCCTCTAAGTCTGACGACATTACGTCCGAAGACTATGATCTTGTTGCAAACGCTATTTTTCCTTTTGCCATGAATGAAACCCTCGACCTTTCTGAGTATCCCTCTATAGTCACTCTTTTAACTGATAAATTGGCTAATAATCAAACTAATGATATACACTTAGTTAATAATGATTCATTAGAAGAGGCGGACACAGACACATTAAATGATGAATACATTAAAGAAATTTCAGAACAGGTTATTAATCAAAAAGAATCTCGAGCCCAAGCTGCCGATGAGGTGTTAACGTGCGTGAATTTGGGAACCGAAGCCGAGCCTAAGGAAACGCAGATTGGAAGCTTCTTCAGCGGAGCCGAAAGGGAAGCACTGATTGAGCTACTCAAAGAATATGTGGATGTGTTCGCATGGTCTTATAAAGACATGCCGGGGCTCGACAACTCGATCGTAGAGCACAGAATCCCGACAGCACCAGACGCTAAGCCAGTCAAACAGAAGCTGCGCCGCATTAAGCCGGAATGGTCTTTGCAAGTGAAGGAAGAGATTGAGAAGCTACTCCGTGTGGGTTTCATCAGGGTGATCGAGTATCCAAGTTGGTTATCAAATTTGGTGACTGTCAGAAAATCCAATGGTAAAGTCAGAGTGTGTGTGGATTTTTGGGATCTCAACAAAGATACGCTGAAGGATGACTTCCCCCTGCCAAATATCGACATGTTGGTGGACGCGACCGCCCATTATGAGGTCAAGTCGTTTGTTGATGGGTTTGCCGGCTATAACCAGATCAAGATGGCTGAGGAGGACCAAGAGAAAACAGCTTTCACCACCCCATGGGGGACTTTTTGCTATACTGTCATGCCGTTTGGGCTAAGGAACGCTGGGGCTACCTACCAACGGGCAGTTACGACTTTATTCCACGATATGATCCACAAGGAGATCGAGGTGTACGTGGATGACATGATTATACATTCAAAAGGGTCTGGTGGCCAATACTTGATAGATCTCAGAAAATTCTTCAACAGGTTGAGAGAGCACGCCATGCGTTTGAACCCGGCGAAATGCACCTTTGGAGTTCGTAGAGGGAAAGTATTGGGTTACATGGTCACCGATAATGGGATCGAAGCCGACCCAAGGAAGATTCAAGCCATCCTGGAGATGAAGCCGCCCCGTACCGAGATGGAGATAAAAGGATTCATGGGACGCCTGCAATACATCAGTCGGTTTATCAATCAGCTGACCACCATCTGCGAACCAATTTTTAAACTGATGAAGAAAACAGCCAATGTGGAGTGGGATTATGACTGCCAGATAGCCTTCGAGAGGATCAAACAGTATTTGGTGAATACCCCAATCCTGCGCCCGCCGCATAAGGAGAAGCCGTTGCTACTATACTTAACTGTGACAGACACCGCCGTCGGAGCCATGTTAGCGCAAGAAGCCAAAGATTCCCGGATTGAGAATGCAGTTTACTTTGTCAGCCGAAAGTTACAAGGTAGTGAGCTTAATTACTCTGTGCTCGAGAAGACCTGCGTAGGCCTAGTATGGGTGGTGACGAAGCTCAAGCACTACATGGTATCCCATCCGATCTTACTAGTCTCGAAAATGGATCCTATCAAGTATCTGTTTGATAAACCCTCCCTTTCTATGAGACTCGCTAAATGGTCAGTGTTCTTGGGAGAGTTCGACATTACTTATGTACCGTGGAAGGCAATCAAAGGGAGGGCAATGGCCGATCAGCTCGCAGACTCTCCAAGCACCGAGACAAGGGGACCCGACCCCGAGTTCCCGGACGACGACATTTTCGCGATTGAGGTCGCAGAAAGGTGGCAACTATTCTTTGACGGGGCTGCAAACAAACGAGGGAATGGAGTCGGACTCCTACTTATTGATCCCAAAGATGAACACACTCCCATAGCCATCAAGCTGAACTTTTCAACAACCAACAACGCCGCTGAGTATGAGGCATGTATAGCCGGACTGGAAGCCTCCCTAGAACGCAACGTGAAAGAGTTAGAAGTATATGGAGACTCTGCTTTGATTATTAACCAAACGGCGAAGAAATGGAAAACTATTGATCCTTGCCTGCAGCGGTACCAAGGTTACGTGGATGAGTTGATAACACAGTTCAAAGAAGTCACCTTCCATTTCCTGCCACGAGACATAAATAAGTTCGCAGATGCTCTAGCTATATTGGCCTCGTTGGTCGAGATTCCCGAAGGAAGGTCCGTGAAGCCATTTAGGGTTGGACGAAGGGAGAACCCAGCCTATTGCTACGAAATCCGGATCGATGCGGAGGTAAACGGAGACCAATGGTACGCCCAAATCTACAAGTTCCTTAAGCACGGAGAGACGTCTTTTGATGGAGACGTGAAAGCCAAAAGTCTGTAAGCGCTTAAAAGACTGGCGGGCCAATTTGTATTGTTAGACGATACTTTGTACAAGAGACATTACGACGGGCTGTTACTCTTATGTGTCGACAGCAAGAGAGCTGAAGCAATAATGGAGGATGTACACAACGGTTTGTGTGGACCTCACATGAATGCAAGGATGCTTAGACAGAAGATCACTCGCCTGGGCTACTATTGGATTACCATAGAGATGGACTGTATTCAATGGGTTCGACGGTGTCACAAGTGCCAAGTATGCTCCAACCTCAACCACATCCCCCCACACGAGTTGTACAGCTCCACCACGCCTTGGCCATTCGCCACATGGGATATAGACATCATTGGGAAAATCTCGCCAGCCGGCAGTAACGGTCACGAATTCGTCCTCGTCGCAGTCGACTACTTCACAAAGTGGGTCGAAGCTCAGTCTTGCAAGGTGATGAATTCCAAGAAGGTGGCGCAGTTTATCAAAGAGAACATCATGTGTAGATATGGGGTCCCTAACCTCATTATATCAGACAATGGCAGTCATTTTGAAGCCGAGTGTGCTCGCTTGCTCGCAGAATTCAAGGTCGAACGAAAGCAATCTTCCCCGTACTATCCACAGACTAACGGCGCGGTTGAGGCGGCCAACAAGACGATAGAACAGATAATTCGCAAAATGGCTCTGCAAGGACGGGATTGGCCCGAGAAGTTACCATTAGCACTTTGGGGATACAGAACGTCAGTCCGCACTGCTACTGGAGAGACCCCTTACGCCTTGACATACGGCATGGAGGCGGTACTCCCTATAGAATTGGAAGTGCCATCATTGAGGATCTTACTCGAAAACTAAGTGAATGAAGTAGAATGGCTCCGGAGTCGCTATGATCAGTTGGCAATGCTCGATGAACATAGATTGAAGGCCATGGAACATATCCGAGCCTATCAAAGGAGAACGACGAAAGCCTTCAATAAAAGAGTCAAGCCTGTTGACATAAAGGAGGGAGACTTGGTGCTCAAAGCACGCTTGCCCAACAAGTTCAACCCCCTCGGGAAGTGGGCCCCCACTTGGGTAGGTCCGTTTGTAGTACAGAAGATCTTCTCCGGAGGAGCAGTCAGAATGGCAGATTTGGATGGCAACCCGTTCAAGGAACCAGTCAACCTCAGCAAGCTCAGACGCTACTATGATTAGACTCCCCTTCTACAAAAAAAAAAAAAATGGCAAAAAGAAGCCCGATAGATTGAAAACCCGCAAAGGGCGGTCTATTCAAAATAAGGGTGCGTACAAAGCTCACTAGACTGAAAACCCGCAAGGGCGGTCTAGGCAAAAGTTAGAGCATCCCCCTCTTCTATCTTCCCTTTCTTAAATAATTCTAGTCTAACTGGAATGAACTACGACGACCTGAGCCCCTTAGTCCTATTTGTAAAAGGGGAACGTAGGCAGCCTTTCAAGAGGTGCGGTCTAAAAAATAAATAAAGATCCAAATCTTGTCAAGAAATAATAAAAGAAGGATTTGTGTTTTCTAAAAGCAAAAACTTTTATTTCCATAGTCATTGCACGTTTACACTTATTTGATGATTCTAAGCTCGACAAACTTTCTGACTACATAACCTATTTTGAAATTGAAACTAAAACAAAAGTAAACTAAATTAAACTAATGTGTCTGCAACGACTATGGGGAGACGCTCGGAATCACTCTTTAGTGCCATTTGTGCCCTCGGTCTTTTTCTTCTTGCTTTGTCCACGGCGAACTTTCTTGTTAGGATTCTCACAAAATCTTCTTTCAAATTCACTAACACCTTTAGCCTTGCCGATAGGAACCTCTTCGCTTTTCCTCTTCTTGGATGCCCCCACTCCATCTCCATTCCCGTTGGCCATGCTTTTGCTCATCCTCCTCTCATAAGCCACAACCTCTTTCACTCTCAATGAAAAACTTGGAGCACAGGATCCCAAAATAGTGCCCCTTAGGGTCTCTAGAGTCTGCTCCGCATGCCCAAGTCTCCCCATATACCAATCCAAGTACTCTCGTGACAGGTAGGTGTTGCTAGAGGGGGTGATGAAGGTCCTACGGCTAAAACCGGCCTCGCCCCATATCTGAGAGAGAAGGACCGAAGTACTGTCATCCAACTGAAGTATCCCAAAAGGAAAATCATCTCTCTCTTTGTCCCAACCCTCCGGGGTAGTCTGCGCTAAGCTATACTGGCGGAGCACTCTAGCGGGGTAGTAAAAGGTAGTCCCAGAGAGTGTCGGAACTTTGATCATGTGAAGTCCTACTTGCTTTTCCCTCACAGAATGAATGTGCCAATGGGGCACCACTCATTGAATGTCATCAGTCACCATCTCTGCCAAATACTATTCCCAACCTTTGAGAGTCATGCCCTCAAACCGCTCCGCCATCCCCCTAATACGGTACATCCATGGAGGCACCTTCAGAGAACCCACCGGTTTGTTGACGTGAAGCCTCTCTTGCAACCACATAGTCAAGAGCCTATCACTACCACAGGGCATCCCACCATAAGCCGCGAGATGGGGAATCCCACAGAGCATCTCTCCAAGGATAGCCGGCACAATGTCATAGCCTAGACGAGCGGAATTTACCATGCCCAAGCACCCTTCACTGGCAAACCCAACCTCAGAGGGGAAGAGAATAGAGGCAAACAAGCATAGTGCAAGATGGTCCAAAGAACGGTCAGAAGCTACGTCCATGTGCATAAAGTGTTGTGGCATCCAAGAAAGGTCAACATAGCCGCCCCTAGCATACCTATCAAAGTCCTCCACGGACACGCCAAAGGTCATCAACTTGTCCCTCAAGCAAACAAAGTCAAAAGGCAAGGCAACTTTACCCTTCCCTTCGTAGCCGCAAAGCGCTGCAATGTCCTCATATGTGGGTGTCATCTCGTTGAATGAAAAATTGAAGACATGAAGGGTGTCTTTCCAAAACTTCCCACAGGCTTGTAAAAGGTTGGTATTGGAATTCATATGCAAGAGTGACCAAAGACACCTTATCCCATACCTTTCATCAAGTTTCCTACGGCTAGAACCAGAAAGTTTGGCAACCCACTTCTCCAAAGAAGTTATAAAGACCTTTTTCTCAAGACTTGTGATCCTAGCTTCATGATCCATGGTGAAAAGCAAGCAAAGTGGAGTTAGAACTCTAAATTACCTAAAAGTAGTGGCTGGTACGAATTCTAAGGGAACCCAAATTCCCCTTAAATACTACACAAACTCCAATTTTTGCCAGGAAAAGGGAAACCAGAGTCGGCGGCAGACTCGGCCACGCGGCCACATTTGTCCTAGGCCATGCGGCCACAATTACTCTTGGCCAGGCCGCCGACTTTTCCTTGGCCACGCGGCCACTATTGCCCCATGCAGAAATTTCAGATCGATTGCTCCTACCCCGCAGCGGATCCATGCAAACAACGTACCTGCCCCTCCCCTTGGCTCATGCATTGTAGAAAAATCAGGAGCATTGTAAAATAATTAGCTTGTACAAATAGGTGGTCACAAAATCATTCTCATTCTAGTGCATAAATATACATTGTTAAATAGTTGTCCAGTACATATTTGTCTCTACTAGCTAACAGTACAGGAATAAGGAGAAGAGGATGGGTCCCGCCTAATCAGATTCCTCCTCCGTGGTGTCTCCACGCCGCGCTGAAGCTCGAGAGCTACCGGCACCCGAACTCCATCCACGGACCGCCCAACCACCAGTATGGGAGGAGCCCGCACCATTCGTAGACCGTTCCCGACGCTGGGGAGCCACGACATCATCCCGCTGGCAAGTGCAAGAATGATATGCCTCTCTCAATAGGCACATCAGTACGTTCTCCCGCTGAACAGAACGAACGTACGCCTCCCGAGTCACCTGAAAGGGAAACCAAGGCAATGATTACAATGCAGAAATAAAAAGTGTGTGTGTGCATGACTGAGATAAATCATAAAGTCATACCCCAGCGTCAGGCGGAGGAACAAAAGTCTCCTCGACAACATCTGCGGCCGTCGGCTCCAAGCTAATCTCCACCTCCCGGCCACCTCTCATCACCCTCACGCTACTCGAACGGGGAGGCATGTCCACCAAAGGCCGACTCCGACCAACATACCGGGCCGACCTCGATCCCTCTCCCGATAACATCCTAGCCCGAACCTGAGGGCTGATCAACCGAGTCCGCACATAGCCGGCGTAGTCGTCACTCCCCCTGTAATGCTATGCCGGAGTGGGATCCAAGAAAGTTGCCAACCTCGTAGGACGGAGCATATCCCGAGGAGGGTCATAAGGAGCCCACGGTAACGCACCAGCCCTATGCTGACGAACCACCCTTTCTCCGAGATACATGGCCTCCCCGGTGAGACCCACAAGCAGAACCCTAGAAGCAGTCAACTCCACTACATAGGGACCCATCGAAACCTCATTAGCCGGACTCCATGGGTAAAACCTGACCCCGACAGGCTCAGACATCGCAAAAGCCCTCCTCAGATCGGCGGCATCCACCGTCTTCCTATCCCGGTTTCTGCGGGGAGGAGCCCTGTTGCTCTTGCACCAGTACGACATGACAGGGATGACCTTGTTGGCACGCATCACTAACTGAAAAGGGGCGACACCAAATATCTCGTACGCCCAAACCTATGCATACAATGAAAGAGACATTTCAGACCAAAAGATAGAGCAGAAATCTCAACAAGTGAAAAGAAGGGTAGTCAAGAGCATACCTCAAAGGCGAACTGAAACCCGTCAAAGGCCGACGAGCTAGCCCTCGAGCAATGATCCAATGCCCGGTAAATCTCAGCCAAACCGGCTCCACCCCAAGAAATCCCACCGACTTGGTCCAAATCCACAAAAGCCCCTAGCAGTGAGTACCTGCAGACAGTAGCCCCACTGGGAAACAGAGTCTCTGAAAAGCTGTACCATAAGAACAGCCGGACCAAGCAATGCAAGTCATACTCTCCCCTACCGAATGACTCAATAGCCATCTCCACCAAACGGTTCACCTTCCCGGCCTCTACTCTATGACCCTTAACACCTCCTCCCTGGTCGGTGTCAACCCCCAACAAAGCCTGCCTGTATTCCCGCCGCTCCGACAAGCTCTCGTCAAAAGGCAAAGGGGTAGCAGTAAACCTCAACCCCGTGATAGCCGCGAAATCCGTCGGCGTGATGGTAATCTCTCCTCAACTGAAGTGGAAGGTATGGGTGGTGTCCCACCAGAACTCCCTGCACACCTCTATCACCGCCGCCACCTTCAGGGTGCCCCCAACTGTGCGGACACTGTCAAAGAATGGGCCAAACCCCATAGCCTCGATCCGAGCACGCAAACCGCCCGGTCCCTCCGGCAGAGACGCCCACAGTTTGCCCACAGTCACTGTGGACCCACGAGCCTTGATCCTCTGCAGGTAAACACAGCACAGGTATGTTACACTCCTAGCAATTTACATTTCTAGCAATCTACATTTCTAGCAAAATATATTTTGTACAAAAGTGCGAAAAATGTGAAAAATGAGAGGAGCGAAAATTTGAAATTTACCTCTCGTGTCTCCGGAAGGCCCATCGACCAGTGACGCTCCGAGTCGATGTAGAAATCATAGTCTTGATCAAATGTTGACCGAAGAAGGCCGTCACGAAAGTTCCGAGTCGCCGCTCGTGGTCTCAAACCGCCCCGTGGTATCAAGGGCGCCGCTTCAAAACCTGCTCCTGGGTCAGCCCCTACATTTCCCTTACCTTGAGGATCGCCATGCCACTGTTCTTGTTCTTGTTGTGGAGGCACATATCCACCTTGGCCCGGAAAATCCCTAAACAAGGCTTCGTTAATCCAATCCGCCATGTTATCCAAAGTATATAAAGTAAAATCCTCAAAAAATTATCGGATCCAAGCTTTCTCTCTCTAAAGCTCGAATTCTCTCTCTCTAACTCAACAATGGTGGAAGGAAGAAGAAGGAAGAAGAAAAGAAGGAGAAGAGGGAGGGTTTCTGGCACCGTGACCAAGGAGTCAGCCCGACGACGACCTTGGCCACGCGGCCACTTCTGCCCTCGCAATCCCAGCCGTCAGATCAGCGATCCGCGTGAAGGAGATCTAACCACTCAGCGTCCTTGGCCACGCGGCCACTATTGCAAATCAGTGACTTTGGCCACGCGGCCAACCTTGTCCTTTCAGACAAAATCTCATTTTTACCCCTAATCTTTTTCTCTTTGTTCATTTTAGGCGCCCCTAGCCTATTTTGACCTTGAAATTTTGACCTTAAAATTTCCATTTTCTTTCCCATCTTCACCGCGATGGTCGGAACCCGTCCGTTTCTACCTCATGTGTGCCCCAAATATTTGCTTAGGATTCACATGATTTCAGAGACTCATTCGCCTCTATGTCATGCGCATCCTAGATCAATCGTGATTGGCAGAGACCCGTTCGTCTCTAATTGCGAAAGATCCAACATCTATTATTTTAGCGCGATCGGCAGGAACCCATCCGTTTCTGATTGCGTTTACCCCGGCAGTTACCACTTCCACCTTGAGGCCATTTAGACTCCATAGTCTTTATTGTCTCATTATCCCCCAATATTTGCTTAGCGTTCATATGATTGTAGAAACCCGTCAGCCTCTACGTCATGTGCATCCTAGAACGATCGCGGCCGTTGCGAAAGTTCTAGCACTTATTATTTCCATCTTGGGATTATTTAGACGCCGTAGTCTTTATTGTCCCATTATCCCTCTTACCTCCTTTTCCCAAATGACTTCATTGCTTAAGAATGTTCGTTCTTCATACAAGATAGTATCCATAGGATTGTTATCCCCAGCAGGAGTGTGATGTCTCGTTTCCCTAACGAATGTTCAGTCTTCATACAGGATAGGGTCCGTAGGTTTGTTATCCGCAGCAGAAGTTCGATGTCTCGTTTTATCCCCAAAACTCTGAACTACGTTTGGCTTGATTCCCCTGTGGATACGTAGGTCGCCTCCAATGTTCAGCCGTTCCATCGATCCTTTCATCTGTTTTGAAACTCATGTTCCAGAACGGATCCTTCTTTTGTCGTCGACCCTCCATTGCCTTGCAAGAAGCGTCGCCGAGGGGCTACTGTTAGTACCCGATCTGAAAATGAGTTTATTAGGGCTTTCCCAAATATACAAGGACTTTATAGGAATTAGAAACCTTGCAAAGACTTGTCCCGGATTCCCAAAATATGTCTCATTATTTTAGAACACCCTAAATATGGTCAAAATATGGTTTCCTTAAACCATGCAGAAACCCTAGCTTAGGAATCACGTCAGCCCGCAACCTTGGCCACGCGGCCAACCTTGCTGCGCCTCCGACCTTGGCCACGCGGCCAACATTGTCACCGTCTTCAATCATGGCCAGGCGGCCAACCTTGCTCCAGATGATCCTGACCGTCAGATCTTCTCCTCAGTTTACTATATAAATCCATTCCATCCCATTGGTTAAAGATCCCGAGTTTGAGAGTCTTAAATCCGATTTTGAGAGTTCTTAAACATTATTTTGCTCCCTAATTAAGCATTCAAACACTCAAGGAGATCAAGGTTTATTTCTTGCCAACATAGGTAAGTTTTCTAACTTTTTTCTTCATGTTCTTGCATCATTTTTAATGTAGATCTTTTATATTCATGTTCTTACATGTTTATTCATAGTTTCTTCATATGCTTTGCATGTTCATTCATATGTTCATAATATGTTCTTCGCATGTTCTTCATGTTCACAGATTAAAACCTTATTTATGCTATATTTAGGATTGCGATCTTCATAATTACATGTTATTTCGTAGCCGATGATGATCTAGGGTTCATCAACCCAAGGAGGATCTAGGAACTACTTCTAAACCCTAAACTTTAGGTAAATTCCCCCCTCATTATGCATGATCCCGATTCTCCTGCCTATTCTAAATTCTTCTCGAACTACGCTGACCTGAGCTTCTCACATTGAGAGGAACGTAGGCAATCTTCGGATCCGGTCTCAATCACTAACACACTACATACACCGCATCATGATAGAAAGACCGATCAATTCGGGCAATAGGAGTGATAACGTAAATATTCTTCTCTTGTTGTAATTTGACCCCCGAACCCACTAAAATGCTTTTTTCAATGTTTTGGCTATAATTAAAACGGCGTGGCGACTCTCATAAATTTTATGTCGTTATGAATATTCCCTTTTGTAAATAATAATAATCACAAGATACTTCCCATGCGTCGCTTCATCGGAAAGGGGTATTCACAGTACCCTTGGGGTCTGACTGATGGATCTGCCTGGATCTTGTGAGTAGGTTGATTTCGGCTTGCGTGTCGTATGGAGACTGCGATATCTTTACGGATTTTGCGAAGATTTTGGCTATAGATAGTGGTGGAGATTTAAGTGGAGATATGAGTGGACCGGAGTTGCAATCTCCTAAGAGAGAAGATTCTAAATATAATTCATCTAATGACAGCATATAACAAGAAAGAATTACTATCATTAATGAATTTTGAAGTACAACCTATTTCATCATCATTACATGACTCGCAGTTTGCCACAATAGGTTCGGCTAGATCAGAGGTACTTTTCTCTACTTCTAGATTGACTAAAGTATTTATGGGGTTCTCGATGGAGCCATTACGGATCAACCTCTGAATTGACCTCTTCAAAGCAGTGCATTCTTCGGTAGTATGACCGGTGATGTTGTGGAAGTTGCAAAACTTCATCGGATCACTGTTCGGGTGAGATTAGTAGCCCTTTAATGGTTTGAGCAGCCCCATTCTTGATAAACAACGGAACAAGGAGTTCATATCTAACTGAAGTTGCTTGAAGGCTTCGACCATTTCTAAGATGCTAGTATCGTCTCCGGATATCTTCACCATATTGACATCCATGGCGAAGATTTTTCTTGGGTCCGCAATGATACTGTCTTTGATGAGCTTCTGTGCGATCTGCTTGATGGTGAAGCACTCATTGTTGGTGTTTCCAGACACCCTATCATAGTAGCAAAACTTGGACATGTCGCACCCATGCTTGGGCCATTGGAATCCGCATTCCAAGGGAGTTATTGCCCTAATCTTGACTAGTCCTCCGAATAGAGCATTCATGTCTAGCCCCAGTTCGGCGAAGGCATCTCCCATTCCAGAATACCAATGTCACCCCCGATGAGTTCGACCATGTTGACGCCACTATTGTTAGGGAGCGGGTTGGATACTGTGTTCGGACCTTTAGGATTTTCGATCTTTCCATTGGCTATGAGCTTTTGGATGACTCGCTTGAGTTGCAAACAGTTGTCGGTGGTGTGCCCAATGTACTTATGGTACTTGCAGAACTTGGTTGCATCAAGATTTACTTTTTTGTTGAATGGTTCAAAGTTCTCGATCGGCTTGATCAAACCTTTCTTTATCAACACTTCAAAGACTTTGCTAATGGGCATGCCGAAGTCGTCGAAGTTGTCTTCCTTTCGGGGGAAGATGCTAGTAACTGCTTGGACATCGAAGGTGGAGTTGTCTTGGACCATACTCACTTGACCGGCCACTTCTTTAGCTTTAGGAGCGGCATTTGGTGGAGCTTTGTAGCGGAATGAGGTATTTCCATTTTTGGCAGTTTCTTTAACAACACCAGTAATGCCGGCTTTATGTCTGACCCCAGCATCTACCATTTCCCATAGATTAGGAAAGTAACCATTGCCAATCGCCACCCTAAGCTCAGTCAACAAGCACTTGAAGAAGATTTGCTTTTGTTCCTTTACCTTAGGAGGGTACTGAACCTCTGCTAACTGTTAGGTTTCGTAGTAACATGCGCAGCGGAAAATAACATTTAAAATTTTAATGAAACCCAAAGCCCATAGATCCATTCATATGATTATATCAAATACATGCAATATGAATACTAGAAAAACTAACCCTTGATGACTTTGATTTCCAGCCTTTGAACTTGGTGGAGATTTGAAGCTTGATCACAAAAGCAAGAACACGAACTTTGAAGATGATAAGCTTCACCCTCTAGCGGTATCCACACCTTGAACGAATATCAAGAACACTTCTTGATCTTGGTTGCTAGACCAAATTATGAAACACACTTTCACAATTGCAAGAACTATATGGAATTATGAATATTCTTGTTCTTCAGTTTTGGGATCTTAGAACAAGAAAATAACCTCTCAAAACCCTATGGAGGCACTCACAATAATGTGTCTAATGGCTGCTGAAAGGATCTTTAAATAGGTCCTAATCCTTAACCCTTAAGGACTTAGGAACCCTAAATCCCGTCACCAAATTAGGCAACAAGGAATTCTGGCCGACTTGACTGGCACGATCGTGCCCTATAATCTGGCACGGTCGTGCCATCAGGTCTGCGTGATTTCCCCAGGTCGACCATTTTCGGTACGGTCGTGCCAAGCGGCACGGTCGTGCCAAACGGCACGGTCGTGCTTTACTTCTTGGCACGGTCGTGCCAAACATGTCGACAGATTTGCCTTGGTTTGGATTTATGGCACGGCCGTGCCATTTTAAGGCGTACGACCGTGCCAGAGCCAAAACCTGACATTTTTCCATAATTCCAATTTAGTCCTTTATGATTCATTCTATTTGTGTGTGACCCTCTAGGATTAAACTAAGTTAGCAATGGGCTCAAACATGAACCCATAAGATATGATTAGGTTCTAGCAAACCATCATACCTACCCAAATAGTGTAACTAGATATAAGTTCGCATTCCATTTAGAACATGTCACAATCCCTTTGTCCACGATGTCATTGAACACAAGTCACGGTCAACAAGTCAACTTGTTTTGTTCAATACTTTCTCGATTCCGAATATGTTGATAATCCAAATGACATTGATCCAATCAATTCATTTGAGTCCGGCCGAACATTTCATCAACATCATTCCTACGAGAGGCCCAAGTTTGACATCTCTCCGAAGAGGGACAAATACATTTAGATTATTCTTCCCTACATGAATCCGATCATGCCAATCATATCCTTTATAACTACCCGGTTAAAGGTAGCGTTTGAATATGTCAAACATAATATTCATCAAGTGGAAGACTATAATAACTTCATGTCTAAGGATTCAAATGACATAACTAATATGAGATATATGTATGACATAGACCATGACATATATCTCATACAGCGGGTCATGTCCAGTACCTTGTTCCAACCAAGTACCCATAAATCTAACATGATCATCTCATGATCATTTTGCCTTTATACTAGTGCTTACCAAGTACTAGTGTAGATACCCCGGGGAATCACGGCTTGGCTAGAGCGGTGAATTATCCTAGGATGTCTAACTTGTTTTTAGATTGTTTAGAGTCGCCACCTATGTTTTTAAAGGAACATACGAAAAACCTAGAAATGGCCTAATTTATGTACAAAACCAGAGATTCGGGAGAGAAGGGTTCGGGGGTTAGGTGACGGAGTGGGAAGTACTTAAACACCCACTCCGCCCCGCTTACGCGGGTCTTGCTACTATTGGTGTTCTAATATTTACATGTCCTTCAATTAATTAAATAGAAATGTGCTAACAATTGTGATGAGAAGAAAAGGGGAAATAAAGGGGAAATAAAATAGAATTGTTTTATTTATTTAATGATAAAGATTACATGTAACAAGTAATGTTAAAGAATTACATTAAGAGATGAAGAGAAATTAACATGGTGAATTAAAGTTGAGATTAAAATGTAGGGAGATAACCTTAACTAACTTCAATATGTGAAGTAGTCATGTTGGTCATGTCCCATTAATGGGGATTGCATACATCAAGAAGAAGAAAACAAAGGAAGAAAATGGAGTTGTACCTTGAGAAAGAGGACTTGGAATCTTGACTTGAAAGTGTTGTTGTTGTAATGAAATTGTGGTAGAACAATTTGTGTAGAGTCTTGTTACTAAGAACTCTTGTTGGGAGAATTTGTGTATAATGTAGTTGGTGAATCAAGGTTGGAGTCCTTTTCTAAGGTAGAAGATGATGGTTTTTATAGGTAAAAAAGAGAGGGAAATGATGGAGGGAAATTGGTCATCCATGTGAAATGGAATGAGCCAATCACAAATAAGATAAATGAATAAAAGAGAAATAAAAGAAATAAAAGAAATCAAATAATAAATGAAAGAAATATTAGTTTTTGGGAAAAGGCTTAGAATTTGGGATTGGGAGTTAATGAGAAAAGGGGGGATGAATGTGGATGTAAAAAGATGGTTTTTGTGATCAAGAAAAGATGTTTGTAAATAAGAAAAGGGAGGGAAATAAGGTGCAATCCGTTACTGCCAAAGTGGGAAGCGCGCGGGTCCGGCTTTTGGGGCGGGACGCGCGCGCGGCTCACTGGCAGTGCCGGAAGCGCCCGCGGGTGAAAAATGACAGAATGACCCTAAAAGTTAACTCTGTTATGAAGTTTAGTCCAAAACTAACGGAATCAGTTAGGAACTTAACCGAAGTAACAGAAATTAATGAAAATAAGTTAAATAAAAATACTTTGTATGCAATCGGGGTGAGAGGTCCAAGGCGGGGGTGTCTACAGAGCCCCTCGGCGACGTGGATTGCGAGGCAAAACGCGTCGACGAAAGAAAGACAACCGCCGAGGACATCGACAAGAGAAAACAAAGACTCGATAAAGCAGGAATTTGAAATTACAAAGGATAGAAATGCGCTCCCTGTGTGAGCGACTTTTGCTGATGGAAGAGGTATGGTGATTTTAGTGGTTCACCATGGACCAAAATTGGTGCTCTGTGCGGCACCTGGTGCTCTGTGCGGCACCTGCTGATTCTGGTGCTCTGTGCGGCACCTGGTGCTCTGTGCGGCACCTGTTGATTCTGGTACTCTGTGCGGCACCTGGTGCTCTGTGCGGCACCTATTGATTCTGGTACTCTGTGCGGTACCTGGTGCTCTGTACGGCACCTGTTGATTCTGGTGCGCGGTGCGGCATATTCTGATGCGCTGTGCGGCACTTGTTGATTCTGGTGCGCGGTGCGGCATATTCTGATGCGCTGTGCGGCACTTGTTGATTCTGGTGCGCGGTGCGGCATATTCTGATGCGCTGTGCGGCACTTGTTGATTCTGGTGCGCGGTGCGGCATATTCTGATGCGCTGTGCGGCACTTGTTGATTCTGGTGCGCGGTGCGGCATATTCTGATGCGCTGTGCGGCACTTGTTGATGAAAATTGAAAAGGAGTTCGGTGGCATGAGTCGGCCTACCGTGGCCAACTTATAGTCCGCAGGGGGATTGCTTGATGAAGAGGTGTTGTTTTCCGTGGCTCACCATGGACCAAGTTGTTGCCATTGGACTGTAGTCGTTGTTGACTGCGGACCACTTTCTGCTGGGGATGAAATGCCTGAATTTCCCATGCTGTTGGCTTTTTGTTGGTACATGTTATGTGTGTGCTTGGCAGGTATACGTGCTTGTGCGATGAAATGTATGATTGATGTGAAATTGTGCCCGTGGTGTGATGTGATCTTGAAAGCACCTTTGCAATGAGAGAGAAGTAAGAATGTAAAGAGTGATCTTGTGTGCGGTGTGATTTTGAGGAAAGCGTCGGATGTATTCATACCTTCACTTACCATTGCCGCTTGAGTGGAGATAGATTCTTGATGTCCGCGGAGGATGCTTTGATGGAGAATGTCCATTCTTTAGATGTTGATGAGAGAATTCCCTTGATGTTGGGTTGGCGAGATGGTACTCTGGATGATGGGTTGGTCGTGCCAAAAGGCTGCCTACGTATCCCTTTAAGAGAATCAGACCAGCGTAGTTCAAGGATGATGGAGAACGCTGGAGGAGAGGCTAGGAGCAAAGCAAAGTAAAGCACATACTTTTTCACATACAAGGAGAAAAAGAAAAAAGAAAAATCTTTTTTTTTTTTTTCGTGGGTGAACCATTTTAGCCATTGTGTGTTTGTAAATCCAACCCAAGATCAAGTCATGCTCAGTCGAAGTCCGGATTGCCTCGCTTGAATTCTGTTGTCGCTGGTGTGCCCAACGAAGATTGATGTCTAGCCCCAAGAGATTTGTCGATTATGGGGCTTCAAAAGGCTTTTGATGCCGAGATGAGGGGTTGCTGATCGTAAAGCCCCTAGAATGCGTTTGATGCCAAATTTTGAGAGACTTGCATAGCTCCAAGATAAATCAGCTCTTGGCCCATTCGAGTAAATCGCCCTTTGTTGTTGTAGTGAGCAAGCCCCAAGAGGAGATCGTTGATGCCAAGCTTTGAGAGATTGCAAAGCCCCAAGTGTCGTGGGCTTGTAGATGGTGAGATGTGAAGACCTTTCATTGTAAAGCCCCAAATTACCTCGCGATTGGCTCGGCATTGAGAGCGGGTGTACCGTTTGGTAGAATTCTTGATAGAGATCTCCTTCTTGCTCTTACTGGGGAGATGAATGGCCTCATTGTGGTCGATACCCAAATGGCTGAGGGCTTATGTCAAAGGATGCAGTAATGTCTTGCGGTGCCGTCGAGGTCGCAGAGGATAAGGTCTTGGTGTGATAAAGTCCCAAATAAGTATGCTTGCTTAACTCTTCTTGAGTTGAACTAATGACGGATCTTCGGATGCAACTAGTGCTGTGGCCCAACTTTATCTGAGCTGCACCTTGTGCTTTTGATCTTGGAGAAGGGGGTGCTGAATTGCAGAAACATTGGGATTGGCCGTGGCATTTCCCGCTATAACCCTGTTTTGATTAGAGTTTAGCATATTGAATCTTTTTCCTTTTCTCTAAGACTTCCTTCAAAATATCGCTTGAAAGTTCTAACAAAAGTCATCAACTTCATTCATAACATCGGAGTTTTCATTTAAAACCAAGAGGCCTTTGACTTGAAGTGTTGAGAGACCTTTGAAGCTTGATCTCTTTCATGGAGCTATAAGACTACCCCACATTGCATTGCTTGAGCATTGCTGTCCCCAAAAGACTGTCGGTTGCGAAGCTCCAATATTGCCCTTTGCTCGGATTACTGTAATGCCGTAGCCCAAAACATTGTAGATTGCGAAGCCCCTTGAGACCTTCGGTGCCGAATTGAGGAAGCTTCCAATGTTGCACATGACTCGGCTGGGGATACTGCTGGGGAGTTAATTGCTCTTTGCCGAGGGAGCCTTTAAGACTTGACCGTAGCCCCTAGAGTGCCATCATTGATTGCGAGAAAGGTCCATCCTTGATTGGGGGAACGAGCACGGGCACACGTGACAAGAGGGCTTTTTGACATCCCTTTTGAGAGACTTTGAGGATAGTATCACACATCTTTCTTGAGCATAGCCCCTAGGGCGTGTTGATTGTCAAAAGAAGCCCTTGTTCTCGGGTCATATAGTCCCTAGGGCGTCACCATTTGTGGAGCAAAGCAAGAGTGACTCATCCTCATGTGAGAGAATAAACATGAGAGGATATGGCAAGAGCTACTCCATTTCTCAGGAGCCTTTCGGCGTACTTTAGAAGCACATACTTGAAGAAGCCTTGAAAACTGAGACACATGTTGTTGCTATTTGCTGCCCAAGCCAATTGACTAGCTAGGGATTATTTGTGCAACCTCGTGCCCTTTTATGATGGGCTTGTTCTCGGATGGATCTTGGTAACCACGGGCCTTCTTTTCATGAACCCAAAAATGCACACTGCTGGAGAATAATGCTGATAACCCAAGACAACCTTTGATGGTGCTATATCTTGTCGAGCCTTTTGCAATCCCAAAGTTGACTCGGTGGGGAATTGACTTGCTGAGGAGATTCAATGTAGAACTTGTCTTCTTTTGAGGCCGGGGATCTCCATTTCTCTTTCCCTTCTCTCTCTCACTCTCTCATTTTTTTTATGACGCACCCTGTTTTTTGCCTAGACCGCCCTTTCGGGTTTTCAATCTAGCGGGCATCTCTTTTGCGTCTTCATTTTTTTTTTTTTTGACTCAATTGATGAGGAAGTGTGCATTGACTCTAGCTGAGGAGATAAGACATGTGATTTTGCGGTGGAGACCTCTTGTCACTAAAGGTGAGTGACATTGACTTGACTAGGGAAGTGTCCCTAGTATTGACATGTATTTTTTATTGAATTGAATGACTCGCGAAGGCAAGTAAGTCATTAAGAGAGGAGAGAAGGAAAGCCCCAATTTGATTGCAAGAAATTGGGAGTATGCAGAAAGAATAGAAGTCCCTAGACTCGACAAGGATCGCGAAATGATTCCAAATCTAAGAAATTTGTTCAATCTTTTTGGTGATTAATTCATTGGCAAATGAATCGTACAAAGATGTCTTGACAAGTTCGAGATGAAGGCCAATCACCATAACGCGCTAGGGCTAAACATATCTTCTTTCTTGCATGAGACCGGACCCGAAGGTTGCCTACGTTCCTCCAGTGTAGAGGCTCAGGTCACCGTAGTTCTTGTGGATTCTCCATTCTTCGTGATGGAATTGTTGCTTCGTAGCTTCGTCTTTTGTTGGTGGATCTTGATGTGAACTTCTTTGATTGAGGGGGATTTTTTTTTTTTTTTTTTTTTTGTGCTCTAACTTTTGCCTAGGTTGATTTGATGGTTTCAACCTAGCGAGCTCTTCTTTTTTTTTTTTTTTTTAATCCCCCTTTTGAAAACTTTGCTTGACTTCTTCATGATTGTTGCTCCACCTTGTTTGTCTTGGCTTCGTCGTTGATGTTGGCGTCGATGTTTAGCCCCTAGGCGTTCAAGTGATGGCCTTGTTCTAAAACTTGTTTAGACATTTTTTCATCATTTTGCCAAGAATTAGATTGAACAACTTGGAAGAGTGTATAAGGACAAGAACGACTTTTATTTGATAAGAAGACTCGACACTTAACATGGGACGAGAGAAAACATTAATGCACACAAAAGAGGACTTTTGACTCTTTTTTTTATTCCTACTACTAGGTAGAGAAAGAGAAACGGAGATTGTTGTCGTCGTCCTCTTTGTTGAAGGAGTTGCTCTTCACCCACGGTAAATTCGCCGTTGTCGATCAAATCTTGGATGATGTTTCGGAGAAGGAAGCACCCTTCGGTAGTGTGGCCACTATGCTTGTGGTAGCCGCACCATTCACCATGAGCATGATTTTTCAGTATCGCCTTCGGCTTGTACCCCTCCAAAGGTTTGATCTTCCCTCTTGCCACCAAAATTTCAAATGCCTCGGCTTGGGTTACTCCTTGGAGAGGAGTGAAAACTCGGTTGTTGGTGGTACCTTTGTAGCTTTTGAGGGTCGGGCCACTTGAGCATGCTTTATCATTGAACTTTGCTTTGCTGTTGGGGAGCTCTTGCAAACGGCTTTGAGCTCGGAAATCTCTTCCTCGTGAATTCTTCTTTCATAATCAAGACGGGCCTTGAGTTCGAAAACCTCTTCTTTGTGAATCCTCTTGTCGATATCGAAACGGGCTTGCCACAAATTGTCTTTACGGCGGGCATCCTCGACAATCCTATCCATTTGTTCCCCATTGATTTCATTATGTTGAGTAACCCTTCGTTGGACACGAAATCATTTCCACCGTTGTTGTTGTTGCCGTTGGAAGCCATTGGACCTATTGGAAGAGCACGGTTGATCTTAGATTGGCCCCACAAACACCTTTTGGATAAAATGAATTAACCCACAAACAAAGAAAAAGACTCAACCACATAAGGAAAAACGACTCTTTTTTTTTATTTACAAAGTCGGAAGGACATGGTCCTTTTTGGGGTTTCTAGAAAAAATAGTGGAATCGTCACACTAGTATATAGACCTTCTCGCGGTCCCATATACTCATCGGATTCCACCACGCTTGTGAATCCTACATGTATCGGGATTAAACTAAATTAATGTAGTAAATCATACATGCGGGGACGGATTTTTTATTTTCGTCCAAGATAGCCACTTTTAGGGACGGAGTTTTATTTCGTCCATTACAACAAGTTGGCATGTATGATTTGAAGAAATTAGTTTAGGGAAATCTCGGTACATGAAAACCGACTTGAGTCACGGAGTGTTAGACCTTAAACTAGAATTGTGTGGTTTGTGCTCGGCTTGAATATGAGGCTCAAAGGTCACCCCCGGCATGTAGTCATGAACTACGCCACGGGCTGAGGTTTACCGCTTCGAAAGAGTCAAGGTCTGGTGGAGCTTCAAACTTCCTAGGACGGGCCTCGACGGGTTTGGGGTTGGACTTGTGCGACTCGATAGTGAGCAATTCATAGGAATATGTGCATGTAGTGTGAGGTCTAACATGTGACAAAACATTTTTATTATTTTTTTTTTCAAAAGAAATAAATAAAAAAAAACAAATAAGCACATAATTACAACTTTCGAATCACCCGTGTGACCGATAAAACAAACAGAAAGTAAAAGAAATTGTATGCAGGCCCGGTGCCCACACACTGTCATTCTGTTCTGTTTCTGTGCACTGTTCTGTTCCGGGAATGCGCCCAGAAGCGCGCGCATTGGGTTGCCTATGCGGAAGGCGCGCGTGTGAGAGGAAGAAGGGCAGAGGCGCCCACTTCTGGGTGAGAACCTGCAAATCAGTGGGTTCAAGGGATTGCCTTGACCCTTAATTAAGAAAACTTTCCCCTGCAGAATTTGTTAGCACAGAAATATGGAATTGAAGGACAAGAAAGGAGGCGGGCGATTCTGGTAATTGAGGTCGGACGCGCACGCTTTAGGCCAAGAAGGCCGGAGGCGCGCGCTTCCTACCCTTTTTACCAGAATGCCCAGAAAACAGAATAAAAGAACACCAAAAATGAAAACGCAAGTTTAACCCTCTATCGTCCCCAGCGGAGTCGCCACTGTAGATACCCCGGGGAACCACGGCTTGGCTAGAGCAGTGAATTATCCTAGGATGTCTAACTTGTTTTTAGATTGTTTAGAGTCGCCACCTATGTTTTTAAAGGAACATAAGAAAAACCTAGAAATAGCCTAATTTATGTACAAAACCAGAGATTCGGGAGAGAAGGGTTCGGGGGTT
Source organism: Campanula takesimana (assembly GCA_026119855.1). Taxonomy (NCBI): domain Eukaryota; kingdom Viridiplantae; phylum Streptophyta; class Magnoliopsida; order Asterales; family Campanulaceae; genus Campanula; species Campanula takesimana. Next base: position 344,559 of record JAOWBW010000817.1, on the reverse strand, counting down.
AGGTGACGGAGTGGGAAGTACTTAAACACCCACTCCGCCCCGCTTACGCGGGTCTTGCTACTATTGGTGTTCTAATATTTACATGTCCTTCAATTAATTAAATAGAAATGTGCTAACAATTGTGATGAGAAGAAAATGGGAAATAAAGGGGAAATAAAATAGAATTTTTTTATTTTTTTAATGATAAAGATTACATGTAACAAGTAATGTTAAAGAATTACATTAAGAGATGAAGAGAAATTAACATGGTGAATTAAAGTTGAGATTAAAATGTAGGGAGATAACCTTAACTAACTTCAATATGTGAAGTAGTCATGTTGGTCATGTCCTATTAATGGGGATTGCATACATCAAGAAGAAGAAAACAAAGGAAGAAAATGGAGTTGTACCTTGAGAAAGAGGACTTGGAATCTTGACTTGAAAGTGTTGTTGTTGTAATGAAATTGTGGTAGAACAATTTGTGTAGAGTCTTGTTACTAAGAACTCTTGTTGGGAGAATTTGTGTATAATGTAGTTGGTGAATCAAGGTTGGAGTCTTTTTCTAAGGTAGAAGATGATGGTTTTTATATGTAAAAAAGAGAGGGAAATGATGGAGGGAAATTGGTCATCCATGTGAAATGTAATGAGCCAATCACAAATAAGATAAATGAATAAAAGAGAAATAAAAGAAATAAAAGAAATCAAATAATAAATGAAAGAAATATTAGTTTTTGGGAAAAGGCTTAGAATTTGGGATTGGGAGTTAATGAGAAAAGGGGGGATGAATGTGGATGTAAAAAGATGGTTTTTGTGATCAAGAAAAGATGTTTGTAAATAAGAAAATGGAGGGAAATAAGGTGCAATCCGTTACTGCCAAAGTGGGAAGCGCGCGGGTCCGGCTTTTGGGGCGGGACGCGCGCGCGGCTCACTGGCAGTGCCAGAAGCGCCCGCGGGTGAAAAATGACAGAATGACCCTAAAAGTTAACTCTGTTATGCAGTTTAGTCCAAAACTAACGGAATCAGTTAGGAACTTAACCGAAGTAACAGAAATTAATGAAAATAAGTTAAATAAAAATACTTTGTATGCAATCGGGGTGAGAGGTCCAAGGCGGGGTGTCTACAACTAGGGACGAAGATTATTATAAGTAAACATGAACAACAATAATAATCAAAACATCTCTTTATTGATATGAAATAAATGATAACAATTACAACGTTTATTAAACGTGCCTAGGGCACCACTGTTGGTGTTGGTGCCCTAGGCACGTTTGTTAAACGTTGTATAAGTTATCATTTTATTCATAATAATAAAGAGATAATAAGATTATTATTATGGCTCGTGTTTGCTTATAATAATCTCCGTCCCTAGAGCTTCTTAAGCACTAGTATAAAGGCTAAATGATCATGGGATGATCATGTTAGATTTATGGGTACTTGCTTGGAACAAGGTACTGGACATGACCCGCGGTATGAGATTTATGTCATGGTCGTTGTCATATATAAATCTCATATTAGTTATGTCATTTGAATCCTTAGACATGAAGTTATTATAGTCTTCCACTTGATGAACATTATGTTTGACATATTCAAACGCTGCCTTAACACGGTAGTTATAAAGGGTATGATTGGCATGATTGGATTCACGTAGGGAAGAATAATAAGCCAAATGGATTTGTCCCTCTTCGGAGAGATGTCAAGCTTGGGCCCCTCGAAGGAATGATGTTGGTGAAATGTTTGGCCAAACTCAAATGGATTGATTGGATCAATGTCATTTGGATTATCAACATATTCGGGATCGAGAAAAGTATTGAACAATACAAGTTGACTTGTTGACCATGACTTGTGTTCAATGACATCGTGGACAAAGGGATTATGACATGTTCTAAAAGGAATGCGAACTTGTATCTAGTTACACTATTTGGGTAGGTATGACGGTTTGCTAGAACCTAATCATATCTTATGGGTTCATGTTTGAACCCATTGCCAACTTAGTGTAATCCTAGAGGGTCACACACAAATAGAACGAATCGTAAAGGACTAAATGGGAATTATGGAAAAATATCAGTGTTTGGCTCTGGCACGGTCGTGCGCCTTAAAATGGCACGGTCGTGCCATAAATCCAATCCAAGGCAAACCTGTCGACATGATTGGCACGACCGTGCCAAATTACCAAGCACGACCGTGCCGAAAATGGGCGGCTGGGGAATTCGCGCGAACTAGTTGGCACGACCGTGCCAGATTGTAGGGCACAACCGTGCCAGTCAAGTCGGCCAGAATTCCTTGTTGCCTAATTTGGTGACGGGATTTAGGTTTCCTAAGTCCTTAAGGGTTAAGGATTAGGACCTATTTAAGGATCCTTTCAGCAGTCATTAAGCACATGATTATGAGTACCTCCATAAGGTTTTGAGAGGTTATTTTCTTGTTCTAAGATCCCAAAAGTGAAGAGCAGGAATATTCATAATTCCATATAGTTCTTACAATTGTGAAAGCGTGTTTCATAATTTGGTCTAGCAACCAAGATCAAGTGTTCTTGATATTCGTTCGTGGTGTGGATACCGCTAGAGGGTGAAACTTATCATCTTCATAGTTCGTGATTCTTGCTTTGTTCGTGATCAAGATTTCAAGCCTCCATCGAATTCAAGGTTGCAAAATCAAAGGCATCAAGGGTTAGTATTCTAGTATTCATTATGTTGTATTTGACTTAATCAAATGAATGGATCTATGGGCTTTGGATTTCATAAATTTTAAATGCTTAATTCCGCTGCGCATGTTACTACGAAACCCAACAGTGGTATCAGAGCCCCGTTCATGTTGATTATTTCAATACATAATCATGTTGTGTGTATATAAATTGTTTATGTGCCTAGCATGATTTGAATATTGGGATTACGATGTTTATGTGGTCTATGCGTTTTATGTGGTTTATTGTTTTATAAACTTTAATCGCACTGTTCAATCGCAATTAAAATTATGGTGGATTTAAAATTGTTTGGATTATCAATTTTTGATTGGATCAAAGCTTTGATATTCTAGGGATTCAAGAATAAATCGTTTATTCAAGGTTTTGATGATCATGGTGATTGGATCACCAAGAACACCAAATCCTAATTGAATCGGGAAAAACAATTTTGAGATAAATTTTGGAACTTTAAAATTTGGATTTTTCGCAAGGGGTCCGACCGGACCCAAGCCTTGACCCGGCTGGACCTAGGGTTTGGCGCGGGGGTAGGGTTTGGGTTTTGGGTGTGGATCTTGGGTTTAAATCTCCTATTTGTTTTAGTCTTGTGATTCTAAGATTAGTTCAAGGTTTGGATGGCTAATCTACGTTCATCGAGATTGTGTTTCCCAAACTTGATCGCAATCAAAGTTTCAAAGATAAAACGAAGTTAGAATTATGAAGAGTTCATAATTGCTAAAATTGAGAAACAAAGTTCTTGATTCAAAGATTGGAAATCCATGTGGAATTGTGAATGCAATTGGCCTACGTTCATCGAGACCATCTATTGCTTAGTTTCGGCCACATGAACTACTTTCTTGGTTTCTTGAATTAGTGCGGAATTGTGGTTGCCAATGGCTTAGTTCGGCCACACTTCTTGTTGTCTTGATTTGGAGATGATGACCAAAGTTCAAATAATCTCATCCTCATAATAATAGAGAAACTAATGACACATAAATATTATGCTTAAATTAATGGAGATTAATTTAGTGGCTAAACTTGATGCGTAACATGTTTATCTTGTGTGCTCATAAATGTGTTGTATGCTATATGTGATGAACCTTCAAGAAAGTTTAAGTCCTTTTTGTCATGCCATGATTAAAACACTTGTAAGTACACGGGTATTTTCATGTGGGCTCGCCAAAGCGAGGTGCATTGATTTTATCTTTGTATGAGCAAGATGAGTGAATAAGAGTTTCCTATGCGTTTAAAATGGTTGGACTTAATTAGGCGTCAAAACAGTTTTGGGCCTAGGCAAAGATGAGATTAAACATGCTTTTGAAATTAGATCACTAAGAATTATATTGGATATGATTGACAAGAAATTGTCTACCTAATTAATTTGATTTTGAGCGGTCCGCCAAAGCGGACTCAAGATTAAATTAAAGTTGGATCTTAGCCCAATTTAAGAGAATCTCAGAAAGGAATCTAAGAGTCATATGGGATATGATTGACAGGGTTGTCTACCTAATTAATTTAATTTTGAGCGGTGCGCCAAAGCGTACTTAAAATTAAATTAAAGTTGGATCTTAGCCCATTTAAATTATATTATACATTGGATGTATAAGAAGGTTATATAATTTAGTGGGATTATTTTTGGAAAATACATTATTTACCTCTTTAATGAGATTGGTACTTGTAAAATTTTGGAAATTTTGCATAAGTTGTAGATGACAACTAAAATCGTTGCGATTAATCCTTGTTAAGGATAAAGCTTCAAAAGAATGGTACAAACTTTATGGATTGGATCCTGAGCCTAAGAACGGTTCTAAGGCTAGAAGATGGGTTGTACATTCTTGATGGGCCTATTCCTAAAGAACCTAATGCCGGAGTAGACAATCACAAGAATCATGATTATGATTCTAGGAATGTGAGTTGTCTTATGCTCACGATTATGTGCTCTTAAACTCCAACAAAGTTTGAAACTTGTGGAAGCCTATTAAATATGCGTGGAGTTGAGTTACATGTTTCAAAGAGCAATCTAAGCAAGAGAGGTATAAAACCATTGTTGCATTAACTAATTGCAAAATGAGTAAAGGGCAATAAATGAAACTTCACATGCTTAAGATAAAGGCTACGTAGAGCATCTTGAGAAACTTGGTTGTCCAATTGGATTGGAGCAAGCCATGGATCTCATTCTTGATTCATTGTTTAAATGTTATGATCACTTAATGATGGATTATAACATGCTTAAAATGAATAAGAATTTCTTCGAATTGCATTAACATGCTGAAAAACTGCGAAGATGAAGATATTGGAGAATGGTTCTCCAATGCTCATAGTTCATGATGGAAAGAGGCCAAATGCCAAAAGAAAAGTAAGACAAGAGTTGTCAAACCTAAAGGAAATAATTTTGGTTATAATAGTAACTCTAATATATGCAATTTGGTAAAATGGCAATTGGATTGACCATTTAGAATTGTAGTCAAAATTCTGGGTGATCAATAAAAGGAATGGTAGTGGGACTACCACTCGGAATATTTATGTTATAAATTATTCTTTCTAAATTTAATTATTGGGTATTGGATACCAGAATAATTAGTAAGATGAAAGACTACTTATAGTAATGTTTTATCTACAAACAGTAATGATGCAATGGTTGCAACATTGTTCGTAGAACACTTGTAAAGTGACTTTACTGATGAAATAGAAAATATTATTTTGTTATAAGATAATGAAGGATATTAATTTCTTATTTGGAATAAGAAAAATGCTTTATTTATTATGATTTACTTCATTGTGTTATCATATAAATAAATCTTATATCCTAAATCTTGAAGAACAAAATAATAAAGACTATAACATAAATAATTAAAATTCTTTATGCATTATTGTTTTGATCAAATAAATGAGAAATGCATATCTAAAATTCTATGGACGGAGTTTTAAGTCATATGATTTGGAATCACATGATTTATGCAAATCTTATTTACTTGGATCAAGACATCTTTTACTATGATTGGTAAAAAGGATAATGTCTTAATTGACCTAATACATTTTGATGTGTGTGGTGCATTAAGAAGAAATGCTAAAAGAGAATTTTGGTTATACTTGGTAAAACTATTCAAAAATTATGATTGGATCATGATGATGGATAATTAAACCGAAAATTTGACAGTCATCATTAAAGTTGTGAAATGGTTTCACAAATTAACTTCACTAAGAATATCATTCTAAATGATATGTCTGCGTGAAAGTATAAGGACCTTATTGGATATGGTTCATTAGATGATAAAGTCAAATTAATCTTCCATTATTAATTTTGGGGTTATGTATTTGAAACCGCTATGATTATACTAATCTGAATTCCAGCTTGAGAGGTTAAAAGATGAAAGAAAACTCGGTTTGCCTTTCGCAAAGATTTAAGATGGTGAGACCTTTTGGAAAGGAGTTGTCTGGGACACACTCACATTTAAATCTAATAAATATATTTTCATGGGATATCCTAAGGAAACTTGAGGATATAATTTTACTCAGAAGAAACATATGGTTTGTTGATTATGATGATACTTTTCTAGATAAATGGTTTATCTCTAAAAGAATCAATGGGAGTAAAATGTATCTCGAATGGTTCGAGACCTAGAAAATATATATTTTAACCTAAGATGGAAGTTGAACAAGTTTTCACAAGGAGTCGTGAAAAGTCCGTTCAAAAGATATACAAGAACTTGCGTATGTGATAGGACACAATCTATTGCAAGAAATATTGGATATTTCGAAATAGAAAGTGTTGAGGTAAAGTTCATTTGGAATGAAGTATTTACCATCTATCAAAGATGCAATGTCAACTCCACATATTTAGATTAATGACTTGGAGTCATGAAATCTAAAAGGCAACCCATGTGTAATAATCAAGTTTGGAACTTGATCATTCTAACCTAAGGTGTAAAAACCAAAGGAGAGGAATGAGTTTTCTTGGAGAAAATTTTACATGGATAGCAAAGAAATTTACTAGAATTCTCGTAGTCACATGTTCATATTTGGAATATGAAAATTGACAAAATGATGTCAAAACAAGTGTTCCTCAACGGGAACTCACTTAAGGATGTATTGGATACAACCTAAAGGTTTTGACAGTCAAAGAAAATTCTGATAAATTATGAAAGTTGCAGAAATCCATTGGATGGATTAAAGCAAGCTTTTGGGAGTTGGAATCTCCGTTTCGATAAGTCAAAAGTTTGATTTGATCAAGAACGAAGATGAACCTTGTATATACAAGAAGATTAGTGGGAGCATAGTCCTATCCTTATTTAATATATGTGGATGACATATTGCTCATTGGAAACGACATTCCTACACGTTAATCTGTAAAGACTTTGTTAAGAAAGTGTTTCGCAATGAAGAATATGGATGAAGCTACATATGTTCTTGGCATTAAGATCTATAGAGATAGATCAAGGAGGCTAATTGGTTTAAGCCAAAGTACATACATTGACAAAGTCATTAGAAGATTCCGCATGGAAAATTCTAAGAGAGGACCATTGCCAATGTTACATGGAGTTTTCTATGCAAAGACTCAAATGTCCTAAGACAAATGATGAGCATGAGAAGACTGAATGGGATGCCATTTTGCTTCGGCAATTGGATCCATCATGCCATAATAAGTACTAAGCCGGATATATCTAAATGCTTGGAGCATGACGAGTAGATATCAATCCGACAACCGGTGAGAATCACTGGAAGGCTGTGAAACAATTCTTAAATGTACTTTAGAAGGACTAAAGAATTGTTATGATCTATGGAGGGATGGAAGATGATCTCAGTGTATATGGGTACACAGATGCATACTTCCAAACTGACAAAGATGATAAAAATCGCAATAGAGTTTTATTAACAATAGTGAAGCTGTAAGTTGGAATGGTTCCAAGCAGAGTACAGTCACTAATTCTACATACTAAAATCTAAGTATATTGCTGCATTGGATGCCGCAAAGGAAATTGTTTGGATTAAGAAGTTCATTGGTGAACTTAAGATGGTTCCTAGTATTGCTAATCCAATAGACCATATTAGTGATAATAGTGGTGCTATTGATCAAGCAAAGGAACCAAGAGCACATCCCAAATCCAAACACATACTTAGGCGTTCTCTTATCATTCGAGAAATCGTTGATAAGGGAGACGTACATATATGCAAAGTACCTACTAATGATAACGTTACGGACACACTAAACAATGGGACTTCCACAAGCTAAGACATGATGGTCATGTTAGGTCCATGGGTATTGGATACCTAGGGAATTGGGCCTAGGGCAAGTGGGAGATTGTTGGTGTTGGTGCCCTAGGCACGTTTGTTAAACGTTGTATAAGTTATCATTTTATTCATAATAATAAAGAGATAATAAGATTATTATTATGGCTCGTGTTTGCTTATAATAATCTCCGTCCCTAGAGCTTCTTAAGCACTAGTATAAAGGCTAAATGATCATGGGATGATCATGTTAGATTTATGGGTACTTGTTTGGAACAAGGTACTGGACATGACCCGCGGTATGAGATTTATGTCATGGTCGTTGTCATATATAAATCTCATATTAGTTATGTCATTTGAATCCTTAGACATGAAGTTATTATAGTCTTCCACTTGATGAACATTATGTTTGACATATTCAAACGCTGCCTTAACACGGTAGTTATAAAGGGTATGATTGGCATGATTGGATTCACGTAGGGAAGAATAATAAGCCAAATGGATTTGTCCCTCTTCGGAGAGATGTCAAGCTTGGGCCCCTCGAAGGAATGATGTTGGTGAAATGTTTGGCCAAACTCAAATGGATTGATTGGATCAATGTCATTTGGATTATCAACATATTCGGGATCGAGAAAAGTATTGAAGAATACAAGTTGACTTGTTGACCATGACTTGTGTTCAATGACATCGTGGACAAAGGGATTATGACATGTTCTAAAAGGAATGCGAACTTGTATCTAGTTACACTATTTGGGTAGGTATGACGGTTTGCTAGAACCTAATCATATCTTATGGGTTCATGTTTGAACCCATTGCCAACTTAGTGTAATCCTAGAGGGTCACACACAAATAGAACGAATCGTAAAGGACTAAATGGGAATTATGGAAAAATATCAGTGTTTGGCTCTGGCACGGTCGTGCGCCTTAAAATGGCACGGTCGTGCCATAAATCCAAACCAAGGCAAACCTGTCGACATGATTGGCATGACCGTGCCAAATTACCAAGCACGACCGTGCCGAAAATGGGCGGCTGGGGAATTCCCGCGAACTAGATGGCACGACCGTGCCAGATTGTAGGGCACGACCGTGCCAGTCAAGTCGGCCAGAATTCCTTGTTGCCTAATTTGGTGACGGGATTTAGGTTTCCTAAGTCCTTAAGGGTTAAGGATTAGGACCTATTTAAGGATCCTTTCAGCAGTCATTAAGCACATGATTATGAGTGCCTCCATAAGGTTTTGAGAGGTTATTTTCTTGTTCTAAGATCCCAAAAGTGAAGAACAAGAATATTCATAATTCCATATAGTTCTTACAATTGTGAAAGCGTGTTTCATAATTTGGTCTAGCAACCAAGATCAAGTGTTCTTGATATTCGTTCGTGGTGTGGATACCGCTAGAGGGTGAAACTTATCATCTTCATAGTTCGTGATTCTTGCTTTGTTCGTGATCAAGATTTCAAGCCTCCATCGAATTCAAGGTTGCAAAATCAAAGGCATCAAGGGTTAGTATTCTAGTATTCATTATGTTGTATTTGACTTAATCATATGAATGGATCTATGGGCTTTGGGTTTCATAAATTTTAAATGCTTAATTCCGCTGCGCATGTTACTACAAAACCCAACAACCACTACCAACAATCTCCCACTTGCCCTAGGCCCAATCTCCCATGTATCTAATACCCATGTACCTAACATGACCTTCATGTTTAGCTTGTGGAAGTCCCTTTGTTAGCGGGTCCACAACATTGTCATCAGTAGGTACTCTGCATATGTTCACGTCTCCCCTATCAACGATCTCTCGAATGATATGAAAACGCCTAAGTATGTGTTTGGATTTCTGATGTGCCCTTGGTTCCTTTGCTTGAGCAATAGCACCATTATTATCACAATAAAGGTCTATTAGATTAGCAATACTAGGAACCACTTCAAGTTCAGTGATGAACTTCTTAATCCAAATAGCTTCCTTTGCAGCATCCGATGCAGCAATATACTCAGCTTCCGTTGTAGAATCAGTGGTTGTACTTTGCTTGGAACTCTTCCAGCTTACAGCTCTACCATTTAACATGAACACAAAACCCGATTGCGATCGACTATCATCTTTTTCGGTTTGGAAGCTTGCATCCGTGTAAGCACTTACAACGAGATCATCTTCCATTCCTCTATAGACCAAAAACGAATCTTTAGTCATTCTCAAGTACTTAAGAATCGCTTTAACAGCCATCCAGTGACTTTCACCGGGGTCGGATTGATATCTACTTGTCATGCTCAAAGCATAAGATACATCCGGCCTGGTACATATCATGGCATACATGATGGACCCAATTGCCGAGGCATATGGAACATCATTCATTTTCTTACGCTCATCGTTTGTCTTAGGACATTGAGTCTTGCTTAGAGAAACTCCATGTAACACTGGCAAGGTTCCTCTCTTAGAATTTTCCATACGGAATCTTCTAATGACCTTGTCAATGTATGTACTTTGGCTTAAACCAATTAGCTTCCTTGATCTATCTCTATAGATCTTGATGCCAAGTATATATGCGGCTTCACCCATATCTTTCATTGCGAAGCACTTTCCTAACCAAGTCTTTACAGACTGAAGTGTAGGAATGTCGTTTTCAATGAGCAATATGTCATCCACATATAAGATAAGGAATAGCACTATGCTCCCACTAATCTTCTTGTATACACAAGGCTCATCTTCGTTCTTGATGAAACCAAACTCTTTGACTGATTCATCAAAACGGAGATTCCAACTCCTAGAAGCTTGCTTCAATCCATAAATGGATTTCTGCAATTTGCATACCTTAGAATTCTATTCAAAACCTTCTGGTTGTGTCATATACACATCCTCTTGTAGTTTTACATTTAGGAAAGCGGTTTTGACATCCATTTGCCATATTTCATATTCATGATATGCGGCAATGGCAAGCAAAATTCGTATAGACTTGATCATTGCTACGGGTGAAAAGGTTTCATCATAGTCAATACCATGAACTTGCCTATAACCCTTTGCTACAAGTCTAGCTTTGTAAGTATGCACCTTCCCATCCATGTCAGTCTTCTTCTTGAAGACCCATTTGCATCCTATGGTTTTTACATCTGCAGGTGCATCAATCAAATTCCAAACTTGATTGTCTTGCATGGATTGCAATTCGGATTCCATGGCTCCAAGCCACTTGTCCGAATCAGGAGAAGACATCGCCTCTTGATAGGTTGTCGGTTCATAATTCTCAATGATTTCCACCTCATTACTATCCGTTACGAGAAATCCATATCTCTCGGGCTCGGATCGTAACCTACCAGATCTGCGAGTTACTTGTGTATTCTGAACAGGTTCCACAACTCCTTGTGGTTCTTGTTCTTGTTCCACTATCGGTTCAATGTCATTTTCCGGGTCTCGAATTTCTTCAAGATTTATTTTACTCCCACTGATTTCTTTGGAGAGAAACTGTTTCTCTAGAAAGACACCAGTTCGGGCAACAAACACTTTGTTGTCCTCTTGGTTGTAAAAGTAATATCCTTTAGTTTCCTTAGGATATCCCACGAAATACATTTACCAGATTTGTGTGGTAGTTTGTCAGAGACAAGTATTTTGACAAAAGTTTCGCAACCCCAAATCCTCATGAAAGACAAACTAGGTTTCTTTCCGCTCCATATCTCATATGGAGTCTTTGGAACCTATTTAGTTGGAACTTGATTTAGTGTGAAAGCAGCGATTTCTAGAGCATAACCCCAAAAGTATATTGGAAGATCAACTTGACTCATCATTGATCGAACGATGTCTAACAAGGTCCGATTCCTCCTCTCAGACACACCATTCCATTGTGGTGTTCCGGGTGGAGTCAATTGTGAAATTATTCCACAATTCTTTAGATGATCATCAAATTCATGACTCAAGTATTCTCCACCTCGATCTGATCGAAGTGCTTTACTACTTTTGCCAAGTTGTTTTTCTACTTCATTTTGAAATATTCTAAATATCTCGAATGCTTCACTCTTATGTTTCATTAGGTAAACATACCAAAATCTACTATAATCATCAGTGAAGGTTATGAAGTATTGAAATCCTCTCCTAGCATTGCTACTTAATGGTCCGCATACATCGGAATGTATCAACCCCAATAAGTCGCTTGCCCTTTCACCTAGCTTGGTAAAAGGTGTCTTAGTCATTTTCCCAAGAATACACGACTCACAAGTATTATATGACCCAAGGTCACATGAACCCAAGAGACCGTCCCCATAGAGTTTTGAGATACGCTTCTCATTAATATGACCAAGACGGCAATGCCACAAATAAGAATGATTTACATCATTAGGTTTAGATTTCTTATTTATATGATAGACATTTTCATTATTTTCATTCTTGACATCCAAGACATAAAGGCCATTAAATGAATTAGCAATACCATAAAGCACATCATTTAAATAAATAGAAAATTTATTATTCTCAATAAAAAACTTAAAACCTTCATTATCCAAACAAGAAATTGAATTAATATTTCTACTTAAATCCGGTACATAATAGCAATTGTTCAAAACAAGTATTAAACCGGAAGGTAAAGTAACTTCATAAGTCCCTACGGCTAATGCAGCAACTCTTGCTCCATTCCTCACGCGTAGGTCTACTTCACCCTCTTTAAGTAGTCTCCTATTCTTTAGTCCCTGTACATTTAAACAATGTGAGAACCACATCCGGTATCCAATACCCAAGAATCAGTGGTAGAAAGGAGAATATCTATCATATAGATACCTGAAGTCGACGTAGCCTTCCTGCCCTTCTTCTTCTTTTTCTCTTCCAAAAAAGCCTTGCAATTACGTTTTCAATGACCAATTTCTTGACAATGGAAACAAATTGCATCCTTTTGTGTATCGGGTTTTGCCTCAGAAGCCTTGGCAACCTTTGCCTTGCTTATCTTGGGTTTGACAAATTTTGCCTTACCCTTTCCTTTGGCACTAGCCTTCTTCCCATCATGAACCAAGAGCACAGGAGAACCTTTCTCAACAATCTTCATCTCCGCAGTTTTAAGCATCCCATGCAACTCGGAGAGATTCTTATCCATTCCATGCATGTTATAATTCATCACAAACTGTTTATAACTTTTAGGCAATGAATTAAGAATGAGATCCGTGGCTAGCTCTAATGGAATTGGATAGCCAAGTTTCTCAAGATGCTCTACATAACCTTTCATTTTAAGCATGTGAGGACTCACTTGTTGCCCTTCATTCATTTTGCAAGAAGTGAATGCAACAATGGTCTTGTACCTCTCTTGCCTATCTTGCTCTTGAAACATGGCTCTCAACTCCACGCCTATCTCATAGGCTTCCAAATGTTCTAAACTTTGTTGGAGTTTTGAGCACATAGTAGCAAGCATGATACAACTTACATCTCTAGAATCATTACGATGTTTCTTGTAACTGTCTCTTTCTGCCCTAGGGGCAGTAGGTTCTGGTTCAGCAGGAAGAGGCCCATCAAGAATGTACAACTTATCTTCTTGCCTATGAACAATTCTTAGGCTATGGATCCAATCCATAAAGTTCGTACCATTCTCTTGGAGCTTATCCTTCTCAAGGATCGATCGCAACGAAATTGATTGAGTGTTGTTAGTCATTATCTACAATTATGCAAAATTTCCAAAATTTAATAAGTACCAATTTCATTAAAGAAATAAACAATGTATTTTCTCAAAAATACTCCTACTAAATTATATATAACCTTCTTATACATCCAATGTATAATATAATTTAAATGGGTTAAGATCTAACTTTAATTTAACTCCAAGTCCGCTAAGGCGGATTACACAAAATCAAATTAATTAGGTAGACAACTCCTGTCAATCATATCTCATATGACTCTTAGTTCCTTTTATGAGATTCTTTAAGAAATCTAATTTCAAAAAGCATGTTAAATCTCATCTTTGCCTAGGCCCAAAACTGTTTTGACGCCTAATTAAGTCCAACCATTTTAAACGTATAGTTAATGTGCCTCGCTAGGGCGTGCCCACATTATCTATCTTGCTCATACATAAATAAAGTTAATGCACCTCGCTTGGCCGAATCTACATTAAAATCACTCATGTACTAACAAGTGTTTTAATCATGGCATGGAAATAAAAGACTTAAAACTTTCTTGAAGGTTCATCACATATAGCATACAACACATTTATGAGCACATAATATAAACATATTACGCATCAAGTTTAGCCACTAAATTAATCTCCATTAATTTAAGCATAATATTTATGTGTCATTAGTTTCTCTATAATTATGAGGATGAGACCTTTTGAACTTTGGTTAACATCTCCAAATCAAGACAACAAGAAGCGCGGCCGAAACTAAGCCATAAGGCATCCACAATTCCGCACTAATTCAAGAGACCAAGAAAGTAGTCCATGTGGCCGAAACTAAGCAATAGATGGTCTCGATGAACGTAGGCCAATTCCATCCACAATTCCACATGGATCTCCAATCTTTGAATCAAGAACTTTGTTTCTCAATTTTAGCAATTATGAACTCTTCATAATTCTAACTTCGTTTTATCTTTGAAACTTTGATTGCGATCAAGTTTGGGAAACACAATCTCGATGAACGTAAATTAGCCATCCAAACCTTGAACCAATCTTAGAATCACAAGACTAAAACAAATAGGAGATTTAAACCCAAGATCCACACCCAAAACCCAAACCCTACCCCCGCGCCAAACCCTAGGTCCGGCCGGGTCAAGGCATGGGTCCGGTCGGACCTTTTTGCGAAAAATCAAAATTTTTAAAGTTCTAAAATTTATCTCAAAATTGTTTTCCTGATTCAATTAGGATTTGGTGTTTTTAGTGATCCAATCACCATGATCATCAAAAACTTGAATGAACAATTCATTCTTGAATCCTTGGAATATTTATCAAAACTTTGATCCAATCAAAAATTGATAATCCAAACAATTTTAAATCCACCATAATTTTTATTGCGATTGAATAGTGCGATTAAAGTTTTTCAAACAATAAACCACATAAAATCATATAACACATAAACATCATAATCTAATATTCATATCATGCTAGGCACATAAACGATTTATATACATACAACATAATCTAGTATTGAAATAATCAACATGAACGGGGCTCTGATACCACTGTTGGGTTTTGTAGTAACATGCGCAGCGGAAAATAGCATTTAAAATTTTAATGAAACCCAAAGCCCATAGATCCATTCATATGATTATATCAAATACATGCAATATGAATACTAGAAAAACTAACCCTTGATGACTTTGATTTCTAGCCTTTGAACTTGGTGGAGATTTGAAGCTTGATCACAAAAGCAAGAACACGAACTTTGAAGATGATAAGCTTCACCCTCTAGCGGTATCCACACCTTGAACGAATATCAAGAACACTTCTTGATCTTGGTTGCTAGACCAAATTATGAAACACACTTTCACAATTGCAAGAACTATATGGAATTATGAATATTCTTGTTCTTCAGTTTTGGGATCTTAGAACAAGAAAATAACCTCTCAAAACCCTATGGAGGCACTCACAATAATGTGTCTAATGGCTGCTGAAAGGATCTTTAAATAGGTCCTAATCCTTAACCCTTAAGGACTTAGGAACCCTAAATCCCGTCACCAAATTAGGCAACAAGGAATTCTGGCCGACTTGACTGGCACGGTCGTTCCCTATAATCTGGCACGGTCGTGCCACCAGGTCCGCGTGATATCCCCAGGTCGACCATTTTCGGCACGGTCGTGCTTGTCTATTTGGCACGGTCGTGCTTTACTTCTTGGCACGGTCGTGCCAAACATGTCGACAGATTTACCTTGGTTTAGATTTATGGCACGGCCGTGCCATTTTAAGGCGCACGACCGTGCCAGAGCCAAAACCTGACATTTTTCCATAATTCCAATTTAGTCCTTTATGATTCGTTTTATTTGTGTGTGACCCTCTAGGATTACACTAAGTTGGCAATGGGGTCAAACATGAACCCATAAGATATGATTAGGTTCTAGCAAACCGTCATACCTACCCAAATAGTGTAACTAGATACAAGTTCGCATTCCATTTAGAACATGTCACAATCCATTTGTCCACGATGTCATTGAACACAAGTCATGGTCAACAAGTCAACTTGTTTTGTTTAATACTTTCTCGATTCCGAATATGTTGATAATCCAAATGACATTGATCCAATCAATTTATTTGAGTCCGGCCGAACATTTTATCAACATCATTCCTACGAGAGGCCCAAGTTTGACAATCATATCCTTTATAACTACCCGGTTAAAGGTAGCGTTTGAATATGTCAAACATAATATTCATCAAGTGGAAGACTATAATAACTTCATGTCTAAGGATTCAAATGACATAACTAATATGAGATATATGTACGACATAGACCATGACATAAATCTCATACAGCGGGTCATGTCCAGTACTTTATTCCAAACAAGTACCTATAAATCTAACATGATCATCTCATGATCATTTTGCCTTTATACTAGTGCTTAACAAGTACTAGGGACGAAGATTATTATAAGTAAACATGAACAACAATAATAATCAAAACATCTCTTTATTGATATGAAATAAATGATAACAATTACAACGTTTATTAAACGTGCCTAGGGCACCACTACCAATACTAACTTGTGGTTCCACCTCTTGTAGAATTCATAGATAGGCTCATCGAGACTTTGCATGGTGTTCTCTAGATCAGTGCGGTTGACATGCCAGTCAAGGTTCGACAGATACTTCTCGCAGAAAGTTGTGGTGATTTTCTCCCACGTCTCTCGTTCGGAGGGATCCAAACTCAAGAACCAACGGAGAGAGATTCCGTCCAAAGTGGTGTGGAAGACTCGAGCCATTTGCTCGTTGGTGCAGTCACGGACTCTTATGGCTAGCACATAACTGTCGAGATGAGTCTTGGGACAAGTAATACATGGAATGTAGAGACTTTCGGCATCTTGAAGTCTCTAGGTAGAGCACCCACATTGCTTGGGTCAATGGTTTTGACTATCGGAGCGGATTGCTTGGAGAACGTGTCGAATAGCTTGCGGATTTGTTCTTGCATAGCCACCACTAGAGTGTGATTAGAGAAATCTGCGCTACCATAGGCTTGAACAGCGGGAGAAGTAGTGGAGACTGTGGGCACGGCGGCACCGATACTCAATGGTAGTGAAGGCGGTGGCAACTTGGTAGAGGACAAGTAACTACCCATCAACTCTGGTGATGGTTCATATGGATCCTTCCTGGAGGTTGCTTTAGTACCAAAATCAGGAGGAGGGACCCTTTGGTAGTTGGGCACCTTGAGAGGGATAGCACCCTCGTTGGAAGGGTAGGTGACAGGCAGTTCTTCATCTTGGATGAAGATTACTTCTTCATTGTGGAAGCTAGTATCCACACCTTTCTTCTTCATCTCAGTATGAAGATGATCTTTGAGCTCTTGGTTGACCCTTTCTAGAGACTTGCTTCTATCCTCAATCTTAGAGATCTGTAGCATGAGGTTGGTGAAGAAAGCATAGAGAGGTGGCGGAATGTCCGAGGGCTTGATACTGGCGGCGATTTCTGGATCGGTAGAAGCGGAGACTGGCGGAGTGGAGACATTAGGAGTAGTAGGCTTTGATGATGGAGACATCGCTGATGCAGAGACTGAAGACTAAGCTTGCGGAAGGCTTGACCGTTGAAGACGACCATCAGACCGGACCCAAACTTGCTTCTCCATAGAGGTAGCAAATGAGAGGTTTAGGACGGGACAAGGCTCATGCAATGTATTTTGTTATTTACAAAAAACAATGTATTATTAGTCCTAATGGTTGGAAGGGGTACCCATTTTTGGGTTACTATTTAAAAAACCTGGATTAGCGGAGGTCATCACTACGTCTATAGACCTGTAGATACCCCGGGAAACCACAACTTGGCTAGAGCGGTGAATTATCCTAGGATGTCTAACTTGTTTTAGATTGTTTAGAGTCGCCACCTATGTTTTTAAAGGAACATAAGAAAAACCTAGAAATAGCCTAATTTATGTACAAAACCAGAGATTCGGGAGAGAAGGGTTCGGGGGTTAGGTGACAGAGTGGGAAGTACTTAAACACCCACTCCGCCCCGCTTATGCGGGTCTTGCTACTATTGGTGTTCTAATGCTAAATGTCCTTCAATTAATTAAATAGAGATGTGCTAACAATTGTGATGAGAAGAAAAAGGGGAAATAAAAGGGAAATAAAATAGAATTGTTTTATTTATTTAATGATAAGATTACATGTAACAAGTAATGTTAAAGAATTACATTAAGAGATGAAGAGAAATTAACATGGTGAATTAAAGTTAAGATTTAAATGTAGGGAGATAACCTTAACTAACTTCAATATGTGAAGTAGTCATGTTGGTCATGTCCCATTAATGGGGATTGCATACATCAAGAAGAAGAAAACAAAGGAAGAAAATGGAGTTGTACCTTGAGAAAGAGGATTTGGAACCTTGACTTGAAAGTGTTGTTGTTGTAATGAAATTGTTGTAGAACAATTTGTTGTATAGAAACTCTTGTTGGAGAATTTGTGTAGAGAATTGTGTATAGTGTAGGTGTAGTAAAAATGTGAGATTAAGGTCCAAAGAGTGTCAAAAGAGTCCCTTTCTAAGGTAGAAGATGAGGGTTTTTATAGGTAAAAAAAGAGAGGGAAAGGTTGGAGGGAAATTGGTCAATCCATGTGAGATGGAATTGACCAATAGAAAATAAGATAAATAAAATAATAAATGAAAGAAATAAAAGAAAATTAAATAAAATAAAAATGAATTATTTTGTTTTAAAGAGATGGCTAGAATAATGGGATTGGAGGTTATAAAAATAGGGGGGATGAATGTGGATGAGAAAAGAAGTCTTTTGTGATCAAGAAAGAGATGTTGCAAATAAGAAAAGGGAGGGAAATAAGGTGCAATCCGTTACTGCCAAAATGGGAAGCGCGCGAGTCCCGCTTTTGGGGCGAGACGCGCGCGCAGCCCGTTAACAGTTCCGGAAGCGCCCGCGGCAGAAAAGGACAGAATGACAGAATGACCCTAAAAGTTAACTCTGTTATGCAGTTTAGTCCAAAACTAACGGAATCAGTTAGGAACTTAACCGAAGTAACAGAAATCAACAAAAATAAGTTAAATAAAAATACTTTGTATGCAATCGGGGTGAGAGGTCTAAGGCGGGGTGTCTACAGAGCCCCTCGGCGACGTGGATTGCAAAGCGAAACACGTCGACGAAAGTAAAAACACCCGCCGAGGACATCGACAAAAGAAAAAGAAAGAAAAGAAAGCAAAGACTCGATGGAAGCAGTAATTTGAAATTGCTAGAGATAGGGGTGCACTCCCTGTGTGAGCGTCTTTTGTTGGTAGAGGGGGTGGCATGATCCGTTGGTAAACCTGCCGGCTGAATCCGTTAAGTGAGGCCGTTAGTGAAACCTTGAATGATGCCGTTAGTGAACCTTCGAATGACCGTTAGTGAACCTTTGAGGAGTCCGTTAGTGAACATTCGTTGACGAATCCGTTAGTGAAATCCGTTGATGAGGCCGTTAGTGAACCTTCGAGGCCGTTAGTGAACCTTTGTTGACGAATCCGTTAGTGAAATCCATTGATGAGGCCGTTAGTGAACCTTCGAGGCCGTTAGTGAACCTTTGTAGACGAATCCGTTAGTGAAATCCGTTGATGAGGCCGTTAGTGAACCTTCGAGGCCGTTAGTGAACCTTTGTAGACGAATCCGTTAGTGAAATCCGTTGATGAGGCCGTTAGTGAACCTTCGAGGCCGTTAGTGAACCTTTGTTGACGAATCCGTTAGTGAAATCCGTTGATGAGGCCGTTAGTGAACCTTCGAGGCCGTTAGTGAACCTTTGTTGACGAATCCGTTAGTGAAATCCGTTGATGAGGCCGTTAGTGAACCTTTGTTGACGAATCCGTTAGTGAAATCCGTTGATGAGGCCGTTAGTGAACCTTTGTTGCCGAATCCGTTAGTAAAATCCGTTGATGAGGCCGTTAGTGAACCTTCGAGGCAGTTAGTGAACCTTTGTAGACGAATCCGTTAGTGAAATCCATTGATGAGGCCGTTAGTGAACCTTCGAGGAGGCCGTTAGTGAACCCTTGAAGAATTGCTGCTTTGAAGCCGTGTGCTGTTTGGCGTTGCAGTTGACTTTTGCGGGGATGCGGGCATGGTTGACTGTGGACCATTTTCTGCTGGGGATGAAGTGCCTCGAGTTGCAGATGCTGTTTGACTTCGCGGTGGTACCTGTTGTCACGACCCGAAATCTAGGCTCTATTTTATTAGTAATAAATTAATTATTTATTTGCTTGTTTATTTATTTAAATTATTATTTATTTAAATAATTATGTGTGCGTTTTATGTGTTTTAATAATTATGCCTAGCATTTTATTCTAGTTATTTGGGCTAGTGTGGAAGTGTTGAGTCTTAATTGTTAGTCGGGAGTGTAAGTAATTGTGCTAGTTAGTGGGGGAAGGGGGCTAGGTGTAACATTTCAATCTTCATCTTCTCCCTACTCACCTCCCTCACCCTACTCTTTCACCCTCACACTCCACCTCCATCCCTCTCTCCCAGCTCTCTCTCCTCCCTTAGAAGAAAAAGGGGTAAGTTTCATCTTCTTCCTTCTCTCCTCATTTTCTTCCTCTTCCTCTTGTAATCTCTCATTTCTTAAAACATGAACCTTGTTTAGATCGTCGATAGGATCGCGTAGAACCAAAAAGAATTGAATTCCGTCAACTTTGAGATTTATCAAGTAAGTTACTTTTCCCCCATTTTTATGCTAAAATGTTCATATCATGTTTATATGATGTTTGATGTGTTATATTTGAAGTTTGGTTGAGTTTGGAATTTATTTGGATTTTTGGTTAAAAATGGTGATCATATGAAGGTTGGGATTTAAACCTTGATTTGGGTTTCTAGATGTGTTATTTTGGTCCTATTCAAGTTTATAAGTTGTTTGGTTCATAGTTATGATTATTGAAAGTCTTGATTTTGAGTATTTGAGAAATGGTAAGAATTTTGGGTTGTTTGGGTGCCATTTTCGGGTATGTTTGAACCCAGGAAGAATCTGGGCATTGTTTCTTCTGGCACGGTCGTGCCCCTTTATTTGGCACGGTCGCGCCAACCTTCACTTTCCTCTCGTAATGTTTGGCACGGTCGTGCCACTTCCTTAGGCACGGTCGCGCCAACCTTCACTTTCCTCTCGTCATTTTTGGCACGGCCGTGCCACTTTCTTAGGCACGTCGTGCCAAGCTGGGACTCTGATATATTTTTCCCTTTTCTCCTAAAACTGTTTCCTCCCTAACTTTCTCCTCCGAACTCCGTTTTGGACGAATAAACTATCATTTTAAAGCTCTCCTTGAGATCTTCGAGATGAGTGAATAGTTTTGGTTGTGTGCTTAAGTTAACTAGATCCTTTATGATCAAATGTGATAAGGAGTGGTGTTATCATTGTGGAAATTATTAAAGCACCTTAATTGGTTATTGTTGGTTCATTTCACTTTCTTGGTGACTACTTGGTATGGTTCCCTACTTTGGAATCAATGGTTGTTTATCGTGCTAATATTTTATTACTTAGCTTTTACTTGAAAGCCCAGCTGGTATTTGTGGTTGTGTCGGGCGATGTGAGATATTGTGATGGCACCGGCCAAGTCCATTGTGGTGTCGACCATTGTTTTGCCCTTATTTTCCTCTTCCAGATCAGCCTTGGTTGAGAT
Source organism: Campanula takesimana (assembly GCA_026119855.1). Lineage (NCBI taxonomy): Eukaryota > Viridiplantae > Streptophyta > Magnoliopsida > Asterales > Campanulaceae > Campanula > Campanula takesimana. The sequence continues at coordinate 322,960 of JAOWBW010000817.1, read as the reverse complement.
GTTTGGAGCATGACTTTTTGGCATGGCTCCCGCCCTTTGTGGCACCTTACTTTGTTATTGGTTCCGGTACCGGGGTTTTCTCTTCGGCTTTCATGCTATTATGAAGATGATGATTTGTTGATTATTGAAGCTGCGCAGCGACCTTTATTTGGTTTATCAGTTTGGGAAAACCTTGGCTATATCCTTTGTTATGTGTTTATTTCCGCTGCTATCTGATATATGATAATTGCTATGTGTTATGTGATTTATTATTGATTATTGCATCATAGCATGTCATGTAGTTGCATTAGTAACTTATTGAGATTTATCTCACCCCCTTTTCTTTTATCTTTGTTTTTCCTTAACCCCCCCCAGGTGCTAAGGATTAGTCTCGCTGATCACGAGAAAGAGGACGTCGAGGGTGGATACATTCTTTTGGGGAAAGTTGTATAGGTTGGTTTACATTATATAAATGTGTAACCTTTTGGGATAATTGTACCAAACACTGACGTCACTAGGAATTGTGTATTTTGGTAACTTTGGTGTATAATCTTATGGAGTTTATACTAGTTTTACCTTGTTGTTCAAGTTGATTTTCAAAACCTTGTGTTATCACCTTTTGGTTAAATGGAATTTTTAACTTCAGTATTTCATAGTTTTGGTTTTAAGTCGACGTCCAGCTCGCGGTCTCGGGCCCGCGGGGTCCGGGGGCGTGACAGTTGGTATCAGAGCTATGGCATTAGCTCTAAGTATAAGTCTAGGTGGATTAGTATGACCTAGGTGGGTAGTAGTGTGCGGAGTGATTAACGGTTGATGTTTTATATAGGTACTTGTTTACAATGGTTCGTAGAAGGAGTGGTGAAGGTAGTATCGGTAATGCAAATCAGAATGATACAAGGGAAGAAGCCCGTGCCATGTTTCAAGGCATGTTCGAGGCGGCCATGAAGGCCATACATGATCAAGGTCCGAGGGTAGAATAAGCACCACCCCGCTATGGATTGGAGCAATTTCTCAAACTGAAACCGGTTGAATACAATGGGGAACCCGATGTTCGGAAAGCTGAGTTGTGGATTGAGTCGATGGAGAAGATTTATGAGGTATTTGGTTGCACGGATGAGGACAAGGTCCGGTTCGCGGCTTACAAACTTGTGGGACCGCCGAGCATTGGTGGAAAGGTGTCAAAGCTAGTTGGGATGACACTCACACGGTGTATGCGTGGGAGTTGTTTGTGCGTAAGTTTAAAGAGCATTTAATTCCGGTTGTTGATCAAAACCGAAAGGAGATCGAGCTACTCAACCTGGAGCAAGGTGTGTTGTCTATAGCACAATATTCGGCTAAGTTCATAGAATTAGCCCGGTATTGCGACTATTTGGTGAGGACCGAGGAACAAAAGGCTATGAGATTCATTCGGGGATTGAAGACCTCCATCTGTACTCAACTTATTGCCCAACGGATTGTGACTTTCCAAGATGCGGTGGACCGAGCCTATTTGATAGAGCAAGATATTGGGGAGTATAAAAGGAAGACCGAGGTAGCTAACCCGAGTAAGCAAGGAGCGCAGAGAAAGTCACAACCAAGAATTGATAATCGAGGTAACTTTGGGGGACAATCTCAGTTCCGAGGGCAACCGATCCCAAGGAACCCGGGTACCACTTCCGGGAACCAAGGGAACCAAATTAGGAGGCTTTGTTCGTATTGTCAAAAGGAAGGTCATTCTGAGGACCGGTGTTGGAAGAAGCAGGGAAGGTGCACCAATTGTGGTCAAATGGGTCATTTTGCAAGGGATTGTCCGAGGAATAGAATTCAACCATCGGGGGTAGAAGCTGGGGCTCCTCAGGGTCAGAAGAGGGACGCTACGGGAAAGCCCAAGGTCCAAGGGAAAGTGTTTGCAATGAATCAACAACAAGCCACAGATGACCCTACAGTTATTGGAGGTATTATTTCTATATCTAGTGTGAGCGCACGAGCGTTAGTAGATCCAGGATCATCTCATTCATACATTTCTGTGCAATTTGCTTCCATGTTAAATGCTGTATTCGAGTCTTTACCGTACGTGCTAGAGGTATCGACCCCTATAGGAGAATGCTTGATTTCTGATCGAGTCTTTCGTGCTTGTGATGTGGTTATTTGTGGTCGTGTCCTTTGTGCGGATTTGGTAGTTCTTCCTATCCAAGACTTTGATGTCATTTTGGGTATGGATTGGTTGAGCAAGTTTCATGCTTCCGTTGATTGCCGTAAGAAAACTGTTACTTTTTCTATTCCCGATGTGCCTAAATTTGTGTTTGAGGCTAGTCCTCTGAGTAGAAGGGTTCGCTTAATTTCTTATTTGAAAGCGAGAAAATTATTGCATAGTGGTTTTGAGGGGTATTTGGCTAGTGTTCTTGATACTAGGAAGGAATCCCCTAGTTTGGTTAGTGTTCGGGTAGTTCGGGAATTTCCCGATGTTTTCTCTACCGAGTATGATATGCCTCCCGATCGTGAGATAGAATTTTGTATAGATCTTTTGCCGGGTACGGCTCCAATTTCGAAAGCACCTTATAGGTTAGCCCCCGCAGAGTTGAAGGAGTTAAAGGTTCAATTGCAAGAGTTGCTTGATCGAGGGTTTATCCGCCCTAGTGTTTCCCCATGGGGAGCACCGGTTTTATTTGTGCGGAAGAAAGATGGTTCATTGAGATTGTGCATCGATTACCGGAAATTGAATCAGGTTACGGTGAAGAATAAGTATCCTCTACCCCACATCGATGATTTATTTGATCAGCTTCAAGGGTCCGTGGTTTTCTCTAAACTTGATTTGAGGAGTGGGTACCATCAGTTGAAGGTTCGATTGGAGGATATTCCGAAGACTGCCTTTCGCACTCGTTACGGTCATTATGAGTTCTTGGTTATGCCGTTTGGGTTGACTAACGCGCCGGCCGTGTTTATGGATTTGATGAACCGAGTTTTCCACCCCTATCTTGATTCGTTCGTGGTAGTCTTCATCGACGACATTCTTGTTTATTCAAAATCTAGAGAGGAGCACGAGCAACACTTGAGGACAGTTTTATCCGTTCTTGCGAGGGAGAAATTATTTGCGAAGTTTAGCAAATGCGAATTTTGGCTCGAGAAGGTGTCATTTCTGGGTCATGTTATTTCGAAAGATGGGATTTCTGTGGATCCTTCAAAGATTGAAGCTATAGTGGATTGGAAGATACCCGAATCAGTGACAGAAATTAGAAGCTTTCTTGGTTTAGCCGGTTATTACCGAAGATTTATTGAAGGGTTTTCGAGGATTGCTACTCCGATGACTCAGTTGACCCGGAAGGATGTCCCGTTTGTGTGGACCGAGAAATGTGACAAGAGTTTCGAGGAATTGAAGAAGAGGTTGACTACCGCACCTATCTTGACTTTGCCTAATGGGAGCGATGGCCTAGTGATTTACAGTGATTCTTCGAAGGAGGGTTTGGGTTGTGTGTTGATGCAGAATGGGAAAGTAATTGCATATGCTTCGAGGAAGTTGACCCCGAGTGAACAGAATTACCCCACTCATGATATGGAGTTAGCGGCTATTGTCTTTGCGTTTCACAAATGGAAGCACTACCTTTATGGGGCGAAGTTTGAGATTTTTACCGATCACAAGAGTTTGAAGTACCTTTTCTCCCAGAAAGAGTTGAATAATAGGCAACGCCGATGGATGGAATTGTTGAAGGATTATGATTGTACATTTTCTTATCATCCGGGGAAGGCGAATGTGGTAGCCGATACGATTAGTAGAAAGTCTTATGTGGCTTCGATGATGGTTCGTGAATGGAAAATGCTTGAGGATGTTCGAGATTGGTCTCCTCGTGAATCGAGACATGGGGCTATTTTTGCGAATATTAGGGTGTCTCCGACCCTAATTCAAAGGATAAAGGAAGCTCAGAAAGAAGATCCCGAGTTGGTGAAGGTAATGGGTAAATTGAAGGAAAAGAACTTCGAGGATTTTTCTATTAGCTCGAGTGGAGTGTTGACTTTCCGTGGAAGATTGTGTGTTCCGGATGTTGGTGGAATTAAACAGAGAGTTCTTGATGAGGGTCACAAATCGAGGTATACTATTCATCCGGGTAGTACGAAGATGTATCAGGATTTGAAGCAACAATTTTGGTGGATTAATATGAAAAGGGAAATAGCCGAGTATGTATCGAGGTGTTTAACTTGTCAGCAGGTCAAAGCCGAGCATCAGAGACCCGCGGGATTACTTCAGCCGTTAGAGATTCCCGAGTAGAAATGGGAGCATGTGACTATGGATTTCGTTACGGGACTGCCTTGTACCCGAAGGAAGTATGACAGTGTTTGGGTAATAGTGGATAGATTGACCAAGAGTGCCCATTTCTTGCCTATTGACATCAGATATTCGATGGAGAAGCTTGCGACCCTTTACATTGATGAGATCGTTAGATTGAATGGAGTTCCGGTTAGCATTGTGTCAGATCGAGACCCGAGGTTTACTTCTAGATTCTGGAAGGCGTTTCAAGAAGTTTTGGGTACAGATTTGCGATTCAGTACAGCTTTTCATCCTCAGACCGATGGTCAATCCGAGAGGACTATTCAGATTTTGGAGGATATGTTGCGAGCGTGTTCGATAGACTTTTCTGATTCTTGGGATTCGCACCTACCGTTAGTGGAATTCTCTTACAACAACAGTTATCAGGCTAGTATCGAGATGGCACCGTTCGAGGCCTTGTATGGAAGAAAATGTAGATCACCTATTTGTTGGGATGAGGTTGGTGAAGCGAGGATCGTGGGTATCGATTTGCTTCGGGATTCGGTTGAGAAAGTTAGAGTTATCCGGGATCGATTGAAGACAGCCCAGAGTCGACATAAGAGCTATGCAGACAACCGAAGGCGAGATATTAGTTTTCAGATTGGTGATTTGGTATTCTTGAAAGTGTCTCCGAAGGTGGGTATTCGTAGGTTTGGGAAGAAAGGAAAATTGGCTCCGAGGTTTATTGGCCCGTTTGAGATTTTGGGAAAGGTTGGACTTCTTGCGTATCGACTCGCGTTACCGTCATCCTTAGACCGGTTGCACAACGTCTTTCACGTTTCTATGCTTCGGAAGTATGTTCATGATCCATCTCACGTGTTACCGAGTGTACCGGAAGATATTGAGCCCGATATGACTTATGAGGAACGACCGGTCCGGATCCTAGATTCTAAAGTCCAAGAGTTGAGGAACAAAAGCATTGCGTTGGTTAGAGTCCTTTGGAGGAATCATAATATCAAGGAGTCGACTTGGGAGCTTCGTGATGAGATCGAGAGGAAATTTCCGTGGCTTTTTGTTTAAGGTGAGTCTCGTTAAAATTCGGGTCGAATTTTCTTTAAGGGGGAGTGAATGTCACGACCCGAATTCTAGGCTCTATTTTATTAGTAATAAATAATTATTATTTATTTTCTTGTTTATTTATTTAAATTATTATTTATTTAAATAATTATGTGTGCGTTTTATGTGTTATAATAATTATGCCTAGCATTTTATTCGAGTTATTTGGGCTAGTGTGGAAGTGTTGAGTCTTAATTGTTAGTCGGGAGTGTAAGTAATTGTGCTAGTTAGTGGGGGAAGGGGGCTAGGTGTAACATTTCAATCTTCATCTTCTCCCTACTCACCTCCCTCACCCTACTCTTTCACCCTCACACTCCACCTCCATCCCTCTCTCCTAGCTCTCTCTCCTCCCTTAGAAGAAAAAGGGGTAAGTTTCATCTTCTTCCTTCTCTCCTCATTTTTTTCCTCTTCCTCTTGTAATCTCTCATTTCTTAAAACATGAACCTTGTTTAGATCGTCGATAGGATCGCGTAGAACCAAAAAGAATTGAATTCCGTCAACTTTGAGATTTATCAAGTAATTTACTTTCCCCCCATTTTATGCTAAAATGTTCATATCATGTTTATATGATGTTTGATGTGTTATATTTGAAGTTTGTTGAGTTTGGAATTTATTTGGATTTTTGGTTAAAAATGGTGATCGTATGAAGGTTGGGATTTAAACCTTGATTTGGGTTTCTAGATGTGTTATTTTGGTCCTATTCAAGTTTATAAGTTGTTTGGTTCATATTTATGCTTATTGGAAGTCTTGATTTTGAGTATTTGAGAAATGGTAAGAATTTTGGGTTGTTTGGGTGCCATTTTCGGGTATGTTTGAACCCAGGAAGAATCTGGGCATTGTTCTTCTGGCACGGTCGTGCCCCTTTATTTGGCACGGTCGCGCCAACCTTCACTTTCCTCTCGTAATGTTTGGCACGGTCGTGCCACTTCCTTAGGCACGGTCGCGCCAACCTTCACTTTCCTCTCGTCATTTTTGGCACGGTCGTGCCACTTTCTTAGGCACGGTCGTGCCAAGCTGGGACTCTGATATATTTTTCCCTTTTCTCCTAAAACTGTTTCCTCCCTAACTTTCTCCTCCGAACTCCGTTTTGGACGAATAAACTATCATTTTAAAGCTCTCCTTGAGCTCTTCGAGATGAGTGAATAGTTTTGGTTGTGTGCTTGAGTTAACTGGATCCTTTATGATCAAATGTGATAAGGGAGTGGTGTTATCATTGTAGAAATTATTAAAGCACCTTAATTGGTTATTGTTGGTTCATTTCACTTTCTTGGTGACTACTTGGTATGGTTCCCTACTTTGGAATCAATGGTTGTTTATCATGCTAATATTTTATTACTTAGCTTTTACTTGAAAGCCCAGCTGGTATTTGTGGTTGTGTCGGGCGATGTGAGATATTGTGATGGCACCGGCCAAGTCCATTATGGTGTCGACCATTGTTTTGCCCTTATTTTCCTCTTCCAGATCGGCCTTGGTTGAGATGTTTGGAGCATGACTTTGTGGCATGGCTCCCGCCCTTTGTGGCACCTTACTTTGTTATTGGTTCCGGTACCGGGGTTTTCTCTTCGGCTTTCATGCTATTATGAAGATGATGATTTGTTGATTAATGAAGCTGCGCAGCGACCTTTATTTGGTTTATCAGTTTGGGAAAACCTTGGCTATATCCTTTGTTATGTATTTATTTCCGCTGCTATCTGATATATGATAATTGCTATGTGTTATGTGATTTATTATTGATTATTGCATCATAGCATGTCATGTAGTTGCATTAGTAACTTATTGAGATTTATCTCACCCCCTTTTCTTTTATCTTTGTTTTTCCTTAACCCCCCCCAGGTGCTAAGGATTAGTCTCGCTGATCACGAGAAAGAGGACGTCGAGGGTGGATACATTCTTTTGGGGAAAGTTGTATAGGTTGGTTTACATTATATAAATGTGTAACCTTTTGGGATAATTGTACCAAACACTGACGTCACTAGGAATTGTGTATTTTGGTAACATTGGTGTATAATCTTATGGAGTTTATACTAGTTTTACCTTGTTGTTCAAGTTGATTTTCAAAACCTTGTGTTATCACCTTTTGGTTAAATGGAATTTTTAACTTCAGTATTTCATAGTTTTGGTTTTAAGTCGACGTCCAGCTCGCGGTCTCGGGCCCGCAGGGTCTGGGGGCGTGACACCTGTTATGTGCTTTGCAGGTATATGTGCTAGTGCAAGAAGATGCATGATGTGTGAAATGAAGAGAGAAATTGTGCTCGTGGTGCAATGTGATTTGAAAGCAGTTTTGCATGAGAGAGAGATTTGCAAGAATGAAGAAATTGCTTTTGTGTGCTGTGTGATTTTGAGGAAAGTATTAATGAATGATGTTCATACCTTCACTTACCATTGCCGCTTGAGTGGAGATGGATTTCTGATGTCCGCGGAGGATGCTTTGATGGAGAATGTCCATTCTTTGGATGTTGATGAGAGAACGCTCTTGATGATGGGTTGGCGAGATGGTACTCTGGATGATGGGTTGGTCGTGCCAAAGGCTGCCTACGTATCCCTTAAAGGGAATCAGACCAGCGTAGTTCAAGGATGATGGAGAACTCTGGGGAATAAGCTATGGAGCACATATTTATACGCAAGTAAAGAAAAAGAAAAAGAAAAAGAGAAAATCTTTCTTTTTTTTTTTTTTTTTTTTTTTTAGAAGGAAACGAATATGTACACATGCGAGAAAAGGATTTTTAGTTCGTGGGTGAACTATTTTAGCCATTGTGTGTTTGTAAAGCCAACCCAAGATCAAGTCATGTGCGATCGAAGTCCGGATTGCCTTGCTTGAATTCTGTCGTTGTCGTCGTCGTGCCCAACTGTTAGTACCCGACTGAAAATGAGTTTATTAGGGCTTTCCCAAATATACAAGGACTTTATAGGAATTAGAAACCTTGCAAAGACTTGTCCCGGATTCCCAAAAATAGCTCAATGTTCTAGAAAACATTAAATATGGACATTTAGGGTTGCCTTGTATGAACAGTAAAACCCTAGCTTGAATTTCAAGTCAGCGCGCAACGATGGCCACGCGGCCACTTTCGCCGCCGCCCTCAATATTGGCCACGCGGCCACTTTCGCCGCCGCCCTCAATATTGGCCACGCGGCCACATCCGCCCCGGATGATCTGGACCATCAGATCTTCCCCTCAGTTTACTATATAAACCAATCTCATGCTATTGGTTTAGGGGGATCCGAATTTGAGAGTTCTTAAACACAATTTTGCTCTCTAATTAGCATTCAAACCTCCAAGAATATCAAGGTTTATTTCTTGCCAACATAGGTAAGTTTTCTAACTTTTTTCTTCATGTTCTTGCATTATTTTTAATGTAGATCTTTTATATTCATGTTCGTACATGTTTATTCATAGTTTCTTCATATTCTTTGCATGCTCATTCATATGTTCATAATATGTTCTTCGCATGTTCCTCGTGTTCATAGATTAAAACCTTATTTATGCTATATTTAGGGTTGCGATCTTCATGTTTGCATGTTATTTCATAGCCGATGATGATCGAGGGTTCATCAACCCGAGGATGATCTAGGAACTACTTCTAAACCCTAATCTTTAGGTAATTCCCCCCTCATTATGCATGATCCCGATTCTTCTGCCTATTCTAAATTCTTCTCGAACTACGCTGACCTGAGCTTCTCACATTGAGAGGAACGTAGGCAATCTTCGGATCCGGTTTCAAACACTAACACACTACTAACACATTCATCATGATAGAAAGACCGATCATTCGGGCAATAGGAGTGATAACGTTCAATATTCTTTCTTGTTGTAATTTGACCCCCGAACCCATTAAACATGTTTTTCTCAATGTTTTGGCTTTAATTAAAACGGCGTGGCGACTCTCATAATTTTAATGTTGCTATGAATATTCTCAATTTCAAACACACGTATTCACAGTGGCGACTCTGCTGGGGACTGCCTTGAAACTTTTTCAAACTTAGTGGGTCTAACTTTCGTCACATCATGATGCTTGCCATGTTTACACATGCACACACTTGCCATGTTTATACATGCACACACTTGCCATGTTTACACATGCACATACCTGCCATGTTTACACATGCACACACCTGCCATGTTTATACATGCACATACTTGCCATGTGTACCTGCCATGTTTACACATGCACACACCGGCCATGTTTATACATGCACACACTTGCCATGTTTACACATGCACACACCTGCCATGTTTACACATGCACACACCTGCCATGTTTACACGTGCACACACCTGCCATGTTTACACATGCACGCTTGCCATGTTTTCACGTGCACCTCACACACACTTGCTATGTTTACACATGCACCTCACACACTTGCCATGTTTACACAGGTACCCTACACACACTTGCCATGTTTACACATGCACACACTTGCCCTGTTTATACATGCACCTCACATACTTGCCATGTTTACACATGCACCCGTGCACCCGCAATGTTAATACTTGTACTTTGTTGATACTTGTACTTTGTATATACCTTGTATCCTTGTACCTTTGTTATTTTCGCCTTAGTATTAGGGTCAAACAAAACTCTGCTATGCTCCCTTGTACATTATTTTCCTTCTCCTGCATTGCATTGCATAGCATCATTCAAACATTCAAAAATTCTCTCTTTTATCCTTAAAAAGAATTAGTTTCTTGCCACACACTACACTAGTCCGTGTCAACACTGCACAGGTCCCTACTACCAGGTCATTATTTGACCCACCGTCGTCCAGACCAACCTAGGTCAACCCGTTTAGGTCCAACTTGTCCGTCTTAGGTTAAAACTACCCCTTCACCTTCGACCCGTCAAGGTCAACCCGTGACCCGCTTAGGTCGACTTACCTATCTTGGATCCATCTAGGTCAATCTCCAACCTTCCTTAGTCCACCAACCCGAATAGGTCAACCTTTGACCCGCTTAGGTCAAACCATGCCTATCCCATTAGATCATCCCATAGGCAACCCGTTACAACCCGCTATCTTGATCCATTCACCATATAGGTCAATCCAACCTTTTCTCAATTGGGTCGACCTATCCTACACCTATCTAGGTCAAACCACCATTATTGTCGCATTCTAGCTTGAACCACTTCTTGTCTCAAACCTTAGGTCAAACCTTAGGTCAAATTTAGGTCAAACCTTAGGTCAAACCATACCCGACTCAATCAAAACCAACTCCTATAGGTCTTCCTCACCCATGCTTGACCAAGGACCGAGTCATCTCCCTCTTTTTGACCCCTATGGTCACCTCTCACGTCTTTTAAAAGTCTAAATTGATTCGAACTACGGCGACCTGAGCCTCTTATTGTGTGGGACCTCTCCCCCATGATAAGGGGAACGTAGGCAACTTCGGCCCGGTCAAACTTTCAATTTTTTACCAAAATGCATTTCAAAAATGTGGAGACCGACTCTTTTCCAAAAAATGATTTTATAACGATGCATTATCATTAAATACGAATCTAATTTAATTCAACTAAGAGGCTTAATTCTTTCATGACTAGAGTTCTGCATCATGTCGGCTGCAAGGAACATTGAAGTTGCAACTGAAGCTGCTACCCAAGATCCCGAGACAATCCTCTACACCGGTACTGCTCTCAGTAAGCAAGCATCTCACTTCGAAGCCATCCTCGATGAACAAGAAATCCACTTTAAGGCCATTCTCAACGAGCAAGCAACACACTTTCAGAAGGAGATGCATACGACCCTAAGAAATATCGAGAGGCGCCATTTATCTGAAATTCGTGGAGTTTATGATTACCTCAGCCGAGTTCTCCCTCTTGCTCAATGTCAACACCCGTACGCTCCTCAAATGTACGGGACGCCACAGACTTTCCCCGTCGGGATGCCTCCTATGACTACTCATCAACAAGGGGTACCGGTACCTAAATCACCCTCAAAGACAGTTCGTGAAAGGAAGGACGAGCGCGAATTCGGCGACTTAGGTATGCCGTTAGCCAAACTCTTCAAAAGTCTAGTTCAAGCCGCAAGTTGTCTCCTTTGTTCAACTATGAACCAAGTAGGGTGAAGCAAGGCTTGGATCCCTCCAAACACTGCCAATACCACCAGTACATTGGGCATGACACCGAAGATTGCCTCCAATTGAGGAGGAAGATTCAAAGCCTCATTGACAGCGGAGCCATCACCCGCCAACAGAATACATGGGCATGGGCAAAGAGGAAATTGGGGCTACCTCCTTTAAATAAAAGAAAAGAAAAGGGTCATTCAGTCTTCGTAGGTTCTAGAGTGTCCTTAGTCAAAAGTCCACCTTGGACGATTTTTGTTTCTTTAAGTAAAAGTCCACCCCGGACTAGTCAGTTTAAATCATTTAGTTCCAATAAAAGGGTCTTTATTTCTTTTCTTTTCTCTCTAGACTTGAGACATAAGCTTGTATATATCAATTTCATGAAAATTGTCTTATTCACCATTTTCGCTTGATTGCTATATCTTTATATGATGAATTAATCTTAATCTTACTCATTAATGACGACTCATTAAAAGGTAAATGGACCCACAAACCATTCACATAACTAAGAAAACGATTAATCCAAAAATAACAAATGCTTCGATCAATTGGGATGAACGAATCACTTTCTCTTCTCTCTACATTCTACCCCCATACACTCTCTCTATACACTCACCCCTTGTACACACTTCATGTACACTCTCTATATACACCTTCTCCCATACACTATCCTCATACGCCTCTCATCCCACCATTAGACCCCTTTTTATAAGGTCGTGACAAAGAAATGGACTGCGGTTGCTCATCATCAAATAGACATCCATGCTGCCACAATTTAAAGGGTTGGTTTGTTCCCTTCATGAGTACTACATGCCGTTACACTGGGGCTGTCCGCATTCCATCGCAAATGTAAGACAAGTGCACGAAGTCATTCATGCCATTAATTGGTGCACGTGATAATCCAATGGAACTCTACCGGTGAAAATCAAGGGGCTAGGATGCCCGCCGTCAGCAAAAGGCCGCTTGAACTATAAGGAAGCTACCTCGCAATCGAGAGAGGCGAAAGCAAACTAGGGGCTTGTCTTGCCCAATGTTTCATGTACAAATATATAAAAAAAAAAAATAAAAAAAATATGGCTCGCTAGGTTGAAACCCAAAAGGGCGACCTAGGCAAAAGTTAGAGCATTGCACAAAAAGAAGCCCGCTAGGTTGAAAACCCGAAAGGGCGTCCTAGGCAAAAAAAGGGTGTGCACAAAGAGATAAAATAAAAAAGAAAAAAGAAAAATAGAAGGGGCTATCACCATGGAAAAGTAAAAGTCTCATTTTCTTTTCACCTCAAATGTTCTATTTTCCTTTCTTTCCTACAAAGTAGATAAACGGCAGCAACCCATGACAACTACGATGGAGCAATCCACTGCAACAACTACAAAGGAGTAATCCACCTCAATGAGCTACAAAGAACAACTCACCTCAAACGAACCTCACACCCCTAAACTCAAAAACCAACTTCATCGTCAACCGGGCAACCACTCAAAGCCAAACATAACCTACCTTGGGCCAACTTTCTTTCTTTTCTTTCCTCCCGCACATACCCACTGAAACCCGACACCATCGTCAAGCGGGTCATCCCCGAACTACGCGGACCTGAGCTCCTCACCTTGAGGAGAACGTAGGCAACCTCCCGGTTCGGTCCAAAATATACACAACCCACCTCGAGCCAATTTTCTTTCTCTTCTCTCTTCCCCCATATTTCTACTCCTGACTTCTTCACTCACAATTGATCAAAACATTTATTAATTTGAGGCTACTTGTTTACCAATTAACCATAACTCATTAACTAATCAACGAGGTCCATTCTCGAGCAATCAAATGAGAATCTTGAATAAAACAATTTTCAAATGTCTCGACAAGTCTTCCGTTCTACAATCTAGGAAAGAGCTAAACACTTACTTTCTGTCAAAGCAAGGGCTTCCTCCGTTTTGTACATATATACCCTCAGTTGCTCAAAGAGTCAAAATGTGAGTACTATCTCTCTCTCTCTCTCTTACTCTCACCAAAATGCCCCCGCATGTTTAAACAATTATTTTTCCTTTTTTGAGTCGACTGAATGATTTTCAAAAAAAAAAAAAAAAAAAAAAAAAAAAAAAGGAGATGACGCAAAAGAGATGCCCGCTAGATTGAAAACCCGAAAGGGTGGTCTAGGCAGAAAAAAGGGTGCGTCTTAAAGGAGGTAGGATACCCCGCTCTACACCCTTATCGAACTGGGGCTTCCCCAACAGAAAGGGTCGACTATGTGGTTTCCCAGAGAATACCGAGGCGTCAACAAGGATACACTTAGAAGAAGGGCACCCCTCATCGTCAAACTCGGCACGCGACGACCTATTTGGATTGATTAGAATCATAATTAATTATAAGGCATCTGTATAAGATCATAACACTTTCATAAAGTTTTCTCCTCCCCGACACTTTGTTTATAAACCCGCACGCTCGGTCTCCACAAAATTGTAAAAACATCCTCGATCCATTGAGACCCATCTCCGTGATTCTTGAGTTGACTCGGTCTTTCACCCTATTTCCTACACAATAGGATACCCTTAGGTCCCAACCTACCTGGTTCAAAACCTTAGGTCCCAAGCCTACCCGGTCAGTCTTGCCTAAGTTACATCATAAACTCTCTAGGTCCCGAGCCTACCCGATCGGTCTTACCTAGGTCCCAAACCTACCCGGTGAGTCTTACCTACGTTACATCATAACCTCTTAGCTCGACCTTCCGCAAGTTCGTAGCATGACCCCTTCGGCCTCAAAACCGGTTCTACCCAAAACTTCAGACCTTAAACCAGTTAACCAAAGCCAAATCCTTAGGGTGACCCATTAGGTCCCGAACCTACCGGTCCCGAGCCTACCCGATCTCCTAGATCTCAAACCTACCAACACATACTCGTCCTTGCCCTGTCTAAGCCATAGCTCTCTTATCCTCCTCGGTCCAACTTCTAAGGTCCACCCGTAGTCTAACCTGTGGAGCGAGCCCTGAGGGCCCAAGACCATTCGAGTCTACCAAACACCTGCCTTTTAGGTCTCTAGAATATCTGATCCATACCTTAGGCCTCAACCCCTAAACCTTTAGGTCACAAGACTTTCTACCCTTTAGGTCTCTCACCTTACATCTCCACCCTTTGGACTCTGTAATTCCCAAGCCTACTTGGTCCGACTAAAAGCGACAACATCTACGTCTCCCGACTCCCGTCATGTCCAAGCCATGACCCTACCACTCTTAAACCTACCAAGTACCAACCTAGTGTCACCCATTAGCCTCAAAAGACTTCCTAGTCTGACCTTCAACCCCTTAAGGACTCTAACCTACTTAATCCAAGCCGAGTCCAAACCTCGCCACCTACAAGGTCCACCCTTGAACTCCATGGATCTCAAACATCGCTCCCCCAACGAGTCCAAATCTTAAACCTTGCTCAAGTACATAGGATCTCCTGCGCACCACGCCATACCATAGGGATCTCAATACCCATCAGGTTAAAACCCATGTTCTTAAACACCTTTGGTCCCATCCCTAACCTACCTTCGAAATTGGCAAACGAGCTTAGTCACACGCATGACCTCTAAGGCAAAATTAAGTCCTAAGCATACCCAATCCTGTTAGGCACACTATTGTACTCAAAGCAAAGTCTTGGACACTCGATCCATTTACCTAAAGCGCCAACATGGTCATATATCCAAAACCATTTCCCGCACTTATGGTTCGCACCTAGCCTAAACTTTCAAACGCTCTAGGATCCAAGCCCGACATGCGTATTAGGTACTAGGATCATCCAATCCCAATCCGTTGCTCCTTGGCCGACCTCAAGCCTGCTTGGTCCTAACCCATAACGCGGTTTCTCTAGGACAAAAGACTTACCCGCTTGAAAGCATTATGTCCCAACGCTACCCTGCCTAGCCTTCGATCTCCTAGATCTCACGCCTACCATTCCATTAGGCCCGGTCTCCTCAACACATGTCTGAGTCTTACCCTAGCTAAACCCTAGAACTTTAGCCTAGGTCTAATCTATCGAGCCTATCCAGCCACGAGGTATCAAACCGCAACACTCTTAGACCTCAAACTTGATCGGTCTAAACCAAGACAAACCTTCAAATGTTTTCGGTCTCCAAACCCTAGCCTTAAACCTAGGTAAACACATTCTCTAAACCCTAGCCTCAAGCCTAGGTAGTCATATCATTCTCTCTGAACCCTATCCTCAAGCCTAGGTAATTACATCCTTCCTAAACCCTAGCCCCGAGCCTAGGTAGTTACATCCCTTCCAAACCCTTCCTTAGAGCCTAGGTATTTACACCCTTCCTAAACCCTAGCCTTAATCCTAGGTAGTCGCGTATCCTCTCTAAACCCTAGCCTCGAGCCTAGGTAGTCATATCATTCTCTCTGAACCCTAGCCTCAAGCCTAGGTAATTACATCCTTCCTAAACCCTAGCCCCGAGCCTAGGTAGTTACATCCCTTCCAAACCCTGCCTTAGAGCCTAGGTATTTACACCCTTCCTAAACCCTAGCCTTGATCCTAGGTAGTCACGTATCCTCTCTAAACCCTAGCCTCGAGCCTAGGTAGTCATATCATTCTCTCTGAACCCTAGCCTCAAGCCTAGGTAATTACATCCTTTCAAACCCTAGCCTAAAGCCTAGGAAGTTACATCCTTCTTAAACCCTAGCCTTGATCCTAGGTAGTTACACCCTAGCCTTGATCCTAGGTAGTCACATATCCTATCTAAACCCTATCCTTAAGCCTAGGAAAACCACAACATCCCCTTTAACCCTAGCCCAAATTCTAGGGAATTTCCAAAGCCCCGTATGCAACATCATTTCCAAATTCCCGAAACCCTAGTCTCGAAACCTAGGAAATTTACAATCTCAATTCTCCGTTTTATTGAACCCTAGTCCAAAACCTAGGATATAATGCCCTGTCCAAAACTCAATCAACCCTAGCCTCAAGCTTAGGTAGTCGCACTCTTTCCAAACCCTAGCATCGAGCCTAGGTAGTCGCATTCGCTCTAAACCCTAGCCTCGAGCCTAGGTAGTCGCATTCGATCTAAACCCTAGCCTCAAGCCTAGGTAGTCGCACTCTTTCTAAAGCCCTAGTCTCAAGGCTAGGTAGAAATTATCCTCTTTAAACTCTATCATCAAGCCTAGGATTCAACATTCCCTTCAAACCCCAGTCCTATACCTAGGAAACTCCTTCACCTTAGTCTCAAAACGTAGGAAGTTTACAGTCCTTAGCCTTAAAACCTAGCCTAAAGCCTAGGTTACCATGAACCTTTCCAAGCCATAGTCACCAATCCCGGAAAATGGTGAACCCTAACATCAAGCTTAGTGGACCTTCCACAAAAGCAATCCCTCTTCCCAACGGTCCATGGTCTCAAGCCTAGGAAGTCACAACCCTTTCAACTCCCAGCCTTGGGTCTAAATCCAACGCCTTTGCAACCTCTGAACCTACCACAACTCCAAGCCCTAGCCACGAAGCCTAGGATATTTCTAAACCCTAGTCCCAAACCTAGGAGAGTCATGGTCCTTAAACACCAGTTTCCAAACCCTTGTTCGAAACCCTAACATCTAGGAAGTTCCCAAACCTCAACCTCTCCAAACCTTAGCCCCAAACCTAGGAATCTGCATTCTCTCCAAACCCTAGTCTCAAGCCTAGGAAGCACCATCCCCTTTTACCCTAGCCCAAGTTCTAGGGAATTTCTAAAGCCCTGTGTGCAACATTCTTTCCAAATTCTCGAAACCCTAGTCTCGAAACCTAGGAAATTTATAATCTCAATCCCCCGCTAGTCTTATGCCTAGGATACAATAGCCTTTCCATATTCTCTCTGAACCCTAGCCTCGAGCCTAGGCAGTCGCATTCTCTCCAAACCCTAGCCCGTAAGCTTAGGAAACCCACATTGTATCCAAGACACAATCTCAAGTCTAAACAACCATAACATCTTTTGCATCCTTATCTAAGAGGCTACCCATCCCCTTTCCTTAGAAGCCTTAGGTCCTACCCTAAGCAACCAAGCAAAATGTCCCTTACCTAATACCTTCATCTTAATGGTTCGTAGCCTCATATTATGTATTCCTCCTAATTTAGGGTAAGCGGATCCCAAACATTACGCTTTCCGTGGTCGTCCTTTGCTCACCAAAGAGTCCTTTACCTTGGCGACTCCCCGAGAGTCCATCACCTTTGCGACTCCCCAAGAGTCCATCACTTCTGCGATTCCCTGAGAGTCTATCACCTTCATGACTCCTTGAGAGTTCATCCCGTTTGCGACTCCATAACAATCCATCATCTTTGCCTCCACATGCAAAATTTCAGTTTTATCCCTGGTACATTTCCCTTTGTTCATTTTTAGGTGCCCTTAGCGCTATTTTGACTGATATTCGTTACCTTTAAATACGGAAAACCCCTTAAAACTTCCTAATATTTGCTTAGGATTCGTATGGTTGTAGAGACTTCGGCGCCTCTATGACATACGCATCCTAGATCGATCGCGATGGGCAGAAGCCTCGGCGTTTCTGTTTACGAGAGATCCAGCATCTATTATTTTAGCACTTCCTAATATTTGCTTAGGATTCGTATGGTTGTAGAGACTTCGGCGCCTCTATGACATATGCATCCCAGATCGATCGCGATGGGCAGAAGCCTCGGCGTTTATGTTTGCGAGAGATCCAGCATCTATTCTTTTAGCACTTCCTAATATTTGCTTAGGATTCGTATGGTTGTAGAGACTTCGGCGCCTCTATGACATACGCATCCTAGATCGATCGCAATGGGCAGAAGCCTCGGCGTTTCTGTTTGCGAGAGATCCAGCATCTATTATTTTAGCACTTCCTAATATTTGCTTAGGATTCGTATGGTTGTAGAGACTTCGGCGCCTCTATGACATACGCATCCTAGATCGATCGCAATGGGCAGAAGCCTCGGCGTTTCTGTTTGTGAGAGATCCAGCATTTATTATTTTAGCACTTCCTAATATTTGCTTAGGATTCGTATGGTTGTAGAGACTTCGGCGCCTCTATGACATACGCATCCTAGATCGATCGCAATGGGCAGAAGCCTCGGCGTTTCTGTTTGCGAGAGATCCAGCATCTATTATTTTAGCACTTCCTAATATTTGCTTAGGATCCGTATGGTTGTAGAGACTTCGGCGCCTCTATGACATACGCATCCTAGATCGATCGCAATGGGCAGAAGCCTCGGCGTTTCTGTTTGCGAGAGATCCAGCATCTATTATTTTAGCACTTCCTAATATTTGCTTAGGATCCGTATGGTTGTAGAGACTTCGGCGCCTCTATGACATACGCATCCTAGATCGATCGCGATGGGCAGAAGCCTCGGCGTTTCTGTTTGCGAGAGATCCAGCATCTATTATTTTAGCACTTCCTAATATTTGCTTAGGATTCGTATGGTTGTAGAGACTTTGGCGCTTCTATGACATACGCATCCTAGATCGATCGCGATGGGCAGAAGCCTCGGCGTTTCTGTTTGTGAGAGATCCAGCATCTATTATTTTAGCACTTCCTAATATTTGCTTAGGATTCGTATGGTTGTAGAGACTTCGGCGCCTCTATGACATACGCATCCTAGATCGATCGCAATGGGCAGAAGCCTCGGCGTTTCTGTTTGCGAGAGATCCAACATCTATTATTTTAGCACTTCCTAATATTTGCTTAGGATTCGTATGGTTGAAGAGACTTTGGCGCCTCTATGACATACGCATCCTAGATCTATCGCAATGGGCAGAAGCCTCGGCGTTTCTGTTTGCGAGAGGTCCAACATCTATTATTAGGGTTCGTATGATTGTAGAGACTTCGGCGCCTCTATGACATACGTATCCTTGATCAATCGTGATTGGCAGAAGCCTCGGCGTTTCTGTTTGAGAGAGATCCAGCATCTATTATTTTAGCACTTCCTAATATTTGCTTAGGATTCGTATGGTTGTAGAGACTTCGGCGCCTCTATGACATACGCATCCTAGATTGATCGCGATGGGCGGAAGCCTCGGCGTTTCTGTTTGCTAGCGATCCAGCATCTATTTTAGGATTCGTATGATTGTAGAGACTTCGGCGCCTCTATGACATACGCATCCTAGATCAATCGTGGTTGACAGAAGCCTCGGCGTTTCTGTTCGCGAGAGATCCATCATCTATTACTTTAGCGCGATCGGCAGGAACACCGGCGATCCTGATTGCGTTTACCATTCCATCTTGGGATTATTTAGACAACGTAGTCTTTATTTTCCCAAATAACTTCATTGCTTACGAATGTTCGTTCTTCATACAAGATAGTATCCGTAGGTTTATTATCCACAGTAGAAGTTCGATGTCTCGTCTTTCCTAATGTCTCTGAACTACGACCGGCTTGATTCCTCGGAGGATACGTAGGAAACCTGAAAAGGTTCAGCCACCCGACCGACGCGGTCATCTCTCATCCCCAGCAGGTGCATTTTCCCTAGTAGAAGACGTTGCTCCCCATAAGAGGACAAATCATTCCCAATTTCCCCATCAGATTTGAACTACGTTTGGCTTGATTCCCCCGCGGATACGTAGGTCGCCTGTCAAGGTCCAGCCGTTCCCTTACCTTTCATCTGTTTTGAAACTCATGTTTCAGACGGATCCTTCTCTTATCGTCGACCCCACATTGCCTTGCAAGAAGCGTCGCCGAGGGGCTACTGTTAGTACCCGACCTGAAAATGAGTTTATTAGGGCTTTCCCAAATATACAAGGACTTTATAGGAATTAGAAACCTTGCAAAGACTTGTCCCGGATTCCCAAAAATAGCTCAATGTTCTAGAAAACATTAAATATGGACATTTAGGGTTGCCTTGTATGAACAGTAAAACCCTAGCTTGAATTTCAAGTCAGCGCGCAACGATGGCCACGCGGCCACTTTCGCCGCCGCCCTCAATATTGGCCACGCGGCCACTTTCGCCGCCACCCTCAATATTGGCCACGCGGCCACATCCGCCCCGGATGATCTGGACCATCAGATCTTCCCCTCAGTTTACTATATAAACCAATCTCATGCTATTGGTTTAGGGGGATCCGAATTTGAGAGTTCTTAAACATAATTTTGCTCTCTAATTAGCATTCAAACCTCCAAGAAGATCAAGGTTTATTTCTTGCCAACATAGGTAAGTTTTCTAACTTTTTTCTTCATGTTCTTGCATTATTTTTAATGTAGATCTTTTATATTCATGTTCGTACATGTTTATTCATAGTTTCTTCATATTCTTTGCATGCTCATTCATATGTTCATAATATGTTCTTCGCATGTTCTTCGTGTTCATAGATTAAAACCTTATTTATGCTATATTTAGGGTTGCGATCTTCATGTTTGCATGTTATTTCATAGCCGATGATGATCGAGGGTTCATCAACCCGAGGATGATCTAGGAACTACTTCTAAACCCTAATCTTTAGGTAATTCCCCCCTCATTATGCATGATCCCGATTCTTCTGCCTATTCTAAATTCTTCTCGAACTACGCTGACCTGAGCTTCTCACATTGAGAGGAACGTAGGCAATCTTCGGATCCGGTCTCAAATACTAACACACTACTAACACATTCATCATGATAGAAAGACCGATCATTCGGGCAATAGGAGTGATAACGTTCAATATTCTTCTCTTGTTGTAATTTGACCCCGAACCCATTAAACATGCTTTTTCTCAATGTTTTGGCTTTAATTAAAACGGCGTGGCGACTCTCATAATTTTAATGTTGCTATGAATATTCTCAATTTCAAACACACGTATTCACACCAACGAAGATTGATGTCTAACCCCGCCGGTGTGTCTGACGAAGATTGATGTCTAGCCCCAAGAGATTTGTCGATTATGGGGCTTGAAAAGACTTTTGATGCCGAGATAAGGGGTCGCTGATTGTGAAGCCCCTAGATCGCCTTCGATGCCAAATTTGGAGTGACTTGCATAGCCCCAAGATAAATCAGCTCTTTGGTCCACTCAAATGAATCGTCTTTTGTTGTTGACGTGAGCAAGCTCCAAGCTTCGAGAGATTGCTAAGCCCCAAATGTCATTGACTTGTTGCTTGCAGGCTTGGAGATGGTGAAATGTGAAGACCTTTCATTGTAAAGTTCCCAAATTATCTTGTGATCGGCTCGGCATTGAGCACGGATGTACCTTCGGGTAGAATTCTTGATAGAGATCCCCTTCTTGCTCTTACTGGGGAGATGAATGGCCTCATTGTGGTTGATACCCAAATGGAGGAGGGCTTATGTCAAAAGATGCAGTAATGTCTTGCGGTGCCGTCGAGGTCGCGGATGATAAGGTCTTGGTGTGGTAAAGTCCCAAATGAGTATGCTTTCTTGACTCTCCTTGAGTTGAACTAATGACGGATCTTCGGATGCAACTAGTGCTGTGGCCCAACTTTATCTGAGCTGCACCTTGTGCTTTTGATCTTGGAGAAGGGGGTGCTGAATTGCAGAAACATTGGGATTGGCCGTGGCATTTCCCGCTATAACCCTGTTTTGATTAGAGTTTAGCATATTGAATCTTTTTCCTTTTCTCTAAGACTTCCTTCAAAATCTCGCTGTGAGTTCTAACCAAAATCATCAACTTCATCCATAACATCGGAGTCTTCATTTAAAACTAAGAGGCCTTTGACTTGAAGTGTTGAGAGACCCTTTGAAGCTTGATCCATTTCATGGAGCCATAAGACTATTCCACATTGCACTTGCTCGAGTATTGTTGCCCAAAAGACCGTCGGTCACGAATCCCTAATACTGCCCTTTGCTTGAATTACTGTAATGCCATAGCCCAAAATATTGTAGATTGCAAAGCCCTTGGAGACCTTCGGTGCCGAATCGAGGAAGCTTCCAATGTTGCACATGACTTGGCTGGGGATACTGCTGGGGAGTTAATTGCTCTTTGCCGAGGGAGCCTTTAAGACTTTACCGTAGCCCCTAGAGTGCCCTCATTGATTGCGAGAAAGGTCCATCCTTGATTTGGGGAACGAGCACGGGCACACGTGACAAGAAGGCTTTTTGACATCCCTTTTGTGAGACTTTGAGGATAGTCTCACACATCTTTTTCGAGCATAGCCCCTAGGGCTTTTTGATTGTCAAAAGAAGCCCTTGTTCTCGGGTCATATAGACCCTAGGGCGTCATCATTTGTTGAGCAAAGCAAGAGTGACTCGTCCTCGTGTGAGGGAATAAACATGAGAGGATATGGCAAGAGCTACTCCATTTCCCAGGAGCCTTTCGGCGTACTTTAGAAGCGCCTACTTGAAGAAGCTTTGAAAACTGAGACACATGTTGTTGCTATTTGCTGCCCAAGCCAATTGACTAGCTATGGGTTATTTGTGCAACCTCGTGCCCTTTTGTGATGGGCTCGTTCTCGGATGGGTCTTGGTTACCACGGGCCTTCTTTTTATGAACCCAAGAATGCACACTGCTGGAGAATGATACCAATAACCCAAAACAACCTTTGATGGTGCCATATCTTGTCGAGCTTTTTGCAATCCCAAAGTTGACTCGGTGGGGAATTGACTTGCTGAGGAGATCCAATGTAGAGCTCGTGTAGTTGTCTTCTTTAGAGGCCAGAGATCTCCATTTCTCTTTTCCTTCTCTCTCTCACTCTCTCATTTTTTTTTTATGACGCACCCTGTTTTTTGCCTAGACCGCCCTTTCGGGTTTTCAATCTAGCGGGCATCTCTTTTGCGTCTTCATTTTTGACTCGATTAATGAGGAAGTGTGCATTGACTCTAGCTGAGGATGAGAGACATGTGATTTTGCGGTGAAAACCTTTTGTCACTAAAGATGAGTGACATTGACTCGACTAGGGAAGTGTCCCTAGTATTGACATGTATTTTTTTTTTTATTGAATTGAATGACTCACGAAGGCAAGTAAGTCATTAAGAGAGAAGAGAAGAAAAGTGTCACGACCCGAAAACTAGGCTCTATTTTATTGGTGATAAATAATTATTATTTATTTATTTGCTTAATTATGTACTTAAATTATTACTTAATTAATAATTTATGAGTTATAATAATTCATGCCTAGCATTTTATTTGAGTCATTCGGGTTAGTGTAATATTGTTGGGTCTTAATAGTTAGTAGGGAGTGTAAGTATTTGTGTGTAGTGTAGAGGAGGGGCATGAGTGTAAGTTTTGGAAATAATTCCCCTACTCCCTCTCTTCTCCCTCACCTCCCTACTCTTTCACCCTCACTCTTTCATTTCTCTCTCTCCTAGCTTTCTCCCTCTCCATTTGTAAAGAAAAGGGTAAGTTTTTTTCTCTCTTCTCTCTTCATTTTCTTAATCTTCCTCCCATTATCTCTCATTTCTCATAACTTGAATCTTGTTTAGATCATCGATAGGATCGCGTAGAGTCAAAAATATTTGAAAGCCATCAACTTTGAGAAAATCCGGGTAAGTTGCTTTTCCCCCATTAATATGCTAAATTGTTCATATCATGCTTATATAATGCTTTAGTTGTTATATTTGAAGTTTGATTGAGTTTGGAATTTATTTGGAATTTATTTGGATTTTTGGTTAAAAATGGTGATTATATGAAGGTTGGGATTTAAACCTTGATTTGGGTTTCTAGATGTGTTATTTTGGTCCTATTCAAGTTTATAAGTTGTTTTGGTTCATTGTTATGCTTATTGGAAGTCTTGATTTTGAGTAATTGAGAAATGGTAAGAATTTTGGGTTGTTTGGGTGCCATTTTCGGGTATGTATGAACCCAGGAAGAAATCTGGGCATTGTTCTTCTGGCACGGTCGTGCCCCTTTATTTGCCACGGTCGTTCCAATATTCACTTTCCTCTCGTCATGTTTTGCACGGTCGTGCCACTTTCTTAGGCACGGTCGTGCCAAGCTGGGACTCTGATATATTCTTCCCTTTTCTTCTAAAACTGTTTCCCCCATAACTTCTTCGTCCGGACTCCGTTTTAGGCGTGTAAACTATCGTTTCGAAGCTCTCTCCGAGTAATACAAGATGGTATAGGTTTTTCAGTTAAGTTATAAGTTTTATACTTCGGGATTTTATTTGGGTGTTTGAGGTTAAGAGGAGTTGTATCGATCCATTGTGAACAGGTTTTGTAAATCCAATTGAGTGACTTTATTGAGTTGTTATGATCATTTTGGGATATAAGTGAGGACTTCATACTTTGAGACCCTTTAATTGAAAGTTATTTTACTGATCGGATTGATTTTAGAATAAGACTTGGTCTAGGTTTTAGGTGATATCCTATAGTACCTAGAGGGTTGTTTTGGAACATTAAAGTGTAGGGTTTAGTCCAGTCGTGATCATGTTCTAATAAGGGTAACCTTTTGGATTCGTTTGGGTACTTACGGTTTGATTAACCTTAAGATGCATTCATTCGGATTTCTTATTTGGAATTCCAGGTGTGATGAGATGGTTGAGTCCATAGTCCTAGTATATCTTTTGAGTAAATGTTTATGGACATTTTGGTAATAGTCATTGTGCCATTGGTGAGCGACCGTTTGGGTTGTGCTCTTTATGACTAACTCGTGGGTATCATCTTTAGGATGTGTTTGGTATGGGTCCTTGTCTTGGAACCATCTTGTTTAATGATCAATGTTGTTGTGCTCTTTATGAGAAATTCCGTTTATCGTTGTTGTGCTTGTATGAGAAACTTCTTGTGTTCGTGTTGTTGAACTCTTCTTGAGTAACCGTTTGCATCTTTTATGGTGATTAATTGGTATGATTCCCTACTTTGGAATCAATGGTTGTTTATTGTGCTAGTATTTTATTACTTAGCCTTTACTTGAAAGTCCAGCTGGTATTTTGTGTGTGTTTGGGCGATGCGAAACATTATGATGGCACAGCCAAGTCCATTGTGATGTTGACCATTGTTTTGCCCCATTATTACCCTCCTCCAGATTGGCCTTGGATGTGAGAAGAGCTAGCTCCTTTGTGTGCATTTTAGCTTTACTTGGAGCATGACTTTGTGGCATGTCTCCCGTCCCTTGTGACACTTCATTTGGTTATTGGTTCCGGTACTGGGTTTCTCTTCAGATTTTATGCTACTATGAAGATGGTTTGTTTGATTGATGGGTTGATTGGTCTCTTTTGACTGGGGGATTTCTCTTCAGCTTTCATGCTATTATGAAGATGATGATTTATGGATTATTGAAGCTGCGCAGCGACCTTTATTTGGTTCTTTCAGTTGGATGAAACCTTGGCTATGTATCCACTCATTAGTGTTTATTTCAGCTTTATGTGTTGCATGATGAGCTGGTCGTTATTTCCAACCGGTATGGGACGGTTGGCGATAGGGAGCCTCTCATTTGTTGTTATATGTTTATTTATATGATTGATTATTGGATATTACTGTTTGACAGCATGTCACTTATTATTCCGCTGCTATCTGTCTTATGTTAATTGCTATTGGTCATTGCATATTAGCATGTCATGTAGTTGCATTAGTAACTTACTGAGATTTATTCTCACCCCGTTTCTTGTTTCAAATTGTTTTCCTTAACCCCCCCCCCCAAGGAGGAAAAGGATTAGGATTCGCGGATCGAGGAGGACGTCGAGAGGATTGAGATTTTGGGCAGGTTGTTTGATCGGTTTGCATTATTTAAATGTATAACCTTTTGGGGATAGTTTTACCAACAATGACGTCATTAAGATTTGTAATCTTTTGTATTTTTGGGGTGAACTTGCGAAGCTTATTCTAGTAGTTTGTTGTTGTTGTTAAGCTTGGATTTCTAATACTTTGTTTTAAACATTTTGGGTATAAAAATGGAATTTTTATCTTCATTATTTTGGTGTATTGTTGTAAGTCGACGTCCAGCTCGCGAGTTCCGGGCCCGCGGGGTCGGGGTCGCGACAGTTGGTATCAGAGCTATGGTTTGGCTCTAAGTATAAGTCTAGGTGGACTAGTATGACCTAGGAGGGTAGTGTGTTCGGAGTGAGTAACGATGAGAATTTTCTGCAGGTATTTGTTTGTGATAGCTAGAAGAAGGACAGGTGAAGGTTCTAGTGGGGCTCAGAATCAGAATGGTCTACGGGAAGAAAACCGTGCAATGTTTCAGGACAGGTTTAAAGCGGCCGTGAAATCAATTCTTGACCAAGGGCCGAGAGAGGAACATGTAGCACCTCCGCGATATGGGTTGGAGCAGTTCTTAAAGTTGAAACCAAGTGAGTACGACGGTGAGCCGGATGTGAAGAAAGCCGAGCTATGGATAGAATCGATGGAGAAAATCTACGATGTCTTTGGTTGCACTGATGAGGATAGGGTTCTGTTTGCATCTTATAAGCTCGTGGGGGCTGCGGAACATTGGTGGAAGGCACTGAAGACCAGTTGGGATGCGACTCTTATACCATATCCTTGGGAGTGGTTCGTGAGGAAATTCAAGGATCATTTTATCTCTCTAGTGAATCAAAACCGGAAAGAGATCGAGTTCCTCAGCTTGGAGCAAGGCGTGATGTCAGTAGCACAGTACTTAACTAAGTTCACAGAATTAGCCAGGTGTGGTGACTATCTTGTGCGGACCGAGGAGCAGAAAGCTATAAGATTCATCCGGGGTTTGAAGACTTCTATTCGGACTCAGCTTATAGCCCAGAGGATTGTGACATTTCAGGATGCGGTAGACCGGGCATACTTGATCGAGCAAGATATTGGGGAGCATAAGAGGAAGACCAAGGTTGCAAATGCGGGTAAACAAGTAAGCCATGCTAAATCTCAACCACATCACCGTTCAGATAACCGAGGTAATTTGGGGGCACCATCTCAGTTTAAGGGACAAACCGCGCTAGGGAATCCGGGTACTACTCCGGGGAAACAAGGGAAACAAGGTAGGTGGCTTTGCACTTACTCTCAGAGGGAAGGCCATTTGGAGGATAAGTGTCGGAAGAAACAAGGAAAATGTATCAATTGTGGTCAACTGGGTCACTTCATAAAAGACTGTCCGAGGTTTAAGGTTCAATCATCAGGAACAGGAACCAGTACTTCACCGGGTCAGAAAAGAGATGCTTCGGGGAACCCTAAGGTTTCGGGTAGAGTATTTGCGACCAATCAGCACTCACCAGGTAGTGGATAAATTTCAGGAGGTATTATTTTGCGTCGTGAGAGCGAGCGCGTGCATTTTAGGATCATCGCATTTATGTGTTTCTATGCATTAGTTGCATTTATTTCTTCTGAGTCTTTGACTTATGTGTTGTAGGTGTCTACTCCTATGGAGGAGTTTAGGGTATCTGATGAAGTCTTATATGCTTATGATGTGCTTAAGTATGGTTATGTCTTACCTGCTAAATTAGCCATGTTGCTATTACAAGATTTTGATGTTACTCTTGCTTTAGTTGATTGTTGTAGGAGGATGGTTATATTCTCCATTCCTGATTTCTTAAAATTATTTGAGACCGTTCCTTTGCGTAGAGTTATACCAAATTTTTTTTTTTATTGAAATCCGAGTATTTAGCTTCGGTCAAATTGTTGGGTGTAATTATCATTGTAAGGTTTCTACTTTCTTCTAAATAGTACCTAGTGTTTGAGGAGAAGCTTGGGTTAAATTGGGTTGTTGTGGTACAAGGTTGTAATGCTAATATTTAGATCAATATCCATATTGTATCGGTTGGGTTATAGGAGTTGAGGATTCAATGAGGATCTTTTGAGGAAAATTTTAGTCACTTTTAGTACATCTCCGTGAATGCATCGGAATGGATTAGTATGGAGAGGTGTACGATTTGTTATGGATGATGAGTTTGTTGTAGGAGTTATGATCATTAATGGTGGTAAGCGTGTTAAGTTAGAAAGGACTAAGTACATTTTGGGAGAGTAATAATTTCTCAATCTATGTTAAAGGCATTTCGAAATTTTGGGTAGATAGTGGTTCTATGGTTCTAAATCCCTTCTTGGTGGCGTTTCCCGAATTGGATCAAGGGTATGTGAAGGAAGTTGATTATCAATACTTGGGCATAATTAAGGAATATCATGAATTGGTCTTGGGTAAGTTGGAACGTTACTAGCTAATTGGGTTATTACGATGGTAGTACTATTGAGCCTAAGTATCATTAGGTTAATAAATGTATGCGTGAAAGATTAACGTGGCTTAGCTATTGAGGATTTGAGATTTGGTGACTTCCTTGGATATATGAGCACAGATTAATAACTAAAAAGGGAGTTAGAGGAAATACCGTGAAGATAAAATTTAGATCATTTTCGGACTACTGAGTATTCGTAATTATTTTAGGCTTTCAAGGATTGGAGTGTTATGACGATGACATTATGGCGTAAATTTAAGTGAACATTTTGTATTAAAATTTTGGGTTTACATTACACCTTTAGTTTAAAGTGCTACCTAGAGCGAGAGCACTATAATGGGAATCCTTAGAGATATAGCCTTTGATGAATATTGTGGAAATAGAAATTTCTTTAGCCTTTTTATATTTTAAAAGCTAATTTAGCTCGAGATGGTAATGTTTTGAATTTCTGGGGAATAATACTAAGTATGCGATTTACAAATAGTTAAGGTTATGAATAAGGCGAACTTGAGGTACCTCGAGAATTATGTGTGGAATTAATTTGGATTCTTCGATGATTGAGTACGGATTTCGATTAGTAATGAAGATAATGATGGAATGATTCGGTTCGAGAGGTGGTGTTATCGTAAGCATTACTTAAGGTTACCTTTTAGTGGGTTAGATTGGACAATGGAGGAATTTGAGAAATGCGGAACTATCGTATCCGTAGCTAATTAGTCTTTCGGGTAAGTCTCGTTAAAATTCGGGTCGAATTTTCTTTAAGGGGGAGTGAATGTCACGACCCGAAAACTAGGCTCTATTTTATTGGTGATAAATAATTATTATTTATTTATTTGCTTAATTATGTACTTAAATTATTACTTAATTAATAATTTATGAGTTATAATAATTCAAGCCTAGCATTTTATTTGAGTCATTCGGGTTAGTGTAATATTGTTGGGTCTTAATAGTTAGTAGGGAGTGTAAGTATTTGTGTGTAGTGTAGAGGAGGGGCCTGAGTGTAAGTTTTGGAAATAATTCCCCTACTCCCTCTCTTCTCCCTCACCTCCCTACTCTTTCACCCTCACTCTTTCATTTCTCTCTCTCCCAGCTTTCTCCCTCTCCATTTGTCAAGAAAAGGGTAAGTTTTCTTTCTCTCTTCTCTCTTCATTTTCTTCATCTTCCTCCCATTATCTCTCATTTCTCATAACTTGAATCTTGTTTAGATCGTCGATAGGATCGCGTAGAGTCAAAAATATTTGAAATCCATCAACTTTGAAAAAATCCGGGTAAGTTGCTTTTCCCCCATTAATATGCTAAATTGTTCATATCATGCTTATATAATGCTTTAGTTGTTATATTTGAAGTTTGATTGAGTTTGGAATTTATTTGGAATTTATTTGGATTTTTGGTTAAAAATGGTGATTATATGAAGGTTGGGATTTAAACCTTGATTTGGGTTTCTAGATGTGTTATTTTGGTCCTATTCAAGTTTATAAGTTGTTTTGGTTCATTGTTATGCTTATTGGAAGTCTTGATTTTGAGTAATTGAGAAATGGTAAGAATTTTGGGTTGTTTGGGTGCCATTTTCGGGTATGTATGAACCCAGGAAGAAATCTGGGCATTGTTCTTCTGGCACGGTCGTGCCCCTTTATTTGCCACGGTCGTTCCAATATTCACTTTCCTCTCGTCATGTTTTGCACGGTCGTGCCACTTTCTTAGGCACGGTCGTGCCAAGCTGGGACTCTGATATATTCTTCCATTTTCTTCTAAAACTGTTTCCCCCATAACTTCTTCGTCCGGACTCCGTTTTAGGCGTGTAAACTATCGTTTCGAAGCTCTCTCCGAGTAATACAAGATGGTATAGGTTTTTCAGTTAAGTTATAAGTTTTATACTTCGGGATTTTATTTGGGTGTTTGAGGTTAAGAGGAGTTGTATCGATCCATTGTGAACAGGTTTTGTAAATCCAATTGAGTGACTTTATTGAGTTGTTATGATCATTTTGGGATATAAGTGAGGACTTCATACTTTGAGACCCTTTAATTGAAAGTTATTTTACTGATCGGATTGATTTTAGAATAAGACTTGGTCTAGGTTTTAGGTGATATCCTATAGTACCTAGAGGGTTGTTTTGGAACATTAAAGTGTAGGGTTTAGTCCAGTCGTGATCATGTTCTAATAAGGGTAACCTTTTGGATTCGTTTGGGTACTTACGGTTTGATTAACCTTAAGATGCATTCATTCGGATTTCTTATTTGGAATTCCAGGTGTGATGAGATGGTTGAGTCCATAGTCCTAGTATATCTTTTGAGTAAATGTTTATGGACATTTTGGTAATAGTCATTGTGCCATTGGTGAGCGACCGTTTGGGTTGTGCTCTTTATGATTAACTCGTGGGTATCATCTTTAGGATGTGTTTGGTATGGGTCCTTGTCTTGGAACCATCTTGTTTAATGATCAATGTTGTTGTGCTCTTTATGAGAAATTCCGTTTATCGTTGTTGTGCTTGTATGAGAAACTTCTTGTGTTTGTGTTGTTGAACTCTTCTTGAGTAACCGTTTGCATCTTTTATGGTGATTAATTGGTATGATTCCCTACTTTGGAATCAATGGTTGTTTATTGTGCTAGTATTTTATTACTTAGCCTTTACTTGAAAGTCCAGCTGGTATTTTGTGTGTGTTTGGGCGATGCGAAACATTATGATGGCACAGCCAAGTCCATTGTGATGTTGACCATTGTTTTGCCCCATTATTACCCTCCTCCAGATTGGCCTTGGATGTGAGAAGAGCTAGCTCCTTTGTGTGCATTTTAGCTTTACTTGGAGCATGACTTTGTGGCATGTCTTGTCACGCCCCGGAAATCTTAAAAATCCATAAATATAAAATTTACATAATATACATCTCCAAAATGTAACATACCAAACCGGGCGCGTGAATTCAACTATCCACTAAAACCATCAAACAACACCTCAACGAGATTATAACTCGGAGACTAGAAACAAATGCGGAAGGAAGAACAACTTATTAACAAAATACCCAAAGTTCAAACGTATATACAAACACTGAACGACTACGAACCCACAATAAAATACATAAAGGCTCCGAAGAGCAACTATCCCAATTACGATCAACCTGCTCAGAAGATTCCCGCTACAATGGGCCTCACAACGCTACCACTTGCTTTCCTGGGGGTGGGGGGGTTAAGGAAAAACAATTTGAAAGAAGAAACGGGGTGAGATAAAATCTCAGTAAGTTACTAATGCAACTACATGGCATGCTAATATGCAATGACCAATAGCAATTAACATAAAACAGATAGCAGCGGAAAAATAAATGACATGCTGTCGAACAGTAACATCCAATAACCAATCATATAAATAAACATATAACAACAAATGAGAGGCTCCCTATCGCCAACCGTCCCATACCGGTTGGAAATAACGACCAGCTCATCATGCAACACATAAAGCTGAAATAAACACTCATAGGTGGATACATAGCCAAGGTTTCACCCAACTGAAAGAACCAAATAAAGGTCGCTGCGCAGCTTCAATAATCAACAATCAACATCTTCGTAGCAGCATGAAAGCTTGAAGAGAAAACCCCGGTACCGGAACCAATAACCATAAAAGTGTCACAAAGGACAAGGACCATGACACAAAGTCATGCCCGTTAGACAGATACATTCACAGAGGAACGCTGACTTATCCTTTCCAAGGCCAATCTGGAGAAGGGGTAAAGAAGGGGGCAAAACAATGGTCAACATTATAATGGACTTGGCTTTGCCATTATAATCTTTCCCATCGCCCGATGCAACAAATATGCCAGCTGGGCTTCCAAATAAATGCTAAGTAATAATAATTTAGCATGAATAAACAACTTAAGGTTCCAAAGTAGGGAACCATACCAATTAATCACCATAAAGATGCAACGGTTACTCATGAAGAGTTTAACAACAACGATAACAAGAGTTTCTCATGAAGAGCACAACAACGATAAACAGAATTGCTCATCAGGAGATCAACAACAATGATTATTAGAATTCGATAATTTCATAAAGAGGAACCATACCAGATACATTCCAAAGATGATACCCACAAGTTATTCATAAAGAGCACAACCCAAACGGTCGCTCACCAATGGCACAATGACTATTACCAAAATGACCCGAAACATTTACCCATAAAGATATACTAGGACTATGAACTCAACCATCTCATCACACATCGAATTCCAAAGTAGGAAATCAGAATGAATACACCTTAAGGTTAGTCAAACCGTAAGTACCCAATTGCCAATTCACGCTTTACCTCCGTCCATAACGAACCAATTCTAAACACCCCAAACGGATCCAAAAGGTTACGCTTATTAGAACATGATCACGACAGGACTAAACCCTACACTTTGGTGTTCAATAACAACCCTCTAGGTACTATAGGACATCGCCTAAAACCTAGACCAAGTCTTACTCGAAAATAAATTCGATTGGAACAATCACGAACACATCATAAGATGCCCAAACATTCCCAAACAATACTTGATCAAATTACATAACACCATTGTTCACAAAGAACCAATTTCAATTACCAAAGTGTTCCACGGTGCCCAACTAAGTCAACTAGAATAGTACTATGGAACCTAGACCGAGACTACACCTTGATCTTAAACCTCAACAATAAGACAATCATACTGGTCTGGAACCATGCGTCCAATAGAACCATTGCGTAGTACTCGAAAATAGCTTTCCAACGATAGTTTACACGTCCAAAACGGAGTCCGGACGAAGAAGTTATGGCCTCCGGAAGATTGAACGTAAAACGGACAATTTATAAAAAGTGTTCGGCCGGACCAAGAGAAAAATCCCTGTTTTAGCTCCGAATTTCACTCCTTTCGTTCTAAATCTTAGGAGTACCTACATATACTTCTATCCTAACATTTAAAGACAAGAAAACTCAATTCATGCGTCTCTAAAACCCAAACTAAAATACAACCTAGTTTTAAACAAACACAAATGTGATTTCCAGAAAAAGGGGGCGGGCGGGCGCTTGCCAAGGGGCGGGCGGGCGCTCTTTTAGGCAGAAACTAAGGGTCAGAAAAAGGGTAAGTGGGCGGGCGCTTGGCAGGGGGCGGGCGGGCGCCCGGTCGTCGGGCTGGGCAGAAATCAGCTGGGTTTTAACACATTCTTACCAAAATCAAACCCAAAATCTTGCTAGTTCATAAACACCCAAAATCAACACTTCCAATACTCTTAACAATGTACTAAAACAACATATAAACCTCTAGGAGACCTAGATAACAACATTTAACCACACAAATCAAGATTTAATCTAAACATTCATATCATCACAACTTTTAACCAAAAATCCAAATAAATTCCAAATAGTTTCTAAACTCAACCAAAATGACATAGATATCAACAAGAACATCAATAGTGTTAAAGATGAGCATTTTTAACATAAATGGGGGAAAAGTAACTTACTTGAATTTTCTCAAAGTTGCCGGAACTCGAATATTTTTAGCTCTCTACGATCCTAACGACGATCTAAACAAGTTTCATGTTTTAAGAAATGAGAAATAATGAGAGGAAGATAGGTAGAATGTAGAGAGAAGAAAGGGGGGAAAACTTACCCAAAAATGGAGAGAGAGAGGGAGAGTTGCTGGAAGAAGAAAAATGAGGGAGTGAGGAAGGAGAGGGGTGATGGAGGGAGTAAGTAGGATAATTAGGAATTTACACATAGACCCCCTCCCCTACACACTAACTCAATCATCTTATATTCCCCACTAACATTTAAGACTCAACACTTCTACACTAGCACAAATGGCCCAAATAAAATGCTAAGCACGAAATTATTACGAGACACAAAATGCACACATAATTATTTAAATAAATAAATAATTTAAATAAATAAATAAGAAATAAATAAATAATTAAATATTTATTACTACGAAAATAGAGGCGGTTTTCGGGTCGTGACAATCTACCCTCCTTAAAAAGAATTCGCCCACGAATTCACTCATCAAAATCACAATGCGCGGTCATAATGAGGCGACAAAATATCAACTCGCATAAAGCACTCGTAACCCCAAATCAAGTACCTATTAAAGATTTCAGACATCAATTCCATGACTCAAATAAACCCACACATATTGAGCACATACATATCTCAAGCATATTCATATCAACATCCTAAAGTTAACTTCCTCTTTCATCCCGAATTTCACATTCTCAAGACTATCACTTGATCACCAATTCTGAGACATAGCTGATTTGATCCTAATTAGCATCACGCTCACCATCAACCCTTAAATCATCAACATCCATAAGTTTTACTTTTCGGGTTCACCCGTACGCATTGACGATCTAGACATCATCCCAAGTAATCATACTTCTACCCGAACAAATAAGAGAACGAATAGGGCTAACGATTATTGTCACCCAATGACTTAATGATATACTCAAAAATTTACCGTCATCAACTATCCGGTCAAATGCGATTCCACTACTACACTCACTTTCCTTATAAGATAAAACATAATACAGTCATAACCTTTGAATTTCTCAACTACTAGCATTACTTCATACTTAGTTTTCTAAGGAAATATGTCTATCACCTTTTGATAGTCCGATATCATAACGTTTCAACTTGGTCCCACAATAAAATATAATATAACCCGCTAAGGTAAAACCACTAAAATCACAACCAATTCCAAGTCACAGATAGCTCCACTTATCAAGCGTTAATCCTCAAAATATATGCAAATACTTTATCGCCCAAAAATCGCAGAATCTAGATTACTCCTAAACACAATTCTCGAGATACTACAAACTCGTCTTATTCACAACCTTAATTATACCGCAAAGACACTTCCATTAGAAAATCGCATACTTAATATTACTTCCCAGAAATTCAAAACATTAAACAATTTCGAGCTTACACAACTTCTTAAACAATGAAAAGCTAAAGAAATTTCTCATCCTTCAAATGTTCACCGCGTGACTATATCTCTAAGGATTACCATTAAAGTAGCAACTGTAACGATCCGAACTTTTCACAATCTTTATTTTCATAAATATCAATATATTACAACTTACAACTCTAAAAGATATTACAAATGATCACTAATAATCCGAAATATTCAATAAACTGCTCCGTCCCAATACAGAATCATAGTATCCTTTAATATGCCAAAGTATCTATACTCAACTTCCTTTACAAATCCTTAATCCAAACGAGAACGCCACTAAGAAAAGATTCAGAACCAAGTGACAACTGTTTAACTAAAACCCAAAAATGCCCTTAATATTGCTCGAGAATTTCTTACTTTCTCAAAATATGTCTAGACCTTTAAACTTAACGTGCTTACCATCATTGATGATTATAACTCCCACCATATACTCATAACTCATTTTGCTTTAACTCAACTCTAGTCATGTACTTAAAATGATTCCAAAAGTATCATAACTCAACTTCTTATTATGACCCATAATAAATTAAGTATTTCCTCATACTAAACAATTCTGATGCACTCACGTAGATGTACTAAAAGTAAAGAAAAACTCCTATCAAGAAATTTACAAATTGAATCTTTAACTCTTTTAACCCAACCGATACTGTATGCTCACTGATTCACCCATCAATATTGTAGCTTATATTAACTCATCATATAACCCAAGTTCTCTATCGGTCAAGCGACATATTGCACTCAATATAAATTATACCTAATATTTCAAAATTAATACTACCAACAGAATAAGCTAAATTCCCAGCACAACCTTATAATAAAGATTTTCTGACTTTCAAGATAGAACCTGAACATTATATATACTTAGTATGATCCTAAACAAAGTCAAACATACTAATATAGAAATATTCACCACCTATCGATGGCACACAAGAAATTCGTAACACACGGAAAGCTAAACCATACCACTTAACTCATCAATATCTCGCATAGGTGACATAACCAAATCATCCCATATATACTAGTAACAATCACGTAGTTCCGTATTCGAGAATACACCTCAACATAAATCCATGAATGATAACAATCAGGTGAACATAGCAGAAAACGTTGTCCACTTTACGAAATAGATATGCCCGAGCCATCAGATTTGCACTCTCGATTCCCAAACCAACTAACCCCAAGGGAACCATTACTATTAACACTAATCTATACTTGATATACCACAAGAGAAGAAACACTCGGCGTCAATATCACGACTTATAACTCAACCAACTTCTACCTTAACCTCATTTTCTCAAGAAAACTTAGTTTCTAAACCACTCAAAATCATAACACCCAAGTATTGAAACCTACTCAATATCAGAGTTCTTATTCTCTTTCAATATCTAAAACCATTGCTCTGATACCAACTGTCACGCCCCGGAAATCTTAAAAATCCATAAATATAAAATTTACATAATATACATCTCCAAAATGTAACATACCAAACCGGGCGCGTGAATTCAACTATCCACTAAAACCATCAAACAACACCTCAACGAGATTATAACTCGGAGACTAGAAACAAATGCGGAAGGAAGAACAACTTATTAACAAAATACCCAAAGTTCAAACGTATATACAAACACTGAACGACTACGAACCCACAATAAAATACATAAAGGCTCCGAAGAGCAACTATCCCAATTACGATCAACCTGCTCAGAAGATTCCCGCTACAATGGGCCTCACAACGCTACCACTTGCTTTCCTGGGGGTGGGGGGTTAAGGAAAAACAATTTGAAAGAAGAAACGGGGTGAGATAAAATCTCAGTAAGTTACTAATGCAACTACATGGCATGCTAATATGCAATGACCAATAGCAATTAACATAAAACAGATAGCAGCGGAAAAATAAATGACATGCTGTCGAACAGTAACATCCAATAACCAATCATATAAATAAACATATAACAACAAATGAGAGGCTCCCTATCGCCAACCGTCCCATACCGGTTGGAAATAACGACCAGCTCATCATGCAACACATAAAGCTGAAATAAACACTCATAGGTGGATACATAGCCAAGGTTTCACCCAACTGAAAGAACCAAATAAAGGTCGCTGCGCAGCTTCAATAATCAACAATCAACATCTTCGTAGCAGCATGAAAGCTTGAAAAGAAAACCCCGGTACCGGAACCAATAACCATAAAAGTGTCACAAAGGACAAGGACCATGACACAAAGTCATGCCCGTTAGCCAGATACATTCACAGAGGAACGCTGACTTATCCTTTCCAAGGCCAATCTGGAGAAGGGGTAAAGAAGGGGGCAAAACAATGGTCAACATTATAATGGACTTGGCTTTGCCATTATAATCTTTCCCATCGCCCGATGCAACAAATATGCCAGCTGGGCTTCCAAATAAATGCTAAGTAATAATAATTTAGCATGAATAAACAACTTAAGGTTCCAAAGTAGGGAACCATACCAATTAATCACCATAAAGATGCAACGGTTACTCATGAAGAGTTTAACAACAACGATAACAAGAGTTTCTCATGAAGAGCACAACAACGATAAACAGAATTGCTCATCAGGAGATCAACAACAATGATTATTAGAATTCGATAATTTCATAAAGAGGAACCATACCA
The DNA here is from genome assembly GCA_026119855.1 of Campanula takesimana. Classification (NCBI taxonomy): domain Eukaryota; kingdom Viridiplantae; phylum Streptophyta; class Magnoliopsida; order Asterales; family Campanulaceae; genus Campanula; species Campanula takesimana. The sequence continues at coordinate 285,066 of JAOWBW010000817.1, read as the reverse complement.
GATACATTCCAAAGATGATACCCACAAGTTATTCATAAAGAGCACAACCCAAACGGTCGCTCACCAATGGCACAATGACTATTACCAAAATGACCCGAAACATTTACCCATAAAGATATACTAGGACTATGAACTCAACCATCTCATCACACATCGAATTCCAAAGTAGGAAATCAGAATGAATACACCTTAAGGTTAGTCAAACCGTAAGTACCCAATTGCCAATTCACGCTTTACCTCCGTCCATAACGAACCAATTCTAAACACCCCAAACGGATCCAAAAGGTTACGCTTATTAGAACATGATCACGACAGGACTAAACCCTACACTTTGGTGTTCAATAACAACCCTCTAGGTACTATAGGACATCGCCTAAAACCTAGACCAAGTCTTACTCGAAAATAAATTCGATTGGAACAATCACGAACACATCATAAGATGCCCAAACATTCCCAAACAATACTTGATCAAATTACATAACACCATTGTTCACAAAGAACCAATTTCAATTACCAAAGTGTTCCACGGTGCCCAACTAAGTCAACTAGAATAGTACTATGGAACCTAGACCGAGACTACACCTTGATCTTAAACCTCAACAATAAGACAATCATACTGGTCTGGAACCATGCGTCCAATAGAACCATTGCGTAGTACTCGAAAAGAGCTTTCCAACGATAGTTTACACGTCCAAAACGGAGTCCGGACGAAGAAGTTATGGCCTCCGGAAGATTGAACGTAAAACGGACAATTTATAAAAAGTGTTCGGCCGGACCAAGAGAAAAATCCCTGTTTTAGCTCCGAATTTCACTCCTTTCGTTATAAATCTTAGGAGTACCTACATATACTTCTATCCTAACATTTAAAGACAAGAAAACTCAATTCATGCGTCTCTAAAACCCAAACTAAAATACAACCTAGTTTTAAACAAACACAAATGTGATTTCCAGAAAAAGGGGGCGGGCGGGCGCTTGCCAAGGGGCGGGCGGGCGCTCTTTTAGGCAGAAACTAAGGGTCATAAAAAAGGTAAGTGGGCGGGCGCTTGGCAGGGGGCGGGCGGGCGCCCGGTCGTCGGGCTGGGCAGAAATCAGCTGGGTTTTAACACATTCTTACCAAAATCAAACCCAAAATCTTGCTAGTTCATAAACACCCAAAATCAACACTTCCAATACTCTTAACAATGTACTAAAACAACATATAAACCTCTAGGAGACCTAGATAACAACATTTAACCACACAAATCAAGATTTAATCTAAACATTCATATCATCACAACTTTTAACCAAAAATCCAAATAAATTCCAAATAGTTTCTAAACTCAACCAAAATGACATAGATATCAACAAGAACATCAATAGTGTTAAAGATGAGCATTTTTAACATAAATGGGGGAAAAGTAACTTACTTGAATTTTCTCAAAGTTGCCGGAACTCGAATATTTTTAGCTCTCTACGATCCTAACGACGATCTAAACAAGTTTCATGTTTTAAGAAATGAGAAATAATGAGAGGAAGATAGGTAGAATGTAGAGAGAAGAAAGGGGAGAAAACTTACCCAAAAATGGAGAGAGAGAGGGAGAGTTGCTGGAAGAAGAAAAATGAGGGAGTGAGGAAGGAGAGGGGTGATGGAGGGAGTAAAAAGGATAATTAGGAATTTACACATAGACCCCCTCCCCTACACACTAACTCAATCATCTTATATTCCCCACTAACATTTAAGACTCAACACTTCTACACTAGCACAAATGGCCCAAATAAAATGCTAGGCACGAAATTATTACGAGACACAAAATGCACACATAATTATTTAAATAAATAAATAATTTAAATAAATAAATAAGAAATAAATAAATAATTAAATATTTATTACTACGAAAATAGAGGCGGTTTTCGGGTCGTGACATGTCTCCCGTCCCTTGTGACACTTCATTTGGTTATTGGTTCCGGTACTGGGTTTCTCTTCAGCTTTTATGCTACTATGAAGATGGTTTGTTTGATTGATGGGTTGATTGGTCGCTTTTGACTGGGGGATTTCTCTTCAGCTTTCATGCTATTATGAAGATGATGATTTGTAGATTATTGAAGCTGCGCAGCGACCTTTATTTGGTTCTTTCAGTTGGATGAAACCTTGGCTATGTATCCACTCATGAGTGTTTATTTCAGCTTTATGTGTTGCATGATGAGCTGGTCGTTATTTCCAACCGGTATGGGACGGTTGGCGATAGGGAGCCTCTCATTTGTTGTTATATGTTTATTTATATGATTGATTATTGGATATTACTGTTTGACAGCATGTCACTTATTATTCCGCTGCTATCTGTCTTATGTTAATTGCTATTGGTCATTGCATATTAGCATGTCATGTAGTTGCATTAGTAACTTACTGAGATTTATTCTCACCCCGTTTCTTGTTTCAAATTGTTTTCCTTAACCCCCCCCCCAGGAGGAAAAGGATTAGGATTCGCGGATCGAGGAGGACGTCGAGAGGATTGAGATTTTGGGCAGGTTGCTTGATCGGTTTGCATTATTTAAATGTATAACCTTTTGGGGATAGTTTTACCAACAATGACGTAATTAAGATTTGTAATCTTTTGTATTTTTGGGGTGAGCTTGCGAAGCTTATTCTAGTAGTTTGTTGTTGTTGTTAAGCTTGGATTTCTAAAACTTTGTTTGAAACATTTTGGGTATAAAAATGGAATTTTTATCTTCATTATTTTGGTGTATTGTTGTAAGTCGACGTCCAGCTCGCGAGTTCCGGGCCCGCGGGGTCGGGGTCGCGACAGAAAGCCCCAATTTGATTGCAAGAAATTGGGAGTATGCAGAAAGAATATAAGTCCCTAGACTCGACAAGGAGCGCGGAATGATTCCAAATCTAAGAAAGTTGTTCAATCTTTTTGGTGATTAATTCATTGGCAAATGAATCGTACAAAGATGTCTTGACAAGTTCGAGATGAAGGCCAATCACCATAACGCGCTAGGGCTAAACATATCTTCTTTCTTGCATGAGACCGGACCCGCAGGTTGCCTACGTTCCTCCAGTGTAGAGGCTCAGGTCACCGTAGTTCTTGTGAATTCTCCATTCTTCGGAATGGAATTGTTGCTTCGTAGCTTCGTCCTTTGTTGGTGGATGATGTTGATCTTCTTTGATTGAGGGGGATTTTTTTTGTGCTCTAACTTTTGCCTAGGTTGATTTGATGATTTCAACCTAGCGAGCTTTTTTTTTTTTTTTTTTTTTTTTGTGCTCTAACTTTTGCCTAGGTTGATTTGAAGAGTTCAACCTAGCGAGCATTTTTTTTTTTTTTTAAATCCCCCCTTTGAAACATTGCTTGATTTTTTTCCATGGTTGTTGCTTCACCTTTGATGTCTTGGCTTTGTCTTCGTCGTTGATGATGTTGCCTTCGTCACAATGTTTAGCCCCTAGGCGTTCAAGTGATGGCCTTCATTCCAAAACTTGTTTAGACATCTTTTCATCATTTTGCCACGAATTAGATTGAACAACTTGGAAGAGTGTATGAGGAAAAGAACGACTTTTTTATTTGATGATGAGACTTGACTCAAAATTTCACATTAATTGGACAAAGAAAACTTAATGCACACATTAGAGGACTTTTGACTCTCTTTTTTTTATCCTATTTCTAGGTAGAGAAAGAGAAACGGAGATTGTTGTCGTCATCCCCCATGTCGTTGTAGTCCTCATTGTCGTTGTAGTCTTCCATGTCACTACATTCTTCCATGTAATTGCTTGGGAACCCTTTGTCGTTGAAGCTTGTGTCATAGGAGGACTCAGCCACTTCTCGGAGAAAATCGTCAATTCTAACCCCCGCATCATACATGCTTGAAAAATCGGAGTGAAAAGCCCCACTAAGATGAGTGCGGTAGTCCATTTTCAAACACTTCAAGAAGATGTCCATTTGTTCCTTCTTGGAAGGCCTATCAACCATCTCGGCTAGCTTGTCATTCCAACGGCAATAGAAGTCCCCAAATGATTCATTACCCATTTGCACGGTGCTCTCCAATTCCTTCTTGGGGGTGCGGAATATGGAGTTGCCTTGATATTGTGACTTGAAGGCAAGCATAGCGGCATCCCAATTGAGGCGGGTGGAAACTAGAAGACCCATATACCAATCTTTTGCGACCCCCTCGAGAGTAAGCGGGAAGCATTGTGCCATTATTTGAGGAGACACTTTCTTTGGTAGCATGGCCCAAATGTAGGAGTCGACATGAGCGTTGGGGCAAGAGTTGCCGTTGAACTTGGCAATATCGGGCATCTTGAACTTTTCGGGAAGAGCCTCCATTGTGTTCATGAGGAGAGAAGCTTGATGAAGATCGGTGTTTGGGCCCTTGTGCAAATTTAGCCCACTAAGCCTTTGGTCAATGTAGGACATGAGAGTGTTGACCAAACCGGTATCAATGCTTTGGACCTTTCTTTCACCCGTGAGCCCTTTCAATTGGTTCTTGAGTTTAGCAACTTCTTTCTTGTGGGCCATTTTCACATGCTCGTAACGGGCTCGCCATAAATCATCCTTGCGGCGGACATTCTCGGCTAGTGTATCAACTTGCCCTTTCAATGCTTCCACCATGCGGAATAACCCTTCGTTGGACACGGGAATGCCGTTGTCGTTGCCGTTTGAAGCCATTGGACATATTGAGAGAACACGGTCGATCTTAGGATGGCCCCACAAACACCTTTTGAGTAAAATGATTTCACCCACAAACAAGAAAAGACTCAACCACATAAAGAAAAATGACTTTTTTTTTTTTATTTACAAAGTCGGAAGGACGGAGTCCTTTTTGGGGTTTCTTAGAAAAAATAGTGGAATCGTCACACTAGTATATAGACCTTCTCGCGGTCCCATATACTCATCGGATTCCACCACGCTTGTGATACCTACATGTGACGGGATTAAACTAAATTAATGTAGTAAATCATACATGCGGGGACGGATTTTTATTTTCGTCCAAGATAGCCACTTTTGGGGACGGAGTTTTATTTCGTCCATTTCAACAAGTTGGCATGTATGATTTGAAGACATTAGTTTAGGGAAATCTCGGTACATGAAAACCGACTTGAGTCACGGAGTGTTAGACCCTAAACTAGAATTGTGTGGTTTGTGCTCGGCTTGAATATGAGGCTTAAAGGTCACCCCCGGCATGTAGTCGTGAACTACGGCACGGGCTGAGGTTTACCGCTTCGGAAGAGTCAAGGTCGGGTGGAGCTTGAAACTTCCTAGGACGGGCCTCGACGGGTTTTGGGTTGGACTTGTGCGACTCGATTGTGAGCAATTGATAAGAATATGTGCATGTAGTGTGAGGTCTAACATGTGACAAAACATTTTTTTTTCAAAAGAAATAAAAAAAAAAAACAAATAAGCACATAATTACAACTTTCGAATCACCCGTGTGACCGATAAAATCAACAGAAAATAAAAGAAGTTATGTGCAGGCCCGGTGCCCACACATTGTCATTCTGCTCTGTTCTGTTTTCTGTTCACTGTTCTGTTCTGGGAATGCGCCCAGAAGCGCGCGCATTGGGTGGCCTATGCGGAAGGCGCGCGCGGTAGACAAAGAGGGGCAGAGGTGCCCGATTTTGGGCAGTACCTGCGAATCAGTGGGTTCAAGGGATTGCCTTGACCCTAAATAAAAAATTCTTTCCCCTGCAGTAATTGTTAGCACAGAAACATGGAATTGAAGGATAAGAAAGGAGGCGGGCGATTCTGGTAATTGGGGTCGGACGCGCGCGCTTTAGGCCAAGAAGGCCAGAGGCGCGCGCTTCCCACCCTTTTTACCAGAATGCCCAGAAAATAGTAATAAGAACACCAAAAGTTAAGAACGCAAGTTTAACCCTCTAATAACTCCCCAGCGGAGTCGCCACTGTAGATACCCGGGAAACCACAACTTGGCTAGAGCGGTGAATTATCCTAGGATGTCTAACTTGTTTTAGATTTTTTAGAGTCGCCACCTATGTTTTTAAAAGAACATAAGAAAAACCTAGAAATAGCCTAATTTATGTACAAAACCAGAGATTCGGGAGAGAAGGGTTCGGGGGTTAGGTGACGGAGTGGGAAGTACTTAAACACCCACTCCGCCCCGCTTATGCGGGTCTTGCTACTATTGGTGTTCTAATGCTAAATGTCCTTCAATTAATTAAATAGAGATGTGCTAACAATTGTGATGAGAAGAAAAAGGGGAAATAAAAGGGAAATAAAATAGAATTGTTTTATTTATTTAATGATAAAGATTACATGTAACAAGTAATGTTAAAGAATTACATTAAGAGATGAACAGAAACATGGAATTGTTCTAATGCTAAATGTCCTTCAATTAATTAAATAGAGATGGTTTGGCCGGGCGGAAGATGTGGCCGCCCGGCCAAACCAAGTGGTTAGCTCGGTTTCCAAGGCTCTGATCAATTTGGACTCTGGAGGATGATTAGATAACGTCTATCTTTACAGCTTCATCTGATCAGGTCGTCAATATCTTCTTATCTGGGCTTTTCGGGAAATCCTGGATAAGTCCTGCGAAGCTCGTAAATACCTGGGAGGTCCCTGTGAGTTTTAGAATGCCTAATAACTCATTTTCAGGTTGGGTACTAACACCCACTTGATTTGATTGATCCATGCCACGTGTCTTTTTATGGACTTTAGGAATCATGCAATGAAGTTATACTTCAATTTTTAGATAAGTCCATTTCTAGATTTTTTTTTCTACGCTGAGTTTTTGATTCGGTTTGACCGCAGCGGTTTAGTTATTAAAACCGCACTCGTGCTATTCTGAACCGCCAATATGGAGCTGCAAGTATTCATAAAAAACGCATGCTACAGTTTTGATGAAACCATAGTTCAAGTCTTATATGGAACCTCTGATGCAAACTTGATGGAACTGCCATTCATGAAACCGCATTCTTCAGTTTCAATGAAACCGCATATCAAGTTCATCCTTGGAACCGCTCCAGCTCCTGGTGAAACTGCAGAGCATTTATTGAAGAATTCAAGTGTCATTTATTCATTGAGACAAACATTCCCGTTATGACCATAAAGGAATGTTTTATGACTTGTCAAAATAACTTTAAGTTAACTTGGAATCTCTGCAAGGAATGTCGGTTTTATCCAGCAATTTGAAATGTTTACCTTTAGTCCTTTAATTTGAAATGTTTACCGTTAGTCCTTTCTCTGCAACAAAGGACAGATGTCAGGTAGTGGTGCTATAACTACCTAGGACTACATTACAAAACAAAGGACGAAAATGACAGCTCAACCAATGGGATTTCGACAGCAGTTGTACCATCAGATTTAATTCAAATTTTACCCAACGGTCACAAGGGTGCACTGCCTATAAATAGCCTTCATTTCTCAACAATGAAGGTTGCTGAGCTTCAAGAGATATTATTCTTAAGTGTTCAAGTTTGCTTTGAAGATTTAACCCAGAAATTCAAACCTTTAAAGATCTCCTTAGCAAACCCAGAATTCTTCATCAAGCTTCAAGCCAAACAACCTTTCATCACTCAGCCTTTACAAAAAAAGTTTTCATTTGGTCATCCATAATTTAGATCTTTAGAGCATTTGATTCATTTCCACACACACACACACCCGATTTATATGATCACATAGATTATATACTTCGAAAACACCGGTTGTTATAATAGCTTTATAGGTTAGATTGATTGTTTAGAGTTTATATTCATCTTGTAAAACCTCCTCTAAATTAATACAAGTCTAGTAGATATTAGAAAATCCTAGACTAACCATCTAGGTAGAGGACGTAGTTCATTCAAGAATGAACCTCTTCAAATTGTGTGTTTGATCTTTACTTACTGTCTTGTGATTTACTTTTCTTGTTTGTGGTCTATAACTTAATCCATCTATGAAATGACTTGAAAAGTGAATTGTGTTTTTCTTTGATCTTTAAGTTGATATTATCGGTTGCATCATTGTGTTTTTCAACCCGAGTCAAACCGCCCAATTCTTTACATATCCTCTTTAGCCAAACCGCAAACTCCGCTGTGCATTTTATCAGTTCGGTTCTAGTGTTTTGAACCGCAGTTGACCAAACTGATAAGTACTCAGTTGAATTTTAAAGGGTATTTTCGAAAAACTTTGGACCGCTATTTACCCCCCCTCTATTGGTTCTATACCATTGTTGCCATCTGGGACCAACAATATTGATATGAGCAAATGACATTGAACACTTCAATTCATTTGGGTATGGCCATACACTATCATCAATCTCACTCTCGAGTGGCCAAGCAGATATCTCTCTTTGAGATAAAGAGGGACAACATCCCATCTTGACTTATCATTCTTCCCTACAAGAATCCGATTGTGCCATTCATAGCCTTTATAACTACATGGTTAAGGGTAGCGTTTAAGTACGTCAAACACAATGTTCATCATGTAGAAGACGATGATAATCTCAGGTCTAAGGATAACAATGATATAACTAAATGAGATTTAATTATGACATTTGAACATGACATAAATCTTATAGTGGGTCAAGTCCAGTACTTGTTCACCAACAAGTATCCATAAGTTTAATTTGTATCACATACACATGATCATCACATGATCATCGATTAAACTTATACTAGTTCTTCATAAGTACTAGGGATGGGGATTATTATAATAAACATGAAAAACATATAAAAATCCAAGGTTGTTATCTCCATAACAAAATGAGAACATGACATAACGTAAGACCTTTCTTAAGGGCCTAGAGCATAATCTCTAACAATCTCCCACTTGCGCTACGCAGAATCAACATGTATCCAATACCATTGAGCTTAGCTTATGACCATCATAACAGCATGTGAAAGATCTTATGTAGGAAGATTATCTTTGTTATTGTCATAAAGTATTTTGCATATTTTGACATCTCCCATATCAATGATTTCTCGTAGAGATGGAAATGTCTGAGTGTGTGTTTGGATCATAGATGAGTCCTTAGTACCTTAGCTTGTGCAATAACCATTATTTCACAATAAAGTTCCATAGGATTAGTAGTACAAGAAACTATTTCTAGTTTTACTAATAACATCTATATTCAAACAACTCCCTTAGCTACATCTTATGTAACTAAATACCTAATTTTATTCATAGAATTATTAACAGTGTATTTGTTTGAACTATTCCAACTAATAGCACTTACTTTAAACATATGTCCATACAGCGATCTTTAATTATCCTTGTCGATGTGGAAACATGCATCTATGTAACTATTTACAAAATCATCTTCCATTCCAACAAACATCAAGAACGCATCCTTAATTCTTCTCAAGTACATAAGGATATTCTTAACCAATATCTAGTGACTTTCACTAGGATATGATTAGTATGTTCTCATAATACTCCAAGTATACGAGTTATCCCGTCTAAGTACATAATATGACATATATGATAGATCCAATTGCCGAAGCATATGGAATCCTAATCATGTAATCTTGCTCATTAGTATTCCAATAAGACTAAGTCTTGCCAAGAACACTGTCATTAGACAACCTTGCAAGTTCTTCTACAAGAGTCTTGCATACTGAACAATTCAGTACTTTGTCTTTATAAGTACTTTGACACAAACCAATCAACTTCCTAGATTTATATCAATAGATATTAATTTCAAGAATATAAGCGGCTTCTTCCTAATTCTAAGAAACTCTTTCAAATGAATTATAATATTTCAGCCACATATATAAGACTAGGAATTAGACTATGCTCCCACTAATTTCTAGCAAACACAAGTCACATCTTTGATGAACTTCAAACGCTTTGAATGCATCATCAAAATGAATATTTCAACTCCAAGAAGCTTGCTTCAATCCATCATATGGATTTCCGCAGCTTACATACTTTATTAGAATTTTTTAGATTAACAAAACCTTTAGGTTGTAACCAATACATCCTTAATTGAGTTCCCGTTAAGGAACGCTATTTTGACATCCATTTTTCAAATTTCATATTCCAAATATGAAGATATGACGATGAGAATTCTAATATCTTAAAACATGACTACGAGTGAGAATGTTTCATCATAGTCCAAATATGAGTCAACCTTTTCACATTTTGTCTTGCTTAATTAGTATGTTCCTTGCCACCCATGTTAGTTTTCTCCAAGAAAACTCAATTTCATCCTTTGGTTTTTACACCTTAGGTTAGAATGGTCAAGTTCCAAACTTGATTATTACACATTGATTGCTTTTTAAATTCTATGACTCCAAGTCATTAATTTAAATATGGAGTGGACATTGCATTTTGATAGGTGGTAAATATGTCATTCTCAATGAACTTTACCTCAATACTTTCTATTACGAGAAATCCAATATTTCTTGTTATAGATTGTATCCTATCATATGTGCAAATTAACTTGTGTAACTTGAACGAATTTTCACAACTCCTTGTGAAACTTTGTTCAACTTCCATCTTAGCTTCAATGTTATTTTCTAGGTCTCGAACCATTCGAGATAAATTTTACTCCCACTGGTATTTTTAGAGATAAACAATTTATCAAGAAAAGTATCATCATAAGCAACAAACAATTTGTTTCTTAGAAGTAAAATAATATCCTTAAGTTTCCTCAGGATATCCTATAAAAATAAATTTATTGGATTTAAGAGTGAGCTTGTCATAGACAAGTCTTTTCGCAAAAATCTCATCATCTTAAATCTTCATGAAAGACAAACCAAGTTTTCTTTCATTACATATCACATATGTTACATTTGAACCTATTTTGATGGAACCCAAATTAGTGTGATTATAGCGGTTTCCAATTGTAGATACCCCGGGAAAACCACAACTTGGCTAGGGCGGTGAATTATCCTAGGATGTCTAACTTGTTTAAATTTGTAGAGTCGCCACCTATGTTATTTAAGGGAACATAAGAAAAACCTAAAGAAATAGCCTAGATTTATATACAAAACCAGAGATTCAGGAAGAGAAGGGTTCGGGGGTTAGGTGACAGAGTGGGAAGTACTTAAACACCCACTCCGCCCCGCTTACGCGGGTCTTGCTACTATTGGTGTTCTATTGCTAAAAAGTCCTTCTAATAATAGTAATATAAAAGTGCTAACAATTACGGTGAAAAGAAAGGGAAATAAAAGGGAATAAAAGAGAATGGTTTTATTTATAAATTTTTTCTAAAGATTACATATCAAACAATTACATTAAGAAATGAATGGTAAATTAAAATGGAGTTTAGAATGTTGGAATGTAACCTTGACCAAACTTCAATAGTGAAGTGCCCTTTTGGTTGTATTCCTTTTTATGGAGAATGCATACACATTTTAAGAGATGAAAGATGAAGAAAGCAAATAAGATTTAAGAGTTTAGAAGAAAAGAATAAACAGTGTACCTTGTGCTTGAATGGGGAAGAACCAATTTGCCTATAGTAACCACTCTTGAAAATGAACTTTTATTTTTAAGAGAGTTTTTGAGTCAAGAATCCTTCTTCCTTTTTCCATAGTGGAATGAAGAGGTATTTATAGGTGTTAGGTAAGAGTTTGTGGTCACAAAGATGGCTCTTCCCCGGATCAAGCCAAGGCATAATGGCCTTGGGGGTTACAAATCAGAAAAAGAGGGGAATTTGGCAAAATCTGAGATTCTGGAGGTGGGAAGCGCGCACATCCCACCCCCCTATGGGAAGAGCACGCCTCCCACAAAGGAGGGCAAAGGCGCGCACGTCACGCCTTCAGAAAATCCATATTTTAGCCCAAAAGTTAACCCCGTTATGCAGTTAAGCCCCGAAACTAACGAAATCAGTCAGAAACTTAATGAACACCACAAAAGTCAAAAAAACAAAGTAAACAAAGACTCAAGGTTGACTTTGTCACTTAGTCAAGTCCAAGACTAACGGATTAATTCAAGAACTTAATGGAAAGTAACGAAATTTAACGAAAAGTAACAAAACTTAACAGAAAAGAGGAAGATAGAGAATGTGTATACAATCGGGACATGAGAGGTCCAAGGCGGGGTGTCTACAGAGCCCCTCGGCGATGTGGATTGCAAAGAAAAACATGTCGATGAAAGAACAAAACATCCGCCGAGGACATCGACAAGGGAAAATAAAGACTAAATAAAAGAGCAGGAGTTATTGAAATTGCAAGGGATAGGAATGCACTTCCTGTGTGAGTGACTTTTGCTGATAAAAAGAGGGTATGGTGGCATGAGGCGGCCCACCGCGGCCGTAGTTTGAAAAAAAGTGTGTTTATAGTCTGTAGATGGAAATTCTGGTGCGCTGTACGGCACTTGTTGATTCTGGTGCACGGTGCGGCATATTGTGATGCGCTGTGCGGCACTTGTTGATTTTGGTGCGCGGTGCGGCATATTCTGATGCGCTGTGCGGCACTTGTTGATTCTGGTGCGCGGTGCGGCATATTCTGATGCGCTGTGCGGCACTTATTGATTCTGGTGCGCGGTGCGGCATATTCTGATGCGCTGTGCGGCACTTCTTGATTTTGGTGCACGGTGCGGCATATTCTGATGCGTTGTGCGGCACTTCTTGATTCTGGCGCACGGCGCGGCATATTCTGATGCGTTGTGCGGCACTTGCTGATAAAAAGGGGTTCGGTGGCATGAGTCGGCCCACCGTGGCCAACTTATAGTCCGCAGGGGGATTGGTTGATGAAGAGGTGGTGTTTTCCGTGGCTCAACATGGACCAAGTTGCTTCCATTAGACTGTAGTCGTTGTTGACTATTGACTTGGGGTGCGGGCACAGTTGACTGCGGACCACTTTCTGCTGGGGATGAAATGCCTGAATTGCCCATGCTGTTGAATTTGTGTTGGTACCTGTTATGTGTATGCTTGGCAGGTATACGTGCTTGTGCGATGAAATGTATGATTGATGTGAAGTAGAAATTGTGAGAGAAATTGTGCTTGTGGTATGATGTGATTTTGAAAGCACTTTTGCATGAGAGAGAAGTATTGTGAGTGACTTCGTGTGCGGTGTGATCTTGAGGAAAGTTTCAGATACATTCATACCTTCACTTACCATTGCCGCTTGATTGGAGAATGATGATGAATTGCTTCTGCCTTTGATGGAGAATGATGAAGAATTGCCTTTGCTTTTGGTGAGACGGAATTCTGGATGATGGGTTGGTCATGCCAAAAGGCTGCCTATCTTTTTGTCATATTTTTTTTTTTTATAGTTCATGGGTGAACCATTTTAAGCATTGTGTGTTTGTTAAGCCAACCCAAGATCAAGTCATATTCGATCGAAGTCCGGATTGCCGTTGTACCCAACGAAGATTGATGTCTAGCCCCAAGAGATTTTCTGATTGTGGGGCTCCAATAGACTTTTGATGTCGAGATACTAAGGGATTGCTGATTGTAAAGCCTCTAGAATGCCTTTGATGCCAAACTTTGTGTGGCTTGCATAGCCCCAAGATAAATCAGCTCTTGGCCCATTCAAATGAATTGCCTTTTGTTGACGTGAGTAAGCCCCAAGAGGAAATTATCGATACCAAGCTTTGAGAGATATCCAAGCCCCAAATGTCATGTGCTTGTTGTTTGCGAGCTTGGAGATGGTGGGTTGTGAAGACCTGTCGATGTAAAGCCCCAAATTATCTTGGAATCGACTCGGCCTTGAGAGCGGATGCATCTTCGGGTAGGATTCTTGATAGAGATCTCCTTCTTACTCTTACTGGGGAGATGAATGGCCTCATTGTGGTCGGTACCCTTATGGTAGAAAGCTTATGTCAAAAGATGCAGTAATGTCTTGTCAAGGTCGCGGATGATAAGGTCTTGGTGTGATAAGGTCCCAAATGGGTATGCTTGCTTGAGTCTTCTTGTGTTGAACTAATAACGGTTCTTCAGATGCAACTCGTGCGGATGAAACTTGTGCTTTTGATCTCAGAGAGGGGGGTGCTGAATTGCAGAAACATTGGGATTGGCCATGGCATTTCCCGCTATAACCCTGTTTTGATAGAGTTTAGCATATTGAATCTTTTTCCTTTTCTCAAAGACTTTTTTCATAACCTCATCCTAAGTCACAACATAAGAATCATCAAATTCATTCATAACATTGGCGCCCTCCTTTCAAACCAAAAGACCTTTGACGTGAAGTACCAAGAGACCCTTGAAGCTTGTTTGGTTCCATGAAGACTATTCCCCACATTGAATTGCTCGGGTATCATTCCCAAAAAGATTGCCAATTGCGAAGCCCCAATATTGCCCTTTGCTTGGATTACTATAATGCCGTAGCCCAAAAGATAGTAGATTGTGAAGCCCCTTGAGACCTTCGGTGCCAAACTAATTGAGGAAGCTTCCAATTTTGCATATGACTTTTCTAGGGCCATTGTTGAGAGGTGACGCGAATTACTTCTTGCTGAGGGAGCCTTTCAAACTCGAGTGTAGTCCCTAGAGTGCCACCATTGATTGCAAGTGGAGCAAGAAAAACATATCCTTGATTTGAGGAACAGACACGAGCACACATGACATGAAGGCTTTTCGACATTCCTCTTGAGAGACTTTGAGGGTAGTCTCACACATCTTTCTTGAGCATAGCCCCTAGGGATCATTAACTGTAAAATGAAGCAGAAGAAGCTCTCGTTCTTGAGTCACATAGCCCCTAGGGCGTCATCATTTATTGAGCAAAGCCAGAGACTCGTCCTTGTGTGGGGGAACAAACATAAGAGGACATGGCAAGAGCTACTCTATTCTCGGGAAGCCTTTTGACATACTGTAGGGGCACATGCTTGGAGAAGCTTGAAAACTGAGTCACATGTTGTTGCCATTTGCTGCCCAAACCAATTGACTTACTGGGGACTATTTGTGCAACCTGTACCCCTCAATGATGGGCTCATTCTCCAATGGATCTCGGTTACTATGGGGCTTCTTTCACATGAACCAAAAAAATATATATTGCAATAACAACCTCTCTTATGCCAATAACCCAGAACGATCTTTAATTGTGCCATGTGTTGTTGAGCCTTTTGCGATTCTTAAGTTGACTCGGTGGGGAATTGACTTGCTGAGGAGATCCAATGTAGAACTTGTCTTATTTAGAGGCTGGAGATCTCCATTTCTCTTTCCCTTCTCTCTCTCACTCTCTCATTTTTTTTATGACGCACCCTGTTTTTTGCCTAGACCACCCTTTCGGGTATTCAATCTAGCGGGCATCACTTTTACGTCTTCATTTTGACTCGATTAATGAGGAAGCGTGCATTGACTCTAGCTGAGGATGAGAGACATGTGATTTTGTCATAAAAAAAGAGAGAGTGAGAGAGATAAGGGAAAGAGAAATGGAGATCCCCACCCTCTAAAGAAGAAAAGTTCTACATTGGATCTCCTCAGCAAGTCAATTCCCCATCGAGTCAACTAGAGAATCGCAAAAGGCTCGACAACACATGGCACAATCAAAGGCCGTTCTGGGTTATTGGCATAAGAGAGGTTGTTCTTGCAATATCTATTTTTTGGGTTCATGTGAAAGAAGCCCCATGGTAACCGAGATCCATCCAAGAATGAGCCCATCATTGAGGAGTACAAGGTTGCACAAATAGTCCCCAGTAAGTCAATTGGTTTGGGCAGCAAATGGCAACAACATGTGACTCAGTTTTCAAGCTTCACCAAGCATGTGCCCCTACAGTATGTTAAAAGGCTCCCCGGGAATAGAGTAGCTCTTGCCATGTCCTCTTATGTTTGTTCCCCCGCACGAGGATGAGTCTCTGGCTTTACTCGACAAATGATGACGCCGTAGGGGCTATGTGACTCAAGAACGAGAGCTTCTTCTGCTTCATTTGACAGTTAATGATCCCTAGGGGCTATGCTCAAGAAAGATGTGTGAGACTACCCTCAAAGTCTCTTAAAAGGAATGTCGAAAAGCCTTCATGTCATGTGTGCTCGTGTCTCTTCCTCCAATCAAGGATATGTTTTTATTGCTTCACTTGCAATCAATGGTGGCACTCTAGGGACTACACTCGAGTTTGAAAGGCTCCCTCAGCAAGAAGTAATTCGCATCACCTCCCAACAATGGCCCTAGCAAAGTCATATGCAACATTGGAAGCTTCCTCAATTAGTTTGGCACCGAAGGTCTCAAGGGGCTTCACAATCTACTATCTTTTGGCCTATGCCATTACAGTAATCCGAGCTAAGGGCAATATTAGGGCTTCGCAATTGGCAATCTTTTTGGGAATGATACCCGAGCAATTCAATGTGGGGAATAGTCTTCATGGAACCAAACAAGCTTCAAGGGTCTCTTGGTACTTCACGTCAAAGGTCTTTTGGTTTGAAAGGAGGGCGCCGATGTTATAAATGAATTTGATGATTCTTATGCTGTGACTTACGACGAGGTTATGAAGAAAGTCTTAGAAAAAAGGAAAAAGATTCAATATGCTAAACTCTATAAAAACAGGGTTATAGCGGGAAATGACATGGCCAATCCCAATGTTTCTGCAATTCAGCACCCCCTTCTCTGAGATAAAAAGCACAAGTTGCATCCGCACGAGTTGCATCCGAAGAACCGTTATTAGTTCAACACAAGAAGAATCAAGCAAGCATACCCATTTGGGACCTTATCACACCAAGACCTTATCATCTGCGGCCTCAACAAGACATTACTGCATATTTTGACATAAGCTTTCTGCCATTTTGGTACCGACCACAATGAGGCCATTCATCTCCCCAGTAAGAGTAAGAAGGAGATCTCTATCAAGAATCCTACCCGACGATGCATCCGCTCTCAAGGCCGAGTCGATTCCAAGATAATTTTGGGCTTTACATCGTCAGGTCTTCACAACCCACCATCTCCAAGCTCGCAAACAGCAAACACATGACATTTGGGGCTTGGCGATCTCTCAAAGCTTGGTATCCTTAATCTCCTCTTGGGTCTTACTCACGTCAACAAAAGGCAATTCATTTGAATGGGCCAAGAGCTGATTTATCTTGGGGCTATGCAAGCCACTCAAAGTTTGGCATCAAAGGCATTCTAGAGGCTTTACAATCAGCAACCCCTTGGTATCTCGACATCAAAAGTCTATTGGAGCCCCACAATCGGCAAATCTTTTGGGGCTAGATATCAATCTTCGTTGGGCACAATGGCAACGACGACAGAATTCAACAAGGCAATCCGGACTTCGATCGAACATGACTTGATCTTGGGTTGGCTTAACAAACACACAATGCTTAAAATGGTTCACCCACGAACTAAAAAAAAAACGACAAAAAGATTTTTTCTTTTTTCTTTTTCTTGCTTGTGCAAAAAGTATGTGCTGTCACGACCCAAAAACCCGTCTCTATTTTATTACTAAATAATTAATTATTTATTTATTTATTTGATTATTTATTTATGTGCGCATTTTATATCTCATAATATTAATTTGTGTCTAGCATTATTTGGTTGATTTTGTGTTAAGTGTGAAGTAGGGGATTAAATTGGTAGAAGGGTTATTTGGGTTTATTTGTACTAGGTAGATGAGGAGGGGGCCTAAGTGTAACTTTTTGAAATAATCATCTCCTACTCCCTCCCTACTCCCTTCTCCCTCACCTCACCTCCCTCATTTTCTCCCTGGTAGCTCTCTCTCCTCCATAGAAAGGGTAAGTTTCTCCCCCTCTCATTTCCTTCATTTTGATCATCTTCCTCTCATCTTTTCTTTGTGCTCATTTTATGAAATGTGTTTAGATCGTCGATAGGATCGTGTAAAGCCAAAAATATTCGAATTCCGTCATCTTTCATAAATTCAAGTAAGTTTACTTTCCCCCCATTTTTATGTTAAAATGCTCATTCTATGTTCATATGATGATTTAGATGATATACATTGATTCTTGGTTGGGTTTTGAAGTGTTTGATTGATTACTCATTTTGTGATATTTGATGAAGTGTTCATTATTGATTGTTGGGATTTAAATCTTGATTTGGGTTTCTAGATGTTGTTATTTAGGCCCTTACAAGTTATAGGTTGTTTTGTACATGATTATGCTTGGTGGAAAGTTTGGTTGTGGTTGATTTTGAGAAATTTGTGAAATGGGTAAGAAAATGGAAGAACCCAGCTGATCCTCTGCCCAGCCCGTCGACCGAGCGCCCGCCCGTCCAGAGCCAGGCGCCCGACCACCTGGCTTTTTCCTTCGGCCAAACCTTCTGGTCAAATAAGCGCCCGCCTTCCCCCTTCCGCGGGGCCCGCCCGCCCCCTGTTCTGGAAATCTGCCTTTTTGCTTATTTAAAACTAAGTGGCTTCCCTAGTTTAAGTTTATTCACTCTATTAATTGGAATTGGTTCCTTTGTAAATAAATATGTTATGGAATTTGATTAAGTATCGTTTTGGGAATGTTGGCCATCTTTGATGTGTTGTTTGGATTGGTTTACCTTTGTGGTGATTTGTTTGGAATGGTTCCCTACTTTGGAATCATGATTTGTTTATTTAAGCTAGTATTTATTATTTGGCATTTATTTGAAAGTCCAGCTGGTATTTGTGGTTGTGTCGGGCGATGGGAAAGATTATAATGGCACGAGCCAAGTCCATTATAATGTTGACCATTGTTTTGCCCTTATTTTCCTCTTCCAGATTGGCCTTGGTTGGGATGAGCTAGATTCCTTCGGAAGTAGTCTAGCTAACTTTTAGAGTATGACTTTGTGTCATGACTTCCATCCTTTGTGACATGTTACTTTGTTATGGTTCCGGTACCGGGGTTTTCTCTTCGGCTTTTATGCTGCTATGAAGATGTTGATTGGTTGATTATTGAAGCTGCGCAGCGATCCTTTATTTGGTTCTGTCAGTTGGAAAACCTTGGCTAATATCCTTTGTTAATTGTTTATTTCCGCTGCTATTTGTTAACTGCTATTGCTATGTGCTATATGTGATTTGTTATCGGTTATTGCATCATAGCATGTCATGTAGTTGCATTAGTAACTTATTGAGATTTATCTCACCCCCTTTCTTTTATCTTTGTTTTTCCTTAACCCCCCCAGGAGGAAAGGATTAGTACTCGCTGATCACGAGGAGGACGTCGAGTGTGGAAGTAACTTTTGGGAAGGTTGTTTCGGTTTGCATTATTTAAATGTATAACCTTTGGGATAGTGTCACCAAACATTGACGTCATTAAGATTTGTGTATTTTGTATTTTCGGGTATAAGCTTGTGGAGCTTATGCTAGTTATATTTTGTTGTTGTCAATCTTGGATTTATAAAACTTATACTATCATCTTTTGGTATAAAATGGAATTTTTATCTTCAGTAATTTGGTAATTGTGTTTTAAGTCGACGTCCAGTTCGCGTGCCCTTGGCCCGCGGGGTCGGGGTCGCGACAGTTGGTATCAGAGCTATGGTTTAGCTCTAAGTTTAAGTATAGGTGGACTAGTATGACCTAGGAGGGTATTCATGTTTGGAGTGAGTAACGGTTGATGTTTTATGCAGGTTCCTGTTCAAAATGGCTAGAAGAAGAAGTGGTGAAGTTAACGCCGGAACTTCAAATCAGAATGAAACAAGAGATGAAGCCCGTTCAATGTTTCAGGGTATGTTTGAGGTGGCCATGAAGGCTATTCATGACCAAGGGCCGAGAGTAGAGCAAGCACCACCACCCCGATATGGTTTGGAGCAATTCTTGAAACTGAAACCGGTAGAGTATAATGGGGAACCCGATGTGAAGAAGGCCGAACTATGGATATAGTCAATGGAGAAAATTTATGATGTCTTTGGTTGCACTGGTGAGGATAAGGTCCGATTTGCGGCCTATAAGCTTGTGGGTACCGCCGATCATTGGTGGAAAGGGATTAAAGCAAGTTGGGACGAGACTAATACACCGTATGCGTGGGAATTGTTTGTGCGGAAATTCAAAGAGCATTTTATTCCGGTAGTTGATCAGAACCGGAAGGAGATCGAGCTTCTCAATTTGGATCAAGGCTTGTTGTCCGTGTCTCAGTAATCCGCTAAGTTCACAGAATTAGCCAGGTACTGTGACTATCTTGTGAGGACGGAGGAGCAGAAAGCAATGAGGTTCATCCGAGGTTTGAAGACATCTATCCGGACTCAGCTTATAGCTCAGAGGATTCTGACATTCCAGGATCCCGTGGATCGTGCATACCTAATCGAGCAAGACATTGGGGAACATAAGAGGAAGACCGAGGTCGCAAACACGGGTAAGCAAGGGAGTCATACCAAGTCACAACCACATCAGCGTTCAGACAACCGAGATAATTCGGGAGGACCATCTCAGTTTAGAGGACAAACCGTACCAAGGAATTCGGGTACTATTCCGGGGAACCAAAATAGAGGGCTTTGCACCTATTGTCAGAGGGAAGGCCACTCAGAGGACCGGTGTTGGAAGAAGCAAGGAAAATGTACCAATTGTGGTCAGTTGGGGCACTTTGCTAGAGATTGCCCGAGAAACAGAGGTCAACCATCGGGGGTAGGAGCTGGTGCTCCACAGGGTCAGAAAAGAGATGCTGCGGGAAAGCCCAAGGTCCAAGGAAGGGTATTTGCCATGAATCAACACAAGCTACCGATGATCCTTCCGTTATTGGAGGTATTGTTTCTGTGTCTAATGTGAGCGCTCATGCGTTAGTAGATCCAGGATCATCGCATTCTTACATATCTGTTCAATTTGCTTCTTTGATAAATGCTGCATTTGAGTCTTTACCTTATGTGCTAGAGGTGTCGACCCCTATAGGAGAATGTTTGGTGACCGATAGAGTATTTTGTGATTGTGATGTGCTTATATGTGGTCGTGTCTTGTGTGCGGACTTGGTAGTCCTTCCAATTCAAGACTTTGATGTTATTTTGGGTATGGATTGGTTGAGCAAGTTTCATGCTTCTGTTGATTTTCGTAAGAAAGTCGTTACCTTTTCTATTCCCAATGCGCCAAAGTTTGTTTTTGAAGCTAGTCCTTTGAGTAGAAATATTCGTTTAATTTCTTATGTGAAAGCGAGAAAATTATTGCATCATGGATGTGAGGGTTACTTGGCTAGTATGCTTGATACCAAGAAAGAATCACCCGGTTTGGATAGTGTTCGGGTAGTTAGAGAATTTCCTGATGTTTTCTCTTCTGAGTACGATATGCCGCCCGATCGAGAGATAGAGTTTTGTATAGATCTTCTACCAGGCATAGCTCCGATTTCGAAAGCACCTTATAGAATGGCCCCGGCAGAGTTGAAAGAATTGAAGGTTCAGTTGCAGGAGTTGCTTGATAGAGGGTTTATTCGACCTAGTGTTTCCCCGTGGGGAGCACCGGTTTTGATTGTGAGAAAGAAAGACGGTTCGTTGAGGTTGTGTATTGATTACCGAAAGTTGAATCAGGTGACGGTGAAGAACAAATATCCTCTACCGCATATTGATGATTTATTCGATCAACTTCAAGGGTCGGTAGTATTTTCTAAACTTGATTTGAGGAGTGGGTACCATCAACTGAAGATTCGATCGGATGATATTCCGAAGACTGCTTTTCACACTCGTTATGGTCATTATGAATTCTTGGTTATGCCGTTTGGGTTGACTAATGCACCGGCCGTGTTTATGGATTTAATGAACCGAATCTTCCATCCTTATCTTGACTCGTTTGTAGTGGTTTTCATCGACGATATTCTTGTCTATTCTAAATCTCGAGAGGAACACGAGAAACATCTGAGGACAGTTTTATCAGTTCTTGCAAAGGAACAGTTATTCGCGAAGTTTAGTAAGTGTGAATTTTGGCTCGAGAAAGTTTCATTTCTGGGGCATGTTATTTCTAAAGATGGGATTTCTGTGGATCCTTCGAAGATAGAAGCTATTGTTGATTGGAAGAAACCCGAGACAGTGACTGAGATCAGAAGTTTTCTGGGGTTAGCCGGATATTACAGGAGGTTTATAGAAGGGTTTTCGCGGATTGCTACACCGTTGACTCAGTTGACCCGAAAGAATGTTCCGTTTGAGTGGACCAAAAAATGTGATAAAAGTTTTGAGGAATTGAAGAAGTGGTTGACTACTGCACCGATTCTAGCATTACCGAATGGGAACGACGACTTAGTGATTTATAGTGATGCATCGAAGGAAGGCTTGGGTTGTGTTTTAATGCAGAATGGGAAAGTGATCGCGTATGCTTCGAGGAAGTTGAGCCCGAGTGAACAGAATTATCCTACTCACGATATGGAATTGGCAGCTAGCGTATTTGCTCTTCAGAAGTGGAAGCACTACCTTTACGGAGCGAAATTTGAGATTTTCACGGATCACAAAGTTTGAAGTATCTTTTCTCTCAGAAGGAACTTAATAACCGACATCGTCGATGGATGGAACTTTTGAAGGACTATGATTGTAAGATATCCTATCATCCCGGGAAAGCAAATGTTGTAGCCGATGCGATTAGTAGAAAATCTTATGTGGCTTCGATGATGATTCGAGAGTGGAAAATGCTTGAGGATGTTCGAGATTGGTGTCCTCGTGAATCGAGACATGGGGCTATTTTTGCGAATATTAGGGTATCTCCGACCCTAGTTCAAAGAATAAAGGAAGCTCAGAAAGAAGATCCCGAGTTAGTGAAAATAATGGGTAAAGTGAAAGAAAAGAACTTCGAGGATTTTTCTGTCTGTCCGGTTGGGGTATTGACTTTTCGTGGACGTTTGTGTGTGCCCAATGTTGACGGTATAAAGAGGCAAGTTTTAGATGAGGGTCATAAATCGAGATATACTATTCATCCGGGTAGTACGAAGTTGTACCAAGATCTGAAACAACAATTTTGGTGGAACAACATGAAGAGAGAAATAGCTGAGTATGTATCGAAGTGTTTAACTTGTCAGCAGGTCAAAGCCGAGCACCAGAGACCCGCATGACTACTTCATCCATTAGTGATTCCGGAGTGGAAATGGGAACATGTGACTATGGATTTTGTTACGGGGCTACCTCGTACCCGTAGGAAGTTTGACAGTGTTTGGGTGATCGTGGATAGATTGACCAAGAGTGCTCATTTCTTACCGATTGATATCAGATACTCGATGGAGAAACTTGCGACCCTTTATATAAATGAGATTGTAAGATTGCATGGGGTTCCGGTTAGCATTGTGTCGGATCGTGATCCGAGGTTTACTTCTAGATTCTGGAAAGCGTTACAGGAAGATTTGGGTACCGATTTGAGATTCAGTACAGCTTTTCACCCTCAGACCGACGGTCAATCTGAGAGGATTATTCAGATTTTAAAGGATATGTTGCGAGCTTGTTCGATAGGTTTTTCTGATTCTTGGGATGTCCATTTACCTCTAGTGGAGTTTTCTTATAATAACAGTTATCAGGCTAGTATCGAGATGGCTCCTTACGAGGCTTTATATGGGAGAAAGTGTAGATCGCCTATCTGTTGGGATGAAGTTGGGGAAGCGAAGATATGGGGTATCGATTTGGTTCAGAATTCATTTGAGAAAGTCAAAGTTATTCGGGATCGATTGAAGTCAGCCCAGAGTCGACATAAGAGCTATGCGGACCACCGGAGACGTGATCTTAATTTTCAGACCGGAGATTTTGTGTTCTTGAAGGTGTCTCCGAAGGTTGGTATTAAAAGGTTTGGGAAGAAGGGTAAATTGGCTCCGAGGTTTATTGGACCGTTTGAGATTTTGGAAAAAGTGGGACTCCTTGCTTATCGACTCGCATTGCCATCTTCTCTTGACCGATTGCATAACGTCTTTCATGTTTCTATGCTTCAGAAGTAATTGCATGACCCATCTCACGTGTTACCGAGGGTACCCGAGGACATCGAGCCTGACATGTCATATGAGGAACGACCGGTTCGGATTCTAGATACTAAAGTGCAAGAGTTAAGGAATAAAAGAATTGCGTTGGTTAGAGTGCTATGGAAGAATCACAATGTCGAGGAATCAACGTGGGAGCTTCGAGGAGAGATGGAACGGAAATATCCGTGGCTTTTTGTTTCGGGTAAGCACCTTTAAAATTCGGGTCGAATTTTCTTTAAGGAGGAGTCAATGTCACGACCCGAAAACCCGTCTCTATTTTATTATTAAATAATTATTTATTTATTTATTTGATTATTTATTTATGTACGCATTTTATATCTCATAATATTAATTTGTGTCTAGCATTATTTGGTTGATTTTGTGTTAAGTGTGAAGTAGGGGATTAAATTGGTAGAAGGGTTATTTGGGTTTATTTGTACTAGGTAGATGAGGAGGGGGCCTAAGTGTAACTTTTTGAAATAATCATCTCCTACTCCCTCCCTACTCCCTTCTCCCTCACCTCACCTCCCTCATTTTCTCCCTGGTAGCTCTCTCTCCTCCATAGAAAGGGTAAGTTTCTCCCCCTCTCATTTCCTTCATTTTGATCATCTTCCTCTCATCTTTTCTTTGTGCTCATTTTATGAAATGTGTTTAGATCGTCGATAGGATCGTGTAGAGCCAAAAATATTCGAATTCCGTCATCTTTCATAAATTCAAGTAAGTTTACTTTCCCCCCATTTTTATGTTAAAATGCTCATTCTATGTTCATATGATGATTTAGATGATATACATTGATTCTTGGTTGGGTTTTGAAGTGTTTGATTGATTACTCATTTTGTGATATTTGATGAAGTGTTCATTATTGATTGTTGGGATTTAAATCTTGATTTGGGTTTCTAGATGTTGTTATTTAGGCCCTTACAAGTTATAGGTTGTTTTGTACATGATTATGCTTGGTGGAATGTTTGGTTGTGGTTGATTTTGAGAAATTTGTGAAATGGGTAAGAAAATGGAAGAACCCAGCTGATCCTCTGCCCAGCCCGTCGACCGAGCGCCCGCCCGTCCTGAGCCAGGCGCCCGCCCACCTGGATTTTTCCTTCGGCCAAACCTTCTGGTCAAATAAGCGCCCGCCTGCCCCCTTCCGCGCTCCCGCCCGCCCCCTGTTCTGGAAATCTGCCTTTTTGCTTGTTTAAAACTAAGTGGCTTCCCTAGTTTAAGTTTATTCACTCTAATTAACTTAAGTTAACATCGTGGAACACTTTATTAATTGGAATTGATTCCTTTGTGAATAAATATGTTATGGAATTTGATTAAGTATCGTTTTGGGAATGTTGGCCATATTTGATGTGTTGTTTGGATTGGTTTACCTTTGTGGTGATTTGTTTGGAATGGTTCCCTACTTTGGAATCATGAGTTGTTTATTTAAGCTAGTATTTATTACTTGGCATTTATTTGAAAGTCCAGCTGGTATTTGTGGTTGTGTCGGGCGATGGGAAAGATTATAATGGCACGAGCCAAGTCCATTATAATGTTGACCATTGTTTTGCCCTTATTTTCCTCTTCCAGATTGGCCTTGGTTGGGATGAGCTAGCTTCCTTCGGAAGTAGTCTAGCTAACTTTTGGAGTATGACTTTGTGTCATGACTCCCGTCCTTTGTGACATGTTACTTTGTTATGGTTCCGGTACCGGGGTTTTCTCTTCGGCTTTTATGCTGCTATGAAGATGTTGTTTGGTTGATTATTAAAGCTGCGCAGCGATCCTTTATTTGGTTCTGTCAGTTGGAAAACCTTGGCTAATATCCTTTCTTAATTGTTTATTTCCGCTGCTATCTGTTAACTGCTATTGCTATGTGCTATATGTGATTTGTTATCGGTTATTGCATCATAGCATGTCATGTAGTTGCATTAGTAACTTATTGAGATTTATCTCACCCGCTTTCTTTTATCTTTGTTTTTCCTTAACCCCCCAGGAGGAAAGGATTAGTACTCGCTGATCACGAGGAAGACGTCGAGTGTGGAAGTAACTTTTGGGAAGGTTGTTTCGGTTTGCATTATTTAAATGTATAACCTTTGGGATAGTGTCACCAAACATTGACGTCATTAAGATTTGTGTATTTTGTATTTTGGGGTATAAGCTTGTGGAGATTATGCTAGTTATATTTTGTTGTTGTCAATCTTGGATTTATAAAACTTATAATATCATCTTTTGGTATAAAATGGAATTTTTATCTTCAGTATTTTGGTAATTGTGTTTTAAGTCGACGTCCAGTTCGCGTTCCCTTGGCCCGCGGGGTCGGGGTCGCGACATGTGCTTTATTTTGCTCTTAGCTTCTTCCCCAGCGTTCTCCATCATCCTTGAACTACGCTGGTCTGATTCTCTTTAAGGGATACGTAGGCAGCCTTTTGGCATGACCAACCCATCATCCAGAATACCGTCTCACCAAAAGCAAAGGCAATTCATCATCATTCTCCATCAAAGGCAGAAGCAATTCATCATCATTCTCCAATCAAGCGGCAATGGTAAGTGAAGGTATGAATGTATCCGAAACTTTCCTCAAGATTACACCGCACACGAAGTCACTCACAATACTTCTCTCTCATGCAAAAGTGCTTTGAAAATCACATCACACCACAAGCACAATTTCTACTTCACATCAATCATACATTTCATCGCACAAGCACGTATACCTGCCAAGCATACACATAACAGGTACCAACACAATGTCAACATCATGGGCAATTCAGGCATTTTATCTACAGCAGAAAGTGGTCCGCAGTCAACTGTGCCCGCACCCCAAGTCAACAGTCAACAACGACTATAGTCCAATAGCAACAACTTGGTCCATGGTGAGCCACGGAAAACACCACCTCTTCATCAAGCAATCCCCTTGCGTACTATAAGTTGGCCACGGTGGGCTGACTAATGCCATTGAACCCCTTTTCATTAGTAAGTGCCGCACAGCGCATCAGAATATGCCGCACCGCGCACCAGAATCAATAAATGCCGTACAGCGCATCTGTCATGACCCGAAATCTAGGCTCTATTTTATTAGTAATTAAATGATTATTATTTAATTATTTGCTTGTTTATTCATTTAAATTATTATTTATTTAAATAATTATGTGTGCATTTTATGTGTTATAATAATTTATGCCTAGCATTTTATTTGGGTCATTTGTGCTAGTGTAGTAATGTGGGTCTTAATTGTTAGTAGGGAGTGTAGCATTTGTGTTAGTAGAAGGGGAGGGGCCTAGATGTAACATTTTGAAATAATTTTCCCCTACTCCCCTCTCCTCCCTCACCTTCTCCCTCACTCTCTCCCTCTCCCAGCCATCTCTCTCCCTCTCTCTTGGTTTTGGGTAAGTTTTCTTCCTTTACTTCTCTCTTCATTTCCTTCATCTTCTTCTAGTTATTTCTCATTTCTTATAACGTGAAATGTGTTTAGATCGTCGTTAGGATCACGTAGAATCAAAAGAATTGAATTCCGTCAACTTTGAGAAAATTCAAGTAAGTTGCTTTTCCCCCATTTTTATGCTAAAGTGTTCATATCATGCTTATATGATGTTTGAGTTGTTATATTTGAAGTTTGGATGAGTTTAGAATTTATTTGGAATTTATTTGAGTTTTGGTCAAAAATGGAGATTTTATGTATGTTGGGATTTGATCTTGTTATTGGTTGTTAAATGTTGTTATATGAGTCTTTTCAGACTTATAAGTTGTTTTGGTACATTAGTAAACTAGTTGGAAGGTTGGATTTGGGTTGAAATGTGTTTTGGTATGAAAATGGAAGAACCCAGTTTGTTCTTCCCGATTTCCAGCAGTCCAGAAGGTTGGGCGGCCGCACAGAAATGTCTGGGCGACCGCGCATCTATCTGAAAGCTTTTGTTCTTGTTTGAGGGCTTTTTGGGCGACCGCACAGTCCCTTTTGGGCGGCCGCACAGAACCCCTGAAAGTTTACATTTGTTAATTTTGAGTGATTGAAGAATGCGTTTTGGTCTAAGTCTTGGGTGTCCTTCTAGTTGACCTTAGTGAACATTGTAGTACACTTTAGCGATAGAATTGGGTCCTTTGTGATCAAGTTTGTGTTTGAAATTCATTAATTGTTAATTGGGATTTTGGAGCACCTTTATTGTGTATTGCTGGTTAATTTCATCTTCTTGGTGATTATTTGGCATGGTTCCCTACTTTGGAACCTTAAATTGTTTAATTAAGCTAGTATTTATTACTTAGCATTTATTTGGAAGCTCAGCTGGCATATTTGTTGCATCGGGCGATGCGAAAGATTATAATGGCAAAGCCAAGTCCATTATAATGTTGACCATTGTTTTGCCCCCTTCTATACCCCTTTTCCAGATTGGCCTTGGAAGGGATAAGTTAGCTTCCTTTGTGAATGTATCTAGCTACCGGGCATGACTTTGTGTCATGGTCCTTGTCCCTTGTGACACTTTTATGGTTATTGGTTCCGGTACCGGGGTTTTCTCTTCGGCTTTCATGCTATTATGAAGATGATGATTTGGTGATTATTGAAGCTGCGCAGCGATCCTTTATTTGGATGTTCCGGTTTGGAAAACCTTGGCTATATCCTTTGTTATGTGTTTATTTCCACTGCTATCTGTTAAGTGATAAATGCTATGTGCTATGTGATATTTATTATTGCTTATTGTATATTGCATCATAGCATGTCATGTAGTTGCATTAGTAACTTATTGAGATTTATCTCACCCCTTTTTCTTTTATCTTTGTTTTTCCTTAACCCCCCCCCAGGTGCTAAGGATTAGTCTCGCTGATCACGAGAAAGAGGACGTCGAGGGTGGATACATTCTTTTGGGGAAGGTTGTTATAGGTTGGTTTACATTATATAAATGTGTAACCTTTTTGGGATATTTCTACCAAACATTGACGTCATTAGGATTTGTGTATTTTGTAACTTTGGTGTATAAACTTATGGAGTTTATACTAGTTTCTCCTTGTTGTTCAAGATGATTTGTAAGACTTTGGATCATCACCTTTTGGTATCAAATGGAATTTTTAACTTCAGTATTTCATAGTTTTGGTTTTAATTCGACGTCCAGATCGCGGTCTCGGGCCCGTGGGGTTCGGGGTCGCGACAGTTGGTATCAGAGCTATGGCATTAGCTCTAAGTATAAGTCTAGGTGGATTAGTATGACCTAGGTGGGTAGTAGTGTGCGGAGTGATTAACGGTTGGTGTTTTATGCAGGTACTTGGTTACAATGGTTCGTAGAAGGAGTGGTGAAGGTAGTACCGGTAATGCAAATCAGAATGACACAAGGGAAGAAGCACGTGCTATGTTTCAAGGCATGTTCGAGGCGGCCATGAAGGCCATACATGATCAAGGTCCGAGGGTAGAACAAGCACCACCCCGCTATGGATTGGAGCAATTTCTGAAGTTGAAACCGATTGAATTCAATGGGGAACCCGATGTTCGGAAAGCTGAGTTGTGGATTGAGTCTATGGAAAAGATTTATGATGTATTTGGTTGCTCGGATGAGGACAAGGTCCGGTTTGCGGCTTATAAACTTGTGGGAGCCGCCGAGCATTGGTGGAAGGGTGTTAAAGCTAGTTGGGATGACACTCACACGGTGTATGCGTGGGAGTTGTTTGTGCACAAATTCAAAGAGCATTTCATTCCGGTTGTTGATCAAAACCGAAAGGAGATCGAGCTACTCAACCTGGAGCAAGGTGTGTTGTCCATAGCACAATACTCGGCTAAGTTCATAGAATTAGCCCGGTATTGCGACTATTTGGTGAGGACCGAGGAACAAAAGCCTATGAGATTCATTCGGGGATTGAAGACCTCCATTCGTACTCAACTTATTGCCCAACGGATTGTGACCTTCCAAGATGCGGTGGACCGAGCCTACTTAATAGAGCAAGATATTGGGGAGAATAAAAGGAAGACCGAGGTAGCTAACCTGAGTAAGCAAGGAGCTCAAGGCAAGCCACAACACCGTTCCGACAATCGAGGTAATCCGGGAGCATCATCTCAGTTTAAGGGACAAACCACACCGAGGAATCCGGGTACTACTCCGGGGATTCAGAATAGGAAGCCTTGTACCTTTTGTCAGAAGGTAGGCCATTCGGAGGATAAGTGTTGGAAAAAGCAAGGCAAGTGTACCAATTGTGGTGAAATGGGGCACTTTGCGAGAGAGTGCACGAGGTACCGAGGTCAAGCATCCGGGTCAGGAGTTGGTATTAATCAGGGTCAGAAAAGGGATGCCGCTGGGAAACCCAAAGTTCAAGGAAAGGTTTATGCCATGAATCAACAACAAGCTACCGATGATCCATCCGTTATTGGAGGTATTGTTTCTGTGTCTAATGTGAGCGCACGAGCGTTAGTAGATCTAGGATCATCTCATTCATACATTTCTGTGCAATTTGCTTCCATGTTAAATGCTGCATTCGAGTCTTTACCGTACGTGCTAGAGGTGTCGACCCCTATAGGAGAATGCTTGATTTCTGATCGAGTCTTTCGTGCTTGTGATGTGGTTATTTGTGGTCGTGTCCTTTGTGCGGATTTGGTAGTTCTTCCTATCCAAGACTTTGATGTCATTTTGGGTATGGATTGGTTGAGCAAGTTTCATGCTTCCGTTGATTGCCGTAAGAAAACTGTTACTTTTTCTATTCCCGATGTGCCTAAATTTGTGTTTGAGGCTAGTCCTCTGAGTAGAAAGGTTCGCTTAATTTCTTATTTAAAAGCGAGAAAATTATTGCATAGTGGTTGTGAGGGGTATTTGGCTAGTGTTCTTGATACTAGGAAGGACTCCCCTAGTTTGGATAGTGTTCGGGTAGTTCGGGAATTTCCCGATGTTTTCTCTACCGAGTATGATATGCCTCCCGATCGTGAGATTGAGTTTTGTATTGATCTTTTGCCGGGTATGGCTCCAATTTCGAAAGCACCTTATAGGTTAGCTCCCGCAGAGTTGAAGGAACTAAAGGTTCAGTTGCAAGAGTTGCTTGATCGAGGGTTTATCCGCCCTAGTGTTTCCCCGTGGGGAGCACCGGTTTTGTTTGTGCGGAAGAAAGATGGTTCGTTGAGATTGTGCATCGATTACAGAAAGTTGAATCAAGTTACGGTGAAGAATAAGTATCCTCTACCCCATATTGACGATTTATTTGATCAGCTTCAAGGGTCCGTGGTTTTCTCTAAACTTGATATGAGGAGTGGGTACCATCAGTTGAAGGTTCGATCGTAGGATATCCCGAAGACTGCCTTTCGCACTCATTATGGTCATTATGAGTTTTTGGTTATGCCGTTTGGGTTGACTAACGCGCCGGCAGTGTTTATGGATTTTATGAACCGGGTTTTCCATCCTTATCTGGATTCGTTTGTGGTGGTCTTCATCGACGACATTCTCGTCTACTCCAAATCTAGAGAGGAACATGAGCAACATTTGAGGACAGTTTTATCCGTTCTTGCGAGGGAGAAATTGTTTGCGAAGTTTAGCAAATGCGAATGTTGGCTTGAGAAGGTTTCGTTTCTAGGTCATGTTATTTCGAAAGATGGGATTTCGGTGGATCCTTCAAAGATAGAGGCTATAGTGGATTGGAAGAAACCCGAATCAGTGACAGAGATTAGAAGCTTTCTGGGTTTAGCCGGTTATTACCGAAGATTTATTGAAGGGTTTTTGAGGATTGCTACTCCGATGACTCAGTTGACCCGGAAGAATGTCCCGTTTGTGTGGACCGAGAAATGTGACAAGAGTTTCGAGGAATTGAAGAAGAGGTTGACTACCGCACCGATCTTGACTTTGCCTAATGGGAGCGATGGCCTAGTGATTTACAGTGATGCTTCGAAAGAGGGTTTGGGTTGTGTGTTGATGCAGAATGGGAAAGTAATTGCTTATGCTTCGAGGAAGTTGACCCCTAGTGAACAGAATTACCGAGTTGGCCGCGATAGTATTTGCGTTGCACAAATGGAAGCATTACCTTTATGGAGCGAATTTCGAGATTTTTACGGATCACAAGAGATTGAAGTACCTCTTCTCTCAGAAGGAATTGAACAACCGACAGCGCCGATGGATGGAATTGTTGAAGGATTATGATTGTACGATTTCTTATCACCCGGGAAAGGCGAATCTGGTAACCAATGCGATTAGTAGGAAATCTTATGTGGCTTCGATGATGGTCCGTGAATGGAAAATGCTTGAGGATGTTCGGGATTGGTCTCCTCGTGAATCGAGACATGGGGCTATTTTTGCGAATATTAGGGTGTCTCCGACCCTAATTCAAAGGATAAAGGAAGCTCAGAAAGAAGATCCCGAGTTGGTGAAGATAATGGATAAATTGAAGGAAAAGAATTTCGAGGATTTTTTATTGAGCTCGAGTGGAGTTTTGACTTTCCGTGGTCGTTTGTGCGTGCCCGATGTTGGTGGAATAAAGAGACAAGTTTTAGATGAGGGTCACAAATCGAGGTATACTATTCATCCGGGTAGTACGAAGATGTATCAGGATTTGAAGCAACAATTTTGGTGGATTAATATGAAAAGGGAAATAGCCGAGTATGTTTCGAAGTGTCTAACGTGCCAGCAGGTCAAAGCCGAGCATCAGAGACCCGCGGGATTGCTTCAGCCGCTAGAGATTCCCGAGTGGAAATGGGAGCATGTGACTATGGATTTCGTTACGGGACTACCTCGTACCCGTAGGAAGTATGACAGTGTTTGGATAATAGTGGATAGATTGACCAAGAGTGCCCATTTCTTGCCCATTGACATCAGATATTCGATGGAGAAGCTTGCGACCCTTTATATCGACGAGATTGTGAGATTGCATGGGGTTCCGGTTAGCATTGTGTCAGATCGAGACCCGAGGTTTACTTCTAGATTCTGGAAGGCGTTTCAGGAAGCTTTGGGTACAGATTTGCGATTCAGTACAGCTTTTCATCCCCAGACCGATGGTCAATCCGAGAGGACTATTCAGATTTTGGAGGATATGTTGCGAGCGTGTTCGATAGACTTTTCTGATTCTTGAGATTCGCACCTACCGTTAGTGGAGTTTTCTTACAACAACAGTTATCAGGCTAGTATCGAGATGGCACCGTATGAGGCTTTGTATGGAAGAAAGTGTAGATCGCCTATTTGTTGGGATGAGGTTGGTGAAGCGAAGATCGTGGGTATTGATTTGCTTCGGGATTCAGTTGAAAAGGTTAGAGTTATCCGGGATAGATTGAAGACAGCCCAGAGTCTACATAAGAGGTACGCAGACAACCGAAGGCGAGATCTTAGTTTTCAGACCGGTGATTTGGTGTTCTTGAAAGTATCTCCAAAGGTGGGTATTCGTAGGTTTGGGAAGAAAGGCAAATTGGCTCCGAGGTTTATTGGTCCGTTTGAGATTTTGGGAAAGGTTGGACTTCTAGCGTATCGTCTTGCGTTACCGTCATCCTTAGACCGGCTGCATAACGTCTTTCACGTTTCTATGCTTCGGAAGTATGTTCATGACCCATCTCACGTGTTACCGAAGATACCGGAGGATATTGAGCCCGATATGACTTATGAGGAACGACCGGTTCGGATCCTAGATTCTAAAGTCCAAGAGTTGAGAAACAAAAGCATTGCGTTGGTTCGAGTTCTTTGGAGGAATCATAACATCGAGGAGTCGACGTGGGAGCTCAGAGGTGAGATCGAGAGGAAATTTCCGTGGCTTTTTGTTTAAGGTGAGTCTCGTTAAAATTCGGGTCGAATTTTCTTTAAGGGGGAGTGAATGTCACGACTCGAAATCTAGGCTCTATTTTATTAGTAATTAAATGATTATTATTTAATTATTTGCTTGTTTATTCATTTAAATTATTATTTATTTAAATAATTATGTTTGCATTTTATGTGTTATAATAATTTATGCCTAGCATTTTATTTGGGTCATTTGTGCTAGTGTAGTAATGTGGGTCTTAATTGTTAGTAGGGAGTGTAGCATTTGTGTTAGTAGAAGGGGAGGGGCCTAGATGTAAAATTTTGAAATAATTTTCCCCTACTCCCCTCTCCTCCCTCACCTTCTCCCTCACTCTCTCCCTCTCCCAGCCATCTCTCTCCCTCTCTCTTGGTTTTGGGTAAGTTTTCTTCCTTTACTTCTCTCTTCATTTCCTTCATCTTCTTCTAGTTATTTCTCATTTCTTAAAACGTGAAATGTGTTTAGATCGTCGTTAGGATCGCGTAGAATAAAAAAGAATTGAATTCCGTCAACTTTGAGAAAATTCAAGTAAGTTGCTTTTCCCCCATTTTTATGCTAAAGTGTTCATATCATGCTTATATGATGTTTGAGTTGTTATATTTGAAGTTTGGATGAGTTTAGAATTTATTTGGAATTTATTTGAGTTTTGGTCAAAAATGGAGATTTTATGAATGTTGGGATTTGATCTTGTTATTGGTTGTTAAATGTTGTTATATGAGTCTTTTCAGACTTATAAGTTGTTTTGGTACATTAGTAAACTAGTTGGAAGGTTGGATTTTGGTTGAAATGTGTTTTGGTATGAAAATGGAAGAACCCAGTTTGTTCTTCCCGATTTCCGGCAGTCCAGAAGGTTGGGCGGCCGCACAAAAATGTCTGGGCGACCGCGCATCTATCTGAAAGCTTTTGTTCTTGTTTGAGGGCTTTTTGGGCGACCGCACAGTCCCTTTTGGGCGGCCGCACAGAACCCCTGAAAGTTTACATTTGTTAATTTTGCGTGATTGAAGAATGCGTTTTGGTCTAAGTCTTGGGTGTCCTTCTAGTTGACCTTAGTGAACATTGTAGTACACTTTAGTGATAGAATTGGGTCCTTTATGATCAAGTTTGTGTTTGAAATTCATTAATTGTTAATTGGGATTTTGGAGCACCTTTATTGTGTATTGCTGGTTCATTTCATCTTCTTGGTGATTATTTGGCATGGTTCCCTACTTTGGAACCTTAAATTGTTTAATTAAGCTAGTATTTATTACTTAGCATTTATTTGGAAGCCCAGCTGGCATATTTGTTGCATCGGGCGATGGGAAAGATTATAATGGCAAAGCCAAGTCCATTTTAATGTTGACCATTGTTTTGCCCCCTTCTATACCCCTTTTCCAGATTGGCCTTGGAAGGGATAAGTTAGCTTCATTTGTGAATGTACCTAGCTACCGGGCATGACTTTGTGTCATGGTCCTTGTCCCTTGTGACACTTTTATGGTTATTGGTTCCGATACCGGGGTTTGCTCTTCGGCTTTCATGCTATTATGAAGATGATGATTTGGTGATTATTGAAGCTGCGCAGCGATCCTTTATTTGGATGTTCCGGTTTGGAAAACCTTGGCTATATCCTTTGTTATGTGTTTATTTCCGCTGCTATCTGTTAAGTGATAAATGCTATGTGCTATGTGATATTTATTATTGCTTATTGTATATTGCATCATAGCATGTCATGTAGTTGCATTAGTAACTTATTGAGATTTATCTCACCCCCTTTTTCTTTTATCTTTGTTTTTCCTTAACCCCCCCTAGGTGCTAAGGATTAGTCTCGCTGATCACGAGAAATAGGACGTCGAGGGTGGATACATTCTTTTGGGGAAGGTTGTTATAGGTTGGTTTACATTATATAAATGTGTAACCTTTTTGGGATATTTCTACAAAACATTGACGTCATTAGGATTTGTGTATTTTGTAACTTTGGTGTATAAACTTATGGAGTTTATACTAGTTTCTCCTTGTTGTTCAAGATGATTTGTAAGACTTTGGATCATCACCTTTTGGTATCAAATGGAATTTTTAACTTCAGTATTTCATAGTTTTGGTTTTAAGTCGACGTCCAGATCGCGGTCTCGGGCCCGCGGGGTTCGGGGTCGCGACAGCATCAAAATATGCCGCACCGCGCACCAGAATCAAGAAGTGCCGCACAGCGCATCAGAATATGCCGCACCGCGCACCAAAATCAAGAAGTTCCACACAGCGCATCAGAATATGCCGCACCGCGCACCAGAATCAACATGTGCCGTACAGCGCATCAGAATATGCCGCACCGCGCACCAGAATCAACAAGTGCCATACAGGGCATCAGAATATGCCGCACTGCGCACCAGAATCAACAAGTGACGCACAGCGCATCAGAATATGCCGCACCGTGCACCAGAATCAGCAAGTGCTGCACAACGCATCAGAATATGCCGCACCGTGCACCAGAATCAACAAGTGCCACACAGCGCATCAGAATATGCTGCACCACGAACCAGAATTTCCATCTACAGACTATAAACACACTTGTTTTCAAACTACAGCTACAGTGGGCCACCTCATGCCACCGTACCCTTTTTCTATCAGTAAAATTCGCTCACACAGGGAGCGCATTCCTATCCCTTGCAATTTCAATAACTCCTGCTTTTTTATTTAGTCTTTATTTTCCCTTGTCGATGTCCTCTGCGGATGTTTTGTTCTTTCGACGACATGTTTTGCTTTTTAATCCACGTCGCCGAGGGGCTCTGTAGACACCCCGCCTTGGACCTCTCATGTCCCAATTGTATGCACATTCTCTATCTTCCTCTTTTCTGTTAAGTTTTGTTACTTTTCGTTAAGTTTCGTTACTTTCCATTAAGTTCTTGACTTACTCCGTTAGTCTTGGACTTTACTAAGTGACAAAGTCAACCTTGAGTCTTTGTCTACTTTGTTTTTGTTGACCTTCGTGGTGTTCGTTAAGTTTCTGAGTGATTTCGTTAGTTTCGGGGCTTAACTGCATAACGGGGTTAACTTTTGGGCTAAATTATGGATTTTCTGAAGGCGGAACGTGCGCGCCTTTTCCCTCCTTTGTGGGAGGCTTGCGCTTCCCATAGGGGGGGGGGTGGGATGTGCTCGCTTCCTACCTCCAGAATCCCAGATTTTGCCAAATTTCCCTCATTTTCTGATTTGTAACCCCCAAGGCCATTATGCCTTGGCTTGATCCGGGGAAGAGCCATTTTGTGACCACAAACTCTTCTCTAACACCTATAAATACCTCTTCATTCTGTCACGACCCGAAAACCCGTCTCTATTTTATTATTAAATAATTGATTATTTATTTATTTATTCGATTATTTATTTATGTGCGCATTTTATATCTCATAATATTAATTTGTGTCTAGCATTATTTGGTTGATATTCTGTTAAGTAGGTAGTAGGGAATTATTGGTTAGAGGGGTTATTTGGGTTATGTGTTAGTAGGGGTGAGGGGGCCTAAGTGTAAGTTTTTAAAATTCAATTAACTACTCCCTCCCTACTCTTCCTTCTCCCTCACTCTCTTCCCAGCACACTCAATCTCTCTCTCTCACTCTTCCATAGAAAAGGTAAGAAATTCTCCCTCCCATTTCCTTCATTTTAGTCATCTTCCTCCCTCTATTTCTTAGTGCTCATTTTATGAAATGTGTTTAGATCGTCGATAGGATCGTGTAGAGCAAAAAATATTCGAATTCCGTCATCTTTCATCTTTAGTTTATGTAATGCTTTAGTTCATATATATGTCATTTTGGTTGAGTTTGGGATTTATTTGTATTTTTGTTCATCTTTTGTGATTTTTGAGAATGTTGGGATCAAATCTTGGTTTTAGTTGTTAATGATGTTATATGAGTTATTTTAACTCATAAGTTGTTCTAGTACCTTATTATACTTGTTAGATGTGTTGGATTTTGGTTTGGTTTTGGTTGGGGTTGAGTTTTGGATGAAACCCAGGTAAACTTGCCGAATTCCGGCAGTCAGGGCTCGTGGGCGACCGCCCATGATTGGTTTGGGCGACCGCCCATGAGATCAGTTCGTTCTGAATGTTGGAGTCAGGGTTTTTGGGCGACCGCCCATGGAGTCAGTCTGATGAGTTGTGGGTTAGTGGTTTTGGGCGACCGCCCGGGCTGGTTATGGGCGACCGCCCATAGCAGCTGATCTGAGTATCTTTGTTTTTAATTGTTTTCGAAATCAAGCTTAGTCTAGGCTCGGGTACGACTCTAATTAATTTAATTAGACATTGTGGGATACTCTAGTGTTGAAAATGGTTCCTTCGTGAACAAATGTGTTATGGGATTTGATTAATTATTATTTGGAAATGGTTGAGCACTTTATTATGTGTGATTGGCTTTATTTCATCTTCTTGGTGATTTATTTGGAATGGTTCCCTACTTTGGAATCATGAGTTGTTTATTTAAGCTAGTATTTATTACTTGGCATTTATTTGAAAGTCCAGCTGGTATATGTGGTTGTGTCGGGCGATGGGAATATTATAATGGCTCCGAGCCAAGTCCATTATAATGTGACCATTGTTTTGCCCTTATTTTCCTCTTCCAGATTGGCCTTGGTTGAGATGAGCTAGCTCCCTTTGGTGAGTATCTAGCTAGTTGGTTTCGGGTAAGACTTTGTGTCATTTCCCCTGTCCTTTGTGACATGTTACATTGGTTCTTGGTTCCGGTACCGGGGTTCTCTCTTCAGATTTTATGCTACCATGAAGATGTTGATTGGTTGATTGTTGAAGCTGCGCAGCGATCCTTTATTTGGTTCTATCAGTTGGGAAACCTTGGCTAATATCCTTTGTTATTTGTTTATTTCCGCTGCTATCTGTTAACTGCTATTGCTATGTGCTATATGTGATTTATTATTGTTTATTGCATTATAGCATGTCATGTAGTTGCATTAGTAACTTATTGAGATTTATCTCACCCCCTTTCTTTTATCTTTGTTTTTCCTTAACCCCCCCAGGAGGAAAGGATTAGTACTCGCTGATCACGAGTAGGACGTCGAGTGTGGAAGTAACTTTTGGGAAGGTTGTTTCGGTTTGCATTATTTAAATGTATAACCTTTGGGATAGAGTCACCAAACTTTGACGTCATTAAGAATTGTGTATTTTGTAATTTTTGGGTATAAGCTTGTGGAGCTTATGCTAGTTGTGTTTTGTTGTTGTCAAGCTTGAATTTATAAAACTTGTACTATCATCTTTTGGTATAAAATGGAATTTTTATCTTCAGTATTTTGGTATTTGTGTGCTAAGTCGACGTCCAGTTCGCGTGCCCTTGGCCCGCGGGGTCGGGGTCGCGACAGTTGGTATCAGAGCTATGGTTTAGCTCTAAGTTTAAGTATAGGTGGACTAGTATGACCTAGGAGGGTATTTGTGTTCGGAGTGAGTAACGGTTGTTGTTTTATGCAGGCACTTATTCGAAATGGCTAGAAGAAGAAGTGGTGAAGGTAACGCCGGAACTTCAAATCAGAATGAAACAAGAGATGAAGCCCGTGCAATGTTTCAGGGTATGTTTGAGGCGGCCATGAAGGCTATTCATGACCAAGGGCCGAGAGTAGAGCAAGAACCACCACCCCGATACGGTTTGGAGCAATTCTTGAAACTGAAACCGGCGGAGTATAATGGGGAACCTGATGTGAAGAAGGCCGAGCTATGGATTGAATCAATGGAGAAAATTTACGATGTCTTTGGTTGAACTGGTGAGGATAAGGTCCGATTTGCGGCCTATAAGCTTGTGGGTACCGCCGAGCATTGGTGGAAAGGGGTTAAAGCAAGTTGGGATGAGACTAATACACCGTATGCGTGGGAATTGTTTGTGCGTAAATTCAAAGAGCATTTTATTCCGGTAGTTGATCAGAACCGGAAGGAGATCGAGCTTCTGAATTTGGACCAAGGCTTGTTGTCCGTGGCTCAGTACTCAACTAAGTTCACAGAATTAGCCAGGTACTGTGACTATCTTGTGAGGACGGAGGAGCAGAAAGCAATGAGGTTCATCCGAGGTTTGAAGACATCTATCCGGACTCAGCTTATAGCTCAGAGGATACTGACATTCCAGGATGCCGTGGATCGTGCATATCTAGTCGAGCAAGACATTGGGGAACATAAGAGGAAGACTGAGGTCGCGAACACGGGTAAGAAAGCAAGTCATACCAAATCACAACCACATCAGCGTTCAGATAACCGAGGTAATTCGGGAGGACCATCTCAGTTTAAAGGACAACCCACACCAAGGAATTCGGGTACTACTCCGGGGAACCAAAATAGGGGGCTTTGCACCTATTGTCAGAGGGAAGGCCATTCAGAGGACCGGTGTTGGAAGAAGCAAGGAAAATGTACCAATTGTGGTCAGTTGGGACACTTTGCTAGAGATTGCCCGAGAAACAGAGGTCAACCATCTGGGGTAGGAGATGGTGCTCTACAGGGCCAGAAGAGAGATGCAACGGGAAAGTCCAAGGTCCAAGGAAGGGTATTTGCCATGAATCAACAACAAGCTGCCGATGATCCTTCTGTTATTGGAGGTATTGTTTCTGTGTCTAATGTGAGCGCTCGTGCGTTAGTAGATCCAGGATCATCGCATTCTTACATATCTGTGCAATTTTCCTCTTTGCTAAATGCTGCATTTGAGTCTTTACCTTATGTGCTAGAGGTGTCGACCCCTATAGGAGAATGTTTGGTGACCGATAGAGTATTTCGTGCTTGTGATGTGCTTATATGTGGTCGTGTATTGTGTGTGGAATTGGTAGTCCTTCCGATTCAAGACTTTGATGTTATTTTGGGTATGGATTGGTTGAGCAAGTTTTATGCTTCTGTTGATTGTCGTAAGAAAGTCGTTACTTTTTCTATTCCCAATGTGCCTAAGTTTGTTTTTGAGGCTAGTCTTTTGAGTAGAAAAATTCGTTTAATTTCTTATGTGAAAGCGAGAAAATTATTGCATCGTGGTTGTGAGGGTTACTTGGCTAGTGTGCTTTATACAAAGAAAGAATCTCCCGGTTTGGGAAGTGTTCGAGTGGTTAGAGAATTTCCTGATGTTTTCTCGTCCGAGTACGATATGCCGCCCGATCGAGAGATAGAGTTCTGTATAGATCTTCTACCAGGTACAGCTCCGATCTCGAAAGCACCTTATAGAATGGCCCCGGCAGTGTTGAAAGAATTGAAGGTTCAGTTGCAGGAGTTGCTTGATAGAGGGTTTATTCGACCTAGTGTTTCCCCGTGGGGAGCACCGGTTTTGTTTGTGAGAAAGAAAGACGGTTCGTTGAGGTTGTGTATTGATTACCGAAAGTTGAATCAGGTAACGGTGAAGAACAAATATCCTCTACCGCATATTGATGATTTATTCGATCAACTTCAAGGGTCGGTAGTATTTTCTAAACTTGATTTGAGGAGTGGGTACCATCAATTGAAGATTCGATCGGATGATATTACGAAGACTGCTTTTAGCACTCGTTATGGTCATTATGAACTCTTGGTTATGCCGTTTGGGTTGACTAATGCACCGGCGGTGTTTATGGATTTGATGAACCGCATCTTCCATCCTTATCTTGACTCTTTTGTAGTGGTTTTCATCGATGATATTCTTGTCTATTCTAAATCTCGAGAGGAACACGAGCAACATCTGAGGACAGTTTTATCAGTTCTTGCAAAGGAACAGTTGTTCGCGAAGTTTAGTAAGTGTGAATTTTGGCTCGAGAAAGTTTCATTTCTGGGGCATGTTATTTCTAAAGATGGGATTTTTGTGGATCCTTCGAAGATAGAAGCTATTGTTGATTGGAAGAAAGCCGAGACAGTGACTGAGATCAGAAGTTTTCTGGGGTTAGCCAGATATTACAGGAGGTTTATAGAGGGGTTTTCATGGATTGCTACACCGATGACTCAGTTGACCCGAAAGAATGTTCCGTTTGAGTGGACCGAAAAATGTAACAATAGTTTTGAGGAATTGAAGAAGAGGTTGACTACTGCACCGATTCTTGCATTACCGAATGGGAACGACGACTTAGTGATTTATAGTGATGCATCGAAGGAAGGCTTGGGTTGTGTTTTAATGCAGAATGGGAAAGTGATCGCGTATGCTTCGAGGAAGTTGAGTCCGAGTGAACAGAATTATCCTACTCACGATATGGAATTGGCAGCTATCATATTTTCTCTTCAGAAGTGGAAGCACTACCTTTACGGGGCGAAATTTGAGATTTTCACGGATCACAAGAGTTTGAAGTTTCTTTTCTCCCAGAAGGAACTTAATAACCGACAGCGTCGATGGATGGAACTTTTGAAGGACTATGATTGTAAGATATCCTATCATCCCGGGAAGGCAAATGTTGTAGCCGATGCGATTAGTAGGAAATCTTATGTGGCTTCGATGATGGTTCGAGAGTGGAAAATGCTTGAGGATGTTCGAGATTGGTGTCCTCGTGAATCGAGACATGGGGCTATTTTTGCGAATATTAGGGTATCTCCGACCCTAATTCAAAGAACAAAGGAAGCTCAGAAAGAAGATCCCGAGTTAGTGAAAATAATGGGTAAAATGAAAGAGAAGAACTTCGAGGATTTTTCTATCAGTCCGATTGGAGTATTGACTTTTCGTGGACGTTTGTGTGTACCCGACGTTGATGGAATAAAGAGGCAAGTTTTAGATGAGGGTCATAAATCGAGATATACTATTCATCCGGGTAGTACGAAGATGTACCAAGATCTGAAACAACAATTTTGGTGCAACAACATGAAGAGAGAAATAGCTGAGTATGTATCGAAGTGTTTAACTTATCAGCAAGTCAAAGCCGAGCATCAGAGACCCGCAGGACTACTTCATCCCTTAGAGATTCCGAAGTGGAAATGGGAATATGTGACATTGGATTTTGTCACGGGGCTACCTCGTACCCGTAGGAAGTTTGACAGTGTTTGGGTAATCGTGGATAGACTGACCAAGACTGCTCATTTCTTACTGATGGATATCAGATACTCGATGGAGAAACTTGCGACCCTTTATATGAATGAGGTTGTGAGATTGCATGGGGTTCCGGTTAGCATTATGTCGGATCGTGATCCGAGGTTTACTTCTAAATTCTGGAAAGCGTTACAGGAAGCTTTGGGTACCGATTTGAGATTCAGTACGCCTTTTCACCCTCAGACTGACGGTCAATCCGAGAGGACTATTCAGATTTTAGAGGATATGTTGTGAGCTTGTTCGATAGACTTTTCTGATTCTTGGGATGTTCATTTACCTCTAGTGGAGTTTTCTTATAATAACAGTTATCAGGCTAGTATTGAGATGGCTCCTTACGAGGATTTATATGGGAGAAAGTGTAGATCGCCTATCTGTTGGGATGAAATTGGGGAAGCGAAGGTATGGGGTATCGATTTGGTTCAGAATTCAGTTGAGAAAGTCAAAGTCATTCGGGATCGATTGAAGACAGCCCAGAGTCGACATAAGAGCTATGTGGATCACCAAAGACGTGATCTTAATTATCAGACCGGAGACCTTGTGTTCTTGAAGGTATCTCCAAAGGTGGGTATTCGAAGGTTTGGGAATAAAGGAAAATTGGCTCCGAGGTTTATTGGACCATTTGAGATTTTGGAAAAAGTGGGACTTCTTGCTTATCGACTAGCATTGCCATCTTCTCTTGACCGGTTGCATAACATCTTCCATGTTTCTATGCTTCGGAAGTATTTGCATGATCCGTCTCACGTGTTACCGAGGGTACCCGAGGATATAGAGCCTGACATGTCATATGAGGAACGACCGGTTCGGATTCTAGATACTAAAGTCCAAGAGTTGAGGAATAAAGGAATTGCGTTGGTTAGAGTGCTATGGAGGAATCACAATGTCGAAGAGTCGACGTGGGAGCTTCGAGGAGAGATGGAACGGAAATATCCGTGGCTTTTTGTTTCGGGTAAGTACATTTAAAATTCAGGTCGAATTTTCTTTAAGGAGGAGTGAATGTCACGACCCGAAAACCCGTCTCTATTTTATTATTAAATAATTATTTATTTATTTATTTATTCGATTATTTATTTATGTGCGCATTTTATATCTCATAATATTAATTTGTGTCTAGCATTATTTTATTGATATTGTGTTAAGTGGGTAGT
Organism: Campanula takesimana; assembly: GCA_026119855.1. Classification (NCBI taxonomy): domain Eukaryota; kingdom Viridiplantae; phylum Streptophyta; class Magnoliopsida; order Asterales; family Campanulaceae; genus Campanula; species Campanula takesimana. The sequence continues at coordinate 241,685 of JAOWBW010000817.1, read as the reverse complement.
AGGGAATTATTGGTAATAGGGGTTATTTGGGTTATGTGTTAGTAGGGGTGAGGGGGCCTAAGTGTAAGTTTTTAAAATTCAATTAACTACTCCCTCCCTACTCTTCCTTCTCCCTCACTCTCTTCCCAGCACACTCAATCTCTCTCTCTCTCTCTTCCATAGAAAAGGTAAGAAATCCTCCCTCCCATTTCCTTCATTTTAGTCATCTTCCTCCCTCTATTTCTTAGTGCTCATTTTATGAAATGTGTTTAGATCGTCGATAGGATCGTGTAGAGCCAAAAATATTCGAATTCCGTCATCTTTCATAAATTCAAGTAAGTTGCTTTTCCCCCATTTTCATGCTAAAATGTTTATCTTTCGTTTATGTAATGCTTTAGTTCATATATATGTCATTTTGGTTGAGTTTGGGATTTATTTGTATTTTTGTTCATCTTTTGTGATTTTTGAGAATGTTGGGATCAAATCTTGGTTTTAGTTGTTAATGATGTTATATGAGTTATTTTAGACTCATAAGTTGTTCTAGTACCTTATTATACTTGTTAGATGTGTTGGATTTTGGTTTGGTTTTGGTTGGGGTTGAGTTTTGGATGAAACCCAGGTAAACTTGCCGAATTCCGGCAGTCAGGGCTCGTGGGCGACCGCCCATGATTGGTTTGGGCGACCGCCCATGAGATCAGTTCGTTCTGAATGTTGGAGTCAGGGTTTTTGGGCGACCGCCCATGGAGTCAGTCTAATGGGTTGTGGGTTAGTGGTTTTGGGCGACCGCCCGGGCTGGTTATGGGCGACCGCCCATAGCAGCTGATCTGAGTATCTTTGTTTTTAATTGTTTTCGAAATCAAGCTTAGTCTAGGCTCGGGTACGACTCTAATTAATTTAATTAGACATTGTGGGATACTCTAGTGTTGAAAATGGTTCCTTCGTGAACAAATGTGTTATGGGATTTGATTAATTATTATTTGGAAATGGTTGAGCACTTTATTATGTGTGATTGGCTTTATTTCATCTTCTTGGTGATTTATTTGGAATGGTTCCCTACTTTGGAATCATGAGTTGTTTATTTAAGCTAGTATTTATTACTTGGCATTTATTTGAAAGTCCAGCTGGTATATGTGGTTGTGTCGGGCGATGGGAATATTATAATGGCTCCGAGCCAAGTCCATTATAATGTGACCATTGTTTTGCCCTTATTTTCCTCTTCCAGATTGGCCTTGGTTGAGATGAGCTAGCTCCCTTTGGTGAGTATCTAGCTAGTTGGTTTCGGGTAAGACTTTGTGTCATTTCCCCTGTCCTTTGTGACATGTTACATTGGTTCTTGGTTCCGGTACCGGGGTTCTCTCTTCAGATTTTATGCTACCATGAAGATGTTGATTGGTTGATTGTTGAAGCTGCGCAGCGATCCTTTATTTGGTTCTATCAGTTGGGAAACCTTGGCTAATATCCTTTGTTATTTGTTTATTTCCGCTGCTATCTGTTAACTGCTATTGCTATGTGCTATATGTGATTTATTATTGTTTATTGCATTATAGCATGTCATGTAGTTGCATTAGTAACTTATTGAGATTTATCTCACCCCCTTTCTTTTATCTTTGTTTTTCCTTAACCCCCCCAGGAGGAAAGGATTAGTACTCGCTGATCACGAGTAGGACGTCGAGTGTGGAAGTAACTTTTGGGAAGGTTGTTTCGGTTTGCATTATTTAAATGTATAACCTTTGGGATAGAGTCACCAAACTTTGACGTCATTAAGAATTGTGTATTTTGTAATTTTTGGGTATAAGCTTGTGGAGCTTATGCTAGTTGTGTTTTGTTGTTGTCAAGCTTGAATTTATAAAACTTGTACTATCATCTTTTGGTATAAAATGGAATTTTTATCTTTAGTATTTTGGTATTTGTGTGCTAAGTCGACGTCCAGTTCGCGTGCCCTTGGCCCGCGGGGTCGGGGTCGCGACACATTCCACCATGGAAAAGGAGGAAGGATTCTTGACTCAAAAACTCTCTTAAAACTAAAAGTTCATTTTCAAGAGTGGTTACTATAGACAAATTGGTTCTTCCCCATTCAAACCACAAGGTACAATGTTTATTCTTTTCTTCTAAACTCTTAATCTTATTTGCTTTCTTCATCTTTCATCTCTTCTAATGTGTATGCAATCTCCATAAAAAAGGAATATAACCAAAAGACCACTTCACTATTGAAGTTTGGTCAAGGTTGCATTCCAACATTCTAAACTTTATTTTAATTTATCATTCACTTCTTAGTTTAATTGTTTGATATGTAATCTTTAGCATAAATTTATAAATAAAACAATTTATCTTTTATTTCCCTTTTCTTCCCTTACAATTGTTAGCACATTTCTCGTATTATTTGAAGAAATTGAGCATCAGAACACCAATTGTAGCAAGACCCGTTTAAGCGGGGCGGAGTGGGTGTTTAAGTACTTCCCACTCCGTCATCTAACCCCCGAACCCTTCTCTTCCCGAATCTCTGGTTTTGTACATAAATTAGGCTATTTCTAGGTTTTTCTTATGTTCCTTTAAAAATATAGGTGGAGACTCTACAAATTAAAACACAATTAGACATCCTAGGATCCTTCCACCGTTCTAGCCAAGTAGTGGGTTTTCCGGGGTATCTACAGTGGCAACTCTGCTGGGGATGAGAGACATGTGATTTTGCGATGGGCACCTTTTTGTCACTAATGATGCGTGACATTGACTTGACTACGGAAGTAGCCCCTAGTATTGACATGTATTTTTATTTATTGAATGATTTACGAAGGCAAGTAAGTCATTAAGAGAGAAGAGAAAGAAAGCCCCAATTTGATTGCAAGAAACTGGGAGTATCGCTGAAAGATAAGAAGCCCCTAGACTCGACAAGGAACGTGAAAGCGATTCCAAATATAAGAAAGTTGTTTAATCTTGAGGTGATTAATTCATTGGCAAATAACTCGTACAAAGATGTCTTGACAGGTTCGAGATAAAGGCCGATCCCCATAACGCGTTAGGGCTAAACATATCTTCTTTCTTGCATGAGACCGGACCCGAAGGTTACCTACGTTCCTCCAATGTAGAGGCTCAGGTCACCATAGTTTTTGTGGATGCTCCTTTCATCGTGATGGAATTGTTTCTTTTGTTTCGTCCTTTGGTGGAATGATGTTGATCTTGTTGTGCAATTCTTTGAATTAGGGGGATTTGTTTTTTTTTTTTTTTTTTTTTGTGCTCTAACTTTTGCTTAGGTTGTTTTGAAGAGTTCAACCTAGCGAGATATATTTTTTATTTAACCTCCCTTTGAAACATTGCTTGATTTTTCTCCATGGTTGTAGTTCCACCTTGCTTTGGCGGTTGATGTCTTGGATTTGTCGTTTGATGTTGTCGCCTTCATCACGATGTTTAGCCCCTAGGCGTTCAAGTGATGGCCTTCGTTCTAAAACTTGTTTAGACATATTTTCATCATTTTGCCAATAATTAAATTGAACAACTTGGAAGAGTGTATGAGGACAAGAACGACTTTTATTATGACCGACTCAAACTTTAATATTGACGAGAAGGAAGAAAACATAATGCACACAAAAGAGGACTATCGGGTGGAGCTTGAAACTCTCTTGGACGTGCCTCGATGGGTTTGGGGTTATGGACTTGTGCGACTCGATTGTGAGTAATTCATAGGAATATGTGCATGTAGTGTGAGGTCAAGCCAAGTGACAAAACATTTTTTTTTCAAACCACAACTTGGCTAGGGTGGTGAATTATCCTAGGATGTCTAACTTGTTTAAATTTGTAGAGTCGCCACTTATGTTATTTAAGGGAACATAAGAAAAACCTAAAGAAATAGCCTAGATTTATATACAAAACCAGAGATTCGGGAAGAGAAGGGTTCGGGGGTTAGGTGACGGAGTGGGAAGTACTTAAACACCCACTCCGCCCCGCTTATGCGGGTCTTGCTACTATTGGTGTTCTATTGCTAAAAAGCCCTTCTAATAATATTAATATAAAAGTGCTAACAATTACGGTGAAAAGAAAGGGGAAATAAAAGGGAATAAAAGAGAATAGTTTTATTTATAAATTTATGCTAAACATTACATATCAAACAATTACATTAAGAAATGAATGGTAAATTAAAATGGAGCTTAGAATGTTGGAATGTAACATTGACCAAACTTTAATAGTGAAGTGCCCTTTTGGTTGTATTCCTTTTTACACCAATATATAATCCCAAAGTAAATAATGGAAGATCAATTTGACTCCATCATCTAATGAACCATATCTAATAAGGTTCTATTCCTCCATTTAGACACATCATTCCAAAATGATGTTCTTGGTGGTGTTAATTGTGATACAATTTCACAATGCGAAAGATGATTGTCAAATTCTTGGTTTAAGTATTCATCATCTCGATCAAATCGGAATCTGTGAATAGTTTTACCAAGTGGTACCAAAATCCTTGTTTAGCATTGCTTACTTAATGGACCATATACATCAACATGTATTAGGTCTAATAAGATATTAGCCTTTTACTACTCCTAGTAAAAGATGTCTTGGTCCATGTAAATAAGATTTGCATATTTCATATGATTCAAAATCATATGACTTTAAAATTCCGTCCCATTGAATTTTAGATATGCATTTCTCATTTATTTGATCAAAACAATAATGCTTTAAGAATTTAATTATTTATGTTATAGCCTTATTTATTATTTTGTTCTTCAAGATTTAGGATATAAGATTTATTTATATGATTTAACAGTACGATAAAGCAAATCATAATAAATAAAGCACTTTTCTTATTCTCAATAAGAAATAAATATCCTTCATTATCTTATAAAAAATAATATTTCTACTTAATGAGTAAAGTCACTTCATAAGTGTTCTACGAACAATGTTGCAACTTTTGCATCATTACGATTCTGTAAGTACCACAATCTGAAATTGACCAACTTTAGAGGAATTCTTAGCACCATTCAGGGATAAACTGAAAGGCTGGGACCTCACTAAGATAAACCTAAAATTCCAGGACTATTCTGGAATTAAAAGTGGAAAAATCCAGAAGCTCGCCAGGCGGAGCCGTACGGATGGTTTGGACGCGGGAGAGCCCTAGCCGTACGGCTACTATGGGTACCCTCAGTCCTTATAAATTGAGACCCTTGCTGATCATTTCAGGGGGGGAGAAAATCATTTGTGTGTGTAAACTCTGTCAAACTGAGAGCAGATTAGGGATACAAACACATTCTTGAGTGAAAAGAGAGAAAAAAGATAGCCTTAGAACCAAAATTGGTGAGGCCTTCTTCTCCCCATCTTCTCTTCATCTCATAATTTATTTTATTTTGCCTTCTTTACATTATGTCTTTATTATTCTTGCACATATTATGAATTGGAACCAAGTTCTTGATATAATTCAATGGTACCCTCATGTTCTATGCATGATCAAGGGTTCAAACCTAAGATGATCAAGGCTTGTTATCATTTAATGTCTCTTTACATTATGTCTTTACATTAATGCACTTTACATTATGTCTTTACATTAATGCTCTTTATATTATGTCTTTTATTTTATGCAATTTATATTATGTCTTTACATTTATGCAAGTTAAATTTCATGTCTTTACTTTTAAGTTCATTTTATGGTGAAATGATCAAGTTTGGATGATAAAGTTTCAATCTTTATCATTCAAACCTTGATATAACTCCAATAATGTCCCTTTGGATGGTAAAGACTCAAACTTTATCCATCCAAAGGTTGATTTTTGATATCCTAAGGCCTTTCCTTGGAAGAATCATCCATTTGGATGTTAAAGTTTCCATCTTTAACCATCCAAATGATGATTTTGGCTCAAATGCCATATTCATCACCTTTCTTAATTTTCCCCAATTATTGCCTTGATCACACCTAAAACCTTGTGTTTTTGTGTTTAATTAGTGATTAAGAGCATAGGGATGATTTAATTCAAGCTTTGTGTGAGTAAATAAATTGGAAAGATGTAAAACAGTTCAGTTTCAGCAGAATGCTCTGTTTCTGTCTGAAACTGGACTGATTTCTTGACAATTTGTAAAAACCCCAGGGATGACCTTCCCAGCCGGACGGCTAGTTTGGTCAGAGGGGTGATTTTCCAGTCTTTCCCCTTTTCTGTTAAACTGTTTACAAAACAACCATTTTTTGTTAAGTTTCTAATTGATTTTGTTAAAAGCCAGTTTCTCCCATTTTCAAGAACACACACACACACACTTGCACAATTTTGGTTAACAAACTTAGGGAGACTCGGTTTTTCGAGGCACTTTGGGTGAACTACCGGTTAAGTTCTTCCCAAAGTGTAACCTGACCTCCGAATCCTTTGTCTCTAACAATTTTTCGTTAAGTTTGGGTTTAAAATTAAACTAACGTGGCGATTCCGTTGAACATTAAAAGTGTCGTGTTTGATTCTCGAGGGAACTTTCTCCTGTTTTCCCGGACGTATCTTACAGTGGCCACTCCGCTAGGGAATTAAGTGTTTTCAAACTTCTTTTTAGAAGCTTTGGGGACACTTTTGTGTGGGTCAAACTCCCGTTCCCGTTTGTTGACTTTGTGCATGTTTTGTGTGTATTTTACGTTTCTGTTTTGATTTCTGAGAGTGAAACTGTTCTGGAAATACAATAAACTGGGGCTTGATGATCAGAAGTTGAAAATTTGCAAAAATAATGGAGCTATTGCTCTAGCCGTACGGCTAGTTTGGCTGGGCCAACAGAATGCTTCAAGCTAACAATTTTGTGCAGGGTAGAAGCATTCTGATGGTCCCCTTGTATTTCTTCTTGTCCAGGTTCCATTTACAGCCTCTACTTGTGCACCTTTGCCTTCATTTTCTTGGCTAAAACTCGATTTTCAAAGCTTGGTAATGCACAAATCTTTTGGACATAAAATTGGGTTTTCAAAGCCTCATTGTGCATTACCCCTTTCATAAAAGTTTTGGTTTCTCAAATTCTTTTGTTGTGCACAACCTTTTTGTACAAATGATATCCAAAAGGTTGTTGTTCTCGTTGTAAAATTTTGGTTTCAAAAAACCTTTGGTTGTCCACAACATTTCCATGTACAAAATTTTGATCCTTGCTTGTTCATATCCTTGCTTGATTACTTGTGCAAATGCTTGTTCATTATACTTGTTCATATATTCTTCATACATTGTTCATGATATTAAAACAAATTGAAAATTCCTATTTTGACTCAAAATGGAACATATAAGGCTTCACACTACGCGCACTTGACCTTGTGCACGTTCCAAAAACCCTTTAAACCCGGGATGGATGCCACGATGCAGCTTGATTGGTTCTCTTGTGTCCTTCTCGCGCGCAAGGGTCCATTCCACCTCCCCTTCCGAGCCGAGTCAACCACACTTGTCCGTGACACACCAATACCGTGACCATGGTTGGTTTTTGGTCTAGCTCACGTCATCACATCCCTAATACATGCCCGAAGTTGATTATGGCCAACTTAACGCCCGAGTCACGACTCCTTGTGAAATCAAGTGTGACCAAGGTCATCTTTGACCCGGTCCTTGACTTATGCGTTAATTCCAACCATAATTAACCAAAGTCATGTATTAAGGATAGGTTGACACCGCGTTATTAAGCTCTAATGCTTGACCCATCCTAATCATCTTTAAGCCCAAGGCTAAGGTCCGAGATCCCTCATTTAAAATGAGGTCATGCCGGAATTTTGTTGGAGCGTTAAGTCAATCTTAACCTTAACCGGGGCCTAACTATGATAAGAATGGCCCGTGCATTGGAACTTTGTGACGCACTAGACCCTAGGTTGGGTTCTTTCGATCTGTGGAAGCTGCGTGCCCTATAGGACCCTCGCCCGGGACAGTCCGTCCTTGGGAGTGTGCAATACAGGTGAAATACGAGGGGCTTATAGACGTAGTGTTGGCCTCCACTGATCCATGATTTAGATTAGTTGCGAAAAAGAAGAGAAATCTTTTCCAACCATCTAAGGATAAAGAAAGCTCGAACAATAAATGGAAGCATGTTTTTAAGTTGCGCTCTAACGTTTGTTCATGTGAAAGATCACCCAATAAAAATGTTTTTTTTTTAAAAATGAAATGGGTGAATTACCCAAAGTGCATGGCTCGGGTCTTTCCCCAAAATTTTACCCTTCGAGTCAAATCTCCGCGTGTCAAAGTCCATTTCTTACTCAAAGCATGGCTTTTCCGTGAACCCCTTCGAAGTGCCCTTATGGCTTGTCGGTTCATCATTTGATAGGGAAGGATGGAAGCTCACCTAGAAATCATTGAGAGAACCCTGGATGGCATGCAGCAAGTGATGAAAAGGTTGGAATATGATCAGGGCCGTCTGTTTGGGATTGTCAATAGAATGCACGAGAGACAAGCTTCGGACTTGGAAAAGGAGACCGAAAGTATTTGGGTTCGAATGGTCCACCCTTGTCTTCGTGAGCTCTTAAAAGACAGGGAGAACGATCGGCACCAAGAAAGGAAGAGCGTGAGAGATGAAATGGACTCGCAAAGTCTCATCCATCAAGAAGACATGAAAAACGTCCAAGCTTGCATGAAAACAATGGTGGACGCGATTCTAGATATCAGAACCTATCTCAGAAATCACCCTCAGCTCAAAAATCCTCCTGCCGGGCCTGCCCCGAGCAATCCATCCCCTGTTACTTCTGTCATCTCCCAAATGACTTCAAGCCACCAAGAAATACTTCCTCCCCAATAACAACCCCCGAATGTAAGAGTGCCGCAGAGAAACAGTTGGCCCGGACCCATTCTTCCCAAGCCAATTCGCCCTCAATGAGCCGCTCCATATCGTCTCTTCCGTGAATTGGGGATTCCGAGAGTTTAGTTACTAGATCAACTGCTCAAGGAGGGAAAGATCCATTTACTCAATCCGGATATGATCTTAGCTGAACACTCTCACCAACGGTCCAATGAAACCCAATTCTGTCGGTACCATCAAGGAGTAGGGCACACCACCAGAGCTTGTGATGCTTTGAAAGACAAGATCCATGAACTTATTGATGAGGGAATCATCACAAAGAAAGGATATCAGTGGGTGTAAACCCGAGTGAAAGCAAGGAAGCCGAGGTTGAGGTTGTAAAGAGAGAAAAATGAAGGAAACTAGGAGTGGTCCATGTTTCATAGGTTCTAGAGTTATTCCAAAAGTCCACTTCGGACATTGTTTTCTTTTCCTAAGCCCGGTGGGGCAAAACCCTAGAAGAAAGATACCAAGTTGGTGTCTAATGGAGTCTGTACCAAGTTTGTTGATAGTCGAGTCGAGTCTGTAAAAGGTCAAGTCCCTTATGAAATGAATGAGTCATTTTCCTTCTATTCTCTCTTGACTTGAGATATTACTTGAAAATTACATTTACTCTTGGAATTGCTTTACTTAATATTATCAAATGATTGCCACGTCCCCAAAATGATGAATTGACTTCTAAGTATACTAGTAAATAACGACTCATTAAGGACTAATGGACTCAACACAAATAAAAACGTTCAATTCAAACAATTAATCTTGATATGAATAAATGTTGTGATCAATTGGCATGAAGAAACCATTAATGACAAGCTTTCCCGGATACACATTCCCCGATACACAATCCGATACACTTTTCCATGCAAACCCTCGATGCAAATCATAAGGCGTCCCAAGACAATGAAAGTGAAAGGATGTTGTTGCTCAACCACCAAAATTCAACAATTATCGCACGTGACAGACGTTCCACCAAAGGCTAATGTTTTCCCCTCCTCTAAAGAGAAAGAGAGAGAGTAAAAAAAAATGGAAAGAGGGAAAGGAAATGAATATGGAAAGGAAGTCTATCTCAAAAGACAACCGAGAAGGGACTCACCTCAAAAAGGGCCCATTCATCTCAAAAGGAGTTCACCATAGAGAAAAGTGATCTACATCGAAAGGGAAACTGTCGCGACCCCGAACCCCGCGGGCCCGAGACCGCGAGCTGGACGTCGACTTAAACAATAAACTCTAAAATAATGGAGATAAAAATTTCCTTTTATACCAAAAGAGGATAACACAAGGTTTTGGAAAACAATTTAACAAAAACAAAATAAAACTAGTATAAACTCCATAAGCTTATACGCCAAAGTTATAAAATATACAATCCTAATGACGTCAATGTTTGGTACAAATATCCCAAAAGGGTTACACATTTATATAATGTAAACCCACAAAAATCAACCTGCCCCAAAAGCTCGAACCCACTCGACGTCCTGTCTCGTGATCAGCGAGTCTAATCCTTTCCACCTGGGGGGGGGGGTTAAGGAAAAACAAAGACAAAAGAAAAGGGGGTGAGATAAATCTCAATAAGTTACTAATGCAATTACATGACATGCTATGATGCAATAAGCAATAAACAATAATAAATATCACTTAGCACGTAGCATTTATCAATTATTGGATAGCAGCGGAAATAAACAATTAACAAAGGATATTAGCCAAGGTTTCCCAACTGATAAAACCAAATAAAGGTCGCCGCGCAGCTTCAACAATCAACAAATCATCATCTCCATAATAGCATGAAAGCTGAAGAGAAATCCCCGGTACCGGAACCAATAACCAAGTAACATGCCACAAAGGGCAGGAGCCATGCCACAAAGTCATGCTCTAAACGCCTAGCTAGAATACTCACAAAAGGAGCTAGCTCATCCCATCCAAGGCCAATCTGGATGAGGAAACAAGGACCAATGGGCGATGCTATACTGGACTTGGCTTGTGCCATTATAGCATTATCCATTGCCTGACTCGATACACAAATAACCAGCTGGACTTTCAAGTAAAGGCTAAGTAATAAAATACTAGCGCGATAAACAACTAACGATTCCAAAGTAGGGAACCATACAAAGTGATCACCAATAAGATGAAATGAACCAACAACACACCAGTAAGGTGTTCCAATAAACTGAACCATGATAACACAATTCCCATATCACGTTCAATCACAAAGGATCCATTTAACTCAAGAACACAACCAAAACTACTCACTCATCTCGAAGAGCTCAAGGAGAGCTTTAAAACGATAATTTATACACCTAAAATGGAGTCCGGATGAGGGAGATATGGCTCTCGAAAGATTGGACAAAAAGGGAAATAAATTTCACACTAGGGGAGAGGGTGCGCGCGCCTCCTATGGGAGGGTGCGCGCGCCTCCTTTGATCAGAAGGAGAATCAAGTTTGGAGGAGGAGAGGGTGCGCGCGCCTCCTATGGGAGGGTGAGTGCGCCTCCATCCATCAGAAGGTTTTACCAGAAAGGGGGAGAGGAGGGTGCGCGCGCCTCATACGCAGGGGATGCGCGCGCCTCCAAGGAAGAACAGCAAGCCCAGATCTTCCTTCCTGGGTTCTTATTTGAAAATCAACATAAATCCACCATTTTCGTACCCAAATTCAAAGTTAACACTACCAAGTAGTAACCCAATGTACCCAAACCATTTAGAAGCCAAAAAGGACCCTAGAACATCGTCTGGACAACCCCAATCAAGGGATGATTCAAATACCAAAATTTTACAACAAAATGAACAAAAATATAGATCACTCTCAAATTAACCCAACAACCAATAAATGGCATTCTTATCATCATCTAAACATGGAATGACATTTCTAGCATAAAATGGGGGAAAGCAACTTACCCGGATTTTCTCAAAGGTGACGGAACTCGTAATTTCTTGGCTTCCTACGATCCTATCGACGATCTAAACATGTTTCATATAATGAGAAATAAGAAAAGATGAGAGGAAGAAGGAGAAAATGAAGAGAGAAAAACTTACCTTTTGCTATGGAAGAGAGAGAGAGAAATGAGCTGGGAGATGGAGGTGGAGTGAAAGAGTGAGGGAGGAGAGTAGGGAGGGAGTAGGGAGAAATGATTTTAAAACTTACACATAGGCCCCTCCCCCTAATACTACCTTATTTCAAATAAACTCCCCACTAACAAATAAGACTCAACACTTCTACACTAGCACGAATGACCTAAATAAAATGCTAGGCATAAATTATTATAACACATAAAATGCACACATAATTCATTAATTAAATAATAATTTAAATAAATAATTGAGAAAATAAATAAATGATAATTAGTTATTACTAATAAAATAGAGCCTAGTTTTTGGGTCGTGACATTCACTCCCCCTTAAAGAAAATTCGACCCGAATTTTAACGAGACTTACCCGAATTAAAAAGCCACGGATGTTTCCTCTCGATCTCATCTCGGAGCTCCCATGTCGATTCTTCAACATTATGATTCCTCCAAAGAACTCTAACCAACGGAATGCTTTTGCTCCTCAACTCTTGGACTTTAGAATCAAGAATCCGAACCGGTCGTTCCTCATAAGTCATATCGGGCTCAATATCCTCCGGTATCCTCGGTAACACGTGAGATGGATCATGAACATACTTCCGAAGCATAGAAACGTGAAAGACATTATGAAACCGGTCTAAAGATGGCGGTAACGCAAGTCGATACGCAAGAAGTCCCACTTTCCCCAAAATCTCAAACGGACCTATAAACCTCGGAGCCAATTTGCCTTTCTTCCCAAACCTTCGAATACCCACCTTCGGAGATACTTTCAAGAACACAAAATCACCGGTCTGAAAACTAAGATCTCGCCTTCGGTTGTCTGCATAGCTCTTATGTCGGCTCTGGGCTGTTTTCAATCGATCCCGGATAACCCTAACTTTCTCAACTGAATCCTGAAGCAAATCAATACCCACGATCTTCGCTTCACCGACCTCATCCCAATAGATAGGCGATCTACATTTTCTCCCATATAAGGCCTCATAAGGTGCCATCTCGATACAAGCCTGATAACTGTTGTTGTAAGAAAATTCCACTAACGGTAAATGTCTATCCCAAGAATCGGAAAAGTCTATCGAACAAGCTCGCAACATATCCTCCAAAATCTGAATGGTCCTCTCGGATTGACCATCGGTCTGAGGGTGAAAAGTTGTGCTGAATCGCAAATCTGCACCCAAAGCTTCCTGAAACGCCTTCCAGAATCTAGAAGTAAACCTCGGGTCTCGATCTGACACAATGCTAACCGGAACCCCATGCAATCTCACAATCTCATCAATGTAAAGGGTCGCAAGATTTTCCATCGAGTACCTAATGTCAATAGGCAAGAAATGGGCACTCTTGGTCAATCTATCCACTATTACCCAAACATTGTCATACTTCCTACGGGTACGAGGTAGTCCCGTAACGAAATCCATAGTCACATGCTCCCATTTCCACTCGGGAATCTCTAACGGCTGAAGTAGTCCCGCGGGTCTCTGATGCTCGGCTTTGACCTGCTGACAAGTTAAACATTTCGAAACATACTCGGCTATTTCCCTCTTCATGTTGTTCCACCAAAAGTGTTGCTTCAAATTTTGATACATCTTCGTACTACCCGGATGAATAGTATATCTCGATTTGTGACCCTCATCTAAAACTTGCCTCTTTTTCCCACCAACATCGGGTACACACAAACGATCACGGAAAATCAAAACTCCACTCGAACTCAAAGAAAAATCCTCGAAGTTCTTTTCCTTCAATTTACCCATTATCTTCACCAACTCGGGATCTTCTTTTTTAGCCTCTTTTGTCCTCTGAATTAGGGTCGGAGATACCCTAATATTCGCAAAAATAGCCCCATGTCTCGATTCACGAGGAGACCAATCTCGAACATCCTCGAGCATTTTCCACTCGCGGACCATCATCGAAGCCACATAAGACTTCCTACTAATCGCATCGGCAACAACATTCGCCTTTCCCGGGTGATAGGATATCGTACAATCATAGTCCTTCAAAAGTTCCATCCATCGACGCTGTCGGTTATTCAATTCCTTTTGAGAGAAGATGTATTTCAAACTCTTGTGATCGGTAAAAATTTCAAACTTCGCCCCATAAAGGTAGTGCTTCCATTTGTGCAACGCAAAGACTATCGCCGCCAACTCCATATCATGAGTCGGGTAATTCTGTTCACTAGGGGTCAACTTCCTCGAAGCATAGGCAATCACCTTCCTGTTCTGCATCAAAACACAACCCAAACCCTCTTTCGAAGCATCACTATAAATTACTAAATCATCATTCCCATTAGGCAAGGACAAGATCGGTGCGGTAGTCAACCTCTTCTTCAATTCCTAGAAACTCTTGTCGCATTTCTCGGTCCACTCAAACGGGACATTCTTCTGGGTCAACTGAGTCATCGGAGTAGCGATCCTCGAAAACCCCTCAATAAATCTTCTGTAATACCCGGCCAACCCCAGAAAGCTTCTAATCTCTGTCACTGATTCGGGTCTCTTCCAATCCACTATTGCCTCTATCTTTGAAGGATCTACAGAAATCCCATCTTTAGAAATCACATGGCCCAGAAATGACACTTTGTCGAGCCAAAATTCGCATTTACTAAACTTCGCAAACAATTGTTCCCTCGCAAGAACGGATAACACTGTTCTCAAATGTTGCTCGTGCTCCTCTCTAGATTTAGAGTAGACGAGTATATCATCAATAAAGACCACCACGAACGAATCAAGATAAGGATGGAAAACCCGGTTCATCAAATCCATAAACACGGCAGGCGCGTTAGTCAACCCAAACGGCATAACCAAGAACTCATAATGACCATACCGAGTGCGAAAGGCAGTCTTCGGAATATCCTCAGATCGAATCTTCAACTGATGGTACCCACTCCTCAAATCAAGCTTGGAAAACACGACGGACCTCTGAAGCTGATCAAATAAATCATCAATGTGAGGTAGAGGATACTTGTTCTTCACCGTAACCTGATTCAACTTCCGGTAATCGATACACAATCTCAAAGAACCATCTTTCTTCCGCACAAACAAAACTGGTGCTCCCCACGGGGAAACACTAGGGCGGATAAACCCTCGATCAAGCAACTCTTGCAACTGCACCTTTAGTTCCTTCAACTCTACGGGAGCCAACCTATACGATGCCTTCGAAATCGGAGCTGTACCCGGCAAAAGATCTATACAAAATTCTATCTCACGATCGGGAGGCATATTATATTCAGAAGAGAAAACATCGGGAAATTCCCTAACTACCCGAACACTCTCCAAACTAGGGGATTCTTTCTTAGTATCAAGAACACTAGCCAAGTACCACTCACAACCACGGTGCAATAATTTTCTCGTTTTCACATAGGAAATCACACGAATATTTTTACCCAAATGCATAGCCTCAAAAACAAATTTAGGCATATCAGGGATAGAAAAAGTAACAACTTTCCTACGGCAATCAACAGAAGCATGAAAATTGCTCAACCAATCCATACCCAAAATAACATCAAAGTCCTGAATAGGAAGGACTACCAAGTCCGCACACAAGACATGACCACAGATAAGCACATCACAAGCACGGAAGACTTTATCAGTCACCAAACACTCTCCTATAGGGGTCGACACCTCTAGCACATAGGGTAAAGACTCAAATGCAGCATTTAGCAAGGAAGCAAATTGCACAGATATGTATGAATGAGATGATCCTGGATCTACTAACGCACGAGCGCTCACATTAAACACAGAAATAATACCTCCAATAACAGAAGGATCATCGGTAGCTTGTTGTTGATTCATGGCAAATACCCTTCCTTGGACCTTGGGCTTCCCCGCAGCATCTCTTTTCTGACCCTGTGGAGCACCAGCTCCTACCGCAGTCGGTTGACCTCTGAATCTCGGGCAATCCTTCACAAAATTCCCCAACTGCCCACAGTTAATGCATTTCCCTTGTTTTTTCCAACACCGGTCCTCTGAATGACCCTCCTTTTGGCAATAGGAACAAAGTCTCTTATTTTGGTTTCCTTGGTTCCCGGAAGTAGTACCCGGGTTCCTTGGGATTGGTTGTCCTCGGGACTGAGATTGTCCCCCAAAATTACCTCGGTTATCTGAACGGGATTGTGGCTTGCCTTGTCCCCCTTGTTTGCTCGGGTTAGCCACCTCTACCTTCTTCTTATGCTCCTCTATATCTTGCTCGATCATATAGGCTCGGTCCACCGCATCCTGGAACTTCACAATCCTTTGGGCTATAAGTTAAGTACGGATAGAAGTCTTCAAACCCCGGATAAATCTCATAGCTTTCTGTTCTTCGGTCCTTACAAGATAGTCACAATACCTGGCTAATTCTGTGAACTTAGCCGAGTATTGAGCTATCGACAACAAACCTTGCTCCAAGTTGAGAAGCTCGATCTCCTTTCAGTTCTGATCCACTACCGGAATAAAATGCTCTTTGAACTTCCGCACAAACAAATCCCATGCATACACGGTGTGAGTATCATCCCAACTAGCCTTAACTCCTTTCCACCAATGCTCGGCGGCACCCACAAGCTTATAAGCCGCAAACCGGACCCTATCCTCATCCGTGCACCCAAACACATCATAGATTTTCTCCATTGACTCGATCCATAATTCGGCCTTCTTCACATCGGGCTCACCGTCAAACTCTCTTGGTTTTAATTTCAGAAATTGCTCCAACCCGTAACGTGGAGGTGGCACATTCTCCTCTCTTGGCCCTTGGTCATGAATAGCCTTCATGGCGGCCTCAAACATTCCTTGGAACATGGCACGGTTCTCTTCCCGATGATCATTCTGATTCTGAGCCCCACTAGAACCTTCACCTGTTCTTCTTCTAGCCATTGGAAACAATTACCTGCATAAAACATCAACCGTTACTCACTCCGAACACAACTACCCTCCTAGGTCATACTAGTCCACCTAGACTTATGCTTAGAGCTAAACCATAGCTCTGATACCAACTGTCGCGACCCCGAACCCCGCGGGCCCGAGACCGCGAGCTGGACGTCGACTTAAACAATAAACTCTAAAATAATGGAGATAAAAATTTCCTTTTATACCAAAAGAGGATAACACAAGGTTTTGGAAAACAATTTAACAACAACAAAATAAAACTAGTATAAACTCCATAAGCTTATACGCCAAAGTTATAAAATATACAATCCTAATGACGTCAATGTTTGGTACAAATATACCAAAAGGGTTACACATTTATATAATGTAAACCCACCAAAATCAACCTGCCCCAAAAGCTCGAACCCACTCGACGTCCTGTCTCGTGATCAGCGAGTCTAATCCTTTCCACCTGGGGGGGGGGGGTTAAGGAAAAACAAAGACAAAAGAAAAGGGGGTGAGATAAATCTCAATAAGTTACTAATGCAATTACATGACATGCTATGATGCAATAAGCAATTAAAAATAATAAATATCACTTAGCACGTAGCATTTATCAATTAACGGATAGCAGCGGAAATAAACAATTAACAAAGGATATTAGCCAAGGTTTCCCAACTGATAAAACCAAATAAAGGTCGCTGCGCAGCTTCAACAATCAAAAAATCATTATCTCCATAATAGCATGAAAGCTGAAGAGAAATCCCCGGTACCGGAACCAATAACCAAGTAACATGCCACAAAGGGCAGGAGCCATGCCACAAAGTCATGCTCCAAACGCCTAGCTAGAATACTCACAAAAGGAGCTAGCTCATCCCATCCAAGGCCAATCTGGATGAGGAAACAAGGACCAATGGGCGATGCTATACTGGACTTGGCTTGTGCCATTATATCATTATCCATTGCCTAACTCGATACACAAATAACCAGCTGGACTTTCAAGTAAAGGCTAAGTAATAAAATACTAGCGCGATAAATAACTAACGATTCCAAAGTAGGGAACCATACAAAGTGATCACCAACAAGATGAAATGAACCAACAACACACCAGTAAGGTGTTCCAATAAACTCAACCATGATAACACAATTCCCATATCATGTTCAATCACAAAGGATCCAGTTAACTCAAGAACACAACCAAAACTACTCACTCATCTCGAAGAGCTCAAGGAGAGCTTTAAAACGATAATTTATACACCTAAAATGGAGTCCGGATGAGGGAGATATGGCTCTCGAAAGATTGGACAAAAAGGGAAATAAATTTCACACCAGGGGAGAGGGTGCGCGCGCCTCCTTTGATCAGAAGGAGAATCAAGTTTGGAGGAGGAGAGGGTGCGCGCGCCTCCAATGGGAGGGTGCGTGCGCCTCCATCCATCAGAAGGTTTTACCAGAAGGGGGAGAGGAGGGTGCGCGCGCCTCATACGCAGGGGATGCGCGCGCCTCCAAGGAAGAACAGCAAACCCAGATCTTCCTTCCTGGGTTCTTATTCGAAAATCAACACAAATCCACCATTTTCATACCCAAATTCAAAGTTAACACTACCAAGTAGTAACCCAATGTACCCAAACCATTTAGAAGCCAAAAAGGACCCTAGAACATCGTCTGGACAACCCCAATCAAGGGATGATTCAAATACCAAAATTTTACAACAAAATGAACAAAAATATAGATCACTCTCAAATTAACCCAAGAACCAATAAATGGCATTCTTATCATCATCTAAACATGGAATGGCATTTCTAGCATAAAATGGGGGAAAGCAACTTACCCGGATTTTCTCAAAGGTGACGGAACTCGAAATTTCTTGGCTTCCTACGATCCTATAGACGATCTAAACATGTTTCATATAATGAGAAATAAGAAAAGATGAGAGGAAGAAGGAGAAAATGAAGAGAGAAGGAAGAGAGAAAAACTTACCTTTTGCTATGGAAGAGAGAGAGAGAAAAATGAGCTAGGAGATGGAGGTGGAGTGAAAGAGTGAGGGAGGAGAGTAGGGAGGGAGTAGGGAGAAATGATTTGAAAACTTACACATAGGCCCCTCCCCCTAATACTACCTTATTTCAAATAAACTCCCCACTAACAAATAAGACTCAACACTTCTACACTAGCACGAATGACCCAAATAAAATGCTAGGCATAAATTATTATAACACATAAAATGCACACATAATTCATTAATTAAATAATAATTTAAATAAATAAATGAGAAAATAAATAAATGATAATTAGTTATTACTAATAAAATAGAGCCTAGTTTTCAGGTCGTGACAGAAACAACATCCTTCAAAAGGACACCAACCCCAACAAAAGGCGGTACAAGGCCGAACTACGGCTACCTGAGCTCCTCAAATTGAGGGGAACGTAGGCAACCTTGGGGTCCGGTCACAACATGAAACAAAATCATCAAACCTTGGTTCTCTCCAAAATGACCAAGTCCCTCCCATGGTCCCACCAATGACCATGTTCTCAAAGAACCCCTTTGCCTGGTCACATCAAAGACCGGTCCCCTAAACACCTTCTTCCGATCATGCCATTGATCGAATTTTAATCTCAATTGATCACAACATTTATGCATGACAAGGCTAATCGCTTGCCATAATCCTAACTTAATAATAAACCTGGTCCATTCAAGCAATCATTTTGACAATCTTAACTAAGGAGAATTTCAAATGTCTCGACAAGTCTTCTTTTTCACATTTTAGGAAAGAGCCAAACACTGAATTTCTGTCTATAGGCTTCCTTCCTCAGAAAAGGGACTCACTCCCGCAAGTGCCTATGTCTGTTCTTCCTTTGTGTGAGCAAGCCTAACTTGCTCCTGTTCATGTCTCGAGTCAACTAGACCACTCCTAGGAAAAGAAAGTGAGGGGTGCAAGGAGAGCAGACCGGTACGATTGAAACCCAGAAAAGATGGCCCGTATAAAGGATAGGTCACATTCCGAACGAAGGAGGGTTCACAACAAAGGAGGATTCACAACGAAAGAAGGTCCACACCCAAGGAAAGTTGGCACCCGAGGGGCACCTCCCGTTCGAAAAGTAAAACCAGGGGCTAGCAACTCACGATAAGCACATTGGAGGGATTAACGGAAAAGTCATGCTTTGGTAAACCCAGAGTCATAATCTCCCACTAAAGGTTCCCAGCTTTTGGAAATTCCCCAGAGGTCCTCAAAATTTTGGTCAAAAAGTCAACCCTCTGTGTCAACCGTACAGATGGTTTGTCCCCTGTAAAAAAATCATATCAGTAGCCCGTATCAACAGATTGTCCACAAGTGAAACTCACTTTTTGTGTGCCCAAAACGTGTCAAAACATGTCTCAGCCCTACATAGTTGAGTCTAAACACATTCCCGGGGATTTCCCACAAATCATAGCACCAAAAAGCCTTTCTCAAGGCCCGAATCATGCATTTAAATGAATTTGCAAGCAAAAGAACATTTTTGAAATTTAACACAAGATTTTACACATATTGTTTTCAAAACAAAGCAAGACATAAAAATTGTTCAAACAGGTACAGCTACTCGGAATCCGGGTCTGAATCAGGCGGAGACAAATAAGAGTTGCTTGGCCCTCGGGATGGATAGGAGTTAGGATTGAAATGGAAAAGAGACTCTGCCAGGCTCATGTCCTCGCCAGGATGGTTGAAAAGAGCGCCAAGAAAATTGAGAAGAAGGGCCCAAGCGGTCTACAGAAGATGACTCGGGCCGCTCCAAGGTCAAGTGGGCAAAAGGATCTGGGGCAGTTTCATGAGTGTCTGCCCCTCCTAGCGAGCCTCGAAAAGATGATATGTCAGCAGCACTCATGGATTGACTATGAACATAGGAGGGAGGAAGCTCCACACTTGATGCCCTCTTGCGAGGTCTCTCCTCACCACTCACGGAGCTCCTGCCCGGCACAAAGTTGTATTCTGCTCGAGGCCCCTTGGAAGAACGACCTGTAAACTTCCTAAACCACTTTTTGACCCATCCCAAGAAGCTGGGCCGCCTTAGCAGTGCTTGTCCCGCAATCTGCACCTGAAAACAGAAATGGTTCATCAAAAGAGACAAAGATGAAGGGTGTGTGTGTGCAAAGCAAAGGAAAAGCATACTGCCTCAACCGGGATCTCCCCAGCTGGAACCCCCTCCCTTGGAGTAGACAAATCAACCTTGTTGACCTGCCATCCACGTAGACAAAAGAATAGTCTATCCACACCGGAGGAGCTACCCCAGAAGCTACCACCTGCGGTGATCTGAGCCGAGTAGCCACAAAATGGCCATATGCCTCGCCAGTGATCAGATGGGCCATGTTCACCCCGATGAGATAAGGGTCCTCTCTTTGATCAGCCACAAACATGGTCTCGGGAGGATCCACGGGCACCCTCTGTACAATCCCCAGTCCGTGCTGCCATAAGACCCTCTCGCCCAAATAAAAGGCCTCACCCCGGAACCCTACCAGCAACCTCCTCTGTCTGGTCACCCTCAGAACCTCGCTCAAATCAAAGCCGATCTCCGGCCTCTCATACCTCAACCACGGGTACATATTCAACCCCTCTGGCATAGGCCCCCTCAGCACCGCCTTCACATCGCGTAACGAACAGCGACTTGTCCGTTAGACCCCCTCTTCTCTCGGACCTCCCTGGCCCAGCAAATCATGGCTAGAAAATGGACACTCGGGTTGAGAGATGGCCTCCATGGATAACTGCCAAAGACCTCGTAGTACCAAGCCTGATGAGAAAAGACAAAGAGGCTCTAGTACACGAGAATGAAAACAAAATGCCAAAGCAGAAAGTAAAGAAAATGGCAGAAAAGAACAGAAAGGTACAAAGAGATACCTCTAGGACAAACTCAAAAGCAAGCCAAAGACTTTCTCGCCTTCCGACTATACTTGTCAAGCTCCATGTATAGCTCGGCAAGGCCTGCCTCTCCCCAAGCGATGCCCCTGATGGTCTCCGGAATGGTCAAAGAGCCTAGGAGAGGAAACATGCACGTTGTGTCGGCATTGGCAAAAATAGTATTGCCAAGAAGGAGCCACACGTAGGAGCGCCCAAGTTGCTCAGCTGTAACCCGACCCGCCACGTATTTTGGAAAATTGGCCCGGATGGCCCTCTCGACATTCTGCACGAGGATACCCAAACCTTTGGTGGGGCCTGTAAAGCCAATGAGCGCCCCAATCTCTGCCTCAGGGATACTATCCCTCCACATAACCGGCCGTCCATCAAAAGATAGACCGGTGATCGCCGAGAAGTCAGCGGGGGTCACAGTCACCTCCCCCCAACTCAAATGAAAAGTATGGGTCGAGTCCTACCAATACTCCCCAAGGGCATGAAGAAGCCTCATACTTTTGTTGGTGTTAACCAACTTGCCCACAGCATCAATGAAAGGCACCAAACCAGTGTGCTCCACCCACTCCCTCGGACCGGGTTCACCATTGACAGACTCGGGGATAGCCTCCCATAAGGAGAAGCAAGCGTCCGGAGACCCTCGAGGTTTGGGATCACTGCCTTGCAGGTACACACAACAAAGGTATGAATAACACAGTTTAAAATACCAATGCGCATGCTAAATGCAAAATGAACATGTAGAAAAATGTTTTCCGTCCCCTTTCAAATTGCATAGACATTTGAGGGTTGCTTTGAAAAGAAAATTTTTTTCCGTCCCCTTTCAAATTGCATAGACATTTGAGGGTTGCTTTAAAAAGAAAAATGTATTTCGTCCCCTTTCAAATTGCATAGACATTTTAGGGTCACTTTGAAAAGAAAAATGTTTTCCGTCCCCTTTCAAATTGCATAGACATTTGAGGGTCACTTTGAAAAAGAAAAGTCTTTTCCGTCCCCTTTTAAATTGCATAGACATTTGAGGGCTGTTTTAAGAAAGAAAAATTTCCCCTTTCTTTAAATTGCATAGTCATTTAAAAGAAGGCCATCATGAACAAGTCCATCCCGTTCATAACATGTAACAAATAATCCTAGGCGATGCTAGCATGCACGTAATCATGTCAAAATGGCTAGTCCAACCTAAGGTACAAGCATTTTATGCACAAAAGTATAGGATCACACTTTAATTGTCAAAAGCGTAGCTAGGCATGTCCGAATGAAGGAGCAAACACATGTCCTCATCATTGTGACTCCAATTTCATGAAAATGAGTTCAATTTTGCAAAATGACCCAAGAAGTACAAAAATCCTAATTTGCATGAACATAAACCCTAGGTTTAAGAAATGCATTAATCAAGAAGGGAATGGCTTAGGATGTACTTACCCGGTCACCTTGGCACAAATGCAAGGTAGGAGATTTATAGAAACCCGCTCTCGCATCCCTGAGATCAACGGTGTAGCCTTAGAATTTTTGGGCCATGTCGAGCCTCTTCCCAGCCCCTCTAGGATAACCAATGCGTGCCCATCCCGCCATGAACAATCCTTAAACAATCTAAGAAAGAAAATTCAAAATTGATGGAGTTTTCCCTCTCAATTTCGTCTCTTCCCTCTCTATTTCTCGACTGGTTTTTAGAAAAAATAAGCAGACCATCCGTATGGCTGCTGTGTTTTGAAAAAGAAGGGATGACCACTCAATCTGTACGGATGGTTTGGGCGAGAAAAATGCCTGCCCAAAATTTACACTTTGGCCCCTAGTGCCTTGAATCCTAGCGAATACTTAGGCGGTCCCCACACGACGTAAGCCCATTGTTTTGTTTGCCTAATACACTTAGGCTGTCCCTGACATAAGCCCAGTAAAATAGTGTGAATGACATAAGCCCAGTAAAATTTTGTGAAAATTGCCTAGTGTGAAAATACACTTAGGCGGTCCCCACGTGACGTAAGCCCATTGTTTTGTTTGCCTAGTACACTTAGGCAGTCCTTAACATAAGCCCAGTAAAATTTTGTGAAAATTGCCTAGTGTGAAAATACACTTAGGCGGTCCCCACGCGACGTAAGCCCATTGTTTTGTTTGCCTAATACACTTAGGCTGTCCCTGACATAAGCCCAGTAAAATAGTGTGAAAACATTTTAGGCGGTCCTTGACATAAGCCCAGTAAAATTTTGTGAAAATTGCCTAGTGTGAAAATACACTTAGGCGGTCCCCATGCGATGTAAGCCCATTGTTTTGTTTGCCTAATACACTTAGGCTGTCCCTGACATAAGCCAAGTAAAATAGTGTGAAAACATTTTAGGCAGTCCTTGACTTAAGCCCAGTAAAATTTTATCCCCTAAGCATGCTTACTTAGGCGGTCTCCATTGTGAAAAATGTTGCCTTAGCGAACATTTTAGGCAGTCCTTGACTTAAACCCAGTAAAACTTTGTCCCCTAAGTGAGCATACTTAGGCGGTCCCCATTGTGAAAAATGTTTCCTTAGCGAACATTTTAGGCAATCCTTGACTTAAGCCCAGTAAAACTTTGTCCCCTAAGTGAGCATACTTAGGCGGTCCCCATTGTGAAAAATGTTGCCTTAGCGAACATTTTAGGCAGTCCTTGACTTAAGCCCAGTAAAACTTTGTCCCCTAAGTGAGCATACTTAGGTGGTCCCCATTGTGAAAAATGTTGCCTTAGCGAACATTTTATGCAGTCCTTGACTTAAGCCCAGTAAAACTTTGTCCCTAAGTGAGCATACTTAGGCGGTCCCCATTGTGAAAAATGTTGCCTTAGCGAACATTTTAGGTAGTCCTTGACTTTAGCCCAGTAAAACTTTATCCCCTAAGTGAGCATACTTAGGTGGTCCCCATTGTGAAAAATGTTGCCTTAGCGAACATTTTTGGCAGTCCTTGACTTAAGCCCAGTAAAACTTTGTCCCTTAAGTGAACATACTTAGGCGGTCCCCATTGTGAAAAATGTTTCCTTAGCGAACATTTTAGGCAGTCCTTGACTTAAGCCCAGTAAAACATTGTCCCCTAAGTGAGCATACTTAGGCGGTCCCCATTGCGAAAAATGTTTCCTTAGCGAACATTTTAGGCAGTCCTTGACTTAAGCCCAGTAAAACTTTGTCCCCTAAGTGAACATACTTAGGCGGTCCCCATTGTGAAAAATGTTGCCTTAGCGAATATTTTAGGCAGTCCTTGATTTTAAACCCAGTAAAACTTTGTCCCCTAAGTGAGCATACTTAGGTGATCCCCATTGTGAAAAATGTTCCCTTAGCGAACATTTTAGGCAGTCCTTGACTTAAGCCTAGTAAAACTTTGTCCCCTAAGTGAGCATACTTAGGTAGTCCCTATTGCGAAAAATGTTGCCTTAGCGATCATTTTAGGCAGTCCTTGACTTAAGCCCAGTAAAACTTTGTCCCCTAAGTGAGCATACTTAGGTGGTCCTTATTGCGAAAAATGTTGCCTTAGCGAATATTTTAGGCAGTTCTTGACTTAAGCCCAGTAAAACTTTGTCTCCTAAGTGAGCATACTTAAGCGGTCCCCATTGTGAAAAATGTTACCTTAGCGAACATTTTAGGCAGTCCTTGACTTAAGCCCAGTAAAACTTTGTCCCTTAAGTGAGCATACTTAGGCGGTCCCCATTGTGAAAAATGTTGCCTTAGCGAACATTTCAGGCAATCCTTGACATAAGCCCAGTAAAATTTTGTCCCCCAGAGTGGTCATTTTAGAAAACCCATGTCTCCCCTCTGACCCACCGAGAGTCATGCCCATTTCCTTTTAGTCAACCCTCTCCATAGAGTCAAGTTGACCATATTTCACCCCTGACCCACCAAGAGTCATGCCCGTTTCCTTTTAGTCAACCCTCTCCATAGAGCCAAGTTGACCATATCTCGCCTCTGACCCACCAAGAGTCATGCCCGTTTCCTTTTGGTCAATCCTCTCCATAGATCCAAGTTGACCATGTCCCGCCTCTGACTCGCCGAGAGTCATGCCCGTTCCTTTAGGAGAGGATGACAGATATCCACCTAGCCCTTAGGTTTGAGTAGCCTTAAAGTTTCTCACCCCTTTCGAACTACGTTAGGCTTGATTCCCCGCAAACGGGATACATAGGAATCCTATACCCCTAGGTCCAGCCATGCTACCAAATCGGTCAAGCCATCCTCCCATCAGATTGGGATGCTTATTTTTATCGACAACCCCGCTTTTCCAAAGCGACGTTGCCGAGGGGCTCTGTAAGTACCCCAATCTGAAATTGACCAACTTTAGAGGAATTCTTTGCACTATTCAGGGATAAACTGATAGGCTAGGACCTCACTAAGATAAACCTAAAATATTAGGACTATTCTGGAATTAAAATTAGAAAAATCCAGAAGCTCGCCAGGCGGAGCCGTACGGATGGTTTGGACGCTGGAGAGACCTAGCCGTATGGCTACTATGGGTACCCTCAGTCCTTATAAATTGAGACCCTTGCTGATCATTCTAGGGGGGGGGAATCATTTGTGTGTGTTAACTCTGCCAAACTGATAGCAGATTAGGGATACAAACAGATTCTTGAGTGAAAGGAGAGAAACAAGATAGGCTTAGAACCAAAATTGGTGAGGCCTCCTTCTCCCCATCTTCTCTTCATCTCATAATCTATTTTATTTTGCCTTATTTACATTATGTCTTTATTATTCTTGCACATATTATGAATTGGAACCAAGTTCTTGATATGAATCAATGGTACCTTCATGTTCTATGCATGATCTAGGGTTCAAACCTAATATGATCAAGGCTTGTTATCATTTAATGTCTCTTTACATTATGACTTTACTTTTATGCAATTTATAAGTCTTTACATTTATGTAAGTTAAATTTCATGTCTTTACTTTTAAGTTCATTTTATGGTGAAATGTGTTTGGATGATAAAGTTTCAATATTTATCATTCAAACCTTGATATAACTCCAATAATGTCCCTTTGGATGGTAAAGACTCAATCTTTATCCATCCAAAGGTTGATTTTTGATATCCTAAGGCCTTTCCTTGGAAGAATCATCCATTTGGATGTTAAAGTTTCCATCTTTAACCATCCAAATGATGATTTTGGCTCAAATGCCATGTTCATCACCTTTCTTAATTTCCCCCCAATTATTGCCTTGATCACACCCAAAACCTTGTGTTTTGGTGTTTAATTAGTGATTAAGATCATAGGAATGATTTAATTCAAGCTTTGTGTGAGTAAATAAACTGGAAAGATATAAAACAGTTTAGTTTCAGCAGAATGCTCTGTTTCTGCCTGAAAATGGACTGATTTCTTGACAATCTGTAAAAACCCCAGGGATGACCTTCCCAGCCGTACAGCTAGTTTGGTCAGAGGGGTGATTTTCCAGTCTTTTACATTTTCTGTTAAACTATTTACAAAACAACCCTTTTTTGTTAAGTTTCTAACTGATTTTGTTAAAAGTCAGTTTCTCCCATTTTCAAGAACACACACACATACACACTTGCACAATTTTGGTTAACAAACTTAGGGAGACTCGGTTTTTCGAGGCACTTTGGGTGAACTACCGGTTAAGTTCTTCCCAAAGTGTAACCTGGCCTCCGAATCCTTTGTCTCTAACCATTTTTTGTTAAGTTTGGGTTTAAAGTTAAACTAACGTGGCGACTCCGTTGAACATTAAAAGTGCCGTGTTTGATTCTCGAGGGAACTTTCTCCCGTTTTCCCGCGGGTATCTTACACATTCGTAGATTAACTTTACTTTTCATAAGTAGTCTTTCTATTTACTAATTGTTGCACATTTACACAAATGTGAGATTCTCATTCGGTATCCAATACCCAATAATTAAAAGTAGAAAGAATAATTTTATAACATAAATATCCCAAGTGGTAGTCTCACAACCATTCCCTTTCGTTGATCATCCAGAATTTTGATTACAATTTTAAATGGTCAATCTTATTTCCATGATTTAAAATTGAAACATTAGAGTTATAATTTTAGCCACTTTTATTTCATTTAGGCTTGACAACATTTTCTTGCCATTATCTTTTAATCCTCTTCCTTTTAGAAATTCATGAAGTCAAAAATCAAATTTTTGACTTAGATCATCATCTTTCCGCATGATAGTTCAGATATCGAGAGCACAAACTGTTCAGCCGAACTAAGCCATAAGGCAACCACATTTTCGTACATCATTCAGAAACTTAGAGAACAATCCATACGGCCGAAACTAAGCCAAAAGGCATCAACATTTCCGTATGGATCTTTAGTCTGTTTCTAAATTCTTTGTCACATCATTTTTACTGATTTCATTAATCAAGAACAATTCAGGATTCTGATTTCAGTTTATCTTAATTCTGAATTGACATCACTTTTCAGGAAACACGGTTTCGAAAACCAGCCATCTGAAACTAGATTCAACTTCAGATTCAAATTCTTCAACACATGCTCGGTTGAGTCTTAAGACCCGCTCTGCCGTGCACCACGAAAAACAGATTTTTACTTTCCAAATTTTACCTTAAAATTGCTTTCCTTGATTCAATTAGGATTTGGTGTTCATGGTGATCAAATTATCATGATCATCAAAACCAAGAATAAACAATTTATTCATGAATCTAAGATCATCAACAAGTTAATCAAATTAATATTGCAATTTAGGTTACTTAGGATTATTAAGAATGTATAATTTCCGTTCTTGATTTAGAACAATTCTTAAGCTCATGATCATATTAAAAAAATTATTTTCATTCTCTTTTAACTTTGTCCTTTTAAAGAACAGATCGCAATGATAAACATAATTAAAGTTTAAGATAATATTCTACACAAATATGCAAATAAATATACACCTATATTTCATACCAATCATTTAAGAGATAAATTATTTGTATTTCATAAATACTCCCACTAAATCATATAACCTTCATATACAACAATTGTATAATATAATTTATGTAGGCTAAGATCCATATTTCACTTGATTTATGAGTCTGCTTTGGCATGAACCTCAAAATCATGCTATTTAGGTAGATAACTCCTTATCATTCATATCATATATGATTCTTAGATCATTTTATGAGATTCATTAGACATCTTATATAAGAAGCATGTTTTAATCTCATCTTATGCCTTAGGCCCAAAACTGTTTTGATAACCTAACTAAGTTCAACCACTTTAAATGCATAGACAACCTTTGTCTCATCTTGCTTCACAAAGATAGAGTGATGTATCTCGCTTTGGCGAATAAACCACATCGAAATGATCAAAGTATTTAACAAGTGTTTTAATCGTGGATGGCATAGAACTTAAGTTTTTAAGAAGGTTTTTTCATATAGCAATGCGCATAATAAATGTATAATTAATTCAATTAATTAATAAATGGATACTATGTGAATATAATTATGATTTTGAGATTTTTATAGAGTCCTACTCTAGGTATAATACATATTGAATAATGAATTCTTTCATAGAGTCCAACTCTATTAAGAATACATTACTTCATAGAATCCAATTCCATAAACAATACGTATTCTACAACGCATCTCCAAGTCTGAAAAACACGAATTCAGAAATCTGCACTGCAAGCGAACTGCATGGAAATTCTGCACAAAATTATGGATTATGCACGTGATCTGCACGAAAACGTGTATTGCACGCGAACTGCACGAACGCAATTTATCAAATCTTGATCCTTTAAGGATTCAACTATTTATGATAATCAAATTATCATAAACATCAAACCCTAAGAACAAACAATTTGTTCTTCAAGATCAAGAATCATCAATTCAATAATCCAATTAAGGAGATTGATGATCCGATAAATAGATTAATCATATTAATCATGCAACTTAAAAACCTTGTTCATAATTATATTATAGCATATATAATTGTTTCTCCAAACAATTCACATAAATCCCTTATTCTAAATTCACATCATGCTAGATCATATAATCAAATCATATATTTAACATGATAATATTAAAATAACCATACATGAACAGGGCTCTGATACCACTTTTGGGTTATGAGGCACCATGCGCAGTAGAAACGGCAATAAAAAATCAACAAAACCCAAGAGCCCATGGATCCATTCATGATGATTAAATTAATAGCAAGATGAATTTAGAATACTAACCGTTGTTATGCGTTTAAAATTTTCGGATCCTCAAATCTTCAAGTCTTCAAGCTTTAAGATTTGGTCTCCTCGTTCTTCGCGTTCTTTGAATCACGATCCCAGGAACACAAACTTGAGATGCTAAAGCAAGAACCATTTATGTGCATCCACACACGAACAAATATCTAGAACGATTCAAGATATGGACTGCTAGATCCCATAAAAACTCTTTCTATCAAAAGGCTATATGAATTTATTGGTGTTCTTGAGCATTTGATTCTCAATCTAAACTCAAGAATATGTTTCTAAAACATATGGAGGCTACCAATTATGATACAATATCAACTTCATCAATACAATATATACTAGGGTAAAGAGAGGGGTATTTATACTTATTAAACCTAAACACTTTGTTGGAATAGAGGAACAACCGGAAACTAGCGAGCAGAGCGAAAGGAAGAAACAAGCAGGAAAACGGACTTTAGCATCTTGGGCGGTCGCACAAATAGTCTGGGCGATCGCATAACGCATCTGGAAGGTTTTAGGGCTTGTGGGTTTTATTCTGGGCGGTCGCACAAGTATTATGTGCGGTCGCACAGAATGTCGGGTAAACTGGGCTGGAACAAATTAGACCAGTTTCGGGATTCCTTCTCTGTCGAGGGTTTGTATTTTATTCCTAGGTTGCTATATAAGCAGGGCTCCACCCCCAAACTCATTGTAACTTCATACAAACATATTATAGTGCAAGATCCTGGCTTGGTAGTGCCCCCAGACGTAGTCAAACATATTGATGAACTGGGTTAATAATTTCTGTGTCTTTTTTGTGCTTTATATCTTGTGCTTGTTTTGGTGCTATATTGTTCTTGGGATATTGCTTGGGTGTTGGAGGGTCAATTCCACAACAATTGGTATCTAGAGCTCTGGTTTATCGTTCTGAGTTATAGGGCGATTAGGGTTTCTTCCAGCAATCAAGAATGGGCAAGGATAAACAAGCGATGGAGAAATTCGATGGGTCTGACTACGGGTTTTGGATGATGCAAATAGAGGATCTCTTGTACAACAAAGATCTCTATAAGCCTCTAAAGGGAGTTAAGCCGGAAGGAGAAAAGCAGGAAGATTGGGATCTCATGGATCGAAAAGCCCTAGGGGTGGTCAGATCTAGTTTGTCAAAGTGGATCGTGAAGACTACCAAGAAGGCAAAAACCACAAAGGAGCTATTGGATTATCTTACTGAGAGATTTGAAACTCCATCTGCTACAAACAAGGTTGATTTGATACGCAAGATGGGTAGTCTCAAGATGAAAGAGGGAGGATCCTTAGCTTAACACATCGATGAGTTTATGGATGTTATAGACTCATTGACTGCGTTGGATATTACGTTTGATGATGAGGTTCATTCGTGTTTGTTGCTAGCGTCTTTACCAGGAAGTTGGAGCGGAACGGTGATAGCGATCAATGCTTCAGCGGGTAAGAACAAATTGAAGTATGATGATGTTAAAGACTTTCTGTTGGGCGAGGAAAATCGTATGAAGAAGTTGGGGACATCGTCTACTTCGGGATCGGCCTTAGCTACTACTAACAGGGGAAGGCCGAGTACTAGCAATAAAGGGAGAACTGAATCAAGGGAAAACTTAGTAGGTGGTAAGGGCAAGACCGCGGAGATCAGAGACAAACCAAGGGTCGCGAAAGGATCGGTTCAGTGCTATCATTGTAAGGAGTTAGGACACTACAAGAAGGATTGTCCCATGCGAGGGGATAAATCGGTGAATCTGACAGTCGAAGGTGATGATGTACTGATTCTGAGTGTTAGTATTGTGCTAGAATCATGGGTGCTGGATTTGGGGGCATCATTCCACTCATGCGGGCATGCAGAGGAGGTGAAAAATTATACTTCCGGTGATTTCGGTAAGGCCTATCTGGCGGATGGGGAGCCTTTGGAAATCAAGGGGAAGGGGGATGTCAGAATAGGAGTATCGGACGGGAAGGTCTTACATCTACACGGGGTCAGACACATTCCGGGTTTGAAAAAGAACCTGCTATCAGTTGGGCAGTTGGATGAAGAAGGTTACAAGGTAACTTTTGGCTGCAGGAACTGGGTTATTACCAAGGAGGATTCTGAGATCGCTCGGGGTAATAAAGAAGGGACATTGTATTTGGCGAATAACACCAAGGATAGTATCGCGGTGGCGTCAGCCAAAGGTGATACGGACTTGTGGCACTGTCGATTGGGTCACATGAGTGAGAAGGGGATGAAGTTACTTTGCTCAAAGGGAAGACTACCGGGCTTGAAGACAGTCGACGTGGGGATCTGCGAAGATTGTGTGTTTGGCAAACAGGTGAGGAGTAATTTCTCGAGGACATGTAGGGCTTTGAGGGAAGCAAAGTTGGATTTGGTCCACACGGATTTGTGGGGGCCGGGCCCGGTAACTTCTCTAAGAGGTGCGTCATATTACATGACCTTTATTGATGATTTGACAAGGAAAGTCTGGGTTTATTTCCTGAAACACAAAGATGAGGCATTCGAGGTGTTTAAGAAATGGAAGACTTTGGTGGAGAATCAGACGGGACTTAAGCTTAAATGCTTGAGATCAGATAATGGTGGGGAGTATGAGCTCGGGAGTTCAATGAATATTGTGCAGCGAATGGCATTCGCATGGAGAAGACTCCAAAGGGCACACCACAACACAATGGGGTTGCAGAGAGGATGAACAGGACATTGAACGAGCAGGCTAGAAGTATGAGGTTGAAGTGTGGGCTTCCGAAGACGTTCTGGGCATATGCAGTTGACACGGCAGCTTTCTTGATCAATCGGGGACCATCGGTACCATTGGGGAATGAAATTCCAGAGGAAGCATGGAGTGGCAAGCAAATAAATCTGTCATTTCTTCGCATAGGCTGCGTTTCATATGTTCATATAGACTCTGTTGATAGAACTAAATTAGATGCTAAATCTGTAAAATGTACGTTCATTGGTTATGGCGGGGATGACTTCGGGTATAAGTTTTGGGATCACCAAAATCATAAGGTTATTCGTAGTCGAGATGTTGTATTCAATGAACAGGTATTGTACAAGGACAGAAAGGAGGCATCTGAAGAGGTTAGTTCGGAACCAGAATTTGTTGAGGTGGATATTCCAAACTCGGGTGGGAGCAGGACGGTTCATGATGACCAAGGTCAGGGGGTCACTGAAGATGAACTACATACTCCAGAACCGTATATTCCGCTGCGTAGATCCAGCAGATTGCGTGGATCACCTGACAGGTATACTCCTTCAAATTACTATTTGTTGTTGACAGATAGCGGTGAGCCGGAATGTTATGCGGAGGCTGTTCGTAGTGTACTTTGTGATAAGTGGAAAGCTGCGATGGATGATGAGATGGACTCATTGAAGGCCAACAAAACTTGGGAGTTGATTAAACTACCAAAGGGGAAGAAGGCATTGCATAACAAGTGGGTTTACAGAATCAAGGAGGAAGCAAACGGCAGTAAACGTTACAAGGCAAGGTTGGTTGTAAAAGGGTTTCAGCAGAAATACGGTATTGACTACACTGAGGTATTCACTCCTGTTGTGAAGATGACCACTATCAGAATGGTTCTGGGTATAGTAGTGGCAGATAATTTGCTGCTGGAACAGATGGATGTAAAGACGGCCTTTCTTTATGGGGATTTGGAGGAAAAAATTTACATGGTACAACCAGAGGGTTACTTGTCTAAGGGTAGCGAGGAACTGGTTTGCAGATTGACTAAGAGCTTGTATGGCCTTAAACAAGCTCCTAGGCAGTGGTACAGAAAGTTCGATGGATTCATGCACGACATTGATTTTATCAGATATGAGGCGGATCATTATTGCTACTTCAAGAACACGGACAACGGGTACATAATCTTGTTGTTATATGTGGATGACATGCTAATAGCGGGCTCTAGCAGTAGAGAGGTAAACAGATTGAAGGCTCAGTTGTTAGAACGGTTCGAGATGAAGGATTTGGGGGAGGCCAAAAAAATCTTGGGCATGCGGATTGACCGGGTTAGGGAGTCGGGTAAGTTGGTTATTTCACAAGCAGAATACGTTGAGAAAGTCTTGGCAAGATTTTGCATGGAAGAGGCGAAGCCAACAGGGACACCTTTGGGTATGCACTTCAAGCTATCCGAGAAGGACTCACCTAAGGGCAAGGAAGAGCGTGACAAGATGGAGAGGACTCTATATGCTTCGGCAGTGGGGAGTCTAATGTATACAATGGTGTGTACAAGGCTGGACATTGCACATGCGGTGGGAGTAGTCAGCCGGTACATGGGCAATCTAGGGAAGCAACATTGGGAAGCGGTTAAATGGATCCTTCGTTACTTCAAGGGTACTGCTGGTAAGGCTCTATGTTTCTCAAGCAAGGAAGTTTTTTTAGCAGGTTATGTTGATGCGGATTTGGCATCAAGTGATCTTGATAAGAGGAGAAGTACTACGGGTTATGTATTCACATTGGGTGGTACGGCAATCTCCTGGGCTTCTAAATTGCAAAAGATCGTGGCTCAGTCGACTGCAGAAGCAGAATATATGGCAGTGACAGAGGCAAGTAAAGAGATGGTATGGTTGCAGAACTTCTTGGGTGAACTTGGGAAGACGCGAAGTGGTAATGCTCTCTACAGTGACAGTCAGAGTGCAATTCATCTAGCAAGGAATCCGGCGTTTCATTCTAGGACAAAGCACATCGAGCTGAGGTTTCATTACATCAGGCATCTCTTGGAGAGGAAGATCTTAAGGCTAGAGAAGATTCAAGGATCGGAGAACCCGGCTGACATGTTGACAAAGGTTGTAAACCTTGAAAAGTTAAAGCTATGCATAGCTTCAATTGGGCTTGAGGAATAGGAGAGGAGGATGGTACTACCATGATCGAGGTGAGAACTAGGAAGGCACAAAGGAATGAGTTGAAGATGGATGCGGGGCTTATATACGCGGTTGATCTCTAGGTGGGAGATTGTTGGAATAGAGGAACAACCGGAAACTAGCGAGCAGAGCGAAAGGAAGAAACATATTATAGTGCAAGATCCTGGCTTGGTAGTGCCCCCAGACGTAGTCAAACATATTGACGAACTGGATTAACAATTTATGTGTCTTTTCTTGTGCTTGATTTTGGTGCTATATTGTTCTTGGGATATTGCTTGGGTGTTGGAGGGTCAATTCCACAAGACACTTTAGAAGAAATAGGCCAAAACCCCATCAAAATCAAATCAGGAAAAACCAAGCCCGAAATCACAAAGGTCCGCCTGGGTCCTTAGTTTGGTCCGATCGGACCCTCCCTTGGTCCGACCGGGTCCTTAGGGAGGTCCGGCCGGAACCAATTTCCTATTTTTCTTGATTCCGATTTTTACGCTCTTTCCGAAATTCCAATTTTAGCCTTTTTTTTATAAATTCGTTCTTTTGTGTGTGACCCCATAGGATTATATTAAGTTGGCAATGAGTCCGACCAAGGTCAAACCCATAAATCATGAGCGGACTCTAGCAAGCCATCATGACTACCCAATTAATATAACATAACGAAGTTCGTTTATCCTTATAGAACATATCATGATCCTTTTGTCACGTGATATCATATTGAACATAAGCCACGGTCTAAGTCAGCTTAAGTGTCCAATGCTTTCTCGATCCAGAGTAGATTTGTAGACACCCCGCCTTGGACCGCTCACCCCGATTGCATACATAGTATTTTTATTTAACTTGTTTTTATTAATTTATGTTACTTCGGTTAAGTTCTTAACTGATTCTGTTAGTTTCGGACTAAACTGAATAACAAAGTTAACTTTTAGTGTCATTCTGTCATTTTTGAAGGCGGGCGCCTCCCGAAATGGTCTTGTGCCGCGCGCGCGTTTGGTCCTATAGACCGGACCCGCACGCTTCCCCCAATGGCTGTTACGGATTTTTATTATTATTTTCTCTTTATTATTTTTATTTTCCTTTATTTTTATTGGTCCCATGACCATTCTTTCCTCCCTTCTTCACCTATAAAAAGGACCTTCTTGGTTCATTTCAAATGAGGGATTTTTACACCAAAGAGGACTTTTTGACACCACTTCCTACACAAAAACTCTACTAAAACCTCTACACACTATTTTCTCTCTACAAGCACTTCATTTCCTCACAAAGGTTGAAGTCTTCATTTCCTTTCCAACAAGGTACAATTTTTCTATTTTCTTATTCTTTTTTATGTATTTTTAATGTATGCAATCCCCATCAAATGGGACATAACCAAATGATCACTTCATTACATTGAAGTTTGTTAAAGGTTATCTCCCTATATTTTAATTCTCTTTTAATTCCCCATTTTCTCATGATGTAATTGTTAGCACAAGTTTATATTAATAATAAAAGGACATTTTTACATTAGAACACCAAAAGTAGCAAGACCGGCTTTAGCCGGGCGGAGTGGGTGTTTAAGTACTTACCACTCCGTAACCTAACCCCCGAACCTGTCTCTTACCAAATCTCTGGTTTTGTATATAAAAATTAGGTTATATTAGGTTTTTCTTATGTTCCTTTAAAAACATAGGTGGCGACTCTACTTTCTAAAACCAAACAGACACCCTAGGATAATTCACGTGCTCTAGCCAAGCCGTGGTTTCCCCCGGGGTATCTACAGTGGCGACTCCGTTGGGGACTGTTTGAGGGTTAAACTTGCGTTTTGTTCATAATCTACATCTTTTTGGGCATTCTGGTTCCTGATGGTGGGAAGCGTGCGCCTCCGGCCTTCATAGCCTAAGGCGCGCGCGTCTCACATCGGTGACCAGAATCGCCCGCTTTCCATGTGTTCTTCCTATTCTTCCTTTTCTGTGCTAATCCCCTGAGTCCAAGTGTCTGATAGGTTTACCCAGAAGTGGGCGCCTCTCAGTTACTACGCGCATTGCGCGCGCTTCCCATTTCACAGGCCAGAGGCGCGCACTTTTGGGTTGTTTTCCAGAACATGAACTGGTTCCCAGAATTGGACAGAATGATGGGGTGTGGGCACAGTTGCCTGCATCAGGACTGATTTGGACCTCTGGACTATTTTATTTTATGTTCTCTTTTTTATCGGTCACACGGGTGATTCGAAAGTTGTAAATTATGTGCTTATTTTCTTTTCTTTTGTAAAAAAAAATATACAATTTTGGTCACATTTGTTGGACCCCACACTACGTGCACTAAACTCATATGAATTGCTTACTATCGAGTCGTACAAGTTCATAACCCTGAACCCATCGAGGCCCGTCCTAAAGAGTTTCAAGCTCCACCAGACCTTGACTCTCTCGAAGCGGTAAACCTCAGCCCATGGCATAGTTCATGACTACATGCCGGGGGTGACCTTTAAGCCTCTCTTTAGCTGAGCATAAGCCAACACATTCTAGTTAGGGTCTAACACTCCACGACCAAGTCGGTTTTCATGTGCCGAGATTTCCCTAAACTAATGTCTTCAAATCATACATGCCGTTTCCAAGAGAAACAAGTGGTTGTTATGGACAAAATAAAATCCGTCCCCGCATGTATGCTTTACTACATTAATTTAGTTTAATCCCGTCACGTGTAGGATTCACAAGCGTGGTGGAATCCGATGAGTATATGGGACCGCGAGAAGGTGTATATACTAGTGTGCCGATTCCACTATTTTCTTAGAAACCCAAAAGGGACCCCGTCCCTCCGACTTATAAAAAAATTGAGTCATTTTTTCTTTATGTGGTTCGAGTCGTGTGCCCATTATGTGTTCAAGCCTCTTCATGGACTGAAAGTGTTACTCAAGACTGACAAGGGCCTCTTCTTCAATTTAGGTCCGATTGGTACTTACCGCATCTACCGAGACTCAGCAAACCGGCTAGTTCGTGAATTAATCACTCCGACAACTCCAACAGCATCAATGGCCGGTCCTCTTGCAAATGACTCCAACTCCAACAACACCATGTCCCTCGAGAAACTCTCCGCTCTGGTCTAAACTCTTCAAGAGCAAGTCTCCACTCTCAACAAGGAGGCTCAGAACAAAGACGACTTTTGGCAAGCTCACCTAGAAAATCAAAGGGGAGCTCACGAAGCCAAAATGGACCAAATGAAAGACAAACTCCTCAAGTTTTCCAAAGGCAAGGACAAGGATGACTCCGAGGAATCCGAGTGGACCAAGGGCTTGTTTGAAATCCTGTATGTTAGTATCCGCAGCAAGAAAATGGGAGAACCTAGCACCGAGAGCAAGGATCACAAAATGGTCGACTCAATCATGGCATACATCGACCAACGCTTCAATGGGATCAACTTGGGAAAAGGCTCCGACACAAGCCTTTATCAGTCATCAATTCTCATGAGCACAATGTCCGCTCTCCCCGACAAGTTTAAAATGTCCGACATCAGCAAATTCAAGGGAAACTCTTTCCCTATGGCCCACATTGAAACTTACATATGGGCTATGGATCCAAAGAAAGTCTCTCCAAAGGTGATGGCACAATGTTTCCCTCTCGAGGGGGCCGCAAAAGATTGGTATGCAACTCTCCAACTCACCATCCGTCTTGATTGGGATGCCTCCATGCTTGCCTTCAAGAGTCATTATCAAGGCAATACCACTCACCTCCCAACAAAGAAAGAGCTTGAAGCACCACCCAAAGGGACAATGAGTCCTTTATTGAATTCACAAGAAGGTGGAATGATAAGCTCGCCGAGATAGTGGAAAGACCCAATACAAAAGAGAAAATGGACATCTTCCTCAAGTGTTTGAAGATTGATCTTCGCACCCACCTAAGTGGTGCTTGATACTCAGACTTTGCTCAAATGTATGAGGCAGGGGTCCGAATGGATAATTTGCTCAAGGAGATCAAGAAAACCACTCCTAGATTCCGCTACAAAGCCACCTATAACTCAACAAAAGAGGCCTCTGTCAATGCCGTCACTACCGACAAGGGGAGTTACAAGAAAGTCCCACCGCCCCAAGGCAATAAATTCCAAAGTGACCGTGTCTACACTCCTCTCCAAGGCATGACTCTAGCCGAAGCTTTTGAGGCCCTCAAGGCCAAACGACAAATTACCCCTCTACAAGGGTACAAGCCCAAGATTACCGCCAACCATGCTCATCACAAGTGGTGTGACTATCATCAACATAGTGGCCATGTTACCGAAGAATGATTTAGCCTCCGCAACATTGTTCAAGACCTCATCAACAAAAAAGAGTTCATAGTTCCTAGTGAGGGTGAGGTTCATGTAATAGACCTAGGCGAGAGTGAGGAGACCACCACTCATTCAATTCCTATTGTGAATGAGGGCTCCAATGATATGAATGAAATTCTTTTTACGTTGTGACTTATGATGAGATAATGAGGGAAGTCTTAGAGAATAGGAAAAAGAAGCAAAACGGGAGCGTCAACATGCTAACTCGATTCGGCAGGGTCATAGCAAAAAATCCCATCACTTCTGCAGCAAGCACCTCTTCTCCAAGATCGCAAACTTATGACACGCCCGAAGATACTTTATTAGTTCAACTCAAGAAGACTCAAGCAAACATATCCATTTGGGACCTCATCGCATCTTTAAAGAAGAACCGAGAACTCGTCATCAGCAATCTCGATGACACATCAGTCTCTCCTGACACAACTCCCGAAGAACTTACTGCTATGATAGGCCACATACACTTTGGCAATGTCATCACATTCGCCGACATGGACCTTCCACCATTGGGGTCCGATCACAATGAGGCCATCTATCTCAAAGTAAGGGCAAGAGGGAGACCTATTTCAAGAGTTTTGGTTGACGGTGGTTCCTGTAGATACCCCGGGGAACCACGGCTTGGCTAGAGCGGTGAATTATCCTAGGATGTCTAACTTGTTTTAGATTTGTTTAGAGTCGCCACCTATGTTTTTAAAGGAACATAAGAAAAACCTAGAAATAGCCTAATTTATGTACAAAACCAGAGATTCGGGAGAGAAGGGTTCGGGGGTTAGGTGACGGAGTGGGAAGTACTTAAACACCCACTCCGCCCCACTCACACGGGTCTTGCTACTATTGGTGTTCTAATATTTACATGTCCTTCAATTAATTAAATAGAAATGTGCTAACAATTGTGATGAGAAGAAAAGAGGAAATAAAGGGGAAATAAAATAGAATTGTTTTATTTATTTAATGAGAAAGATTACATGTAACAAGTAATGTTAAAGAATTACATTAAGAGATGAAAAGAAATTAACATGGTGAATTA
Organism: Campanula takesimana; assembly: GCA_026119855.1. Classification (NCBI taxonomy): domain Eukaryota; kingdom Viridiplantae; phylum Streptophyta; class Magnoliopsida; order Asterales; family Campanulaceae; genus Campanula; species Campanula takesimana. Next base: position 201,929 of record JAOWBW010000817.1, on the reverse strand, counting down.
AAGTTAAGATTAAAATGTAGGGAGATAACCTTAACTAACTTCAATATGTGAAGTAGTCATGTTGGTCATGTCCCATTAATGGGGATTGCATACATCAAGAAGAAGAAAACAAAGGAAGAAAATGGAGTTGTACCTTGAGAAAGAGGACTTGGAACCTTGACTTGAAAGTGTTGTTGTTGTAATGAAATTGTTGTTGAACAATTTGTGTAGAGTCTTGTTACTAAGAACTCTTGTTGGGAGAATTTGTGTATAATGTAGTTGGTGAATCAAGGTTGGAGTCCCAAAAAGAAGTCCAAAAAGAAGTCCAAGGTCCCCCTCTAAGGTAGAAGATGATGGATTTTATAGGTAAAAAAAGAGAGGGAAAGGTTGGAGGGAAAAGATGATCATCCATGTGAAATGGAATTGACCAATCAAAAATAAGATAAATAAAATAATAAATAAAAGAAATAAAAGAAAATCAAATAAAATAAAAAGGAAATATTTTGTTTTAATGAAAAGGCTAGAAGTGTGGGATTGGGAGTTAATGAGAAAAAGGGGGATGAATGTGGATGTAAAAAGATGTTTTTTTGTGATTAAGAAAAGATGTTTGTAAATAAGAAAAGGGAGGGAAATAAGGTGCAATCCGTTACTGCCAAAGTGGGAAGCGCGCGGGTCCGGCTTTTGGGGCGGGACGCGCGCGCGGCTCACTGGCAGTGCCGGAAGCGCCCGCGGGTGAAAATGACAAAATGACAGAAATGACTCTAAAATTAATTCTGTTATGCAGTTTAGTCCAAAACTAACGGAATCAGTTAGGAACTTAACCGAAGTAACAGAAATTAATAAAAATAAGTTAAATAAAAATACTATGTATGCAATCGGGGTGAGAGGTCCAAGGCGGGGTGTCTACAGAGCCCCTCGGCGACGTGGATTGCGAGGCAAAACGCGTCGACGAAAGAAAGACAACCGCCGAGGACATCGACAAGAGAAAACAAAGACTCGATAAAGCAGGAATTTGAAATTACAAAGGATAGAAATGCGCTCCCTGTGTGAGCGACTTTTGCTGATGGAAGAGGTATGGTGATTTTAGTGGTTCACCATGGACCAAAATTGCTGTTCGGAGCCGCATTTGCTGTTTCTGCTGTTTGAAGCCGCACTTGCTTGTTTTCTGCTGTTTGAAGCCGCATTTGCTTGCTGTTTGAAGCCGCACTTGCTTGCTGTTTGAAGCCGCACTTGCTGTATGCTGTTTGAAGCCGCACTTGCTTGCTGTTTGAAGCCGCACTTGCTGTATGCTGTTTGAAGCCGCATTTGCTTGCTGTTTGAAGCCGCACTTGCTGTATGCTGTTTGAAGCCGCACTTGCTGTATGCTGTTTGAAGCCGCATTTGCTTGCTGTTTGAAGCCGCACTTGCTGTATGCTGTTTGAAGCCGCATTTGTTGTGGTACCTGTTATGTGTGTGTTTTTGCAAATATACGTGCTTGTGTGAAGTGTGAAATTGTGCTTGTTGTGCGTTGTGATTTGAAAAGCAGAGATTGCTTGAGAGAGAGATTTTGCAAGAATGGAGAAATTACTTTTGTGTGCGGTGTGATTTGAAGAAAGCGTGAATGATGTTCATACCTTCACTTACCATTGCCACTTGAGTGGAGATGGATTCCTGATGTCCACGGAGGATGCTTTGATGGGGAATGTCCATTCTTTAGATGTTGATGAGAGAATGCCCTTGATGTTGGGTTGGCGAGATGGTACTCTGGATGATGGGTTAGTCGTGCCAAAAGGCTGCCTACGTATCCCTTGAAGAGAATCAGACCAGCGTAGTTCAAGGATGATGGAGAACGCTGGAGGAGAGGCTAGGAGCAAAGCAAAGTAAAGCACATAATTTTGCACATAGAAGGAGAAAAAGAAAGAAAAAATCTTTTTTTTTTTTTTTTTTTTTTTTAAGATTAGAAAGGAAAGAATATGCACACATGTGAGGAAATTTTTTTTTTTTTTTTAAGTTCGTGGGTGAACCATTTTAACCATTGTGCGCTTGTGAAGCCAACCCAAGATCAAGTCATGTTCAGTCGAAGTCCGAATTGCCTCGCTTGAATTCTGTTGTCGCTGGTGTGCCCAACGAAGATTGATGTCTAGCCCCAAGAGATTTGTCGATTATGGGGCTTCAAAAGGATTTTGATGCCGAGATGAAGGGTTGCTGATTGTAAAGCCCCTAGAATGCCTTTGATGCCAAATTTTGAGGGACTTGCATAGCTCCAAGATAAATCAGCTCTTGGCCCATTCGAGTAAATCGCCCTTTGTTGTTGTAGTGAGCAAGCCCCAAGAGGAGATCGTTGATGCCAAGCTTCGAGAGATTGCAAAGCCCCAAGTGTCGTGGGCTTGTAGATGGCGGGATGTGAAGACCTTTCATTGTAAGCCCCAAATTACCTCGTGATTGGCTCAGCATTGAGAGCGGATGTACCATTTGGTAGAATTCTTGATAGAGATCTCCTTCTTGCTCTTACTGGGGAGATGAATGGCCTAATTGTGGTTGATACCCAAATGGCTGAGGGCTTATGTCAAAAGATGCAGTAATGTCTTGCGGTGCCGTCGAGGTCGCGGAGGATAAGGTCTTGGCGTGATAAAGTCTTAAATGAGTATGCTTGCTTGACTCTTCTTGAGTTGAACTAATGACGGATCTTCGGATGCAACTAGTGCTGTGGCCCAACTTTATCTGAGCTGCACCTTGTGCTTTTGATCTTGGAGAAGGGGGTGCTGAATTGCAGAAACATTGGGATTGGCCGTGGCATTTCCCGCTATAACCCTGTTTTGATTAGAGTTTAGCATATTGAATCTTTTTCCTTTTCTCTAAGACTTCCTTCAAAATCTCGCTGTGAGTTCTAACAAAAATCATCAACTTCATTCATAACATGGGAGTCTTCATTTAAAACCAAGAGGCCTTTGACTTGAAGTGTTGAGAGACCCTTGAATCTTGATTGCTCTCATGGAGCCATAAGACTACTCCACATTGCACTTGCTCGAGTATTGTTGCCCAAAAGACTGTCGGTCGCGAAGCCCTAATACTGCCCTTTGCTTGAATTACTGTAATGCCGTAGCCCAAAAGATTGTAGATTGCGAAGCCCGTTGAGACCTTCGGTGCCGAATTAAGGGAGCTTCCAATGTTGCACATGACCTGGCTGGGGATACTGCTGGGGAGTTAATTGCTCTTTGCCGAGGGAGCCTTTAAGACTTGACCGTAGCCCCTAGAGTGCCATCATTGATTGCGAGAAAGGTCCATCCTTTATTGGGGGAACGAGCATGGGCACACGTGACAAGAGGGCGTTTTTTACATCCCTTTTTGAGAGACTTTGAGGATAGTTTCACACATCTTTTTTCGAACATAGCCTCTAGGGTGTATTGATTGTCAAGTGAAGCAAAAGAAGTCCTTGTCCTTGAGTCACATAGCCCCTAGGGCGTCACCATTTGTTGAGCAAAGCAAGAGTGACTCATCCTCGTGTGAGGGAATAAACATGAGAGGATATGGCAAGAGCTACTCCATTTCTCGGGAGCCTTTCGGCGTACTTTAGAAGCACATACTTGAAGAAGCCTTGAAAACTGAGACACATGTTGTTGCTATTTGCTGCCCAAGCCAATTGACTAGCTAGGGATTATTTGTGCAACCTCGTTCCCTTTTATGATGGGCTTGTTCTCGGATGGATCTTGGTTACCACGGGCCTTCTTTTCATGAACCCAAAAATGCACACTGCTGGAGAATGATGCCAATAACCCAAAACAACCTTTGATGGTGCCATATCTTGTCAATCTTTTTGCAATCCCAAAGTTGACTCGGTGGGGAATTGACTTGCTGAGGAGATTCAATGTAAAACTTGTCTTCTTTAGAGGCCGGGGATCTCCATTTCTCTTTCCCTTCTCTCTCTCACTCTCTCATTTTTTTTTATGACGCACCCTGTTTTTTGCCTAGACCGCCCTTTCGGGTTTTCAATCTAGCGGGCATCTCTTTTGCATCTTCATTTGGACTCGATTAATGAGGGAGTGTGCATTGACTCTAGCTGAGGAGATAAGACAAGTGATTTTGCAGTGGAGACCTCTTGTCACTAAAGGTGAGTGACATTGACTTGATTAGGGAAGTGTCCCTAGTATTGACTTCATGTATTTGACCGTTTTTTGAATGACTCATGAAGGCAAGTAAGTCATTAAGAGAGAAGAGAAGGAAAGTCCCAATTTGATTGCAAGAAATTGGGAGTATGCAAAAAGAATAGAAGTCCCTAGACTCGACAAGGAGCGCGAAATGATTCCAAATCTAAGAAAGTTGTTCAATCCTTTTGGTGATTAATTCATTGGCAAATGAATCGTACAAAGATGTCTTGACAAGTTCGAGATGAAGGCCAATCACCATAACGCGCTAGGGCTAAACATATCTTCTTTCTTGCATGAGACCGGACCCGCAGGTTGCCTACGTTCCTCCAGTGTAGAGGCTCAGGTCACCGTAGTTCTTGTGGATTCTCCATTCTTCGGGATGGAATTGTTGCTTCGTCGTGTAGCTTCGTCCTCCTTTGGTGGATGGAATGATGTTGATCTTCTTTGATTGAGGGGGATTTTTTTTTATTTTTTTTTGTGCTCTAACTTTTGCCTAGGTTGATTTGATGGTTTCAACCTAGCGAGCTCTTTTTTTTTTTTTTTTTTTTAATCCCCTTTTGAAAACTTTGCTTGACTTCTTCATGATTGTTGCTCCACCTTATTTGTCTTGGCTTCGTCGTTGATGTTGGCGTCGATGTTTAGCCCCTAGGCATTCAAGCGATGGCCTTCGTTCTAAAACGTGTTTAGACATCTTTTCATCATTTTGCCAAGAATTAGATTGAACAACTTGGAAGAGTGTATGAGGACAAGAACGACTTTTATTTGATGATTGACACAAGTGGGATGAAAGGAAACTTTAATGCACACAAAAGAGGACTTTTGACTCTTTTTTTTTTTTTTTTATTCCTACTACTAGGTAGAGAAAGAGAAATGGAGATTGTTGTCGTCGTCCTCTTTGTCGTTGTAGTCTCCTTGTGGCATGATTTCTTGTAGAAGCCCCATTTCGAAACCAAATCATTCTTCTTTGATGAGTTCTTGCATGTTGGCACTCTCCAAAGGTTGCTCTTCACCACAGTAAATTCGCCGTTGTCGAACAAATCTTGGATTATGTTTCGGAGAAGGAAGCACCCTTCGGTAGTATGGCCACTATGCTTGTGGTAGCCGCACCATTCACCATGTGCATGATTCTTCGGTATCGTCTTCGGCTTGTACCCTTCCAAAGGCTTGACCTTTCCACTTGCCACCAAAATTTCAAATGCCTCGGCTTGGGTTACTCCTTTGAGAGTAGTGAAAACTCGGTTGTTGGTGGTACCTTTGTAGCTTTTGAGGGTCGGACCACTTGAGCATGCTTTATCATTGAACTTTGCTTTACTGTCGGTGAGCTCTTGCAAATGGGCTTTGAGTTCGGAAACCTCTTCCTTGTGAATTCTTCGTTCATAATCAAGACGGGCCTTGAGTTCGGAAACCTCTTCTTTGTGAATCCTCTTGTCGATATCGAAACGGGCTTGCCACAAATTGTCTTTACGGCGGGCATCCTTGACAATCCTATCCATTTGTTCCCCCATTGATTTCATTATGTTGAGTAACCCTTCGTTGGACACGAAATCATTTCCACCGTTGTTGTTGTTGCCGTTGGAAGCCATTGGACCTATGGAAAGAACATGGTTGATCTTAGGTTGGCCCCACAAATACCTTTTGAGTAAAATAAATTTAACCCACAAACACGAAAAAGACTCAACCATATAAAGAAAATGACTCCTTTTTTTTATTTTTTTTATTTACAAAAGTCGGAAGGACGGAGTCCTTTTTTGGGGTTTCTAGAAAAAATAGTGGAATCGTCACACTAGTATATAGACCTTCTCGCGGTCCCATATACTCATCGGATTCCACCACGCTTGTGAGACCTACATGTGTCGGGATTAAACTAAATTAATGTAGTAAATCATACATGCGGGGAAAGATTTTTTATTTTCGTCCAAGATAGCCACTTTCGGGGACGGAGTTTTATTTCGTCCATTGCAACAAATTGGCATGTATGATTTGAAAACATTAGTTTAGGGAAATCTCGGTACATGGAAACCGACTTGAGTCACGGAGTGTTAGACCCTAGACTAGAATTGTGTGGTTTGTGCTCGGCTTGAATATGAGGCTCAAAGGTCACCCCCGGCATGTAGTCATGAACTACGCCACGGGCTGAGGTTTACCGCTTCGAAAGAGTCAAGGTCTGGTGGAGCTTGAAACGTCCTAGGACGGGCCTCGACGGGTTTGGGGTTGGACTTGTGCTACTCGATAGTGAGCAGTTGATAAGAATATGTGCATGTAGTGTGAGGTCTAACATGTGACAATTTTTTTTTTTTTTTAAAGGAAATAAAAAAAACAAATAAGCACGTAATTTACAACTTTCGAATCACCTGTGTGACCGATAAAAATAAACAGAAAGTAAAAGAAATTGTATGCAGGCCCGGTGCCCACACACTGTCATTCTGTTCTGTTTCTGTGCACTGTTCTGTTCCGGGAATGCACCCAGAAGCGCGCGCATTGGGTTGCCTATGCGTAAGGCGCGCGCGTGAGAGGAAGAAGGGCAGAGGCGCCCGCTTCTGGGTGAGAACCTGCAAATCAGTGGGTTCGAGGGATTGCCTTGACCCTTAATTAAGAAAACTTTCCCCTGCAGAATTTGCTAGCACAGAAACATGGAATTGAAGGACAAGAAAGGAGGCGGGCGATTCTGGTAATAAGGGTCGGACGCGCGCGCTTTAGGCCAAGAAGGCCGGAGGCGCGCGCTTCCTACCCTTTTTACCAGAATGCCCAGAAAACAGAATAAAAGAACACCAAAAATGAAAACGCAAGTTTAACCCTCTATCATTCCCCAGCAGAGTCGCCACTGTAGATACCCCGGGGGAACCACGGCTTGGCTAGAGCGGTGAATTATCCTAGGATGTCTAACTTGTTTTAGATTTGTTTAGAGTCGCCACCTATGTTTTTAAAGTAACATAAGAAAAACCTAGAAATAGCCTAATTTATGTACAAAACCAGAGATTCGGGAGAGAAAGGTTCGGGGGTTAGGTGACGGAGTGGGAAGTACTTAAACACCCACTCCGCCCCGCTTACGCGGGTCTTGCTACTATTGGTGTTCTAATATTTACATGTCCTTCAATTAATTAAATAGAAATGTGCTAACAATTGTGATGAGAAGAAAAGAGGAAATAAAGGGGAAATAAAATAGAATTGTTTTATTTATTTAATGAGAAAGATTAAAATGGGGATTGCATACATCAAGAAGAAGAAAACAAAGGAAGAAAATGGAGTTGTACCTTGAGAAAGAGGACTTGGAACCTTGACTTGAAAGTGTTGTTGTTGTAATGAAATTGTTGTAGAACAATTTGTGTAGAGTCTTGTTACTAAGAACTCTTGTTGGGAGAATTTGTGTATAATGTAGTTGGTGAATCAAGGTTGGAGTCCCAAAAAGAAGTCCAAAAAGAAGTCCAAGGTCCCCCTCTAAGGTAGAAGATGATGGTTTTTATAGGTAAAAAAAGAGAGGGAAAGGTTGGAGGGAAAAGATGATCATCCATGTGAAATGGAATTGACCAATCAAAATAAGATAAATAAAATAATAAATAAAAGAAATAAAAGAAAATCAAATAAAATAAAAAGGAAATATTTTGTTTTAATGAAAAGGCTAGAAGTGTGGGATTGGGAGTTAATGAGAAAAAGGGGGATGAATGTGGATGTAAAAAGATGGTTTTTTGTGATTAAGAAAAGATGTTTGTAAATAAGAAAAGGGAGGGAAATAAGGTGCAATCTGTTACTGCCAAAGTGGGAAGCGAGCGGGTCCGGCTTTTGGGGCGGGACGCGCGCGCGGCTCACTGGCAGTGCCGGAAGCGCCCGCGGGTGAAAATGACAGAATGACAGAAATGACTCTAAAATTAATTCTGTTATGCAGTTTAGTCCAAAACTAACGGAATCAGTTAGGAACTTAACCGAAGTAACAGAAATTAATAAAAATAAGTTAAATAAAAATACTATGTATGCAATCGGGGTGAGAGGTCCAAGGCGGGGTGTCTACAGTTCCACACTCAACTTAATGCCTAGCCGAATCATGGGCATACTGGGGCTTAAAGATTCAGATTTGCAGCCCTCTAGTCAAGTAATCTGAGGTTACGACAGCACTGCTCGCACAGTCATGGGCATGATAGAAGTGGACATTGAATTTGGGAGCATGGTTATGTCCGTCCCGTTTTAAGTACTCGATGTCCCCTCTTCGTTCAATCTACTCTTGGGCCGACCATGGATACATAGCTCCAATGCCGTCCCTTCCATTCTCCACCAATGTGTCAAGTTCCGAAATGGTGATGAAATAGTGACCGTCATGGCAGAAAATGTCACTATCCACAAGAATGGGGGATAACTCGTCCACCAAGTTTAGCATGGGTTAGAGGATTATACTCTCTCCAGCGTCTCAATCAACGCCATTGACAAAAGAAGGGGGGAATGGGGCATGGACCCTTGGCAACCACAAAGTCCTCCGCATGATGAGAAGAATGAACTACTTCCCCGGTTTAGGCCTAGGAAAGAACCAACAAGGAAGAAAGAAGCCCGTGGAGGTCCCTTTTGTCACAAACAAGTTTGGGTTGGGATATGAGCCTTTCGAGGATGACATGAGATACAAGCAAGCTGTAAAAATAAGAAGACCCGAGTTCGCAAAGAAGGCCGTCACTACAAAATCCCCAATTTGAGGCCTTATCGCAAGACATTGAATGGTTACTTTGTCCGCCAAGGGGAAGATGTCCCTGTTGGTAGTGGTGCCCTAGGCACGTTTAACAAACGTTGTAATTGTTATAATTTATTTCATATCAATAAAGAGATGTTTTGATTATTATTGTTGTTCATGTTTACTTATAATAACCTCCGTCCCTAGTACTTGTTAAGCACTAGTATAAAGGCTAAATGATCATGGGATGATCATGTTAGATTTATGGGTACTTGTTTGGAACAAGGTACTGGACATGACCCGCTGTTTGAGATTTATGTCATGGTCTATGTCGTACATATATCTCATATTAGTTATGTCATTTGAATCTTTAGACATGAACTTATTATAGTCTTCCACTTGATGAACATTATGTTTGACATATTCAAACGCTACCTTAACACGGTAGTTATAAAGGGTATGATTGGCATAATCGGATTCCCGTTGGGAAGAATAATAAGCTAAATGGATTTGTTCCTCCACGGAGAGATGTCAAGCTTGGGCCCCTCGAAGGAATGATGTTGATGAAATGTTCGGCCGGACTCAAATGGATTGATTGGATCAATAGCATTTGAATTATCAACATATTCGGAATCGAGAAAGTATTGAACAAAAACAAGTTGACTGTTTGACCATGACTTGTGTTCAATGACATCGTGGATAAAAGGATTATGACATATTCTAAAGGAATGCGAACTTGTATCTAGTTATACTATTTGGGTAGGTATGACGGTTTGCTAGAACCTAATCATATCTTATGGGATCATGTTTGAGCCCATTGCCAACTTAGTATAATCCTAGAGGGTCACACACAATAGAACGAATCTTAAATAAGAGGACTATATTGGAATTTAGGGTCGAAGGACCTCAAAGGAATTTCTGGAAAAATTCTGGGCTTCCTGGTCAACCAAGCGGGCGCTTGGGTTGGACCAGGCGGGCGCTTGAAAGAATTCTGAAAAGGTCTGGGCTTTTGGTCAAATGAGCGGGCGCTCGGTATGCACCAGGCGGGCGCTTGGTCTAGGCGGCAGAATAATTCCTAATTCGATTAGGAAAGGTTTTTGGCACAAGTTACCTATTTGAAATATGTCTTAATTGTGTATAAAAACCCCAATTCGGCCAGACCATCAAAACTAGTGTTTTGTGTGCCTCCAAAGAGTTTTAGAGAGTTATTATTTTGTTCCAAGACATCTTGGATTGAAGAACAAAATAATTCACAAAATAGTTCCATATAGTTCTTTATTAAATTGTGAAAGTGTGTTTCATAATTATTGGTCTAGCAACCAAGATCAAGGAGCCTCTTGATATTCGTTCGAAGTGTGGACACCGCTAGAGGGTGAATTTTATCATCTACAAAGTTCGTGATTTTTTCCGTGATAAAGCTTCAAGTTTCTCCACCAAGACCAAAGAAAACTTTGATAGTCATCAAGGGTTAGTTTTTTCTTTATTCATTATGTTGTATTTGTTTTAATCATATGAACGGATCCATGGCTTTGGGTTTCATAAAATTTTAATTGCTATATTCCGCTGCGCATGTTACTTGGAAACCCAACAGTGGTATCAGAGCCCCGTTCATGTTGATTAATTCAATACTTGGATCATGTTATGTGTATATAAATTGTTTATGTGCCTTGCATGATATGAATATTGGAATATATGATGTTTATGTGTTTTGTGATTTTATGTGGTTTATTGTTTTACAACTTTAATCGCACGATTCAATCGCAATAAAAATTATGGTGGATTCTGAATTATTTCGATTATTGATTTTTTATCAGATCAAAGTTTTAATAATCGGCGAAAAATAATTTTGAGACAAAATTTTCGAACTTTAAAATTCTGTACCATTCTGACGAAACAGGCGCCCGCTCGTTAGGGACCAGGCGGCCGCTTGCTTCAGGCTTGCTCAGGTGCACGCTCGGTCATGACCAGGCGGGCTCTCGGTCGTTAGAATCTGTTCTGATTTTGGTTAAAATCTGAATATGGAATTTTTAATAAATTCAACAAAACCAGTAACAGAACTAGTCCAGACTTGCTGATCTGGAATGGGTTTTGGGTAGTTGGTTTGTGTGTGGATTTTGGGGTTTGATTTTCCTATTTGTTTTAGTCTTGTGATTCCTAGATTGGTTCAAGTTTTGGATGGCTAATCTGCGTTCATCGAGATTGTGTTTCCCAAAATTGATCGCAATCAAAGTTTCAAAGTTAAAACGAAGTTAGAATTATGAAGAGTTCATAATTGCTAAAATTGAGAAACAAATTTCTTGATTCAATGATTGGAGATCCATGTGGAAATGTGAATGCAATTGGCCTACGTTCATCGAGACCATCTATTGCTTAGTTTCGGCCACATGGACTACTTTCTTGGTTTCTTGAATTAGTGCGGGATTGTGGTTGCCTAATGGCTTAGTTCGACCGCACTTCTTGTTGTCTTGATTTGGAGATAATAACCGAAGTTGAAATAGTCTCATCCTCATAATTATAGAGAAACTAATGACACATAAATATCATGCTTAAATTAATGGAGATTAATTTAGTGGCTAAACTTGATGTGTAACATGTTTATATTATGTGCTTATAAATGTGTTATATGCTATATGTGATGAACCTTCAAAGAAAGTTTTAAGTCCTTCTTTGCCATGCCATGATTAAAACACTTGTTTATACATGGGTAATCTTATGTGGGTTCGCCTCCGCGAGGTGCATTAATCTTATCCATGTATGAGCAAGATGAGGTTCATTAATTTAATGTGGGCTTGCCTCCGCAAGGTGCATTAAATTGAATGGTTCCTATGCGTTTAAAATGGTTGGACTTAATTAGGCGTCAAAACAGTTTTGGGTCTAGGCAAAAGATGAGATTAAACATGCTTTGGAAATTGGATTTCTCAAAGAATCTCATAAAAGGATCTAAGAATCATATGGGATATGATTGACATGATTGTCTACCTAATTAATTTAGTTTTTGAGCGGTCCGCCTCCGTGGACTCAAAAGTTAAATTAAAGTTGGATCTTAGCCCAATTAAATTATATTATACATTGGATGTATATGAAGGTTATATAATTTAGTGGGAGTATTTTGTTTGAAAAATACATTATTTATCTCTTTAATGAAAACCGGTACTTATTAAATTTTGGAAATTTTGCATATTTGTAGATAATGACTAATAACACTCAATCAATGTCGTTGCGATCGATCCTTGAGAAGGATAAGCTCGAAGAGAATGGTACTAACTTTATGGATTGGATCCGTAGCATAAGAATCGTTCTTAGGCAAGAAGATAAGTTGTACATTCTCGATGGGCCTCTCCCTGCTGAACCACCGCCTACTGCCCCAAGGGCAGAAAGAGACAATTACAAGAAACATCGTAATGATTCTAGAGATGTAAGTTGTCTCATGCTTGCTGCTATGTGTTCAAAACTTCAACAAAGTTTGGAACATTTGGAAGCCTATGAGATAGGCGTGGAGTTGAGAACCATGTTTCAAGAGCAAGCTAGGCAAGAGAGGTACAAGACCATTGTTGCATTCACTACTTGTAAAATGAATGAAGGGCAACAAGTGAGTCCTCACTTTCTTAAAATGAAAGGTTATGTAGAGCACCTTGAGAAACTTGGCTATCCAATTCCATTGGAGCTAGCCACGGATCTCATTCTTAATTCATTGCCTAAAAGTTATAATCAGTTTGTGATGAATTATAACATGCATGGAATGGATAAGAATCTCTCTGAGTTGCATGGGATGCTCAAAACTGCAGAGATGAAAATTGTGGAGAAAGGTTCTCCCGTGCTCTTGGTTCATGATGGGAAGAAGGCTAGTGCCAAAGGAAAGGGTAAGAAAGTTGTCAAACCCAAAATAAGCAAGTCAAATATTGCCAAGGCTTCTGAGGCAAAACCCGATTCACAAAAGGATGCAATCTGTTTCCATTGTCAAGAAATTGGTCATTGGAAAAGTAATTGCAAGGCTTTCTTGGAAGAGCAAAAGAAGAAGAAGAGCAGCAAGGCTGCATCGACTTCAGGTATCTATATGATAGATATTCTCCTTTCTACCACTGATTCTTGGGTATTGGATACCGGATGTGGTTCTCACATTTGTCTAAATGTGCAGGGACTAAAGAATAGGAGACTGCTTAAAGAAGGTGAAGTAGATCTACGCGTGGGGAATGGAGCAAGAGTTGCTGCATTAGCCGTAGGGACTTATGAAGTCACTTTACCTTCCAGATTAATTCTTGTTTTGAACAATTGTTATTATGTTCCGGATTTAAGCAGAAATATTATTTCAATTTCTTGTTTGGATAATGAAGGTTTTAAGCTTCTTATTGAGAATAAGAAATTTTCTATTTATTTAAATGATGTGCTTTATGGTATTGCTAATTCATTTAATGGCCTTTATATCTTGGATGTCAAGAATGAAAGTAATGTCTATCATGTAAATAAGAAATCTAAACCTAATGATGTAAATCATACTTATTTGTGGCATTGCCGTCTCGGTCATATTAATGAGAAGCGTATCTCAAAACTCCATGGGGACGGACTTTTGGGTTCATGTGACTTAGAGTCATATGACACTTGTGAGTCGTGTCTTCTTGTAAAAATGACTAAGACACCTTTTACCAAGTTGGGTGAAAGGGCAAGCGACTTATTGGGGTTGATACATTCCGATGTATGCGGACCATTAAGTAGCAATGCTAGGGGAGGATTTCAATACTTCATAACCTTCACTGATGATTATAGTAGATTTGGGTATGTTTACCTAATGAAACATAAGAGTGAAGCGTTTGAGATATTTAAAATATTTCAAAATGAAGTAGAAAAACAACTTGGCAAAAGTATTAAAGCACTTCGATCAGATCGTGGTGGAGAATACTTAAGTCAAGAATTTGATGATCATCTAAAGAATTGTGGAATAGTTTCACAATTGACTCCACCCGGAACAACACAATGGAATGGTGTGTCCGAGAGGAGGAATCGGACTTTGTTAGACATGGTTCGATCAATGATGAGTCAAGTTGATCTTCCAATATCCTTTTGGGGTTACGCCCTAGAAACCGCTGCTTTCACACTAAATCGTGTTCCAACTAAATCGGTTCAAAAGACTCCATATGAGATGTGGAGCGGAAAGAAGCCTTGTCTGTCTTTTATGAAGATTTGGGGTTGCGAAGCTTTTGTAAAAAGACTTGTCTCAGACAAACTTGCACACAAATCTGATAAATGTATTTTCGTGGGATATCCAAAGGAAACTAGAGGATATTACTTTTACAACCGTGAGGACAACAAAGTGTTTGTTGCCCGAACTGGTGTATTTCTAGAGAAAGAGTTTCTCTCCAAAGAAATCAGTGGGAGTAAAATAAATCTTGAAGAAATTCGAGACCCAAAAAATAACATTGAACCAATAGTGGAACAAGAACAAGAACCACAAGGAGTTGTGGAACCTGTTCAAGATACACAAGCAACTCGCAGATCTAGTAGGTTACGATCCGAGCCCGAGAGATATGGATTTCTCGTAACGGATAGTAATAAGGTAGAAATCATTGAGAATGATGAACCGTCAACCTACCAAGAGGCGATGTCTTTTCCTGATTCGGACAAGTGGCTTGGAGCCATGGAATCCGAATTGCAATCCATGCAAGACAATCAAGTTTGGAATTTGATTGATGCGCCCGAAGGTATAAAAACCATAGGATGCAAATGGGTCTTCAAGAAGAAGACTGACATGGATGGGAAGGTGCATACTTACAAAGCTAGGCTTGTAGCGAAGGGTTATAGGAAAGTTCATGGTATTGACTATGATGAGACCTTTTCACCCATAGCAATGATCAAGTCTATAAGAATTTTGCTTGCCATTGCCGCAAATCATGACTATGAAATATGGCAGATGGACGTCAAAAACGCTTTCCTGAATGGAAAACTTCAAGAGGATGTGTATATGACACAACCAGAAGGTTTTGAACAAGATTCTAAGGTATACAAATTGCAAAGATCCATCTATGGATTGAAGCAAGCTTCAAGGAGTTGGAATCTTTTGATGAATCGGTCAAAGAGTTTGGTTTCATCAAGAACGAAGATGAGCCTTGTGTATACAAGAAGATTAGTGGGAGCATAGTGCTATTCCTTATTTTATACGTGGATGACATATTACTCATTGGAAACGACATTCCTACACTTCAGTCTGTGAAGACTTGGTTAGGAAAGTGCTTCGCAATGAAAGATATGGGTGAGGCCGCATATATACTTGGCATTAAGATCTATAGAGATAGATCAAGGAGGCTACTTGGTTTAAGCCAAAGTACATACATTGACAAGGTCATTAGAAGATTCCGTATGGAAAATTGTAAGAGAGGCACCTTGCCCGTGTTACATGGAGTTTCTCTAAGCAAGACTCAATGTCCTAAGACAAACGATGAGCGTGAGAAAATGAATGATGTTCCATATGCTTCGGCAATTGGGTCCATCATGTATGCCATGATTTGTACTGGGCCAGATGTATCTTATGCTTTGAGCATGACAAGTAGATACCAATCCGACCCTGACGAAAATCACTGGATAGCTGTAAAAGACATTCTTAAGTACTTGAGAAGAACTAAAGACTCGTTTTTGGTCTATGGAGGAATGGAAGATGATCTGGTTGTAAATGCTTACACGGATGCAAGCTTCCAAACCGACAAAGATGATAGCCGATCGCAATCGGGTTTTGTGTTTATGTTAAATGGTGGAGCTGTAAGCTGGAAGAGTTCCAAGCAAAGTACAACCGCTGATTCTACAACAGAAGCTGAGTAAATTGCTGTATCGGATGCTGCAAAGGAAGCTATTTGGATTAAGAAGTTCATCACTGAACTTGAAGTGGTTCCTAGTATTGTTAATCCAATAGACCTTTATTGTGATAATAATGGTGCTATTGCTCAAGCAAAGGAACCAAGAGCACATCAGAAATCCAAACACATACTTAGGCGTTTTCATATCATTCGAGAGATCGTTGATAGGGGAGACGTAAATATACGCAGAGTACCAACTGATGACAATGTTGCGGACCCGCTAACAAAGGGACTTCCACAAGCTAAACATGATGGTCATGTTAGGTCCATGGGTATTAGATACATGGGAGATTGTGCCTAGGGCAAGTGGGAGATTGTAGGTAGTGGTGCCCTAGGCACGTTTAACAAACGTTGTAATTGTTATCATTTATTTCATATCAATAAAGAGATGTTTTGATTATTATTGTTGTTCATGTTAACTTATAATAATCTCCGTCCCTAGTACTTGTTAAGCACTAGTATAAAGGCTAAATGATCATGGGATGATCATGTTAGATTTATGGGTACTTGTTTGGAACAAGGTACTGGACATGACCCGCTGTTTGAGATTTATGTCATGGTCTATGTCGTACATATATCTCATATTAGTTATGTCATTTGAATCCTTAGACATGAACTTATTATAGTCTTCCACTTGATGAACATTATGTTTAACATATTCAAACGATACCTTAACACGGTAGTTATAAAGGGTATGATTGGCATAATCGGATTCCCGTTGGGAAGAATAATAAGCTAAATGGATTTGTTCCTCCACGGAGAGATGTCAAGCTTGGGCCCCTCGAAGGAATGATGTTGATGAAATGTTCGGCCGGACTCAAATGGATTGATTGGATCAATAGCATTTGAATTATCAACATATTCGGAATCGAGAAAGTATTGAACAAAAACAAGTTGACTGTTTGACCATGACTTGTGTTCAATGACATCGTGGACAAAAGGATTATTACATATTCTAAAGGAATGAGAACTTGTATCTAGTTATACTATTTGGGTAGGTATGACGGTTTGCTAGAACCTAATCATATCTTATGGGATCATGTTTGAGCCCATTGCCAACTTAGTATAATCCTAGAGGGTCACACACAATAGAACGAATCTTAAATAAGAGGACTATATTGGAATTTAGGGTCGAAGGACCTCAAAGGAATTTCTGGAAATATTCTGGGCTTCCTGGTCAACCAAGCGGGAGCTTGGGTTTGACCAAGCGGGCGCTCGAATGAATTCTGAAAAGGTCTGGGCTTCTGGTCAAATGAGCGGGCGCTCGGTATGCACCAGGCGGGCGCTTGGTCTAGGCGGCAGAATAATTCCTAATTCGATTAGGAAAGGTTTTTGGCACAAGTTACCTATTTGGAATAGGTCTTAATTGTGTATAAAAACCCCAATTCGGCCAGACCATCAAAACTAGTGTTTTGTGTGCCTCCAAAGAGTTTGAGAGAGTTATTATTTTGTTCCAAGACATCTTGGATTGAAGAACAAAATAATTCACAAAATAGTTCCATATAGTTCTTTATTAAATTGTGAAAGTGTGTTTCATAATTATTGGTCTAGCAACCAAGATCAAGGAGCCTCTTGATATTCGTTCGAAGTGTGGACACCGCTAGAGGGTGAATTTTATCATCTACAAAGTTCGTGATTTTTTTCGTGATAAAGCTTCAAGTTTCTCCACCAAGACCAAAGAAAACTTTGATAGTCATCAAGGGTTAGTTTTTTCCTTTATTCATTATGTTGTATTTGTTTTAATCATATGAACGGATCCATGGCTTTGGGCTTCATAAAATTTTAATTGCTATATTCCGCTGCGCATGTTACTTGGAAACCCAACAGTCCCATATATGATCTTTCCCGAAACATGGATCAACATCAAAGACATCAGAAAGCCCGGTCTCAAAGTCTTTACCGATTGTGAAATTCAGAAGCGTGAAGATGAACCTACTCCAATGTCACCCCGAGAATGGTGGGGGAAGAAAGTGACTATCGAGACTGAGACAGAGATCACTATGGGGGAAGAATTGACTGATCTAGCCTCCATGTTTAAGGAACTTGCCATAATGGATGAATGCCAAGTCAACGCCATCTCCGACGACACCGATATGGGAAGCAAGCCTATCAGCGAGATCAAGCCAAGCTCCGAGCCGATCAACAACTGGTATTCAACAAAGGGGCCTATGGTATCCGAACAATTCTTGATCAAGAAAATGGGTTGCATTCCACGCAAGGCAACTAAGGAAGACTTATTGACATTCACTTTCAAGTCCAAGAGTGTTTCCGACACCCTCACCCAAGAGGATATGGAGCCAATAGCCGAGCGTGTGTTCCCTTTCTTTTCTAATGAAAAATTTGATCTTTCTGAGTACCCCGAGATTGCAAACATCATAAATGATGAATTAACTAATAATGAATTTAATGAACTAGTTAATAACGATTCAAACTATGATGAAATAGACCACGAAAATGAAACATACTTAAATGAACTAGCTCAACAGGTCCATGGTCGTGGTAAAAATGGTCCAGGGGCTGATGAAGAATTGCATGTTGTTAATCTGGGTACCGATGAAGATCCAAAAGAAACCAAGATAGGAAGACTCTTCAAAGGGGAAGAGAAAGACAGATTGACTGCAATGCTCAGAGAGTTCTTGGATGTGTTCGCATGGTCGTATAAAGACATGCCGGGTTTAGACAGAAAGGTCGCCAAGCACAGAATACCGATCAGGGAAGATACCAAGCCAGTTAAACAGAAACTCAGAATGATCAAGCCCGAATGGTCTCTACAAGTCAAAGAAGAAGTAGAAAAGCTTCTCAGCGTGGGATTCATCAAAGTCATCGAGTATCTGACTTGGCTAGTGTAGATACCTCGGGAAACCACAACTTGGCTAGAGCGGTGAATTATCCTAGGATGTCTAACTTGTTTTAGATTGTTTAGAGTCGCCACCTATGTTTTTAAAAGGACATAAGAAAAACCTAGAAATAGCTAATTTATGTACAAAACCAGATATTCGTGAGAGAAGGGTTCGGGGGTTAGGTGACGGAGTGGGAAGTACTTAAACACCCACTCCGCCCCGCTTACGCGGGTCTTGCTACTATTGGTGTTCTAATATTTACATGTCCTTCAATTAATTAAATAGAAATGTGCTAACAATTGTGATGAGAAGAAAAGGGGAAATAAAGGGGAAATAAAATAGAATTGTTTTATTTATTTAATGATAAATATTACATGTAACAAGTAATGTTAAAGAATTACATTAAGAGATGAAGAGAAATTAACATGGTGAATTAAAGTTAAGATTAAAATGTAGGGAGATAACCCTGACTAACTTCAATATGTGAAGTAGTCATGTTGGTCATGTCCCATTAATGGGGATTGCATACATCAAGAAGAAGAAAACAAAGGAAGAAAATGGAGTTGTACCTTGAGAAAGAGGACTTGGAACCTTGACTTGAAAGTGTTGTTGTTGTAATGAAATTGTTGTAGAACAATTTGTTGTATAGAAACTCTTGTTGGAGAATTTGTGTAGAGAATTGTGTATAGTGTAGGTGTAGTGAAAATGTGAGATTAAGGTCCAAAGAGTGTAAAAAGATTCCAAAAGAGAGTCCCTTTCTAAGGTAGAAGATGATGGTTTTTATAGGTAAAAAAGAGAGGGAAGTCTTGGAGGGAAATTGGTCAATCCATGTGAGATGGAATTGACCAATAGAAAATAAGATAAATAAAATAATAAATGAAATAAATAAAAGAAAATCAAATAATAATAAAAAGAAATATTTGTTTTTTAATGAAAATGCTAGAATAAAGGATTGGGAGTTTTTGGAACAAAGGGGGGATGAACTGGATGTAAAAAGAGGTTATTTTGTAAACTAGGAAAAGGAGGGAAATAAGGTGCAATCCGTTACTGCCAAAGAGGGAAGCGCGCGAGTCCCGCTTTTGGGGCGAGACGCGCGCACAGCCCGTTAACAGTTCCGGAAACGCCCGCGGCAGAAAAGGACAGAATGACAGAAGACCCTAAAAGTTAACTCTGTTATGCAGTTTAGTCCAAAACTAACGGAATCAGTTAGGAACTTAACCGAAGTAACAGAAATCAACAAAAATAAGTTAAATAAAAATACTTTGTATGCAATCGGGGTGAGAGGTCCAAGGCGGGGTGTCTACAGAGCCCTCGGCGACGTGGATTGCAAAGCAAAACGCGTCGACGAAAGTAAAAACACCCGCCGAGGACATCGACAAAGAAAAGAAAGAAAAGAAAACAAAGACTCGATGAAAGCAGTAATTGAAATTGCTAGAGATAGGGGTGCGCTCCCTGTGTGAGCGTCTTTTGTTGATAGAGGGGGTGGGCTGATCCGTTGGTAACCTGCCGGCTGAATCCGTTTGAGTGAGGCCATTAGTGAACCCTTGAATGAGGCCGTTAGTGAACCTTCGAGGAGGCCGTTAGTGAACCTTGAGGAGGCCGTTAGTGAACCTTCGATGCCGTTGGTGAACCCTTGAATGAGGCCGTTAGTGAACCCTTGAATGAGGCCGTTAGTGAACCTTTGAGGAGGCCGTTAGTGAACCTTGAGGCCGTTAGTGAACCTTTGAGGAGGCCGTTAGTGAACCTTTGTTGGCGAATCCGTTAGTGAAATCCGTTGATGAGGCCGTTAGTGAACCTTCGAGGCCGTTAGTGAACCTTTGTTGACGAATCCGTTAGTAAAATCCGTTGATGAGGCCGTTAGTGAACCTTCGAGGCCGTTAGTGAACCCTTGAATGAGGCCGTTAGTGAACCTATGAATGAGGCCGTTAGTGAACCTTTGAGGAGGCCGTTAGTGAACCTTCGTTGGCGAATCCGTTAGTGAAATCCGTTGATGAGGCCGTTAGTGAACCTTCGAGGCCGTTAGTGAACGTTTGTTGAGGAATCCGTTAGTGAAATCCGTTAATGAGGCCGTTAGTGAACCCTCGAGGCCGTTAGTGAACCTTTGTTGACGAATCCGTTAGTGAAATCCGTTGATGGGGCCGTTAGTGAACCTTCGAGGCCGTTAGTGAACCTTTGTTGACGAATCTGTTAGTGAAATCCGTTGATGGGGCTGTTAGTGAACCTTCGAGGCCGTTAGTGAACCTTTGTTGACGAATCCGTTAGTGAAATCCGTTGATGAGGCTGTTAGTGAACCTTCGAGGCCGTTAGTAAACCTTTGTTGACGAATCGTTAGTGAAATCCGTTGATGAGGCCGTTAGTGAACCTTTGAGGCCGTTAGTGAACCTTTGTTGACGAATCCGTTAGTGAAATCCGTTGATGAGGCCGTTAGTGAACCTTCGAGGCCGTTAGTGAACCTTTGTTGATGAATCCGTTAGTGAAATCCGTTGATGAGGCCGTTAGTGAACCTTCGAGGCCGTTAGTGAACCTTTGTTGATGAATCCGTTAGTGAAATCCGTTGATGAGGCCGTTAGTGAACCTTCGAGGCCGTTAGTGAACCTTTGTTGACGAATCCGTTAGTGAAATCCGTTGATGAGCCGTTAGTGAACCTTTGACGAATTGTTGCTTTGAAGCCGTGTGCTATTTGGCGTTGCAGTTGACTTTTGCGGGGATGCGGGCATGGTTGACTGTGGACCATTTTCTGCTGGGGATGAAGTGCCTCGAGTTGCAGATGTTGTTTGACTTCGCGGTGGTACCTGTTATGTGCTTTGCAGGTATATGTGTTCTTGCAAGAAGATGCATGAAGTGTGAAATGAAGAGAGAGAAATTGTGCTCGTGGTGTGATGAGATTTTGGAACACCCTTGCAATGAGAGAGAAGTAAGAATGTAGAGAGTGATCTTGTGTGCGGTGTGATTTTGAGGAAAGCATTGGATGTATTCATACATTCACTTACCATTGCCGCTTGAGTGGAGATGGATTCCTGATGTCCGCGGAGGATGCTTTGATGGAGAATGTCCATTCTTTAGATGTTGATGAGAGAATGCCCTTGATGTTGGGTTGGCGAGATGGTACTCTGGATGATGGGTTGGTCGTGCCAAAAGGCTGCCTACGTATCCCTTTATGAGAATCAGACCAGCGTAGTTCAAGGATGATGGAGAACTCTGGGGAAGATGTTGGTAGTGGTGCCCTAGGCACGTTTAATAAACGTTGTAATTGTTATCATTTATTTCATATCAATAAAGAGATGTTTTGATTATTATTGTTGTTCATGTTTACTTATAATAATCCTCGTCCCTAGTACTTGTTAAGCACTAGTATAAAGGCTAAATGATCATGGGATGATCATGTTAGATTTATGGGTACTTGTTTGGAACAAGGTACTGGACATGACCCGCTTTATGAGATTTATGTCATGGTCTATGTCATACATATATCTCATATTAGTTATGTCATTTGAATCCTTAGACATGAAGTTATTATAGTCTTCCACTTGATGAACATTATGTTTGACATATTCAAACGCTACCTTTAACCGGGAAGTTATAAAGGGTATGATTGGCATAATCGGATTCACGTAGGGAAGAATAATAAGCTAAATGGATTTGTCCCTCCTCGGAGAGATGTCAAGCTTGGGCCTCTCGTAGGAATGATGTTGATGAAATGTTCGGCCGGACTCAAATGAATTGATTGGATCAATGTCATTTGGATTATCAACATATTCGGAATCGAGAAAGTATTGAACAAAACAAGTTGACTCTTTGACCATGACTTGTGTTCAATGATATCGTGGACAAAAGGATTATGACATATTCTAAAGGAATGCGAACTTGTATCTAGTTATACTATTTGGGTAGGTATGACGGTTTGCTAGAACCTAATCATATCTTATGGTTTCATGTTTGAACCCATTGCCAACTTAGTATAATCCTAGAGGGTCACACACAATAGAACGAATCTTTAAAAGGGACTATATTGGAATTTTGGAAATTCTGGACATTCTGAAGAGTGGGCGACCGCACAGTATTGACTGGGCGGCCGCACACTTATCTCAGTTTTGTACCAGTTTTGTTTCAGAATGTTGTGCGACCGCACAGATGTTTTTGGGCGGCCGCACAGTGATGTCGGGTGGCAGATTCCTAATTTGATTAGGAAACGAATTTTAGACGGATTTTGACATAAGTTTCCTATTTGGAATAGGTCATACTTGTGTATAAAAGACCAAATTCGGCCAGCACTCAATACGATTGATTTTGTGAGTCTCAAAGAGTTTGAGAGAGGGTTTATTATGTTCCAAGACATTCTTGGTTGAGGAACAAAATAATACACAAAATAAATTCCATATAGTTCTTTTGATTGTGAAAAAGTGTTTCACAATTTGGTCTAGCAACCAAGATCAAAGAAGCTCCTTTGATATTCGTTCGAAGTGTGGATACCGCTAGAGGGTGAAAATCATCATCTTCAAAGTTCGTGTTCAAGCTTTGTGATCGTGATCAAGTCTTCAAGTTTCTCCACCAAAGATCAAGAGAAAATTCATAGCCATCAAGGGTTAGTTATTCCTCTATTCATCTTGTTGTATTTGATTTAATCATATGAACGGATCCATGGCTTTGGGTTTCAAAATTTTAAATGCTAAATTCCACTGCGCATGTTTTATCGAAACCCAACAGTGGTATCAGAGCCCCGTTTATGTTGATTAATTCAATACTTGGATCATGTCATGTGTATATAAATTGTTTATGTGCCTTTCATGATATGAATATTGGAATATGTGATGTTTATGTGTTATGTGATTTTATATGGTTTATTGTTTTGCAACTTTAATCGCACGATTCAATCGCAATAAATAAATTATGGTGGATTCAGAATTGTTGATTATTAATTTTTGATTGGATCAAAGTTTTAATAATCGGGGAAAAACGATTTTGAGACAAAATTTTCGAACTTCAAAATTCTGTACATTCTGATCATCTTGGGCGACCGCACAAAATCACTTGGGCGACCGCACATGTTTGCGCGACCGCACAGTGAGTTTTGGGCGGCCGCACATAAGGATCAGATTGTCTGATTTTGGTTGAAAATCAGAATTTGGAATTTTCGAGAGGTCCAACAAAAGCAGTAACAGAACCAGTCCAGACTTGCTGATCTGGAATGGGTTTTGGGTAGTTGGTTTATGAGAGGATCTTGGGGTTTGATTTTCCTATTTGTTTTAGTCTTGTGATTCTAAGATTGGTTCAAGGTTTGGATGGCTAATCTGCGTTCATCGAGATTGTGTTTCCCAAACTTGATCGCAATCAAAGTTTCAAAGATAAAACGAAGTTAGAATTATGAAGAGTTCATAATTGCTAAAATTGAGAAACAAAGTTCTTGATTCAATGATTGGAGATCCATGTGGAATTGTGAATGCAATTGGCCTACGTTCATCGAGACCATCTATTGCTTTGTTTCGGCCACATGGACTACTTTCTTGGTTTCTTGAATTAGTGCGGGATTGTGGTTGCCTAATGGCTTAGTTCGACCGCACTTCTTGTTGTCTTGATTTGGAAATAATAACCGAAGTTGAAATAGTCTCATCCTCATAATTATAGAGAAACTAATGACACATAAATACCATGCTTAAATTAATGAAGATTAATTTAGTGGCTAAACTTGATGTGTAACATGTTTATATTATGTGCTCATAAATGTGTTATATGCTATATGTGATGAACCTTCAAAGAAAGTTTTAAGTCCTTTTGCCATGCCATGATTAAAACACTTGTTTATACATGAGTAATTTTATGTGGGCTCGCCAAAGCGAGGTGCATTGATTTTATTCATGTTTGAGCAAGATGAGTGAATAAGAGTTTCCTATGCGTTTAAAATGGTTGGACTTAATTAAGCGTCAAAACAGTTTTGGGCTTAAGGCAAAGATGAGATTTAACATGCTTTTTGAAATTGGATTTCTTAAAGAATCTCATGAAAAGAACTGAGAGTCATATGAGATATGATTGACAAGAGTTGTCTACCTAATTGATTTAATTTTGAGCGGTGCGCCAAAGCGTACTCAAAATTAGATTAAAGCGGGATCTCAACCCATTTAAATTATATTATACATTGGATGTATATGAAGGTTATATAATTTAGTGGGAGTATTTTGTTTTAAAATACATTTTATCTCTTTAATGAAAACCGGTACTTATTAAATTTTGGAAATTTTTGCATATTTGTAGATAATGACTAATAACACTCAATCAATGTCGTTGCGATCGATCCTTGAGAAGGATAAGCTCGAAGAGAATGGTACAAACTTTATGGATTGGATCCGGAGCATAAGAATCGTTCTTAGGCAAGAAGATAAGTTGTACATTCTCGATGGGCCTCTCCCCGCTGAACCACCGCCTACTGCCCCTAGGGTAGAAAGAGACAATTACAAGAAACATCGTAATGATTCTAGAGATGTAAGTTGTCTCATGCTTGCTGCTATGTGTTCAAAACTCCAACAAAGTTTGGAACATTTGGAAGCCTATGAGATAGGCGTGGAGTTGAGAACCATGTTTCAAGAGCAAGCTAGGCAAGAGAGGTACAAGACCATTGTTGCATTCACTACTAGTAAAATGAATGAAGGGCAACAAGTGAGTCCTCACTTTCTTAAAATGAAAGGTTATGTAGAGCACCTTGAGAAACTTGGCTATCCAATCCCATTGGAGCTAGCCACGGATCTCATTCTTAATTCATTGCCTAAAAGTTATAATCAGTTTGTGATGAATTATAACATGCATGGAATGGATAAGAATCTCTCTGAGTTGCATGGGATGCTCAAAACCGCAGAGATGAAAATTGTGGAGAAAGGTTCTCCCGTGCTCTTGGTTCATGATGGGAAGAAGGCTAGTGCCAAAGGAAAGGGAAAGGCAAAAGTTGTCAAACCCAAGATAAGCAAGGCAAAGGTTGCCAAGGCTTCTGAGGCAAAACCCGATTCACAAAAGGATGCAATCTGTTTCCATTGTCAAGAAATTGGTCATTGGAAACGTAATTGCAAGGCTTTCTTGGAAGAGCAAAAGAAGAAGAAGGGCAGCAAGGCTGCGTCGACTTCAGGTATCTATATGATAGATATTCTCCTTTCTACCACTGATTCCTGGGTATTGGATACCGGATGTGGTTCTCACATTTGTCTAAATGTGCAGGGACTAAAGAATAGGAGACTGCTTAAAGAAGGTGAAGTAGATCTACGCGTGGGGAATGGAGCAAGAGTTGCTGCATTAGCCGTAGGGACTTATGAAATCACTTAACCTTCCGGATTAATTCTTGTTTTGAACAATTGTTATTATGTTCCGGATTTAAGCAAAAATATTATTTCAATTTCTTGTTTGGATAATGAAGGTTTTAAGTTTCTTATTGAGAATAAGAAATTTTCTATTTATTTAAATGATGAGCTTTATGGTATTGCTAATTCATTTAATGGCCTTTATATCTTGGATGTCAAGAATGAAAGTAATGTCTATGATGTAAATAAGAAATCTAAACCTAATGATGTAAATCATACTTATTTGTGGCATTGCCGTCTTGGTTATATTAATGAGAAGCGTATCTCAAAACTCCATGGGGACGGACTTTTGGGTTCATGTGACTTAGAGTCATATGATACTTGTGAGTCGTGTCTTCTTGGAAAAATGACTAAGACACCTTTTACCAAGTTGGGTGAAAGGGAAAGCGACTTATTGGGGTTGATACATTCCGATGTATGCGGACCATTAAGTAGCAATGCTAGGGGAGGATTTCAATACTTCATAACCTTCACTGATGATTATAGTAGATTTGGGTATGTTTACCTAATGAAACATAAAAGTGAAGCATTTGAGATATTTAGAATATTTCAAAATGAAGTAGAAAAACAACTTGGCAAAAGTATAAAGGCACTTCGATCAGATCGAGGTGGTGAATACTTAAGTCAAGAATTTGATGATCATCTAAAGAACTGTGGAATAGTTTCACAATTGACTCCACCCGGAACACCACAATGGAATGGTGTGTCCGAGAGGAGGAATCGTACTTTGTTAGACATGGTTCGATCAATGATGAGTCAAGTTGATCTTCCAATATCCTTTTGGGGTTACGCTCTAGAAACCGCTGCTTTCACACTAAATCGTGTTCCAACTAAATCGGTTCAAAAGACTCCATATGAGATGTGGAGCGGAAAGAAGCCTTGTCTATCTTTCATAAAGATTTGGGGTTGTGAAGTTTTTGTCAAAAGACTTATCTCAGACAAACTTGCACACAAATCTGATAAATGTATTTTCGTGGGATATCCTAAGGAAACTAAAGGATATTACTTTTACAACCGAGAGGACAACAAAGTGTTTGTTGCCCGAACTGGTGTCTTTCTAGAGAAAGAGTTTCTCTCCAAAGAAATCAGTGGGAGTAAAATAAATCTTGAAGAAATTCGAGACCCAGAAAATAACATTGAACCAATGGTGGAGCAAGAACAAGAACCACAAGGAGTTGTGGAACCTGTTCAAAGTACACAAGCAACTCGCAGATCTAGTAGGTTACGATCCGAGCCCGAGAGATATGGATTTCTCGTAACGGATAGTAATGAGGTAGAAATCATTGAGAATGATGAACCGTCAACCTACCAAGAGGCGATGTCTTCTCCTGATTCGGACAAGTGGCTTGGAGCCATGGAATCCGAATTGCAATCCATGCAAGACAATCAAGTTTGGAATTTGATTGATGCGCCCGAAGGTGTAAAAACCATAGGATGCAAATGGGTCTTCAAGAAGAAGACTGACATGGATGGGAAGGTGCATACTTACAAAGCTAGGCTTGTAGCGAAGGGTTATAGGCAAGTTCATGGTATTGACTATGATGAGACCTTTTCACCCGTAGCAATGATCAAGTCTATAAGAATTTTGCTTGCCATTTCCGCATATCATGACTATGAAATATGGCAGATGGACGTCAAAACCGCTTTCCTGAACGGAAAACTCCAAGAGGATGTGTATATGACACAACCAGAAGGTTTTGAACAAGATTCTAAGGTATGCAAATTGCAAAGATCCATCTATGGATTAAAGCAAGCTTCTAGGAGTTGGAATCTCCGTTTTGATGAATCGGTCAAAGAGTTTGGTTTCATCAAGAACGAAGATGAGCCTTGTGTATACAAGAAGATTAGTGGGAGCATAGTGCTATTCCTTATTTTATACGTGGATGACATATTACTCATTGGAAACGACATTCCTACACTTCAGTCTGTGAAGACTTGGTTAGGAAAGTGCTTCGCAATGAAAGATATGGGTGAAGCCGCATATATTCTTGGCATTAAGATCTATAGAGATAGATCAAGGAGGCTACTTGGTTTAAGCCAAAGTACATACATTGACAAGGTCATTAGAAGATTCCGTATGGAAAATTGTAAGAGAGGCACCTTGCCCGTGTTACATGGAGTTTCTCTAAGCAAGACTCAATGTCCTAAGACAAAAGATGAGCGTGAGAAAATGAATGATGTTCCATATGCTTCGGCAATTGGGTCCATCATGTATGCCATGATTTGTACTAGGCCGGATGTGTCTTATGCTTTGAGCATGACAAGTAGATACCAATCCGACCCTGGCGAAAATCACTGGATAGCTGTAAAAGCGATTCTTAAGTACTTAAGAAGAACTAAAGACTCGTTTTTGGTCTATGGAGGAATGGAAGATGATCTCGTTGTAAATGCTTACACGGATGCAAGCTTCCAAACCGACAAAGATGATAGCCGATCGCAATCGGGTTTTGTGTTTATGTTAAATGGTGGAGCTGTAAGCTGGAAGAGTTCCAAGCAAAGTACAATCGCTGATTCTACAACAGAAGCTGAGTATATTGCTGCATCGGATGCTGCAAAAGAAGCTGTTTGGATTAAGAAGTTCATAACTGAACTTGAAGTGGTTCCTAGTATTGCTAATCCAATAGACCTTTATTGCGACAATAATGGTGCTATTGCTCAAGCAAAGGAACCAAGAGCACATCAAAAATCCAAACACATACTTAGGCGTTTTCATATCATTCGAGAGATCGTTGATAGGGGAGACGTAAATATATGCAGAGTACCTACTGATGACAATGTTGCGGACCCGCTAACAAAGGGACTTCCACAAGCTAAACATGATGGTCATGTTAGGTCCATGGGTATTAGATACAAGGGAGATTGGGCCTAGGGCAAGTGGGAGATTGTTGGTAGTGGTGCCCTAGGCACGTTTAATAAACGTTGTAATTGTTATCATTTATTTCATATCAATAAAGAGATGTTTTGATTATTATTGTTGTTCATGTTTACTTATAATAATCCTCATCCCTAGTACTTGTTAAGCACTAGTATAAAGGCTAAATGATCATGGGATGATCATGTTAGATTTATGGGTACTTGTTTGGAACAAGGTACTGGACATGACCCGCTTTATGAGATTTATGTCATGGTCTATGTCATACATATATCTCATATTAGTTATGTCATTTGAATCCTTAGACATGAAGTTATTATAGTCTTCCACTTGATGAACATTATGTTTGACATATTCAAACGCTACCTTTAACCGGGAAGTTATAAAGGGTATGATTGGCATAATCGGATTCACGTAGGGAAGAATAATAAGCTAAATGGATTTGTCCCTCCTCGGAGAGATGTCAAGCTTGGGCCTCTCGTAGGAATGATGTTGATGAAATGTTCGGCCGGACTCAAATGAATTGATTGGATCAATGTCATTTGGATTATCAACATATTCGGAATCGAGAAAGTATTGAACAAAACAAGTTGACTCTTTGACCATGACTTGTGTTCAATGATATCGTGGACAAAAGGATTATGACATATTCTAAAGGAATGCGAACTTGTATCTAGTTATACTATTTGGGTAGGTATGACGGTTTGCTAGAACCTAATCATATCTTATGGTTTCATGTTTGAACCCATTGCCAACTTAGTATAATCCTAGAGGGTCACACACAATAGAACGAATCTTTAAAAGGGACTATATTGGAATTTTGGAAATTCTGGACATTCTGAAGAGTGGGCGACCGCACAGTATTGACTGGGCGGCCGCACACTTATCTCAGTTTTGTACCAGTTTTGTTTCAGAATGTTGTGCGACCGCACAGATGTTTTTGGGCGGCCGCACAGTGATGTCGGGTGGCAGATTCCTAATTTGATTAGGAAACGAATTTTGAACGGATTTTGACATAAGTTTCCTATTTGGAATAGGTCATACTTGTGTATAAAAGACCAAATTCGGCCAGCACTCAATACGATTGATTTTGTGAGTCTCAAAGAGTTTGAGAGAGGGTTTATTATGTTCCAAGACATTCTTGGTTGAGGAACAAAATAATACACAAAATAAATTCCATATAGTTCTTTTGATTGTGAAAAAGTGTTTCACAATTTGGTCTAGCAACCAAGATCAAAAAAGCTCCTTTGATATTCGTTCGAAGTGTGGATACCGCTAGAGGGTGAAAATCATCATCTTCAAAGTTCGTGTTCAAGCTTTGTGATCGTGATCAAGTCTTCAAGTTTCTCCACCAAAGATCAAGAGAAAATTCATAGCCATCAAGGGTTAGTTATTCCTCTATTCATCTTGTTGTATTTGATTTAATCATATGAACGGATCCATGGCTTTGGGTTTCAAAATTTTAAATGCTAAATTCCGCTGCGCATGTTTGATCGAAACCCAACAGAAGAAGCTATGGAGCAAAGCAAAGTAAAGCACATATTTTTGCACATAGAAGGAGAAAAAGGAAAAAAGATTTTTTTTTTAGATTAGAAAGGAAAGAATATGCACACATGTGAGGAAATTTTTTTTTTTTTTTAGTCCGTGGGTGAACCATTTTAACCATTGTGTGCTTGTGAAGCCAACCCAAGATCAAGTCATGTTCAGTCGAAGTCCGGATTGCCTCGCTTGAATTCTGTTGTCGCCTGTGTTCCCAACGAAGATTGATGTCTAGCCCCAAGAGATTTGTCGGTTATGGGGCTTCAAAAGGCTTTTGATGCCGAGATACCAAGGGGTTGCTGATTGTGAAGTCCCTAGAACGCCTTTGATGCCAAACTTTGAGTGGATTGCATAGCCCCAAGATAAATCAGTTCTTGGCCCATTCGAGTAAATCGTCCTTTGTTGTTGGCGTGAGCAAGCCCCAAGAGAAGATTATGGATGCCAAGCTTCGAGAAATTGCTAAGCCCAAAATGTCATGGACTTTTTGTTTGTGAGCTTCAAGACGGTGGAATGTAAAGCCCCAAATTATCTTGTGATTGGCTTGGCATTAAGAGCGGATGTACCGTCGGGTAGAATTCTTGATAGAGATCCCCTTCTTGCTCTTACTGGGGATATGAATGGACTCATTGTGGTTGATACCCAAATGGCGGAGGGATTATGTCAAAGGATGCAGTAATGTCTTGCGGTGCCGTCGAGGTCGCGGAGGATAAGGTCTTGGTGTGATAAAGTCCCAAATGAGTACGCTTGCTTGACTCTTCTTGAGTTGAACTAATGACGGATCTTCGGATGCAACTAGTGCTGTGGCCCAACTTTATCTGAGCTGCACCTTGTGCTTTTGATCTTGGAGAAGCGGGTGCTGAATTGTAGAAACATTGGGATTAGCCATGGCATTTCCCGCTATAACCCTGTTTTGATTAGAGTTTAGCATATTGAATCTTTTTCCTTTTCTCTAAGACTTTCTTCATGATCTCGTTGAAAGTTCTAACAAAAATCATCAACTTCATTCATAACATCGGAGTCTTCATTAAAAACCAAGAGGCCTTTGACTTGAAGTGTTGAGAGACCTTTGAAGCTTGATCTCTTTCATGGAGCCATAAGACTACTCCACATTGCATTGCTTGAGCATTGTTGTCCCCAAAAGTCTGTCGGTCGCGAAGCCCCAATATTGCCCTTTGCTTGAATTACTGTAATGCCGTAGCCCAAAAGATTGTAGATTGTAAAGCCATTGGAGACCTTCGGTGCCGAATTGAGGAAGCTTCCAATGTTGCACATGACTTGGCTGGGGATACTGCTGGGGAGTTAATTGCTCTTTGTCGAGGGAGCCTTTAAGCCTTGACCGTAGCCCCTAGAGTGCCATCATTGATTGCGAGAAAGGTCCATCCTTGATTGGGGGAACGAGCACGAGCACACGTGACAAGAGAGCTTTTTTGACATCCCTTTTTAGAGACTTTGAGGATAGTCTCACACATCTTTTTCGAGCATAGCCCCTAGGGCTTGTTGATTGTCAAAAGAAGCCCTTGTTCTCGGGTCATATAGCCCCTAGGGCGTCACCATTTGTTGAGCAAAGCAAGAGTGACCCATCCTCGTGCGAGGGAACAAACATGAGAGGACATGGAAAGAGCTACTCCATTTCTCAGGAGCCTTTCGGCGTACTTTAGAAGCACATACTTGAAGAAGCTTTGAAAACTGAGACACATGTTGTTGCTATTTGTTGCCCAAGCCAATTGACTAGCTAGGGATTATTTGTGCAACCTCGTGCCCTTTTATGATGGGCTCGTTCTCGGATGGGTCTTGGCTACCACGGGCCTTCTTTTCA
This sequence comes from Campanula takesimana, assembly GCA_026119855.1. Lineage (NCBI taxonomy): Eukaryota > Viridiplantae > Streptophyta > Magnoliopsida > Asterales > Campanulaceae > Campanula > Campanula takesimana. The sequence goes on along the minus strand of JAOWBW010000817.1, from coordinate 169,935 downwards.
TGAACCCAAAAATGCACACTGCTGGAGAATGATGCCAATAACCCATAACAACCTTTGATGGTGCCATATCTTGTCGAGCCTTTTGCAATCCCAAAGTTGACTCGGTGGGGAATTGACTTGCTGAGGAGATTCAATGTAGAACTTGTCTTCTTTAGAGGCCGGGGATCTCCATTTCTCTTTCCCTTCTCTCTCTCACTCTCTAATTTTTTTTTATGACGCACCCTGTTTTTTGCCTAGACCGCCCTTTCGGGTTTTCAATCTAGCGGGCATCTCTTTTGCGTCTTCATTTTTGACTCGATTAATGAGGAAGTGTGCATTGACTCTAGCTGAGGATGAGAGACATGTGATTTTGCGGTGAAAACCTTTTGTCACTAAAGATGAGTGACATTGACTCGACTAGGGAAGTGTCCCTAGTATTGACATGTATTTTTTTTATTGAATTGAATGACTCACGAAGGCAAGTAAGTCATTAAGAGAGAAGAGAAGGAAAGCCCCAATTTGATTGCAAGAAATTGGGAGTATGTAGAAAGAATAGAAGTCCTTAGACTCGACAAGGAACGCGAAATGATTCCAAATCTAAGAAAGTTTTTCAATCTTTTTGGTGATTAATTCATTGGCAAATGAATCGTACAAAGATGTCTCGACAAGTTCGAGATGAAGGCCGATCACCATAACGCGCTAGGGCTAAACATATCTTCTTTCTTGCATGAGACCAGACCCGAAGGTTGCCTACGTTCTTCCAGTGTAGAGGCTCAGGCACCGTAGTTCTTGTGAATTCTCCATTCTTTGGGATGGAATTGTTGCTTCGTCGTGTAGCTTCGTCCTCCTTTGGTGGATGGAATGATGTTGATCTTGATGTGAACTTCTTTGATTGAGGGGATTTTTTTTTTTTTTTTGTGCTCTAACTTTTGCCTAGGTTGATTTGAAGAGTTCAACCTAGCGAGCATTTTTTTTTTTTTTTTTTTTTTTGAATGAATCCCCCTTTGAAACATTGCTTGATCTTTCTCCATGGTTGTTGGTTCACCCTTGATGTCTTGGCTTTGTCTTCGTCGTTGATGATGTTGCCTTCGTCACAATGTTTAGCCCCTAGGCGTTCAAGTGATGGCCTTCATTCCAAAACTCGTTTAGACATCTTTTCATCATTTTTCCAAGAATTAGATTGAACAACTTGGAAGAGTGTATGAGGACAAGAACGACTTTTTTTATTTGATGATGAGACTTGACTCAAAATTTCACATTAAATGGACAAAGAAAACTTAATGCACACTTAAGAGGACTTTGACTCTTTTTTTTTTTTTTTTTTTTAATTCCTATTACTAGGTAGAGAAAGAGAAACGGAGATTGTTGTTGTAGTCCCCATTGTCGTTGTAGTCTCCTTGTGGCATGATTTCTTGTAGAAGCCCCACTTCGAAACCAAATCATTCTTCTTTCATGAGTTCTTGCATGTTGGCATTCTCTAAAGGTTGCTCTTCACCCACAGTAAATTCGCCGTTGTCGAACAAATCTTGAATGATGTTTCGGAGAAGGAAGCACCCTTCGGTAGTATGGCCACTATGCTTGTGGTAGCCGCACCATTCACCATGTGCATGATTCTTCGGTATCGTCTTCGGCTTGTACCACTCCAAAGGCTTGACCTTTCCACTTGCCACCAAAGTTTCAAATGCTTCGGCTTGGGTTACTCCTAGGAGAGGAGTGAAAACTCGGTTGTTGGCGGTACCTTTGTAGCTTTTGAAGGACGGGCCACTTGAGCATGCTTTACCCTTAAACTTTTCCTTGTTGTTGGTGAGCTCTTGCAAACGGGCTTTGAGCTCGGAAACCTCTTCCTTGTGAATCTTCCTCTCGAGATCAAAACGGGCTTGCCATAAATCGTCTTTTCGGCGGGCATCCTCGGAAAGTCTATCCATTTGTTCCCCCATGGCTCTTATTATGTTGAAGAGTCTTTCGTTGGACACGGAGAAGTACCCACCATTGTTGTTGTTGCCGTTGGAAACCATTGGACCTATTGGAAGAACACGGTTGATCTTAGGTTGTCCCTACAAACACCTTTTGAGTAATATGATTAAACCCACAAACAAGGAAAAAGACTCAACCACATAGAGAAAAATGACTATTTTTTTTTTTTTACAAAGTCGGAAGGACATAGTCCTTTTTGGGGTTTCTAAAAAAATAGTGGAATCGTCATACTAGTATATAGACCTTCTCGCGGTCCCATATACTCATCGGATTCCACCACGCTTGTGATACCTACATGTGACGGGATTAAACTAAATTAATGTAGTAAATCATACATGCGGGGACGGATTTTTTATTTTCGTCCAAGATAGCCACTTCTGGGGACGGAGTTTTATTTCGTCCATTGCAACAAATTGGCATGTATGATTTGAAGACATTAATTTAGGGAAATCTCGGTACATGGAAACCGACTTGAGTCACGGAGTGTTAGACCCTAACTAGAATTGTGTGGCTTGTGCTCGGCTTGAATATGAGGCTCAAAGGTCACCCCCGGCATGTAGTCTTGAACTACGCCACGGGCTGAGGTTTACCGCTTCGAAAGAGCCAAGGTTGAGTGGAGCTTGAAACTTTCTAGGACGGGCCTCGACGGGTTTAGGGTTGGACTTGTGCGACTCGATAGTGAGCAGTTCATAGAAATATGTGCATGTAGTGTGAGGTCTAACATGTGACAAAACATTTTTTTTTTCAAAAGAAATAAAAAAAAAACAAAAGAGCACATAATTACAACTTTCGAATCACCCGTGTGACCGATAAAACAAACAGAAAATAAAAGAAGTTCTGTGCAGGCCCGGTGCCCACACATTGTCATTCTGCTCTGTTTTGTTTTCTGGGCACTGTTCTGTTCTGGGAATGCGCCCAGAAGCGCGCGCATTAGGATGCCTACTCGGGAGGCGCGCGCGTTAGACAAAGAGGAGCAGAGGCGCCCGCATCTGGGTAACAACCTGTAAATCAGCGGGTTCAAGGGATTGCCTTGACCCTAAATAAAAATGCTTTCCCCTGCAGAATTTGTTAGCACAGAAACATGTAATGGAAGGACAAGAAGGAAGACGGGCGATTCTGGTAATTGGGGTCGGACGCGCGCGCTTTAGGACAAGGAGGCCAGAGGCGCGCGCTTCCCACCCTTTTTACCAGAATGCCCAGAAAACAGTAATAAGAACACCAAAAGTTAAGAATGCAAGTTTAACCCTCTAAATCGTCCCCAGCGGAGTCGCCACTGTAGATACCCCGGGAAACCACAACTTGGCTAGAGCGGTGAATTATCCTAGGATGTCTAACTTGTTTTAGATTGTTTAGAGTCGCCACCTATGTTTTTAAAGGAACATAAGAAAAACCTAGAAATAGCCTAATTTATGTACAAAACCAGAGATTCGTGAGAGAAGGGTTCGGGGGTTAGGTGACGGAGTGGGAAGTACTTAAACACCCACTCCGCCCCGCTTACGCGGGTCTTGCTACTATTGGTGTTCTAATATTTACATGTCCTTCAATTAATTAAATAGAAATGTGCTAACAATTGTGATGAGAAGAAAAGGGGAAATAAAGGGGAAATAAAATAGAATTGTTTTATTTATTTAATGATAAAGATTACATGTAACAAGTAATGTTAAAGAATTACATTAAGAGATGAAGAGAAATTAACATGGTGAATTAAAGTTAAGATTAAAATGTAGGGAGATAACCTTGACTAACTTCAATATGTGAAGTAGTCATGTTGGTCATGTCCCATTAATGGGGATTGCATACATCAAGAAGAAGAAAACAAAGGAAGAAAATGGAGTTGTACCTTGAGAAAGAGGACTTGGAACCTTGACTTGAAAGTGTTGTTGTTGTAATGAAATTGTTGTAGAACAATTTGTTGTATAGAAACTCTTGTTGGAGAATTTGTGTAGAGAATTGTGTATAGTGTAGGTGTAGTGAAAATGTGAGATTAAGGTCCAAAGAGTGTAAAAAGATTCCAAAAGAGAGTCTCTTTCTAAGGTAGAAGATGATGGTTTTTATAGGTAAAAAAGAGAGGGAAGACTTGGAGGGAAATTGGTCAATCCATGTGAGATGGAATTGACCAATAGAAAATAAGATAAATAAAATAATAAATGAAATAAATAAAAGAAAATCAAATAATAATAAAAAGAAATATTTTGATTTTTTAATGAAAAGGCTAGAATAAAGGATTGGGAGTTTTTGGAACAAAGGGGGGATGAACTTGGATGTAAAAAGAGGTTATTTTGTAAACTAGGAAAATGAGGGAAATAAGGTGCAATCCGTTACTGCCAAAGAGGGAAGCGCGCGTGTCCCGCTTTTGGGGCGAGACGCGCGCGCAGCCGGTTAACAGTTCCGGAAGCGCCCGCGGCATCAAAAGACAGAATGACAGAATGACCCTAAAAGTTAACTCTGTTATGCAGTTTAGTCCAAAACTAACGGAATCAGTTAGGAACTTAACCGAAGTAACAGAAATCAACAAAAATAAGTTAAATAAAAATACTTTGTATGCAATCGGGGTGAGAGGTCCAAGGTGGGGTGTCTACAGCTAGTAAATGTTTTGATTGTCAGAAAGGCTAACGGCAAGGTCCGTGTTTATGTGGATTTCCAGGATTTGAACAAGGATTCCCCAAAGGATGACTTCCCTTTACCCACCATCGACATGCTAGTCGATTCAACATCTACCTACGAAGTCCGCTCATTTGTGGATGGCTTCGCTGGGTATAATCATATTATTATGGCCAAAGAAGATCAATACAAGACTGCTTTCACCACACCGTGGGGCACTTTCTACTACACAGTCATGCCGTTTTGGTTGAGGAACGCAGGGGCTACTTACCAAAGGGCCGTGACGGATTTGTTCCATGATATGATCTATAAAGAAATTGAGGTCTATGTGGACGACATGATCATTCACTCAAAAGGAACCGACGGTCAACAGCTGATCAATCTCCCCAAGTTCTTTGAAAGGCTTCGTCAACACAAAATGAGGCTCAATCCCGTGAAATGCACTTTTGAGGTCATATAAGGAAAAGTTCTTGACTATTTGATCACTAAGAGGGGAATTAAAGCTGATCCCTCAAAAATCAAGGCAATCATTGACATGCCTCCTCTGAAGACACAGAAAGAAATCAAAGGCTTCATAGGTAGTCTGCAATACATCAGTCGGTTTATGCACCAACTCACTTCAATGTACGAACCAATCTTCAAGTTACTCAAAAATAATGTGGCTCTAGAATGGACTGACTCATGCCAAGCCTTTGACCAAGTGAAGCATTACTTGACGTGTCCTCCAGTTTTGGTTCCACCTCACAAGGAGAAGCCTCTCTTGCTCTATCTCACCGTGAATGATGAAGCCCTAGGGGATATGCTAGCATAAGAGCAACAAGACTCCACAAAAGAGAATGCCATTTACTTCGTTAGTCGCCGATTTCAAGGGGGTGAACTCAACCTTAGAGAAGTCATGCGCAGCATTGGTTTAGGTCACTCAAAAGCTCAAACACTACATGGAAGCCTTCCAAATAAGGTTAGTAGCAAAAGTGAACCCTCTCTACTACATCTTCGAGAATCCTTTCATGTCAACAAGGATAGCCAAGTGGTACTTCATGCTCGTCGGCTATGACATCACTTACGTCACACTCAAATCCATTAGGGGGAAAGTGTTCAGTGACCAGCTTGCTGAATTTCTGTGTGACGAAGTGAAGGGGGAGGACTTACAATTTCCCGAAAAAGACTTAATTTTCACCACAACCGAGGAAAACAAGTGGAAACTTTTTTTCGATGGGGCGGCCAATAAACACGGTTATGGGATAGGAATGTTACTTGTCGATCCAAAAGACATCTACACTCCAATTGCAATCCGTCTTGAATTCGAAGCCACTAACAATGTTGCCGAATATGAAGCATATATAGTGGGGCTAGAAGCAGCCCTAGAAAGAAATGTCACAGATCTGGAAGTATTTAGTGATTCTCTACACCTCATCAATCAGACTTCTGGCATATGGAAAATTCAAGACCCGAATCTCCAACAATATGGTCAACACCTTGAGGAGTTGGTTGAACAATTCCAAGATGTCACATTCAATTATTTGCCAAGGGACAAGAACCGCTTTGCTGATGCATTGGCCACCATAGCCTCACTGGTCGAAATGCCCAAAGAAAAAATGGTGAAGCCCTTCAAAATTTTGAGAAGGACTAGTCCGGCATATTGCATGAGCATTGAGATCAACAAAGTCCAAGCAAACCCTCTTTGGTACACATATATCATGAATTTCCTCAAGGACGACACTTTTCTCGAGGATGGCAAAAAGAAATCTCAAGTGGCATTGCAAAAGCTAGTATCGAGATATGTGTTAATTGGGAACTGAGTTTACAAGAGACACTACGAAGGGATCAATATCTTGTGTGCTAATGAGACCGAAGCTCAAGAGATAATGCATGAAATCCACGAAGGAGAGTGTGGACCCCACATGAATGGGATCATGTTAGCCAAGAAAATACTCCGCATTGGTTATTATTGGACCACTATGGAAAGAGACTGCATCGAGAAAGTCAAGAGGTGCGCTAAGTGCCAGTTCCATGGCAATTTGCAACATGCTCTACCTTCGCAACTATACAACATGACCACGACGTGGCCATTCTCTTGTTGGGGCATAGATATCATCGGCAAATTCAATCCCACGGGAAGCAACAGACAGTCATTCGTTCTAATGGCCGTGGATTATTTTACAAAGTGGATTGAAGCACAAGCTTACTGAGTTCTCAACCCCATGAAAGTGGCTGAATTCGTAAAGACAAATATCATGTGCCGATACTGTGTCCCTCACGAGATTATCTCCAACAATGGTTCTCACTTCGAGAAAGAAATGGATGCTCTCTTGGTTGAATACAGGATTACCAAGCACAAGTCATCCCCGTACCGCCCTCAGGCAAATGGTGCGGTCGAAGCAGCGAACAAGACAATTGAGACCATTATATGAAAAATGGCTTCAACCGGAAGGGATTGGCCGGAGAAATTACCCCTAGCATTATGGGGCTACCGCACTGTAAGTACCCCGATCCGGATTACTATCCTTAAATAATCAAATTGTGGAATTAAGGGGTAATTTGGGACTTAATTGGGTCATTATAGTGTTCAAGGGGTATTTTAGGCATTAACGGAATTATTTTGGAACGGGAGGGACCTTATGGTAATTTCCAGAAACACAAGACCAGTGGTGAATTTCCCACAAACCCTAAAAGGCCTTTGTGGGGATTATACAAAAAACGCCGAAAGGAAACGGGCGCATGTGCGTTATGCGTTTTCTCAAAACGCACAAGGCCAGCCGACAAGCCCGCCACGTGTCCTTCCCTCGTTCGCCCAGCCACCCGCGCGTTGTCCCTTCACTCGCCTTATCCCCGCGTGGCCTTCAAGCGTCCGACAGCCCCCCACATGCTGCGCTGTGATTGGTTGGTCGCCTTTGGTGTCTCCCTCCCCTCACAGCCTCCACGTGTCACGCCCTTGTTTTCCCTTCACCCCATTTGTGTCACCACTTCCCCTTCTAGAAGACTCACCAGCACCATTGGATCTTCCCCAAAATTCCCAGATTTAATCTGAACCGTTGGATCTTCTCAGCCCATTTAATATCCGAAAAAGCCCCATTTTGTACACAAAAATGATCCAATTTCAACCCATTTTGTGACCAAAAAAGAATCCAATTTGGAACCAAAGAATATTCCATTTTTGCTTAGCCCCTAAGAAAATCAAGTCCCCCATCCTCCTATAAATAGAGAGGTCATCCTCTCTCATTAAAACAAGAATTCCATAGCAAAGTTACTCCCTAAAATTGTTCTCTCTACAAAAATTAAGTGATTGTCTTTGTGAAAGAGTGTGATAAGTCTTTGTTAAGTAAAAATCTTAGAGTCCATGATCTCTAAGTGAGGTGAAAAAGAAGCAAACTTGGGTCAATCAATTAATGATCTACCCCAATCCTGCTTAAAGGTTGAATCTTTATCCTATTGTCATCTTCATCTTCATCTTCATCTCCTTCTTTTTCTTTTGTTGGAATATCATCTTTAATTTCAAGCATTTACATTATTGTCATCTTTAATTCCAAGTCTTTACTTTATTGTTATTTTTATATTGTTCTTGTTGGGATATTGGCCTTGTTTATTTTCACGCTTATAAAAATGTAGTCTTTATATATATATATGGTTGGATCCAAGTACTCTCATGATCCCAATGGTTTAATCTTACACCTTTATGGTGTATTAAAATGATGAACTAAGTGGAGAGGAGTATTTGTTACATTTATGTCATTTACTTTATGTCTTTAAATTTATGTCATTATAATAAATGGAACCAAGCCTTGATCCATGGTGCCCTTCATGTTTTATGCATGATTGTGGGTTATAAACCAAGGATAATCTAAGGCTTGTTATGATTTATGTCATTTACATTTACAAGTCTTTATTTATTCATGTAATCTTTATATAACTTGGATCCAAATACCCATATGATCCTAAAGGGTTCATCTTGCACCTCAATAGTGTATTAAAATGATGAACTAAATGGAGATGGGATTTGTTACATTTAAAGACTTAATCTTTAACGTTTATTTCCATTTAAAAAGCCTTTATTTCAAAATCTTTTCTTGTTTATCTTATTTGGATGATAAAGCCACAATCTTTATTCATCCAAGTAATGATTTGTCCAAGAAAAGCCTTTATTTATTTTAATCTTGTGATGATTACCTTACTTGGATGATAAAGTTGACCATCTTTATTCATCCAAGTTATGGTCCTATCCAAATAAAGACATTAGTTGTCCCTCTTGATTAATCATTCCCATAATTAATTAAAGTCTGTCCCCAAGAATGTCTTATCTTACTTGGAAGAACATCACGTTTTGTCTCCTTAAAGTATCAAAAATCAAAAGGGCATTAATATGCCTACATTTTATTTCTAAAATCACTTTCTAAAAACAAGGCGGTTTCTCTCATTTTCCAAACACACACACACACACACACTTGCACATTTTTTATCGACAAACACAAGCGAGACTCGGCTTTGTTCGAGGCGAATTGGGTTACGTGAAACTCTTCCCAAGTCGTAACCTGACCTCCGAACTCATAAATCTCTAATCATTTTCATTTGTTGGGTTAAAAGTTAACAAATGTGGCGACTCCGTTATCTTTTTTGGAAGATATCGTGTTTGATTTCCGAGGGGAAACTATTCGTATTTTTCCACGGGTATCTTACAGTGGCGACTCCTCTGGGGAATAAAGTGCTTGCAAACTTCTTTTTAGAAGCATTGAAGGCACTTTTTTGTGGGTCAAACTCCCGTCCCCGTTTGTTGACTTTGTGCATTTTTGTGTGTATTTTATGCTTCTGTTTTGATTTCTGGGAGTGAAACTGTTCTGGGATTGCAATAAACTGGGGCTTGATGATCAGAAGCTAAAAATTTGCAAAAAAATAATGGATCTCCTCCTCTAGCCGTACTGCTAGTTTGGCCGGGCCCACAGAATGTTTCGAATTAATAATTTTGTGCAGGGCAGAAACATTCTGATGGTCCCCTTGCTTCTTCTTGTCCAGGTTCCAATTTACAGCCTCTACTTGTGCACTTCTACCTTCTTTTTCTTAGCCAAAAATGGATTTTCAAAACTTGGTTATGCACAAATTTTTGGACATAAAATTGGATTTTCAAAACCTCATTGTGCATAACCCTTTTCATAAAAAATTTGGTCTTCAAATTCTTCTTGTTTGTGCACAATCTTTTTCTACAAATGACTTTCAAAAGGTTTCTCTTCTTGCAAAATTTTGGTTTAAAAAAAAAAACCTTTGGTTGTGCACAACATTTTCGTGTACAAATTTTGATTCTTGCTTGTTAATATGTTTGTTTACTTGCTTGTGCAAAATACTTGTCCATACAATTGTCCATGCAATGCTCATGGTATTAAAACGGACCGAAAATTTCTATTTTGACTCAAAAGGAAACATAGAAGGCTTCACACAACGCGCACTTGACCTTGTTCACGTTCCAAAAACCCTCAAAACCTGGGATGGATGCCACGATGTAGCTTGATTGGTTCTCTTGTGCCCTTCTTGCGCGCACGGGTCCATTCAACCTCCCCTTCCGAGCCTAGTCAACCACACATGTCCATAACACACAAATACCGTGACCATGGTTGGCTTTTGATCTAGCTCACGTCATCACATCCCAAATACGTGCCCAAAGTTAATTATGGCCAAGTTAACGCCCGAGTTACGACTCCTTGTGAAAGCAAGCGTGACCAAGGTCATCTTTGACCCGGTCTTTGACTTGTGCGTTAATGTTAACCATAATTAACCTAAGTCATGTATTAAGGATAGGATGACACCGTGTCATTAAGCCCTCATGCTTAGCCCATCCTAATCATCCTTAAGCCCAAGGTTAAGGTCCGAGATCCCTCATTAAAATGAGGTCATACTAGAATTTCGTTGAAGCGTTAAGTCAATCTTAACCTTGACCGGGGCTTAATTATGATAAGAATGGCCCATGCGTCGAAACATTGTGACGCACTAGACCTTAGGTTTGTTTCTTTTGGTTGGTGGAAGCCGCGTGCCCTATAAGACCCTCGCCCGGGATAGTCCGTTCTTGGGAGTGTGCAATACAGGTGAAAAACGAGGGGTCTATAGACGTAGTGTTGGCCTCCACTGATCCAGGATTTAGAGTAGTTGCGAAAAAGAAGAGAAATCTTTTCAAACCATTTAGGAATAAAAATGCGTTTTAAGTAAACTTGAACGGATAACTAACTGCACCTTGCATGAATTGGCTCCGTTTTGCTTCTTGTCTTTGACACATTGATTTCTTGCGTTAATAAGCGTCGTCCCGTCAATTTTGGGATGGATCCCCGTTATCCTCCAAGACTCCCTTTAAATCCCTAGGCGTTGTCCCCTAGGAACCCGTTAAGTCCTTGGAAGATCTCTGTGGCACCCGTTAATCTTTAGATGGATCCCCGTTATCCTCCAAGACTCCCGTTAAATCCCTAGGCGTTGTCCCTTAGAAACCCGTTAAGTCCTTGGAAGATCTCCGAGGCACCCGTTAATCTTTGGATGGATCCCCGTTATCCTCCAAGACTCCCGTTAAATCCCTAGGCGTTGTCCCCTAGGAACCCGTTAAGTTCTTGGAAGATCTCCGAGGCACCCGTTAATCTTTGGATGGATCCCCGTTATCCTCCAAAATTCCCGTTAGAAACCCTAGGCATTGTCCCCTTGGTCTCCGTTACGATTCCCGTTAGAAACCCTAGGCGTTGTCCCCTAGGTCCCCATTAAGATTCTTGTTGAAACCCTAGGCGTTGTCCCCTAGGTCCCCGTTATGACCCCCATTGAAACCCTAGGCGTTGTCCCCTAGGTCCCCGTTATGATTCCCGTTGAAACCCTAGGTGTTGTCCCCTAGGTCCCCATTAAGATCCTCGTCGAAACCCTAGGTGTTTTCCCCTAGGTCCCCATTAAGATTCTTGTTGAAACCCTAGGCGTTGTCCCCTAGGTCCCCGTTATGACCCCCGTTGATACCCTAGGCGTTGTCCCCTAGGTCCCCGTTATGATTCCCGTTGAAACCCTAGGCGTTGTCCCCTAGGTCCCCATTAAGATTCCCGTTGAAACCCTAGGCGTTGTCCCCTAGGTCCCCATTAAGATCCCCGTTAAATCCATAGGAATAGTGTTAGTACCCGACCTGAAAATGAGTTTATTAAGACTTTCCCAAAAATACAAGGACTTTATAGGAATTAGAAACCTTGCAAAGACTTGTCCTGGATTCCCAAAATATCTCATTTATGACAAAATCCATCAAAATAGGCAACTTAGGGTTACCATAAAGCAACAGTGAAACCCTAGCTTGAAAATCAAGTCAGCCTGCAGACTTGGCCAGGCGGCCAACATTGTTACGCGTTGATCTTGGCCACGCGGCCAACATTGTCGCCGTCTTCAACCATGGCCAGGCGGCCAACCTTGCGCCGGATGATCTGGACCATCAGATCTTCCCCTCAGTTTACTATATAAATCAATCCCAGGCTATTGGTTTAAGGATCCGATTTTGAGAGCTCTAAGTACGAATTTTGGAGTTCTTAAACAATATTTTGCTCTCTAATTAGCATTCAAACCTCCAAGAAGATCCAAGGTTTATTTCTTGCCAACATAGGTAAGTTTTCTAACTTTTTCTTCGTGTTCTTGCATTATTCTTAATGTAGATCTTTTATATTCATGTTCGTGCATGTTTATTCATAGTTTCTTCATATTCTTTGCATGTTTATTCATATGTTCATATATATTCTTCGCATGTTCTTCGTGTTCATAGATTAAAACCTTATTTATGCTATATTTAGGGTTGCGATCTTCATAATTACATGTTATTTCATAGCCGATGATGATCGAGGGTTCATCAACCCGAGGATGATCTAGGAACTACTTCTAAACCCTAATCTTTAGGTAAATTCCCCTTCATTATGCATGATCCCGATTCTTCTGACTATTCTAATTCTCTGCGAACTACGCTGACCTGAGCTTCTCACATTGAGAGGAACGTAGGCAATCTTCGGATCCGGTCTAAATCACTAACACACTACTAACACATTCATCATGATAGAAAGACCGATCAATTCGGGCAATAGGAGTGATAACGTTCAATATTCTTCTCTTGTTGTAATTTGACCCCCGAACCCATTAAAAATGCTTTTTTCAATGTTTTGGCTTTAATTAAAACGGCGTGGCGACTCTCATAATTTTAATGTCGTTAAGAATATTCCCTTTGTAAATAAAAATAATCACAAGATACTTCCCATGCGTCGCTTCATCGGAAAGGGGTATTCACAGTGGCGACTCTGCTGGGGACTGCTTTCAAACTTTTTCAAACTTAGTGGGTCTAACTTTCGTTCACATCATGATGTTTGCCATGTTCTCACATGCACCTTACACATTTGCCATGTTCTCACATGCACCTTACACTTCTGCCATGTTCACACATGCACACACCTGCCATGTTTACACATGCACACACTTGCCATGTTTACACATGCACACACCTGCCATGTTTACACATGCACACACCTGCCATGTTTACACATGCACACACACTTGCCATGTTTACACATGCTCACACTTGCCATGTTTGACACATGCACACACCTGTCATGTTTACACATGCACACGCCTACCATGTTTACACATGCACCCGCGCATTCCGCCATATCAATACTTGTACCTTGTACCTTGTACCATGTACCCTTGTTATCTTCGCTTTAGTTTTAGGGTCAAACAAAACTCTGCTATGCTCCCTTGTACATTATTCTCTCTCTCTCTCTCTCTCTCATGCATTGCATTGCATCATCCTAACATCAAAAACTTCTCTCTTTTCTCCTTAAAAAGAATTAGTTTCTTGCCACACACTACCACTAGTCCGTGTCAGCACTGCACAGGTCCCCATTACCCGGAGTATTCGATGTGCAGGAATTTGTGCGCTACTGTCACCCTCTTTTCGAGTCACTCGTCTACTCCACTCACCGTGTACGTTCCGCGAGCGGTGGGAACCTTTTACCTAACCCGTGTCAACCCACACTAGTATAGGTAACACACCTAGGTTTTGACCGGTTGGTTTGGCTAGCTTTTTCTTAATAGTCAGTTAACGTGCTGTCTATGTCGAGTCATCCCCAAGTCAATGATGAATCGAGATCTTTGAGAGAAAGTGCACAAAAAAGTGATTTCCCTACAAGGGACGTGCCATGGTGAGATGAGTGTTTATTGTCAAGATCTCCGCTCATCATTAACTTGCGTAGGATGTAACATAGACATCACGTTAAATGCCTTTAAGGAAGGGTTAGTCGTAGGATCCGATGGTTGGTGGAAGCCGCTTGCCCTATAGGACCCTCGCCCAAATTGTCCGTTTGGGGGTGTGCAATACAGGTGAAAAACGAGGGGTCTATAGACGTAGTGATGGCCTCCACTGATCGTAGTCCTCTAACTAGTTATGAAAAAGGGGTATCCCTTCCAACCAATTAGGATATAAATAATGTATGTTTTTGTAAATTAAAATATACTTTGCATGAGCCTTCCCCCTCTCCTAAAAGCTTCATTACCCTTCAACCTTTCAGCAAAGCAAGTTTGGATCCGTTCGGGTGGTCGACTACAATGTGAAGCTTCTACTCCGTCCACGTTCTCAGTCTCGTCATCAGCAATGTCAACTCCCGCTTCAGCTTCAGCCTCTGCTCCTCCTGCTAGTGCCACCGAGCTCAACACTGAGGCTACTCTCAATGGTATTCCCCCAAGCCTCCAGAACTTCCTCGCCGGTCTCGAAGCCAAGATCAAGAATCTCGAAGAAAGCAACAAGATGTTGGAAGATCAGAACCAACAGTTGAAGGGTCACATTCAACAAAAGGGGACTAAACTGGTGCCCGATGGAGAGAATTTCATTTATGTCGAGGATGAAGAGGTCAATATCAACTGTCCCCCCAACACCAATGCTACTGCCTTCCCATTCCCAAGCTACCGCACTGTTCCACCTCCTTCTCTCTACACCCAACAAGGTTTCACTACCATGAGCAAGAACAAGGCTGTCTATGAACCTTCCCCTGAACTGCTTGGCGGCTACCTCTCCGCTAGCAAACTACCCGCACCCTCGTTGCCTTTGAGTATTGGGATGGCCGCTGCTACTGCTTCCACTACTCCTCCCGTCATTCTGTCAGAAACTATTCCCGACATCTCCAATCACCCTGTGGTTATGGCCATGCAAGAGCAAATGCGAAAGTTGATTGAGACCGTAGATAAGCAAGGTGCACCGACTACCAAGACAATCAACCCTAGCCAAGTAGGGGCTCTCCCCAAGGATTTCAAGATGCCTAAGGTGGCAATGTTTCATGGTGACTCGTGTCCTAAGACTCATTTGGATAGATATGTGTTGGCCATGAGGGCTTGTGACTGCACCAACGAACAAATGGCTCGCGTATTTCATAGCACTTTGGATGGTATAGCTCTGCGTTGGTTCTTGGGGCTAGAACCAAGCGAGAGGCAAACGTGGGATCAAATCAGTGCCATTTTCTGTGAAAAATATCAAGCTAACTTGGATTGGCATGTGAATCGAACGGATCTTGAGAACACTATGCAAAAGCCCGGCGAAGCTATTTATGATTTTTACAAGAGGTGGAACCATCGGTTGTGTGAGGTCCAATACCCACCAAAGGCGAAGGAACAGAAACAGATTTTCTACAAATGCTTGCTACCGGAGATGAAAGCAGCTATAGGTAATGGTTACTTCCCTGATTTGCGGGAAATGGTTGACGCCGGAGTAAGGTACGAAGCAGGGTTCACTGGGATTGTGCCGCCAAAGGAAAGTCCAAAGACCAACAACAACAATTCCTTCCGCTACAAGGCTCCTACTGCGCCTGCGCCTCCTAGGGGTGGAAAGGAGGCCGTCGGCCAAGTGAATATGGTCCAGAAAGAAGTCCCGTTAGATGTCCAAGCCGTAACAAGGAATGGGGCTCCGCCGCAAAGGGAGAGGGAGCACTTTGATGATTTTGGTATGCCTATGGGGAAAGTCTTTGACGTGTTAGTCAAGAGGGGTCTTATCAAGCCTTTAGAGAATTACCAACCTGCCTACCCAAGAAGTGATTTGGACGCCTCCAAGTTCTGCAAGTATCACAAGCACATCGGGCACACAACGGATGGTTGTATTCAATTGAAGCGCGTAGTACAAGGGTTTATCAATGACAAGAAGATTGAGAAGCCGAAGGGTCCTAATGTGATGAATAACCCTCTTCCCAACAATGGGGGTGGGGTGAATATGGTGCAAACATGCGAGATTAGTATCCTAGAGCTCATGGATGCCTTTGACAAGATAGGGCTCACGATGGTGGATGTCTTCATGGCATTGGTAATGTTAGAAATGCTCGAACCATTAGAAGGACACCTTCCCCGCCTTGGTTGCGATTTGTCGAAGTTTTGCCACTACCACAAGTGCACCGGTCACACTACCGAAGAATGTTTTGAACTTAAGAAAGCCGTGCAAGAGCTCATCCACAAGGGAGTAGTCGAAGACCCTAGAGATTATGTAGCTAGCAATGTACTCATGGTAGAACTTAGTGAGATCACTGATCCGGCCAAGCCTGTTGTGGCGGACTGTGATGAGATGGGTTGTATTCCAATGACTAATAATAAAGAATCTTCTTGCTACTTGTTGTCTTTAGAAGAACTAGTGAGTGAAGTCGAATCTCTAGAGGAAGAGAATCCCAAACCCTCTCAACCTCTTTCTTGGGCCGAAATCTTCGAGGAGGCCGAAAAGACCGAAGTTTCGCCCCCTTGTCCTGACACGCCATTGTCTTTGGAGGAGCTACGTTCAGAAGTTTGTCTCCTTACGAGATCCGGTCAAGTGTACCAATCCGACCCAAAGGGTGCAAAGAAAGTCTTTGGGAAGGAACCCGAGCAAGCCGACCTAGACAAAGAAGACCCTATCCTCACTCAACTCAAACAAACCCAAGCCCACATCTCGCTCTGGTCCCTACTCACCTCCTCCCTAGCCCATCGCCTCATGCTCGAGCAAAACCTCGCCGCCACCATGGTACCATCCACTATTACCCCGGAGGACGTCACCCACATGATTGGTAATATCCACTATGGAAACATCATCACTTTCTCGGAGCTAGACAAGCCAGTGTTCGGAGTTGATCATAATGAGCCTTTGTACATCACTGTCGAAGTAAATGGCAAGAAGATTCCCCGT
This sequence comes from Campanula takesimana, assembly GCA_026119855.1. Taxonomy (NCBI): domain Eukaryota; kingdom Viridiplantae; phylum Streptophyta; class Magnoliopsida; order Asterales; family Campanulaceae; genus Campanula; species Campanula takesimana. The sequence goes on along the minus strand of JAOWBW010000817.1, from coordinate 153,227 downwards.
GTATTCATTGACAATGGTTCTGCTATTAATATCCTGCCTTCAAGGATGATGGATGTGGTTGGCGTTCATGGTGTTGATTTACGCCCATCCAAGCAAACCATCAAAGCTTATGACTCCACATGCCGCGCCGTGATAGGCGAAGTCACCTTGCCCATTACCATCAGAACAAAGATCCTGCCAACCGATTTCCACGTCATCGACATCCCCGCAACCTTCTCACTCCTCCTCGGCCGGCCATGGTTACATCAGTCGGGCGCGGTCCCATCTTCCCTGCACCAGTGTGTGAAGTTTCAATCCGGTAATGAAGTGACCATCATCTACACCATCGGCCAAGGGCGTTCCTGTCTTACAGATTCAGCATGGGGAAGAGAGCCGACTCTTCAATGGCTTCGAAATAGTCGCTCAAGCACAGATCTGCACCATCGACCTCACCAAAACAACGGACAAAGTGGCACCTGTTGTCAAGATACTGCGTAACATGGGTTTTATACCGGGGCTGGGGCTAGGTAAGAACTTGCAAGGCCCCACAGAATTGGTTGAAGAGATTAATCATCGAGGGTTGTTCGGTCTAGGATACACCCTTACTCTTGAAGACAAGATGGAGCAGCAAAGGATAGAATTGCTTAAAAAGATGAAGGTTCCCTACAAAAAGCCTGAAATGCGGCCATACCGCCTGTCCCTGAATAGCTACTTTGTCAGGGAAGGCGAGGAGTTTTCATGTTTTGAGTTCGCCGAGCCATGGATTGACCACACCGGGAAATTGCAGAAAGGGTTCGAGATTTTCAGAGATGTGGAATTCGATCGGTCCAACATGAAGCTGACTTACATGGAATATGACAAAGCCACGGGCAGAGTTAGAACCATCAGGCATGAGTACTCCACCAAGGTTGCAGAAGACTTGGCAGATCAACTTGAAGCCACAACCCTTGACAAGCCAGCAATAGAAGCCGCAGAAACTCCAAGTTTGACTGAGACGTGGGACGGCCAATATCTGCTTCAACATCTGGGTAATCTGGGGCTGCACGAAGACATGGTTGCCGTCATCGGGGACGATTCTGAAGATAAGGTGGACCCAAGGACATTGGTGGTACCCATGGGGGACAAGCTCAAGAATTGGTGCATCATTGGGGGACCTATAGCTACTCCGGAATTTATGATGGGAACACTGGGCTTACTCCTTCTCCTGTCGCCACTCCTGCAGCATCTCCTGTCACTCGCCCAAAATCCCCGTCCCCAGAGTCTAGTGTTTTACATTTTGAATTTGAGTCTTCCTCTAAGTCTGACGACCTTACGTCTGAAGACTATGATCTTGTTGCAAACGCTATTTTCCCTTTTGCCATGAATGAAACCCTCGACCTTTCCGAGTATCCCTCCATAGTCACTCTTTTAACTGATAAATTGACTAATAATAAAACAAATGATATACACTTAGTTAATAACGATTCATTAGAAGAGGCAGACACAGACACATTAAATGACGAATACATTAAAGAAATCTCAGAACAGGTTATTAATCAAAAAGAATCTCGAGCCCAAGCTGTCGATGAGGTGTTAACATGCGTGAATTTGGGAACCGAAGCCGAGCCTAAGGAAACGCAGATCGGAAGCTTCTTCAGCGGAGCCGAAAGGGAAGCACTGGTTGAGCTACTCAGAGAATATGTGGATGTGTTTGCATGGTCTTATAAGGACATGCCGGGGCTCGACAACTCGATCGTAGAGCACAGAATCCCGACAGCACCAGACGCTAAGCCAGTCAAGCAGAAGCTGCGCCGCATTAAGCCGGAATGGTCTTTGCAAGTGAAGGAAGAGATTGAGAAGCTACTCCGTGTGGGTTTCATCAGGGTGATCGAATATCCAACTTGGTTATCAAATCTGGTGACTGTCAAGAAATTCAACGGTAAAGTCAGAGTATGTGTGGATTTTCGGGATCTCAACAAAGCTACGCCAAAGGATGACTTCCCCTTGCCAAATATCGACATGTTGGTGGATGCGACCGCCCATTATGAGGTCAAGTCGTTTGTTGATGGGTTTGCCGGCTATAACCAAATCAAGATGGCCGAGGAGGACCAAGAAAAAACAGCTTTCACCACCCCATGGGGGACTTTTTGCTATACTGTCATGCCATTTGGGCTGAGGAACGCTGGGGCTACTTACCAACGGGCAGTTACGACTTTATTCCACGATATGATCCACAAGGAGATTGAGGTGTACGTGGATGACATGATTATACATTCAAAAGGGTCTGGGGGCCAGCACTTGATAGATCTCAGAAAATTCTTCAACATGTTGAGAGAGCACGCCATGCGTTTGAACCCGGCAAAATGCACCTTTGGAGTTCGTAGAGGGAAAGTATTGGGTTACATGGTCACCGAGAATGGGATCGAAGCCGACCCAAGGAAGATTCAAGCCATCCTGGAGATGAAGCCACCCCGTACCGAGACGGAGATAAAAGGATTCATGGGACGCCTGCAATACATCAGTCGGTTTATCAATCAGCTGACCACTATCTGCGAACCAATTTTCAAGTTAATGAGGAAAACAGCCAGTGTGGAGTGGGATCATGACTGCCAGATAGCCTTCGAAAGGATCAAACAATATTTGGTGAATACCCCAATCCTGTGCCCGCCGCATAAGGAGAAGCCGTTGCTACTATACTTAACTGTGACAGATACCGCCGTCGGAGCCATGTTAGCACAAGAAGCCAAAGATTCCCGGATTGAGAATGCAGTGTACTTTGTCAGTCGAAAGTTACAAGGTAGCGAGCTCAATTACTCCGCGCTCGAGAAGACCTGCGTAGGCCTAGTATGGGTGGTGACGAAGCTCAAGCACTACATGATATCCCATCCGATCTTACTAGTCTCGAAAATGGATCCTATCAAGTACCTGTTCGATAAACCATCCCTTTCTATGAGACTCGCTAAATGGTCAGTATTCTTGGGAGAGTTCGACATTACTTATGTACCGAGGAAGGCAATCAAGGGGAGGGCAATGGCCGATCAGCTCGCAGACGCTCCGAGCACTGAGACGAGAGGACCCGACCCCGAGTTCCCGGATGATGACATTTTCGCAATTGAGGTCGCAGAAAGGTGGCAATTATTCTTTGACGGAGCTGCAAACAAACGAGGGAATGGAGTCGGACTCCTACTTATTGATCCCAAAGATGAGCACACTCCCATAGCCATCAAGCTAAACTTTTCAGCAACCAACAACGCCGCCGAGTATGAGGCGTGTATAGCCGGATTGGAGGCCGCCCTAGAGCGCAACGTAAAAGAGTTAGAAGTGTATGGAGACTCTGCTTTGATTATTAACCAAACGACGAAGAAATGGAAAACTATTGATCCTTGCCTGCAGCGGTACCAAGGTTACATGGATGAGTTGATAGCACAGTTCAAAGAAGTTAGCTTCCATTTCCTGCCACGAGACAGAAATAGGTTCGCGGATGCTCTAGCTACATTGGCCTCCTTAGTTGAAATTCCAGAAGGAAGGTCCGTGAAACCATTCAGGGTTGGACGAAGGGAGAACCCCGCCTATTGCTGTGAGATCCAGATCGATGCAGAGGTAAACGGAGATCAATGGTACGCCCAAATCTACAAGTTCCTTAAGCACGGAGAGACGTCCTTTGACGGAGATGTGAAGGCCAAGAGTCTGCAAGCACTCAAAAGATTGGCGGGGCAGTTTGTGCTGTTAGACGATACTTGTACAAGAGGCATTACGACGGTCTGTTGCTCTTATGTGTCGACAACAAGAAAGCTGGAGCAATAATGGAAGAAGTACACAACGGGTTGTGCGGACCCCACATGAATGCGAGGATGCTTAGACAGAAGATCACTCGGCTGGGTTATTATTGGATTACCATGGAGACAGACTGTATTCAATGGGTTCGACGGTGTCACAAGTGCCAAGTATGCTCCAACCTCAACCACATCCCCCCACACGAATTGTATAGTTCCACCACGCCTTGGCCATTCGCCACGTGGGGTATAGACATTATTGGGAAGATCTCGCCGGCCGGTAGTAATGGTCATGAATTCGTCCTCGTCGCGGTCGACTACTTCACAAAGTGGGTCGAAGCTCAGTCTTACAAGGTGCTGAATTCCAAGAAGGTAGCGCAGTTTATCAAAGAGAACATTATGTGTCGGTATGGGGTTCCTAACCTCATTATATCAGATAATGGCAGTCATTTCGAAGCCGAGTGTGCTCGCTTGCTTGTAGAATTCAAGATCGAACGAAAGAAATCTTCCCCATACTATCCACAGACTAACGGCGTGGTTGAGGCAGCCAACAAGACGATAGAGCAGATAATTCGCAAGATGGCTTCGCAAGGACGGGATTGGCCCGAGAAGTTACCATTAGCACTTTGGGGATACAGAACGTCAGTCCGCACCGCTACTGGAGAGACCCCTTACGCTTTGACATACGGCATGGAGGCAGTGCTCCCTATTGAGTTGGAAGTGCCATCTTTGAGGGTCTTGCTCGAGAACCAAGTGAATGAGGTAGAATGGCTTCTTAGTCGCTATGATCAATTGGCAACACTCGACGAACGCAGATTGAAGGCCATGGAACACATCCGGGCCTATCAAAGGAGAACGACAAAAGCCTTCAATAAAAAGGTCAAGCCTGTTGACATAAAGGAAGGAGACCTGGTGCTCAAAGCATGCTTGCCCAACAAATTTAACCCCCTCGGGAAATGGGCCCCCACTTGGGTAGGGCCGTTTGTAGTACAGAAGATCTTCTCCGGAGGAGCGGTCCGAATGACAGATTTGGATGGCAACCCGTTCAAAGAACCAGTCAACATCAGCAAGCTCAGACGCTACTATGACTAGACTCCCCCTCTTAAAAAAAAAAAAAATGTTTACTACGCAAAAAGAAGCCCGATAGACTGAAAACCCGCAAAGGGCGGTCTATGCAAAATAAGGGTGCGTACAAAGCTCGCTAGATCGAAAACCCGCAAGGGCGGTCTAGGCAAAAGTTAGAGCATTCCCCCTTCTATCTTCCCTTTCTTTAAAATCATTCTAGTCTGACTGGAGTGAACTACGGTGACCTGAGCCCCTTAGTCCTATTTGTAAAAGGGGAACGTAGGCAGCCTTTCAAAAGGTGCGGTCTAAAAAACAAATAAACATCCAAATCTTGTTAAGCAATAAAGATAGAAGTTGTATTTTTCTGAAAGCAAAACCTTTTATTCCCGTAGTCATTGCATGTTAACACTTATTTGATGAGTCTAAGCTTGACATACTTTTTGAATAAATAACCTATTCTGAAATTGAAACTCAAACAAAAGCAAACTAAATTAAACTAATGTGTCTGCACGACTATGGAGAGACGCTCAGGATTACTCCTTAGTGCCATTTGTGCCCTCGGTCTCTTTCTTCTTGCTTTGCCCACGGCGAACTTTCTTCTTGCTAGGACTCTCACAAAATCTTCTTTCAAACTTGCTAACACCTTTAGCCTTTCCATTAGGAGCCTCTTCGCCTTTCCTTTTCTTTGACACCCCCACTTCTTCTCCGCCTCCGTTAGCCACGCTCTTACTCATCCTCCTCTCATAAGCCTCAGCCTCCTTAATTCTCAATGAAGAACTTGGAGCACAGGATCCCAAGATAGTGCCCCTTAGGGTCTCTAGAGTCTGCTCCGCATGCCCAAGTCTCCCCATATACCAATCCAAATACTCGCGTGGCAGGAAGGTGTTGCTAGAGCGTGTGAGGAAGGTCCTACGACTAAATCCAGCCTCGCCCCACATCTGAGAAAGAAGGACTGAGGCACTATCATCCAACTGAAGTACCCCAAAAGGAAAATCATCTCTCTCCTCGTCCCTACCCTCCGGGATGGTCTGCACCAAACCATACTGACGAAGCACTCTAGAGGGATAGTAAAAGGTAGTCCCAGAAAGGGTTGGAACTTTGATATGTGAAGTCCCACTTGTTTCTCCCTCACAGAGTGAATGTGGCAATGGGGCACCACCCACTGAATGTCGTCAGTCACCATTTCCGCCAAATACTTTTCCCAACCTTTGAGAGTCATGCCCTCAAACTGCTCCACCATGCCTCTAATGCGGTGCATCCATGGGGCCACCTTCAGAGAAGCCGCCGGTTTATTCACTCGAAGCCGCTCTTGCAACCACATGGTCAAAATCCTATCACTACCACAAGGCATCCCACCATAAGCCGCGAGATGGGGAATCCCACAGAGCATCTCCCCAAGAATGGCCGGTACAATATCATAACCCAAACGAGCAAGTTCACCATACCCAAACATCCTTCACTGGCAAATCCCACCTCAGAAGGGAAAAGGATAGAGCTGAACAAGCACAGTGCAAGATGGTCCAAGGAGCGGTTAGATGTCACGTCTGCATGCATGAAGTGTTGTGGCATCCAAGAAAGGTCGACATAACCGCCCCTAGCATACCTATCAAAGTCATCCGCGGGTACGCCAAAGGTCACCAACTTGTCCCTCAAGCAAACGAAGTCAAAAGGCAAGGCAACTTTACCCTTCCCTTCGTAGCCACATAATGCTGCGATGTCTTTATAAGTGGGTGTTATCTCGTTGAATGAAAAGTTGAAGACATGGAGTGTATCATTCCAAATCTCCCACAGGCTTGCAAGAGGTTGGTATTGGAGTTCATGTGCAAAAGTGACCAAATACACTTTATCCCATACCGTTCATCAAGCTTCCTACGACTAGAACCAGGAAGTTTGGCAACCCACTTCTCCAAAGCGGTTATAAAGACTTTTTTCTCAAGGCTTGTGATCCTAGCCTCTTGATCCATGGCAAAGAGCAAGAAAATTGGCTAAAAGGAACTCAAAAACTGCTCAAAAGGTTGCTGGTACGTTTTTATGGCTGCAAAGGGTTCATTAAATACTACACAACTCCCGATTCTTGCCAGGAAAAGGAAAACCGGAGGCGGCGCATGATTTGGCCACGCGGCCACATATGCCCTTGGCCCCGCGGCCGATATTGTCCTTGGCCAGGCGGCCAACTTCGTCCTAGGCCACGCGGCCAACTTTGCTCCGGATCTTGCCATGGCCAGGCGGCCAACATTGTTCTGGGCCTCACCATGGCCATGCGGCCAACTTTGCTCCATGCAGAAATCCAGTTTGTTTCTTCCCACTCCGTGGCGGATCCATGCAACTACGTACCTGCCCCCTTCCATGGCTCATGCATTGTATAAAATTAGAACATTTGTAAAATAACTAGTTTGCACAAGTAGGCTCCAACAATAAAATTGCATTTTAGAACATAATATACATACATGCATTTTATACATTTGTTTTGTACATACATATCCCTCTGCTCTCTACTAGCTAACAGTGTAGGAAATAAAGGTAGACCCTGCCTAATCTGAATCTTCCTCCGTGGTGTCTCCACGCCGCGCTAAAGCCCGAGAGCTACCGGCACCCGAACTCCGTCCCCGGACCGCTCGACCACCAATATGAGAAGAGCCCGCACCATTCGGAGACCGTTCCCAACGCTGGGGTGACGCAACGTCGTCCCTCTGACAAGTACATGAATGGTACGCCTCCCTCAGTAAGCGCATCAACACGTTCTCCCGCCGAGCTGAACGGATATAGGCCTCCCGAGTCACCTGAAAGTGAAACCAAGGCAATGATTACAATGCAGAAAGAAATAAGTGTGTGCGAACATGACTGATATAAAGCACAAAGCCGTACCCCAGCGTCGGGCGGAGGAATGAATGTCTCCTCAACAAGATCTGCATCAGTCGGCTCCAAGCTAAGCTCCACCTCCCAGCCGCCCCTCATCACTCTCACGCTACTCGAGCGAAGGGGCATGTCAACCAAAGGCCGACTCCGACCAACATACCGGGCCGAGCTCGATCCCTCTCCCGATAGCATCCTAGCCCGAACCTGAGGGCTGATCAGCCGTGTCCGCACGTAACCGGCATAGTCGTCACTCCCTATGTAATGCTCTGCCGGAGTGGGAGCCAAGAAAGTCGCCAACCTCGCGGGACGGAGCATATCCCGAGGAGGGTCATAAGGAGCCCACGGTAACGCACCAGCCCTGTGCTGACGAACCACCCTCCCCCAAGATACATGGCCTCCCCGGTGAGACCCACAAGCAGAACCCTAGAAGCGGTCAACTCCACTACATAGGGACCCACCGAAGCCTCGTTGGCCGGGCTCCATGGGTAAAATCTAACCCCGATGGGCTCAGACATCGCGAACACCCTCCTCAGATCAGCAGCATCTACTGTCTTCCTATCCCGGTTTCTGCGGGAAGGAGCCCTGTTGCCCTTGCACCAGTACGACATGATGGGAACAACCTTGTTAGCACTCATCACCAACTGAAAAGGGGCGACGCCGAAGATCTCGTACACCCAAGCCTGTGCATACAATGAGGGAGACATTTCAAACCAAAAAATAGAACAGAGATCTCAACAAATGAAAAAGAAGGGTAGTCAAGAGCGTACCTCAAAGGCGAACTGGAACCCGTCAAAGGCCGACGAGCTAGCCCTCGAGCAATGGTCCAAAGCCCTGTAAATCTCAGCCAAACCGGCTCCGCCCCAAGAAATCCCACCGACTAAGTCCAAGTCCACAAAAGCCCCTAGCAGTGAGTACCGGCAGACAGTAGCCCCACTGGGAAACAAAATCTCCGAAAAGCTATACCATAAGAACAGCCGGACCAAGCAATCCAAATCATACTCCCCCCTACCAAAGGCTTCAATAGCCACCTCCACCAAGCGATTCACCTTTCCGGCCTCCACTCCATAACCCTTGACACCTCCTCCCAGGTCGGTGTCGACTCCCAGCAGAGCCTGTCTATAATCCCGCCGCTCCGCCAAGCTCTCATCAAAAAGCAAAGGGGTACCAGTAAACCTCAACCCTGTGATGGCCGCAAAATCCGTCGGCGTGATGGTAATCTCTCCCCAACTGAAGTGGAAGGTATGGGTGGTATCCCACCAGAACTCCCGGCACACCTCTATCACCGCTGCCACCTTCAGGGTAGCCCCGACCATGCGGACACTGTCAAAGAATGGGCCAAAGCCCATAGCCTCGATCCGAGCACGCAAACCGCCCGGTCCCTCCGGCAGGGACGCCCACAGTTTTCCCACAGTCACTGTGGACCCACGAGCCTTGATCCTCTGCAGGTAAACACAGCACAGGTATGTTACCATTCTAGCAATTTACAATTCCAGCAATTTAAATTCTAGCATTCCATTATTCTAGCATTTCATATTATGTGCATAAAACATACAAATGTGCGAGAGGAATGAAAATTCGAAATTTACCTCTCGCGTCTCCGGAAGCCCCATCGACCAATGACGCTCAGAGTCGATGTAAAAATCGTAATCTTGGTCGAACGTGGACTGCAGCAGATTATCGCGATAATTCCGAGTCGCGGCTCGTGGTCTCAAACCGCCCCGCGGAATCAAGGGCGCCGCTTCAAGGCCCGCTCCTGGGTCAGCCCCTACATTTCCTCCGCCCTGAGCATTACCGTGCCCCTCTCCTTGTGGCTCTTGTTGTGGAATCATATACCCACCTTGGCCCGGGAAATCTCTAAATAACGCCTCATTGATCCAATCTGCCATAGCTTCAAGAGATATGTGAAATGAAAGCTTCGAAATTATCAAAATCTGAGCTTTCTCTCTCTAAAAACTCAATTTTCTTTCTCTAACTCGTCAATGGAGGAAGGAAGAAGAAGAAAGAAGAAAAGAAGAGGAAGAGGGAGGGTTTCTGGTGATGTGACCAAGAGTCAGCCCGCCGGCTACCTTGGCCACGCGGTCACTTTCGCCCTTGCAACCCCAGCCGTCAGATCAGCAATCCGCGTGAAGGAGATCTGACCACTCAGCGGCCTTGGCCACGCGGCCACTTTTGCAATTCAGTATGTTTGGCCACGCGGCCAACCTTGCCCCTTCAGATAAAATTCCACTTTTGCCCCTGATCTTTTCCCTTTAATTCATTTTAAATGCCTTTAACACTACTTTGAATGATATTCGTTACCTTTGGGTACGGAAAGCCCCTTAAAATTTCCATTCTTCACCGAATATTTGCTTAGGATTCGTGTGGTTGTAGAGACTTCGGCGCCTCTATAACATACCATCCTAGATCAATCGTAATTGGCAGAAGCCTCGGCGTTTCTGTTTGCGAGAGATCCAGCATCTATTAGGATTTGCATGATCGCAGAGACTTCGGCGCCTCTATGACATACCATCCTAGATCAATCGTAATTGGCAGAAGCCTCGGCGTTTCTGTTTGCGAAAGATCCAACATCTATTATTAAGATTCGTGTGGTTGTAGAGACTTCGGCGCCTCTATAACATACGTTTCCTTGATCGATCGTGGTTGGCAGAAGCCTCGGCGTTTCTGTTCGCGAGAGATCCAAAATCGATTACTTTAGCGCAATCGGCAGGAGCCCTGGCGATCCTGATTGCGTTTACCATTCCATCGTGGGATTATTTAGACAACGTAGTCTTCATTTTTCCCAAATAACTTCATTACTTACGAATAATTCGTTCTTCATGCAGGATAGTGCCCGTAGGTTTATTATCCGCAGTAGAAGTCCGACATCTCGTTTTATCCCCAGTTGATCTCTGAACTACGACCGGCTTGATTCCTCGGAGGATACGTAGGAAACCTGAAAAGGTCCAGCCACCCGACCGACGCGGTTATCTCTCATCCCCAGCAGGTGCATTTTCCCCAGCAGAAGATGTTGCTCCCCATCAGAGGACAGTCATTCCCAATTTCCCATCCGATTTGAACTACGTTTGGCTTGATTCCCCCGCGGATACGTAGGTCGCCTGCCAAGGTTCAGCCATTCCCTTACCTTTTATCTGTTTTGAAACTCATGTTTCAGACGGATCCTTCTTTTTATCGTCGACCCCACATTGCCTTGCAAGAAGCGTCGCCGAGGGGCTACTGTTAGTACCCGATCTGAAAATGAGTTTATTAAGACTTTCCCAAAAATACAAGGACTTTATAGGAATTAGAAACCTTGCAAAGACTTGTCCTGGATTCCCAAAATATCTCATTTATGACAAAATCCATCAAAATAGGCAACTTAGGGTTACCATAAAGCAACAGTGAAACCCTAGCTTGAAAATCAAGTCAGCCTGCAGACTTGGCCAGGCGGCCAACATTGTTACGCGTTGATCTTGGCCACGCGGCCAACATTGTCGCCGTCTTCAACCATGGCCAGGCGGCCAACCTTGCGCCGGATGATCTGGACCATCAGATCTTCCCCTCAGTTTACTATATAAATCAATCCCAGGCTATTGGTTTAAGGATCCGATTTTGAGAGCTCTAAGTACGAATTTTGGAGTTCTTAAACAATATTTTGCTCTCTAATTAGCATTCAAACCTCCAAGAAGATCCAAGGTTTATTTCTTGCCAACATAGGTAAGTTTTCTAACTTTTTCTTCGTGTTCTTGCATTATTCTTAATGTAGATCTTTTATATTCATGTTCGTGCATGTTTATTCATAGTTTCTTCATATTCTTTGCATGTTTATTCATATGTTCATATATATTCTTCGCATGTTCTTCGTGTTCATAGATTAAAACCTTATTTATGCTATATTTAGGGTTGCGATCTTCATAATTACATGTTATTTCATAGCCGATGATGATCGAGGGTTCATCAACCCGAGGATGATCTAGGAACTACTTCTAAACCCTAATCTTTAGGTAAATTCCCCTTCATTATGCATGATCCCGATTCTTCTGACTATTCTAATTCTCTGCGAACTACGCTGACCTGAGCTTCTCACATTGAGAGGAACGTAGGCAATCTTCGGATCCGGTCTAAATCACTAACACACTACTAACACATTCATCATGATAGAAAGACCGATCAATTCGGGCAATAGGAGTGATAACGTTCAATATTCTTCTCTTGTTGTAATTTGACCCCCGAACCCATTAAAAATGCTTTTTTCAATGTTTTGGATTTAATTAAAACGGCGTGGCGACTCTCATAATTTTAATGTCGTTAAGAATATTCCCTTTGTAAATAAAAATAATCACAAGATACTTCCCATGCGTCGCTTCATCGGAAAGGGGTATTCACAAATAGTCCCCTAGGAAGTCAGTCAAGTCCTTAGATGGATCCCCGTTATCCTCCAAGAAGTCAGTCATGTTCATCTTTTCCTCTTAGAATTCCAAACCCGTTCGAACTAAGGTGACCTGAGCCTCTCATCGCGTGGGACCCCCTCCCTCGTGGTGAGGGGAACGTAGGCAACTTCGGCCCGGTTACCCAAATAGAGACACGTGTGTCTTCGGCCCAAGCAATTTTTACCCGAGTCTAAACTACCCTTTTTTTCGGCCACAACAAGAATGAAGTGGAAAAGAGCACCCTGTCACCGCCTGTTCAGCATGGAGTATGATAGTTCCTCAGTCGCTACAACTTCTCCACTCCCGTACATTGGAATGACCAGTTCAGAGGAAAGTAGTTGGGAGAGTGATTCCGCAGATAACCAGGACAGTCCAACCAAAGAAGAGTTGCTCCAAGCGTTAGAAGCCTCCAGGGCTCGGGAAGAGATTACCAGGAAACACCACGAGAAAGCACGGGACCGATTTGTCAATTCGATGAAACAGAAAGGTGTTAAGGTTTTGTTTCAGACTGATGGGTCTTTCATTGAGGTTGCTGACCATGAGGAAGAGGTCGAAATCACCCAACCTCCAAATCGCAACCAAACCCCGCCCCCTCAACCTTGCGAAAACACCAAATCCCCCCATTCTCTATCTCAACATACCATCACTCAAAGCTTACCTCCCACTCAAAGCTTACTTCCCACTCTAAGCATACCTCCTACTTAAGCTCCCTGCACTCCGCCTCACCCCGGATCCAACATTCCCTATTGGTTACCTCCCATAAATCCCCGAATACAATACACTCAAAACACCCATGTCTCACCATTCACATCGATCATGCCTCAACCATCACTCCCACGATATCTTCCTAATTATACTCCTTTTAAGTTCGAAACTGCTAATCAAATAACAAGGACTCAGTCACCATATGTGGATACTCGATCAACCATTGGATTCCACGGAGACCCGTATCGTTACTACAGTCCGAGACTTTTTGGACCACAAGCTCATTGCATGCCTCCGATGTACATTCCTATGAGCAACCGAGATTATGAGTATGCCTACAACCACGTACTTCCCCAGAAACCTCATGTTGCACCTCAGTCGGGTAGGTTGTTGGGAAAGAGATAGCAAATGGAATATAAGGAACCCCTTGTCTCGAGCAGCGGTAATTCTCATCACCACCACACTTTGGTCCAAGGTAAAGGAAAATCCAAACGCCAACCCAAGCTCCATTTCGTAAGGTTCGAGGATTTCAGAATGCCCATAAGCAAGGTATTTGAGGGTTTGGTTGTTGCGACCCCGGACCCCGCGGGCCCGAGACCGCGATCTGGACGTCGACTCTAAAACCAAAACTGTGAAATACCGAAGTTAAAAATTTCATTTAATACCCAAAAGGTGATGATCCAAAGTTTTACAAAACCAGGTTTGATAAAAACCAATTACAACTATCATAAACTTCCACAAGTTTATGCCCAACAAAATACAAATATACAATTCTTAATGACGTCATTGTTTGGTACAACTACCCCAAAAAGGTTACACATTTATATAATGTAAACCAACCTATAACAACCTTCCCCAAAAGAATGGATCCACACTCGACGTCCTCTTTCTCGTGATCAGCGAGACTAATCCTTAGCACCTGGGGGGGGTTAAGGAAAAACAAAGATAAAAGAAAAGGGGGTGAGATAAATCTCAATAAGTTACTAATGCAACTACATGACATGCTATGATGCAATAATCAATAATAAATCACATAACACATAGCAATTATCATATATCAGATAGCAGCGGAAATAAACACATAACAAAGGATATAGCCAAGGTTTTCCCAAACTGATAAACCAAATAAAGGTCGCTGCGCAGCTTCAATAATCAACAAATCATCATCTTCATAATAGCATGAAAGCCGAAGAGAAAACCCCGGTACCGGAACCAATAACAAAGTAAGGTGCCACAAAGGGCGGGAGCCATGCCACAAAGTCATGCTCCAAACATCTCAACCAAGTTCGATCTGGAAGAGGAAAATAAGGGCAAAACAATGGTCGACACCATAATGGACTTGGCCGGTGCCATCACAATATCTCACATCGCCCGACACAACCACAAATACCAGCTGGGCTTTCAAGTAAAAGCTAAGTAATAAAATATTAGCACGATAAACAACCATTGATTCCAAAGTAGGGAACCATACCTAGTAGTCACCAAGAAAGTGAAATGAACCAACAATAACCAATTAAGGTGCTTTAATAATTTCCACAATGATAACACCACTTCCTTATCACATTTGATCATAAAGGATCCAGTTAACTCAAGCACACAACCAAAAACATTCACTCATCTCGAAGAGCTCAAGGAGAGCTTTAAAATGATAGTTTATTCGTCCAAAACGGAGTTCGGAGGAGAAAGTTAGGGAGGAAACAGTTTTAGAAGAAAAGGGAAAAATATATCAGAGTCCCAGCTTGGCACGACCGTGCCTAAGAAAGTGGCACGACCGTGCCAAAAATGACGAGAGGAAAGTGAAGGTTGGCGCGACCGTGCCTAAGGAAGTGGCACGACCGTGCCAAACATTACGAGAGGAAAGTGAAGGTTGGCGCGACCGTGCCAAATAAAGGGGCACGACCGTGCCAGAAGAACAATGCCCAAATTCTTCCTGGGTTCAAACATACCCGAAAATGGCACCCAAACAACCCAAAATTCTTACCATTTCTCAAATACTCAAAATCAAGACTTCCAATAAGCATAACTATGAACCAAACAACTTATAAACTTGAATAGGACCAAAATAACACATCTAGAAACCCAAATCAAGGTTTAAATCCCAACCTTCATATGATCACCATTTTTAACCAAAAATCCAAATAAATTCCAAACTCAACCAAACTTCAAATATAACACATCAAACATCATATAAACATGATATGAACATTTTAGCATAAAAATGGGGGAAAAGTAACTTACCTGATAAATCTCAAAGTTGACGGAATTCAATTCTTTTTGGTTCTACGCGATCCTATCGACGATCTAAACAAGGTTCATGTTTTAAGAAATGAGAGATTACAAGAGGAAGAGGAAGAAAATGAGGAGAGAAGGAAGAAGATGAAACTTACCCCTTTTTCTTCTAAGGGAGGAGAGAGAGCTGGGAGAGAGGGATGGAGGTGGAGTGTGAGGGTGAAAGAGTAGGGTGAGGGAGGTGAGTAGGGAGAAGATGAAGATTGAAACGTTACACCTAGCCCCCTTCCCCCACTAACTAGCACAATTACTTACACTCCCGACTAACAATTAAGACTCAACACTTCCACACTAGCCCAAATAACTCGAATAAAATGCTAGGCATAATTATTATAACACAAAAAATGCACACATAATTATTTAAATAAATAATAATTTAAATAAATAAACAAGCAAATAAATAATAATTATTTATTACTAATAAAATAGAGCCTAGATTTCGGGTCGTGACATTCACTCCCCCTTAAAGAAAATTCGACCCGAATTTTAACGAGACTCACCTTAAACAAAAAGCCACGGAAATTTCCTCTCGATCTCATCACGAAGCTCCCAAGTCGACTCCTCGATATTATGATTCCTCCAAAGGACTCTAACCAACGCAATGCTTTTGTTCCTCAACTCTTGGACTTTAGAATCTAGGATCCGGAACGGTCGTTCCTCATAAGTAATATCGGGCTCAATATCTTCCGGTACACTCCGTAACACGTGAGATGGATCATGAACATACTTCCGAAGCATAGAAATGTGAAAGACGTTGTGCAACCGGTCTAAGGATGACGGTAACGCGAGTCGATACGCAAGAAGTCCAACCTTTCCCAAAATCTCAAACGGGCCAATAAACCTCGGAGCCAATTTGCCTTTCTTCCCAAACCTACGAATACCCACCTTCGGAGACACTTTCAAGAATACCAAATCACCAATCTGACAACTAAGATCTCGCCTTCGGTTGTCTGCATAGCTCTTATGTCGACTCTGGGCTGTCTTCAATCGATCCCGGATAACTCTAACTTTCTCAACCGAATCCCGAAGCAAATCGATACCCACGATCCTCGCTTCACCAACCTCATCCCAACAAATAGGTGATCTACATTTTCTTCCATACAAGGCCTCGAACGGTGCCATCTCGATACTAGCCTGATAACTGTTGTTGTAAAAGAATTCCACTAACGGTAGGTGCGAATCCCAAGAATCAGAAAAGTCTATCGAACACGCTCGCAACATATCCTCCAAAATCTGAATTGTCCTCTCGGATTGACCATCGGTCTGAGGATGAAAAGCTGTACTGAATCGCAAATCTGTACCCAAAACTTCTTGAAACGCCTTCCAGAATCTAGAAGTAAACCTCGGGTCTCGATCTGACACAATGCTAACTGGAACTCCATACAATCTAACGATCTCATCAATGTAAAGGATCGCAAGCTTCTCCATCGAATATCTGATGTCAATAGGCAAGAAATGGGCACTCTTGGTCAATCTATCCACTATTACCCAAACCATGTCATACTTCCTTCGGGTACGAGGCAGTCCCGTAACGAAATCCATAGTCACATGCTCCCATTTCCACTCGGGAATCTCTAACGGCTGAAGTAATCCCGCGGGTCTCTGATGCTCGGCTTTGACCTGGTGACAAGTTAAACACCTCGATACATACTCGGCTATTTCCCTTTTCATATTAATCCACCAAAATTGTTGCTTCAAATCCTGATACATCTTCGTACTACCCGGATGAATAGTATACATCGATTTGTGACCCTCATCAAGAACTCTCTGTTTAATTCCACCAACATCCGGAACACACAATCTTCCACGGAAAGTCAACACTCCACTCGAGCTAATAGAAAAATCCTCGAAGTTCTTTTCCTTCAATTTACCCATTACCTTCACCAACTCGGGATCTTCTTTCTGAGCTTCCTTTATCCTTTGAATTAGGGTCGGAGACACCCTAATATTCGCAAAAATAGCCCCATGTCTCGATTCACGAGGAGACCAATCTCGAACATCCTCAAGCATTTTCCATTCACGAACCATCATCGAAGCCACATAAGACTTTCTACTAATCACATCGGCTACCACATTCACCTTCCCCGGATGATAAGAAATTGTACAATCATAATCCTTCAACAATTCCATCCATCGGCGTTGCCTATTATTCAACTCTTTCTGGGAGAAAAGGTACTTCAAACTCTTGTGATCGGTAAAAATCTCAAACTTCGCCCCATAAAGGTAGTGCTTCCATTTGTGCAACGCAAAGACAATAGCCGCTAACTCCATATCATGAGTGGGGTAATTCTGTTCACTCGGGGTCAACTTCCTCGAAGCATACGCAATTACTTTCCCATTCTGCATCAACACCCAACCCAAACCCTCCTTCGAAGCATCACTGTAAATCACTAGGCCATCACTCCCATTAGGCAAAGTCAAGATCGGTGCGGTAGTCAACCTCTTCTTCAATTCCTCGAAACTCTTGTCACATTTCTCGGTCCACACAAACGAGACATCCTTCCGGGTCAACTGAGTCATCAGAGTAGCAATCCTCGAAAACCCTTCAATAAATCTTCGGTAATAACCGGCTAAACCAAGAAAGCTTCTAATTTATGTCACTGATTCGGGTCTCTTCCAATCCACTATAGCTTCAATCTTTGAAGGATCCATAGAAATCCCATCTTTCGAAATAACATGACCCAGAAATGACACCTTCTCGAGCCAAAATTCGCATTTGCTAAACTTCGCAAATAATTTCTCCCTCGCAAGAACGGATAAAACTGTCCTCAAGTGTTGCTCGTGCTCCTCTCTAGATTTTGAATAAACAAGAATGTCGTCGATGAAGACTACCACGAACGAATCAAGATAGGGGTGGAAAACTCGGTTCATCAAATCCATAAACACGGCCGGCGCGTTAGTCAACCCAAACGGCATAACCAAGAACTCATAATGACCGTAACGAGTGCGAAAGGCAGTCTTCGGAATATCCTCCAATCGAACCTTCAACTGATGGTAACCACTCCTCAAATCAAGTTTAGAGAAAACCACGGACCCTTGAAACTGATCAAATAAATCATCGATGTGGGGTAGAGGATACTTATTCTTCACCGTAACCTGATTCAATTTCCGGTAATCGATGCACAATCTCAACGAACCATCTTTCTTCCGCACAAATAAAACTGGTGCTCCCCACGGGGAAACACTAGGGCGGATAAACCCTCGATCAAGCAACTCTTGCAATTGAACCTTTAACTCCTTCAACTCTGCGGGGGCTAACCTATAAGGTGCTTTCGAAATTGGAGCCGTACCCGGCAAAATATCTATACAAAATTCTATCTCACGATCGGGAGGCATATCATACTCGGTAGAGAAAACATCGGGAAATTCCCGAACTACCCGAACACTAACCAAACTAGGGGATTCCTTCCTAGTATCAAGAACACTAGCCAAATACCCCTCACAACCACTATGCAATAATTTTCTCGCTTTCAAATAAGAAATTAAGCGAACCCTTCTACTCAGAGGACTAGCCTCAAACACAAATTTAGGCACATCGGGAATAGAAAAAGTAACAGTTTTCTTACGGCAATCAACGGAAGCATGAAACTTGCTCAACCAATCCATACCCAAAATGACATCAAAGTCTTGGATAGGAAGAACTACCAAATCCGCACAAAGGACACGACCACAAATAACCACATCATAAGCACGAAAGACTCGATCAGAAATCAAGCATTCTCCTATAGGGGTCGACACCTCTAGCACGTACGGTAAAGACTCGAATGCAGCATTTAACATGGAAGCAAATTGCACAGAAATGTATGAATGAGATGATCCTGGGTCTACTAACGCTCGTGCGGTCACACTAGATATAGAAATAATACCTCCAATAACTGTAGGATCATCTGTGGCTTGTTGTTGATTCATTGCAAACACTTTCCCTTGGACCTTGGGCTTTCCCGTAGCGTCCCTTTTCTGACCCTGAGGAGCCCTAGCTCCTACCCCCGATGGTTGAATTCTATTCCTCGGACAATCCCTTGCAAAATGACCCATTTGACCACAATTGGTGCACCTTCCCTGCTTCTTCCAACACCGGTCCTTAGAATGACCTTCCTTTTGACAATACGAACAAAGCCTCCTAATTTGGTTCCCTTGGTTCCCGGAAGTGGTACCCGGGTTCCTTGGGATCGGTTGCCCTCGGAACTGAGATTGTCCCCCAAAGTTACCTCGATTATCAATTCTTGGTTGTGACTTGCTCTGCGCTCCTTGCTTACTCGGGTTAGCTACCTTGGTCTTCCTTTTATGCTCCCCAATATCTTGCTCTATCAAATAGGCTCGGTCCACCGCATCTTGGAAAGTCACAATCCGTTGGGCAATAAGTTGAGTACGGATGGAGGTCTTTAATCCCCGAATGAATCTCATAGCCTTTTGTTCCTCGGTCCTCACCAAATAGTCGCAATACCGGGCTAATTCTATGAACTTAGCCGAATATTGTGCTATAGACAACACACCTTGCTCCAGGTTGAGTAGCTCGATCTCCTTTCGGTTTTGATCAACAACCGGAATGAAATGCTCTTTAAACTTACGCACAAACAACTCCCACGCATACACCGTGTGAGTGTCATCCCAACTAGCTTTGACACCTTTCCACCAATGCTCGGCGGCTCCCACAAGTTTGTAAGCCGCGAACCGGACCTTGTCCTCATCCGTACAACCAAATACCTCATAAATCTTCTCCATCGACTCAATCCACAACTCAGCTTTCCGAACATCGGGTTCCCCATTGTATTCAACCGGTTTTAGTTTGATAAATTGCTCCAATCCATAGCGGGGTGGTGCTTGTTCTACCCTCGGACCTTGATCATGTATGGCCTTCATGGCCGCCTCGAACATGCCTTGAAACATGGCACGGGCTTCTTCCCTTGTATCATTCTGATTTTCATTACCGGTACTACCTTCACCACTCCTTCTACGAACCATTGTAAACAAGTACCTATATAAAACATCAACCGTTAATCACTCCGCACACTACTACCCACCTAGGTCATACTAATCCACCTAGACTTATACTTAGAGCTAATGCCATAGCTCTGATACCAACTGTCGCGACCCCGGACCCCGTGGGCCCGAGACCGCGATCTGGACGTCGACTCTAAAACCAAAACTGTGAAATACCGAAGTTAAAAATTTCATTTGATACCTAAAAGGTGATGATCCAAAGTTTTACAAAACCAGGTTTGATAAAAACCAATTACAACTATCATAAACTTCCACAAGTTTATGCCCAACAAAATACAAATATACAATTCTTAATGACGTCATTGTTTGGTACAACTACCCCAAAAAGGTTACACATTTATATAATGTAAACCAACCTATAACAACCTTCCCCAAAAGAATGGATCCACACTCGACGTCCTCTTTCTCGTGATCAGCGAGACTAATCCTTAGCACCTGGGGGTGGGTTAAGGAAAAACAAAGATAAAAGAAAAGGGGGTGAGATAAATCTCAATAAGTTACTAATGCAACTACATGACATGCTATGATGCAATAATCAATAATAAATCAGATAACACATAGCAATTATCATATATCAGATAGCAGCGGAAATAAACACATAACAAAGGATATAGCCAAGGTTTTCCCAAACTGATAAACCAAATAAAGGTCGCTGCGCAGCTTCAATAATCAACAAATCATCATCTTCATAATAGCATGAAAGCCGAAGAGAAAACCCCGGCACCGGAACCAATAACAAAGTAAGGTGCCACAAAGGGCGGGAGCCATGCCACAAAGTCATGCTCCAAACATCTCAACCAAGGCTGATCTGGAAGAGGAAAATAAGGGCAAAACAATGGTCGACACCATAATGGACTTGGCCGGTGCCATCACAATATCTCACATCGCCCGACACAACCACAAATACCAGCTGGGCTTTCAAGTAAAAGCTAAGTAATAAAATATTAGCACGATAAACAACCATTGATTCCAAAGTAGGGAACCATACCAAGTAGTCACCAAGAAAGTGAAATGAACCAACAATAACCAATTAAGGTGCTTTATTAATTTCCACAATGATAACACCACTTCCTTATCACATTTGATCATAAAGGATCCAGTTAACTCAAGCACACAACCAAAAACATTCACTCATCTCGAAGAGCTCAAGGAGAGCTTTAAAATGATAGTTTATTCGTCCAAAACGGAGTTCGGAGGAGAAAGTTAGGGAGGAAACAGTTTTAGAAGAAAAGGGAAAAATATATCAGAGTCCCAGCTTGGCACGACCGTGCCTAAGAAAGTGGCACGACCGTGCCAAAAATGACGAGAGGAAAGTGAAGGTTGGCGCGACCGTGCCTAAGGAAGTGGCACGACCGTGCCAAACATTACGAGAGGAAAGTGAAGGTTGGCGCGACCGTGCCAAATAAAGGGGCACGACCGTGCCAGAAGAACAATGCCCAGATTCTTCCTGGGTTCAAACATACCCGAAAATGGCACCCAAACAACCCAAAATTCTTACCATTTCTCAAATACTCAAAATCAAGACTTCCAATAAGCATAACTATGAACCAAACAACTTATAAACTTGAATAGGACCAAAATAACACATCTAGAAACCCAAATCAAGGTTTAAATCCCAACCTTCATATGATCACCATTTTTAACCAAAAATCCAAATAAATTCCAAACTCAACCAAACTTCAAATATAACACATCAAACATCATATAAACATGATATGAACATTTTAGCATAAAAATGGGGGAAAAGTAACTTACTTGATAAATCTCAAAGTTGACGGAATTCAATTCTTTTTGGTTCTACGCGATCCTATCGACGATCTAAACAAGGTTCATGTTTTAAGAAATGAGAGATTACAAGAGGAAGAGGAAGAAAATGAGGAGAGAAGGAAGAAGATGAAACTTACCCCTTTTTCTTCTAAGGGAGGAGAGAGAGCTGGGAGAGAGGGATGGAGGTGGAGTGTGAGGGTGAAAGAGTAGGGTGAGGGAGGTGAGTAGGGAGAAGATGAAGATTGAAATGTTACACCTAGCCCCCTTCCCCCACTAACTAGCACAATTACTTACACTCCCGACTAACAATTAAGACTCAACACTTCCACACTAGCCCAAATAACTCGAATAAAATGCTAGGCATAATTATTATAACACATAAAATGCACACATAATTATTTAAATAAATAATAATTTAAATAAATAAACAAGCAAATAAATAATAATTATTTATTACTAATAAAATAGAGCCTAGATTTCGGGTCGTGACATTGGTTAAGCAAGGCCTCGCAAAGCCTCTTGTTAACTACCAACCCAGGAACCCCGAGAAATACCTTGACAAGAGTAAGAGATGTGGATTTCACAATTATCACGGACACAACACCGATGAGTGCTCTGTTGTAAAACGCATCATTCTGGATTTGATTAAGGAGGGAAAGCTTGAACGCCCCCATGCCCCCGATACAACCAATGACACGAGTATCAACATGCTTGAGTTCGCAGAATCTAATCCCATGGCTCCCCGATGGTCGATAAATGGAGTGATATCTGCCCCAAGGAAAAGGAGCCTGTGATTGACAAAGTCGTCAGGCCCAAAAGGGGATAGCCTGTTTTGGGAAAGTTGACAAAATCAATGTCCAAGTTGGTGGTTCCTAAAATCAGCAAAGCCGAAATGGCGGAAGTTTTTTGGAAAGGATCAGTGGCACAGAAAATTTCTGAAGGGCTAAATGCCCCGGGTTGGGAAATAAATTGTGCCGTGGTTTTCCATAACAGAGGATGAAGTTTCAAAACCCCTTCCATCAACCTCCCCTTAGGAAGAGTCAAAGTCCATTGTTAGGATGTGTGATAAGCTCTTAAGAAAAGAAAAGGTGTCAGTTAGGTTTAGTTGGAGTCTTGACTCCCCGGTTGATGCCATGTGGTGACCATTTTGAATCCATTGTCAGTTTTCTTAATAAGATTATTATTATTATTGCTTTGTCAAAAGTTTGCATAAAATGTGTGTGAGTCTTTCACTCAAAACAAAAGTGTGTCTTAAAAAAAAGAGTTTTCTTAAAATAAAAGATCAAGATTTTTCTAAAAGGCTAATCCAATAATGAAGCATTTTTATCAAATCATGGTTATAATTTCACCTTGAGGTTTAATATGCTAAAAGTCCTTCGCGGTTCTGTCCATTGGAAACATTAACCAAGGAGCCCACATCTGAATTGGCGTCCGAGACAACCGTCCATATGAGCAATGAGATCAAACAATTGGGACACCGTCTACAAGAAGAAGCCCGAGCTTCGGAAGGCCAAAGGCGGTTACATCAAAGGGAAATCCGAATGCAATGCACGGAGATTACGCACCTTGAAAGGAAATCACCAAAAGGAGATAGCCCAAAGTAAACTTCCAACTCACGAGTAGACTAATCCGGCAATTACAACGCCAAGCCAAATGGAGACCTCGCGACATCTTTCCCGATGACACGGAACCCGAGTTCCCTGTGGAAGACATGGAATATGCCGCTGATAACCCCTCCAATAACTGAGAAAGAAAATGGATCATCGTGCCTCATGGGAGCCCATCCTTGAAAAAAAATGTGAGTCCTCCAGCCTCGTAGGATCTAGACTTTCATCAAAGTCCATCCCGGACTGTGTCTTTTTATTTTTTCAGAGGTCCGTACTTGGACTTGTATGTACAAAGTTATATAAATAAAAGAGTCATTTTCCTTCTCTTCTCTCTAGACTTGAGACATTATTTGCAATATACATTTACTCTTGAAATTACCTTGCTTGTTATTATTTGATTGCTACGTCCCTAAAATGATGAATTGACTTCTAAGCATACTAGTCAATGACGACTCATTAAGGACGAATGGACCTAACACAAATGAAAATTGCTAAATGCAAACAATTAATCTTGGTGAGAATAAATGTTGTGATCAATTGGCATGAAGAAACCGTTAATGGCAAGCCTTCCCCTATACACATACCCGATACACATCTCCCGATACACAACCCGATACACATTTCCCGATACACAACCCGATATACCTTTCCGATACAAATTCTTGATCCCGAGACAATGAAAGGCAAGGATGTTGTTGCTCAACCACCAAGATTCAACCATGATCGCGCGTGAGCAACCACGCAAAGGACTTCCCAGATCTTCAAAAGTCAAAGTGAGAATGACAGAATTCCACCAAGGGGCTACAAATGAGCCAATGTCCAAGATAGCAAGTTGGGGCTAATGTTTCCCCTCATCCCTAAAAAAAAAAAGAAAAAAAAAAGGAGGGAAAAGAAATGAATGTATGGAAAAAGGGAAAGGAAATGAATATATGCGAAGAGGAAGTTTGCCTCAAAAGCTCACCAAGTTCACATCAAAAGTCCACCTCAAAGAGCATCACGAGGAGTTCACCGCAAAGCAAAGCGATCTACATCAGCAAAGCAACAACATCCTTCAAAAGGACACCAACCCCAGCAAAAGACGGCGCAAAGGCCGAACTACGGAGACCTGAGCTCCTCAAACTGAGGGGAACGTAGGCAACCTTCGGGTCCGGTCACAACATGAAACAAAACCATCAACTGTGGTCCTCTCAAAATGACCAAGTTCTCGTCCCTTGGTCCCTTCAATGACCAATTTCCCAGACAATGACCAATTCCACCTTCTAAACACATTCTCCTCCCGATCTTGCCATTGATCGAATCTTAATCTTAATCGATCACAACATTTATACATGTTAAGGCTAATTGCTTGCCATAATCCTGACTTAATGACAAACATGGTCCATTCAAGCAATCATTTGATGATATTAACTAAGGCAAATTTCAAATGTCTCAACAAGTCTTCTTTTATCCATCATAGGAAAGAGCTAAACACTTGTATTCTGTCAAGCAAGGGCTTCCTCCCATTTCATGATATATTGCTCAAAGAGCTCACCAGCATAAAGAGACTATCTCCCAAATAAAATACCCTTGCATGTTTCCTCCAAGAAAAATACTTTAGAGTCCCCGTTCTATCGAGTCGGCTGGATCACTCGATAGAACGGGGTTATGGAAAAAAACAGGGTGTGCCATAAAAGACGTAAAAGAGATGCCCGCTAGGTAGAAAACCCGAAAGGGCGGCCTAGGCAAAAGAAAGGGTGCGTCATGAAAAAAGGGATGGGTTCCTAACGTCATCAAAGGCCGCGAGACGATAACGGGTCCGTATCAAAAGTCGAAGGATGATTGGGGCTACCTCCACAGCAACGACAACAAGGACATGGGGCTACCTCCACATCAACGGCAACAAGGACATGGGGCTACCCCGAGATCAATGACAAAGATGACATTGGGGCTATCCCCACAACAGTGACAAGCAGATTTCCTACCATCAGTTACTTCTCAACGAATGGACAAAATCCAAAAGACTTTATGCATGACTAACCTCACGGTTAAGTTAAAATCAAAAATTTGACTAAAATGCTTTGTTAAAATACTTGCGTTTAGGAATAATCATTCCCAAAATTTTCCCTTTTGGTATCATTTATCAAAGACCATGTTTCAAGCAAAATGCTTTTGATCTCCTCTCAAAATAATTTTCCCAAAGTTTTGGGGCTCTTTCGTCCACAATGTGTCTTAACGATTGGCCCCAGGCTCTTCCCCAGTGTCAAGAAAATGTGTCAACCATCCCGTAGAGGAGTGTTGACCAAGCCGAACCTTGACTCAGAATAGTCATTATAGGTTGAAGCCTTTGTTCCGGCAGTCCTTAGTCGGACGTAAGACCAGTTTTCCCGTCAAACTCTCCAAAGATGGAGTTGACCAAGCTTTGACTTAGAATAGTAATTATAGGTTGAGGTCCTTATCACCGGCAGTCCAAAATGACGTAAGGTCATCCTTGTAAGTCAACCCTCTCCAATAGAGCCAAGTTGACCATGTCCCGGTAAGTCAACCCTCTCCATAGAGCCAAGTTGACCATGTCCCGCCTCTGCCTCGCCAAGAGTCACGCTTCCTTGTGTAAGTCAACCCTCTCCATAGAGCCAAGTTGACCATGTCCTTGTAAGTCAACCCTCTCCATAGAGCCAAGTTGACCATGTCCCGCCTCTACCTCGCCAAGAGTCACGCTTCCTTGTGTAAGTCAACCCTCTCCATATAGCCAAATTGACCATGTCCTTGTAAGTCAACCCTCTCCATAGTGCCAAGTTAACCATGTCCCGCCTCTGCCTCGCCAAGAGTTACGCTTCCTTATGTAAGTCAACCCTCTCCATAGAGCCAAGTTGACCATATCCTTGTAAGTCAACCCTCTCCATAGAGCCAAGTTGACCATGTCCCGCCTCTGCCTCGCCAAGAGTCACGCTTCCTTATGTAAGTCAACCCTCTCTATAGAGCCAAGTTGACCATGTCCTTGTAAGTCAACCCTCTCTATAGAGCCAAGTTGACCATGTTCCGCCTCTGCCTCGCCAAGAGTCACACTTCCTTGTGTAAGTCAACCCTCTCCATAGAGCTAAGTTGACCTTATCCCGCCTTTGACTCACCAAGAGTCATGCTCGTTCCCCTAGGATAGGATGACAGATATCTACCTAGCCCTTAGGTTTGAGTAGCCTTTCAGTCTCTCACCCCTCCCAAAACTACGACCGGCTTGATTCCCTCGGATAGGGATACGTAGGAATCATTTACAGATAAGGGTCCAGCCACTTGACCACCTCGGTCACCATCTCTCCCATCTTGGTAGTTCCCCGGATCGGGATTCTTTCTTTTATCGACAACCTGGCTTCTTTCGAAAGCGCCATTGCCGAGGGGCTCTGTAAGTACCCCGATCCGGATTACTATCCTTAAATAATCAAATTGTGGAATTAAGGGGTAATTTGGGACTTAATTGGGTCATTATAGTGTTTAAGGGGTATTTTAGGCATTAACGGAAGTATTTTGGAATGGGAGGGACCTTATGGTAATTTTTAGAAAGCCAGGACCAGTGGTGAATTTCCCACAAAGCCCAAAAGGACTTTGTGGGGATTATCCAAAAAACGCCCAAAGGAAACAGGCGCATGTATATTATGCATTTTCTCAAAACGCACAAGGCCAGCCGACAAGCCCGCCACGCGTCCTTCCCTCGTTTGCCCAGCCACCCGCGCGTCGTCCCTCCACTCGCCTTGTCCCCGCGTGGCCTTCAAGCGCCCAGCAGCCCCCCCACTTGCTGCGCTGTGATTGGTTGGTCGCCCTTGGTGTCTCCCTCCCCTCACAGCCTCCACGTGTCACGCCCTTGTTTTCCCTTCACCCCATTTGTGTCACCACTTCCCCTTCTAGAAGACTCACCAGCACTATTGGATCTTCCCCAAAATTCCCAGATTTAATCTGAACCGTTGGATCTTCTCAGCCCATTTAATATCAGAAAATGCCCCATTTTGTGCACAAAAATGATCCAATTTCAACCCATTTTGTGACCAAAAAAGAATCCAATTTGGAACCAAAGAATATTCCATTTTTTCTTAGCCCCTAAGAAAATCAAGTCCCCCATCCTCCTATAAATAGAGAGGTCATCCTCTCTCATTAAAACAAGAATTCCATAGCAAAGTTACTCCCTAAAATTATCCTCTCTACAAAAATTAAGTGAATGTCTTTGTGAAAGAGTGTGATAGGTCTTTGTTAAGTAAAAATCTTAGAGTCCATGATCTCTAAGTGAGGTGAAAAAGAAGCAAACTTGGGTCAATCAATTAATGATCTACCCCAATCTTGCTTAAAGGTTGAATCTTTATCCTATTGTCATTTTCATCTTCATCTCCTTCTTTTTCTTTTGTTGGAATATCATCTTTAATTTCAAGCATTTACATTATTGTCATCTTTAATTCCAAG
The DNA here is from genome assembly GCA_026119855.1 of Campanula takesimana. Lineage (NCBI taxonomy): Eukaryota > Viridiplantae > Streptophyta > Magnoliopsida > Asterales > Campanulaceae > Campanula > Campanula takesimana. Next base: position 125,381 of record JAOWBW010000817.1, on the reverse strand, counting down.
TCTTTACTTTATTGTTATTTTTATATTGTTCTTGTTGGGATATTGGCCTTGTTTATTTTCATGCTTATAAAAATGTAGTCTTTATATATATATGGTTGGATCCAAGTACTCTCATGATCCCAATGGTTTCATCTTACACCTTTATGGTGTATTAAAATGATGAACTAAGTGGAGAGGAGTATTTGTTACATTTATGTCATTTACTTTATGTCTTTAAATTTATGTCATTATAATAAATGGAACCAAGCCTTGATCCATGGTGCCCTTCATGTTTTATGCATGATTGTGGGTTATAAACCAAGGATAATCTAAGGCTTGTTATGATTTATGTCATTTACATTTACAAGTCTTTATTTATTCATGTAATCTTTATATGACTTGGATCCAAATACCCATATGATCCTAAAGGGTTCATCTTGCACCTCAATAATGTATTAAAATGATGAACTAAATGGAGATGGGATTTGTTACATTTAAAGACTTAATCTTTAATGTTTATTTCCATTTAAAAAGCCTTTATTTCAAAATCTTTTCTTGTTTATCTTATTTGGATGATAAAGCCACAATCTTTATTCATCCAAGTAATGATTTGTCCAAGAAAAGCCTTTATTTATCTTAATCTTGTGATGATTACCTTACTTGGATGATAAAGTTGACCATCTTTATTCATCCAAGTTATGGTCCTATCCAAATAAAGACATTAGTTGTCCCTCTTGATTAATCATTCCCATGATTAATTAAAGTCCATCCCCAAGAATGTCTTATCTTACTTGGAAGAACATCACGTTTTGTCTCCTTAAAGTATCAAAAATCAAAAGGGCATTAATATGCCTACATTTTATTTCTAAAAACAAGGCGGTTTCTCTCATTTTCCAAACACACACACACACACACTTGCACATTCTTTATCGACAAACACAAGGGAGACTCGGCTTTGTTCGAGGCAACTTGGGTGACGTGAAACTCTTCCCAAGTTGTAACCTGACCTCCGAACTCATAAATCTCTAACCATTTTCATTTGTTGGGTTAAAAGTTAACAAATGTGGTGACTCCGTTATCTTTTTTGGAAGCTATCGTGTTTGATTTCCGAGGGGAAACTATTCGTATTTTCCTGCGGGTATCTTACACGGACATCAATCCGGTCAGCAACGGGAGAGACCCCGTACACATTGGTTTATGGTTCTGAATCCGTGCTCCCGGTCAAACTTGAAGTTCCATCTTTACGAGTCTTGCTCAAAAATCAAGTCAATGAGGTTGAATGGATGCAGAGCCAATACGATCAATTAGTCCTACTCGACGAAAAGAAGCTAAGGGCGTTTGAACGCACAAGGGCCTATCAACAAAGAATGGCTAGGGCTTTCAACAAGAAGGTAAAGCCCCGAGACATCAAAGTGGGAGACTTGGTCCTAAGACAACATCCTCCCAATGCCATGAATCTCCTTTGGGAAATGTGTTGGGTTTCGTAGTAACATGCGCAGCGGAGATTAGCATTTAAAATTTATGAAACCCAAAGCCCATAGATCCATTCATATTATTAAATCAAATACTTGCAATATGAATACTAGAAAACTAACCCTTGATGACTTTGAATTTGGTCTTTGATCTTGGTGGAGAAATTGAAGCTTTAATCACGAACAAGTAAGAACACGAACTTTGAAGATGATAAGCTTCACCCTCTAGCGGTATCCACACCTTGAACGAATATCAAGAACACTTGATCTTGGTTGCTAGACCAAAATTGTGAAACACGTTTTCACAATTAATATGAACTATATGGAATTTTATTTGTGTATTATTTTGTTCTTCAATCTAAGATGTCTTAGAACAAAATAAAACTCTCTAAAACTCATTGGAGACTTGCACAAAAGCTATGATATGTTCTGGCCCGAATTTGGCTGTTTATATACAAGTTAGACCTATTTCAAATAGGAAACTTGTGTCTAAACCCGTCCAAAATTCTTTTCCAAATCAAATTAAGAAACCAGTCCCGACATGGTGTGTGGCCGCCCAAAACACCTGTGCGGTCGCACATCTATCTGGAAGGTTTCTGGTACTTTCTGAGCCAAACTGTGCGGCCGCCCAAGACCTTTTGTGTCGCGACCCCGAACCCCGCGGGCCCGAGATCACGAGCTGGACGTCGACTTAAACAATAAACTCTAAAATAATGGAGATAAAAATTTCCTTTTATACCAAAAGACGATAACACAAAGATTGAAATCCACTTTGAACAACAAAGTAAACTAGTATAAACTCCATAAGCTTATACTCCAAAGTTATAAAATATACAAATCCTAATGACGTCAATGTTTGGTACAAATATCCCAAAAAGGTTACACATTTACTTAATGTAAACCCACCAATATCAACCTGCCCCAAACGCTCGAACCCACTCGACGTCCTGTCTCGTGATCAGTGAGTCTAATCCTTTCCACCTGGGGGGGTTAAGGAAAAACAAAGACAAAAGAAAAGGGGGTGAGATAAATCTCAATAAGTTACTAATGCAACTACATGACATGCTAAGATGCAATAATCAATAATAAATCACATAACACATAGAAATTATCATATGACAGATAGCAGCGGAAATAAACACATAACAAAGGATATAGCCAAGGTTTTCCAAACTGATATAACCAAATAAAGGTCTCTGCGCAGCTTCAACGATCAACCAAATCAACATCATCATAATAGCATGAAAGCTGAAGAGAAATCCCCGGTACCGGAACCAATAACAAGGGGACAGTGACACACAGTCAAAGCCCGAAAACCAATTGCTAAAGTGCTCACAAAGGGGCTAGCTCATCTCACATCCAAGGAAAATCTGGAGGAGGGAAATAATGGGGCAAAACAATGGTCAACATCACAATGGACTTGGCTGTGCCATCATAATGTTTCGCATCGCCCAAACACACACAAAATACCAGCTGGACTTTCAAGTAAAGGCTAAGTAATAAAATACTAGCACAATAAACAACCGTTGATTCCAAAGTAGGGAATCATTCCAATTAACCACCAAAAAGATGAATTAAATAAACGCGCATCATAAAAGTGCTTCATATTTCCAAATGATAATTTAATCAAATCCCATATCTCATATATTCACAAAGGAACCATTTAACTCAAGAACACAACCAAAACTATTCACTCATCTCGAAGAGCTCAAGGAGAGCTTTAAAACGATAATTTATACACCTAAAACGGAGTCCGGATGAGGGAGATATGGCTCTCGAAAGATTGGACAAAAAGGAAAATAAATTTCACACCAGGGGTGTCACGACCCGAAATCTAGGCTCTATTTTATTGGTAATAAATAATTATTATTTATTTATTTGCTTATTTATTTATTTAAATTATTAGTTATTTAAATATTTATGTGTGCAATTTATGTGTTATAATAATTTATGCCTAACATTTATTTGGGTCATTTGGTTGAGTGTAGTATTGCTGGGTCTTAATTGTTAGTCGGGAGTGTAAGTAATTGTGTTAGTAGATGGGGAAGGGGTCTGAGTGTAACATTTCAAAATAATTCTCCTACTCCCTCCCTACTCCCCTCTCCTCCCTCACTTCTCCCTCACTCTCCATCTCTTCCCAGCAACTCTCTCCCTCTCTCTCCAAAAGGTAAGCTTTTTTTTTCTTCTCTTCCTTCTCCATACATTTTCTTCATCTTCTTCTTGTTATTTCTCATTTCTTAAAACGCGAAATGTGTTTAGATCGTCGATAGGATCGCGTAGAACCAAAAAGAATTGAATTCCGTCATCTTTGAGAATTTTCAAGTAAGTTACTTTTCCCCCATTTTGATGCTAAAATGTTCATATCATGTTTAGATAATGCTTGATGTGTTATATTTGAAGTTTGGTTGGGTTTAGAATTTATTTGGAATTTATTTGAGTTTTTGGTCAAAAATGGTGATTTTATGAAAATTGGGTTAATTTTGGTTTGAGGTTGATGAAGGATGTTGTTTGTGTCTCCCTTAAACTTAGTTGTTGTTTTGGTTCAGTTTTGAACTTGTGCTAAGAGTAAAATTTGGGGCATTTCGATTTGGGTAAGAAATGTGGTTGAAAATGGTGGATTTTGCCTTGAACCCAGCTGGGAATTCCTCCCAGCCCGTAGACCAAGCGCCCGCCCGACCCCCTCCAGGCGCCCGCCTACATGTCCTTTTCTGATGGCCAGACCTTCTGGTCATTCAGGTGCCCGCCCGCCCCTACCAGGCGCCCGCCCGCCCCCTGGTTCAGAATTCTCCCTTTTTGCTTGGTTTAGGACTTAGGGCTTAAATAGCTTAAGTTTATTTCTTCTAATTAACTTAAGATAACACCGTGGAATACTTTATTAATTGGATTTGATTCTTTTGTGAATAAATATGTTTTGGAATTTGATTAAGTACCATTTTGGGAATGTGGTTCATCCTTGATGTGTTGTTTGGATTGGTTTACCTTTGTGGTAATTTATTTGGATTGGTTCCCTACTTTGGAACCTTAAGTTGTTTAAGTAAGCTAGTATTTTATTACTTAGCATTTATTTGAAAGTCCAGCTGGTATTTTGTGTGTGTTTGGGCGATGCGAAACATTATGATGGCACAGCCAAGTCCATTGTGATGTTGACCATTGTTTTGCCCCATTATTACCCTCCTCCAGATTGGCCTTGGATGTGAGAAGGGCTAGCTCCTTTGTGTGCATTTTAGCTTTACTTGGAGCATGACTTTGTGGCATGTCTCCCGTCCCTTGTGACACTTCATTTGGTTATTGGTTCCGGTACCGGGGATTTCTCTTCAGCTTTCATGCTATTATGAAGATGTGATTGGTTGATTGTTGAAGCTGCGCAGCGATCCTTTATTTGGATGTATCGGTTTGGAAACCTTGGCTAATATCCTTTGTTATGTGTTTATTTCCGCTGCTATCTGTTATGTGATAAATGCTACTTGCTATGTGATATTTATTATCGTTTATTGATTCTTGCATTATAGCATGTCATGTAGTTGCATTAGTAACTTATTGAGATTTATCTCACCCCCTTTTTTTTATCTTTGTTTTTCCTTAACCCCCCCCCCCAGGTGCTAAGGATTAGTCTCGCTGATCCCGAGAAAGAGGACGTCGAGTGTGGATACATTCTTTTGGGGAAGGTTGTTATAGGTTGGTTTACATTATATAAATGTGTAACCTTTTGGGATAGTTGTACCAATCAATGACGTCATTAAGAATTGTACATTTATATTTTGTTGGGCATAAACTTGTGGAAGTTTATGATAGTTGCATTTGGTTTTTATCAAACTTGGATTTGTAAAACTTTGGATCATTACCTCTTGGTATCAAATGAAATTTTTAACTTCGGTATTTCTCAGTTTTGGTTTTAAGTCGACGTCCAGATCGCGGTCTCGGGCCCGCGGGGTCCGGGGTCGCGACAAGGGGAGGCGCCTCCTATGGGAGGGTGCGCGCGCCTCCTAGATCAGTAGGAAAATCAAGTTTGGAGGAGGAGAGGGTGCGCGCGCCTCCTATGGGAGGGTGCGCGTGCCTCCATCCAACAGAAGGTCTTGTTTCAAGAAGGGCATAAGGGTGCGCGCGCCTCCTATGGGAGGGTGCGCGCGTCTCCTTGCCCGGAAAGGCAAATTCCGGCCAAAAATTCTGGGTTTCTACCATTAACAACCCAAAACCAAAACAAACCCAATCTTCACCATTTCTAACACTACCAAAATGGGAACTAAGGTACCTACACCATTTTGAGCCAAAGGAACTCCAACAACATCATCTAGGAACCTCAATCAAGGGTGATTCAAATACCAAATTTTCACAAAAATGAACAAATGCAAATCACTCCCAAATCAACCCAAGATGCAATAAATAGCATTCATAACATCAAATAAACATGGAGTAGCATTTCTAGCATAAAATAGGGGAAAAGCAACTTACCCGGATTTTCCCAAAGTTGCCGGAACTCGAATATTTTTAGCCCTCTACGATCCTAACGACGATCTAAATAAGATTCATGTTTTAAGAAATGAGAAATAATGAGAGGAAGAGGAAGAAAATGAAGAGAGAAGGAAGAGAGAAGAACTTACCCACAAACATGGAGAGAGAGAGAGATTTGCTGGGAAATGGGGTGGAGTGTGAGTGAGGGTGATAGGGTGAGGGAGGTGAGGGAGGGAGTAGGGAGAAGATGATGAGTTTGAAATCTTACACTTAGACCCCTCCCTTACTATCACATTTACTAATAACTCCCCACTAACAAATAAGACTCAACTCTTCTACACTAGCACAAATGGCCCAAATAAAATGCTAGGCATAAATTAATATAACACATAAAATGCACACATACATTATTAATTAAATAATAATTTAAATAAATAGATAAGCAATTAAATAAATAATAATTATTTATTACCAATAAAATAGAGCCTAGATTTTGGGTCGTGACATTCACTCCCCCTTAAAGAAAATTCGACCCGAATTTTAACGAGACTTACCCGAATTAAAAAGCCACGGATATCTACGCTCCGTCTCCTCTCGAAGCTCCCAAGTTGATTCCTCAACATTGTGATTCCTCCAAAGGACTCTAACCAACGCAATGCTTTTGTTCCTCAACTCATGGACTTTGGCATCTAAAATCCGAACCGGTCGTTCCTCATAAGTCATATCGGACTCTATATCCTCCGGTACCCTCGGTAACACGTGAGATGGATCATGAACATACTTCCGAAGCATAGAAATGTGAAAAACATTATGTAACCGGTCCAAAGATGGCGGTAATGCAAGACGATACGCTAGAAGTCCAACCTTTCCCAAAATCTCAAACGGGCCAATAAACCTCGGAGCCAATTTACCTTTCTTCCCAAACCTACGAATACCCACCTTCGGAGACACTTTCAAGAACACCAAATCACCGGTCAGAAAACTAAGATCTCGCCTTCGGTTATCTGCGTAGCTCTTATGTCGACTCTGGGCTGTTTTCAATCGATCCCGGATAACTCTAGCTTTCTCAACTGAATCCTGAAGCAAATCAATACCCACGATCTTCGCTTCACCAACCTCATCCCAACAAATAGGCGATATACACTTTCTTCCATACAAAGCCTCATACGGTGCCATCTCGATACTAGCCTGATAACTGTTGTTGTAAGAGAATTCCACTAACGGTAGGTGCGAATCCCAAGAATCAGAGAAGTCTATCGCACAAGCTCGCAACATATCCTTAAGAATATGAATAGTCCTCTCGGATTGACCGTCGGTCTGAGGGTGAAAAGCTGTACTAAAACGCAAATCTGTACCCAAAGCTTCTTGAAACACCTTCCAGAATCTAGAAGTAAACCTCGGGTCTCGATCTGACACAATACTAACTGGAACCCCATGCAATCTAACGATCTCATCGATATAAAGGGTCGCAAGCTTCTCCATTGAATATCTGATGTCAATAGGCAAGAAATGTGCACTCTTGGTCAATCTATCCACTATTATCCAAACACTGTCATACTTCCTACGGGTACGAGGTAGTCCCGTAACGAAATCCATAGTCACATGCTCCCATTTCCACTCGGGAATCTCTAACGGCTGAAGTAGTCCCGCGGGTCTCTGATGCTCGGCTTTGACCTGCTGACAAGTTAGACACTTCGAAACATACTCCGCTATTTCTCTCTTCATATTGTTCCACCAAAAGTGTTGCTTCAGATTCTGGTACATCTTCGTACTACCCGGATGAATAGTATACCTCGATTTGTGACCCTCATCTAAAACTTTCCTCTTTATTCCACCAACATCGGGTACACACAAACGATCACGGAAAGTCAAAACTCCACTCGAACTCAAAGAAAAATCCTCGAAGTTCTTTTCCTTCAATTTACTCACTATCTTCACCAACTCGGGATCTTCTTTCTGAGCTTCCTTTATTCTTTGAATTAGGGTCGGAGATACACTAATATTCGCAAAAATAGCCCCATGTCTCGATTCACGAGGAGACCAATCTCGAACATCCTCAAGCATTTTCCATGGACCATCATCGAAGCCACATAAGACTTTCTACTAATCGCATCGGCGACCACATTCGCCTTTCCCAGGTGATAAGAAATCGTACAATCATAATCCTTCAACAATTCCATCCATCGGCGTTGCCTATTGTTCAACTCTTTCTGGGAGAAAAGGTATTTCAAACTCTTGTGATCGGTGAAAATCTCGAACTTTGCCCCGTAAAGGTAGTGCTTCCATTTGTGCAACGCAAAGACTATCGCCGCCAACTCCATATCATGAGTAGGATAATTCTGTTCACTCGGGCTCAACTTCCTCGAAGCATACGCAATCACTTTCCCATTCTGCATCAAAACACAACCCAAACCTTCTTTCGAAGCATCACTGTAAATCACTAAATCATCATTTCCATTTGGTAACGCAAGAATAGGAGCCGTAGTTAATCTCTTCTTTAATTCATCAAAGCTACTTTGACATTTTTCACTCCACACGAACGGTACATCCTTCCAGGTCAACTGAGTCATCAGAGTAGCAATCCTCGAAAACCCTTCTATAAATCTTCGGTAATACCCGGCCAAACCCAGAAAACTTCTGATCTCGGTTACTGACTCGGGTCTCTTCCAATCCACTATAGCTTCAATCTTTGACGGATCCACCGAAATCCCGTCTTTAGAAATCACATGGCCCAGAAAAGAAACCTTCTCGAGCCAAAATTCGCACTTACTAAACTTCGCAAATAATTTCTCCCTCGCAAGAACGGATAAAACTGTCCTCAAGTGCTGCTCGTGCTCCTCTCGGGATTTAGAGTAGACGAGAATATCATCAATAAAGACCACCACTGTCACGACCCGAAAACCCGCCTCTATTTTCGTAGTAATAAATATTTAATTATTTATTTATTTCTTATTTATTTATTTAAATTATTTATTTATTTAAATAATTATTTGTGCATTTTGTGTTTCTTAATAAATTTTGCCTAGCATTTTATTGGGTCTTTTGTGCTAGTGTAGTATTAGTTGGTCTTAATTGTTAGTAGAAAGTATTAGAGTTGGGTAGTTAGTGGGGAGGGGGCCTAAGTGTAAGTTTTTCATAATAATTCCCCCTACTCCCTCTCTTCTCCCTCACCTTCCCCTCACCCAATTCCCATTTGTTGGAGTAGAGATCCCTCAAAGGAACAAGGAGAAGAAAATCTGGAGCAGTGTTCCAGGCGGGCGCCTGGTATTGACCAGGCGGGCGCCCGGTTTGGACAGAAGGTCCGGTTCCTGGAATTGGTATGTAAGCGGGCGCCTGGTCCCCTTCAAGCGGGCGCCTGGAATGCCGAGAAAGTGCAGATTTTCAGGATTTCTCTTATGTTTAGGTTTAGGTCTTACTCTTGGTTTGCTATATAAACAATGTTCCGCCCCCATACTCATTGTAACTCAGATTTAACATATTATAGTGCAAGATCCTGGCTTGGTAGTGCCCCCAGACGTAGTCAAACATATTGACGAACTGGGTAAACAATTTATGTGTCTTTTCTTGCTTTGATTTCTTGTGCTTTGTTTGTGCGCTCTTATTGTTCTTGTGGGTTTGCTTGGGTAGTGGAGGGCCATATCCACAACAACTGGTATCAAGAGCTCTGGTTGGAGATCAGGGTTAATCGTAAGATTGGTTTATCAAGCGATTGGGTGTTGTCAAGCAATCAAGAATGGGCAAGGACAAACAGGCGGTTGAGAAATTTGATGGTTCTGACTACGGGTTTTGGAGGATGCAAATAGAGGATCTCTTGTACAACAAAGATCTCTATAAGCCTCTAAAGGGTGTCAAACCGGAAGGAGAAAAGCAAGAAGATTGGGATCTCATGGATCGGAAGGCCCTAGGGGTGGTTAGATCTACTTTGTCAAAGTGGATCGCGAAGACTACCAAGAAGGCGAAGACCACAAAGGAGCTATTGGATTATCTTACTGAGAGATTTGAAACTCCATCTGCTGCAAACAAAGTTGATTTGATACGCAAGATGGGTAGTCTCAAGATGCAAGAGGGAGGATCCTTAGCTAAGCACATCGATGAGTTTATGGATGTTATAGACTCATTGACTGCGCTGGATATTATGTTTGATGATGAGGTTCATGCGTGCTTGTTGCTAGCGTCTTTACCAGGAAGTTGGAGCGGTACGGTGACAGCGATCAATGCTTCAGCAGGTAAGAACAAGTTGAAGTATGATGATGTTAAGGATTTCTTGTTGGGCGAGGAAAATCGTTTGAAGAAGTTGGGGACATCGTCTACTTCGGGATCGGCCTTAGCTACTACTAGCAGGGGAAGGCCGGGTACTAGAAATAAGGGGAGAACTGAATCAAGGGAAAACGTAGTGGGTGGTAAGGGCAAGGCCGTGGAGATCAGAGATAAACCAAGGGTTGCGAAAGGATCGGTGCAGTGTTATCATTGCAAGGAGTTAGGACACTACAAAAAGGATTGTCCCAATCGTGGGGGCAATTCGGTGAATGTGACAGTCGAAGGTGATGATGTACTGGTTCTAAGTGTTAGTAGTGCACTAGAATCATGGGTGCTGGATTCGGGGGCATCATTCCACTCTTGCGGGCATGCAGAAGAGATGGAGAATTATACTTCCGGTGATTTCGGTAAGGTCTATCTGGCGGATGGCGAGCCTTTGGAAATCAAGGGGAAGGGGGATGTCACAATAGGAGCATCGGACGGGAAGGTCCTACATCTGAACGGGGTCAGGCACATTCCGGGTTTGAAAAAGAACCTATTATCAGTTGGGAAGTTGGACGAAGAAGGTTACAAGGTAATATTCGGCTGTAGGAACTGGGTTATTACCAAGGAGGATCGTGAGATCGCTCGGGGTGATAAGGAGGGGACACTGTATTTGGCGAATAATACCAAGGACAGTATCGCGGTGGCGTCAGCCAAGGGTGATACTGATTTGTGGCACTGTCGATTGGGTCACATGAGTGAGAAGGGGATGAAGATACTTTGTTCAAAGGGACTACTACCGGGTTTGAAGACAGTCGACGTGGGGATCTGCGAAGATTGTGTGTTTGGCAAACAGGCGAGAAGTAATTTCTCGAGGACAGGTAGGGCTTTGAGGGAAGCAAAGTTAGAACTGGTTCACACGGATTTGTGGGGTCCATCTCCGGTAACTTCTCTGGGTGGTGCGTCATATTACATGACCTTCATTGATGATTCAACAAGGAAGGTCTGGGTTTATTTCTTGAAACACAAAGATGAGGCATTCGAGGTGTTTAAGAAATAGAGGGCCTTGGTGGAGAATCAGACGGGACTTAAGCTTAAGTGCTTGAGGTCAGATAACGGAGGGGAGTATGAGCTCGGGGAGTTCAAGGAATATTGTGCAGCGAATGGCATTCGTATGGAGAAGACTCCAAAGGGCACACCACAACACAACGGGGTTGCAGAGAGGATGAACAGGACATTGAACGAGCGGGCTAGAAGTATGAGGTTGAAGTGTGGACTTCCGAAGACGTTTTTGGGCATATGCAGTTGACACGGCGGCTTTCTTGATCAATAGGGGACCATCGGTACCATTGGGGAATGGAATTCCAGAGGAAGCATGGAGTGACAAGCAGGTAAATCTGTCCTTTCTTCGCATATTTGGCTGCGTTTCATATGTTCATATTGATTCTGCTGATAGAACTAAGTTAGATGCAAAATCTGCAAAATGTACGTTTATTGGGTATGGTGGGGATGACTTCGGGTATAAGTTTTGGGATGACCAAAACCATAAAATTATTCGTAGTCGAGATGTGGTATTCAATGAACAGGTATTGTACAAGGACAGAAAGGGGGCATCTGATGATATTAGTTCGGAACCGGAGGTTGTAGAGGTGGATATTCCAGACTCGGGTGGGAGCAGGACGGTTCATGATGACCAAGGTCAGGGGGTCACTGAAGATGAACCACATACTCCGGAACTGGATATTCCGCTGCGTAGATCCAGCAGGTTGCGTGGATCACCTGACAGGTATACTCCTTCAAATTACTATTTGTTGCTGACAGATAGTGGTGAACCGGAATGTTATGCGGAGGCTGTTCGTAGTGCACTTTGTGATAAGTGGAAAGCTGCGATGGATGATGAGATGGACTCATTGAAGGCCAACAAAACTTGGGAGTTGATTAAACTGCCTAAGGGGAAGAAGGCATTGCATAACAAGTGGGTTTACAGGATTAAGGAGGAAGCAAACGGCAGTAAGCGTTACAAGGCAAGGTTGGTTGTAAAAGGGTTTCAGCAAAAGTACGGTATTGACTACACCGAGGTATTCACTCCTGTTGTGAAGATGACCACTATCAGAATGGTTCTGGGGCTAGTAGTGGCGAATAACTTATTGCTGGAGCAAATGGATGTAAAGACGACCTTCCTTCATGGGGATTTGGAGGAAGAAATTTACATGAGACAACCAGAGGGATATTTGTCTAAGGGTGACGAGGAACTGGTTTGCAGGTTGACTAAGAGCTTGTATGGCCTTAAACAAGCTCCTAGGCAGTGGTACAGGAAGTTTGATGGATTCATGCATGACATTAACTTTGTCAGATGTGAGGCGGATCACTGTTGCTACTTCAAGAACACGGACAATGGGTATATAATCTTGCTGTTATATGTGGATGACATGTTAATAGCGGCCTCTAGCAGTAGAGAGGTAAACAGATTGAAGGCTCAGTTGTCAGAACGGTTCGAGATGAAGGATTTGGGGGAGGCCAGAAAAATCTTGGGCATGCGGATTGACCGGAATAGGGAGTTGGGTAAGTTGGTTCTTTCACAAGCAGAATACGTTGAGAAAGTCTTGACAAGGTTTTGCATAGAAGAGGCGAAGCCAACAGGGACACCATTGGGTATGCATTTCAAGCTATCCGAGAAGGACTCACCTAAGGGCAAGGAGGAGCGTGACAAGATGGAGAGGACTCCATATGCTTCGGCAGTGGGGAGTCTAATGTATGCAATGGTGTGTACAAGGCCGGATATTGCACATGCGGTGGGAGTAGTCAGCCGGTACATGGGTAATCCTGGGAAGCAACATTAGGAAGCGGTTAAATGGATCCTGCGCTACTTAAAGGGTACTGCTGGTAAGGCTCTATGTTTCTCAAGCAAGGAGGTCGTGTTAGCGGGTTATGTGGATGCGGATTTGGCATCAAGTGATCTTGATAAGAGGAGGAGTACCATGGGTTATGTTTTCACATTGGGTGGTACGGCTATCTCCTGGGCTTCTAAATTGCAGAAGATCGTGGCTCAGTCGACTGCGGAAGCAGAATATGTGGCAGTGACAGAGGCAAGCAAAGAGATGGTATGGTTGCAGAACTTCTTGGGTGAACTTGGGAAGACGCGAAGTGGTAATGCTCTCTACAGAGACAGTCAGAGTGCAATACATTTGGCTAGGAATCCGGCGTTTCATTCTAGGACGAAGCACATTGAGCTGAGGTTTCACTACATCAGGCATCTCTTGGAGAGGAAGATCTTAAGGCTGGAGAAGATTTTGGGATCGGAGAACCCGGCTGACATGTTGACCAAGGTGGTAAACCTTGAAAAGTTGAAGCTATGCATAGCTTCAATTGGGCTTGGAGAATAAGAGAGGAGGAAGGCACTACCATGATCGAGGTGAGCACTAGGAAGACACCAAAGATGAGTTGAAGACGGATACGGGGTTTGTATATGCGGTTGATCTCTAGGTGGGAGATTGTTGGAGTAGAGATCCCTCAAAGGAACAAGGAGAAGAAAATCTGGAGCAGTGTTCCAGGTGGGCGCCTGGTATTGACCAGGCGGGCGCCCAGTTTGGACAGAAGGTCCGGTTCCTGGAATTGGTATGTAAGCGGGCGCCTGGTCCCCTTCAAGCGGGCGCCTGGAATGCCGAGAAAGTGCAGATTTTCAGGATTCTCTTATGTTTAGGTTTAGGACTTACTCTTGGTTTGCTATATAAACAATGTTTCGCCCCCATACTCATTGTAACTCAGATTTAACATATTATAGTGCAAGATCCTGGCTTGGTAGTGCCCCCAGACGTAGTCAAACATATTGACGAACTGGGTAAACAATTTATGTGTCTTTTCTTGCTTTGATTTCTTGTGCTTTGTTTGTGCGCTCTTATTGTTCTTGTGGGTTTGCTTGGGTAGTGGAGGGCCATATCCACAACACCATTCCCAGAAATTCACTCTCTCTCCCTCCATTGGTTTGGGTAAGTTCTCTCTCCCTTCTCTCTTCAATCTAACCATCTTCCTCTTGTTATTTCTCATTTCTTAAAACATGAAATTGTTTAGATCGTCGTTAGGATCATAGAGGGCTAAAAATATTCGAGTTCCGACAACTTCGAGAAAATTCAAGTAAGTTACTTTTCCCCCATTTATGCTAAAAATGCTCATCTTTAACTCTATTGATGTTCTTGTTGATATCCATGGCTTCTTGGTTGAGTTAGAAATTATTTGGAATTTATTTGAGTTTTGGTTAAAAATGGTGATTGTTATGAATGTTTGGATTTAATCTTGGTTTTGGGTTGATAAATGGTGTTATCTAGGTCCCCTTTAAGTTAGATGTTGTTTGGGTACTTTGGAGATCAAGTAGGGAATAAATTTGATTTTGGTTCGAAAATGGTGAAACCCAGCTCTGGTTTCCCGGCCTGAAAGCAGACCAGGCGCCCGCCCGGTCCGAGCCAGGCGCCCGCCTGCTTACCCTTTTTCTGACCCTTAGTTTCTGCCTAAATGAGCGCCCGCCCGCCCCTTGGCAAGCGCCCGCCCGCCCCCTTTTTCTGGAAATCACATTTGTGTTTGTTTAAAACTAGGTTGTATTTTTAGTTCGGGTTTAGAGACGCATGAATTGAGTTTTCTTATCTTTAAATGTTAGGATAGAAGTATATATAGGTACTCCTAAGATTTAGAACGAAAAGAGTGAAATTCGGAGCTAAAACAGGGATTTTCACATTTTCCGGCCGAACACTTTATAAAAACTCTCCGTTTTACGCTCAATCTTCCGGAGGCCATAACTTCTTCGTCCGGACTCCGCTTTAGACGTGTAAACTATCGTTGGAAAGCTCTTTTCGATTACTACGCAATGGTTCTATTGGCCGCCTGGTTCCAGACCAGAATGGTTGTCTTATTGTTGAGGTTTAAGATCAAGGTGTAGTCTCGGTCTAGGTTCCGTAGTACTATTCTAGTTGACTTAGTTGGGCACCGTGGAACTCTTTAGTAATTGAAATTAGTTCCTTTGAGAACAATGGTGTTATGTAATTTGATCAAGTATTGTTTGGGAATGTTTGAGCATCTTATGATGTGTTCGTGATTGTTCCAATCGAATTTATTTCGAGTAAGACTTGGTCTAGGTTTTAGGCGATGTCCTATAGTACCTAGAGGGTTGTTATTGAACACCAAAGTGTAGGGTTTAGTCCTGTCGTGATCATGTTCTAATAAGTGTAACCTTTTGGATCCGTTTGGGGTGTTTAGAATGGGTTCGTTATGAACGGAGGTAAAGCGTGAATTGGAAATTGGGCACCACGGTTTGATTTACCTTATGGTGTATTCATTCTGATTTCCTACTTTGGAATTCTAGGTGTGATGAGATGGTTGAGTTCATAGTCCTAGTACATCTTTATGAGTAAACGTTTAGGATAATTTGGGTTATAGTCGTTGTACTATTTGTGAGCGACCGTTTGGGTTGTGTTCCTTATGAGCAACTTGTGGGTATCATCTTTGGAATGTATCTGGTATGGTTCCTCTTTATAGAATTATCGTATTCTAATAATCATTGTTGTTGAGCTCCTTATGAGCAATTCCGTTTATCGTTGTTATGCTCTTTATGAGAAATTCCGTTTATCGTTGTTGTGCTCTTCATGAGAAACTCTTGTTATTGTTGTTGTTAAACTCTTCATGAGTAACCGTTGCATCTTTATGGTGATTATTTGGCATGGTTCCCTAATTTGGAACCCTAAACTGTTTAATTAAGCTAGTATTTATTACTTAGCATTTATTTGGAAGCCCAGCTGGCATATTTGTTGCATCGGGCGATGGGAAAGATTATAATGGCAAAGCCAAGTCCATTATAATGTTGACCATTGTTTTGCCCCCTTCTATACCCCCTATTCCAGATTGGCCTTGGAAGGGATAAGTTACCTTCCTTTGGGAATGTATCTAGCTAACGAGCATGACTTTGTGGCATGGCTCTTGTCATTTGTGACACTTTTATGGTTATTGTTCCGGTACCGGGAGTATTCTCTTCAGCTTCTATGCTACTATGAAGATGGCTTGATGGGTTGATTGATTGATTGGTCGGTTCTGACTGGGGTTCTCTTCAGTTGTTATACTGCTATTGTTGATTGGTTGATCGGTTAAAGCTGCGCAGCGATTGTTCTATCAGTTGGTGAAACCTTGGCTAAGTATCCTTTGTTACGTGTTTATTTCAGTCTTATGTGCTGCATGATGAGTTAGTCGTTATTTCCAACTGGTATGGGACAGTTGGCGATAGGGAGCTTTTTCATTTGTTGTTATGTGATTTACTTGTTCAGTTATCGATGATTTGCATGATATTATGCCATGTAGATGCATTTAGTAACTTACTGAGATTTTATCTCACCCCGTTTCTTGTTTCAAATTGTTTTTCCTTAACCCCCCCCCAGGAAAGAAAGTGGTAGCGTTGTGAGGTCCGTTGTAGCGGGAATCTTCTGAGCAGGTTGATCGTATTTGGGATAGTTGCTCTTCGGAGCCTTTATGTATTTTATTGTGATTCGTAGTCGTTCAGAGAGTTTTGTATATACGGTTGTACTTTGGGTATTTGTGCTAATAGTTGTTCTTGCTTCCGCATTTGTTTCTAGTCTCCGAGTAATAATCTCGTCGAGGTGTTGTTTGATGGTATTGGTTTACAGTTGAATTCACGCACCCGGTTTGGTATATTACATTTTGGAGATGTACATTTTGTAAAGTTTTTTATTTATGGATTTTTGGAGATTTCCGGGGCGCGACAGTTGGTATCAGAGCAATGGTTTTAGATCTTGAAGGAGAATAAGAACTCTGATATTGAATAGGTTTCAATACTTGGGTGTTATGATTTTGAGTGGTTTAGAAACTAAGTTTTCTTGAAAGAATGAGGTTAAGGTAGAAGTTGGTTGAGTTATAAGTCGTGATATTGACGCCGAGTGTTTCTTCTCTTGTGGTATATCAAGTATAGATTGGTATTAATAGTAATGGTTCCCTTGGGTTAGTTGGTTTGGGAATCGGGAGTTCAATCTGATGGCTCGGGCATATCTATTTCGTAAAGTGGACAACGTTTTGTGCTATGTTCGCCTGATTGTTATCATTCATGGATTTATGTTGAGGTGTATTCTCGAATACGGAACTACGTGATTGTTACTAGTATATATGGGATGATTTGGTTATGTCACCTATGCGAGATATTGATGAGTTAAGTGGTATGGTTTAGCTTTCCGTGTGTTACGAATTTCTTGTGTGCCATCGATAGGTGGTGAATATTTCTATATTAGTATGTTTGACTTTGTTTAGGATCATACTAAGTATATATAATGTTCAGGTTCTATATTGAAAATCAGAAAATCTTTATTAGAAGGTTGTGCATGGAATTTAGCTTACTCTGTTGGCAATATTAATTTTGAAATCTTGGGTATAATTTATATTGAGTGCAATATGTCGCTTGACCGATAGAGAACTTGGGTTATATGATGAGTTAATATAAGCTACAATACGGATGGGTGAATCAGTGAGCATATAGTATCGGTTGGGTTAAAAGAGTTAAAGATTCAATTTGTAAATTTCTTGATAGGAGTTTTTCTTTACTTTTAGTACATCTAAGTGAGTGCATCAGAATTGTTTAGTATGAGGAAATACTTAATTTATTATGGGTCATAATAAGAAGTTGAGTTATGATACTTTTGGAATCATTTTAGTACATGACTGGAGTTGAGTTAAAGCAAAATGAGTTATGAGTATATGGTGGGAGTTATAATCATCAATGATGGTAAGCACGTTAAGTTTAAAGGTCTAGACATATTTTGAGAAAGTAAGAAATTCTCGAGCAATATTAAAGGAATTTTCGGGTTTTAGTTAAACAGTTGTCACTTGGTTCTGAATCTTTTCTTAGTGGCGTTCTCGTTTGGATTAAGGATTTGTAAAGGAAGTTGAGTATAGATACTTTGGCATATTAAAGGATACTATGATTCTGTATTGGGACGGAGCAGTTTATTTAATATTTCGGATTATTAGTGATCATTTGTAATATCTTTTAGAGTTGTAAGTTGTAATATATAGATATTTATGAAAATAAAGATTGTGAAAAGTTCGGATCGTTACAGTTGCTACTTTAATGGTAATCCTTAGAGATATAGTCACGCGGTGAACATTTGAAGGATGAGAAATTTCTTTAGCTTTTCATAGTTTAAGAAGTTGTGTAAGCTCGAAATTGTTTAATATTTTGAATTTCTGGGAAGTAATATTAAGTATGCGATTTTCTAATGGAAGTATCTTTGCGGTATAATTAAGGTTGTGAATAAGACGAGTTTGTAGTATCTCGAGAATTGTGTTTAGGAGTAATCTGGATTCTGCGATTTTGGGCGATAAAGTATTTGCATATATTTTGAGGATTAACGCTTGATAAGTGGAGCTATCTGTGACTTGGAATTGGTTGTGATTATAGTGGTTTCACCTTAGCGGGTTATATTATATTTTATTTTGGGACCAAGTTGAAACATTATGATATCGGACTATCAAAAGTTGATGGATATATTTCCTTAGAAAACTAAGTATGAGGTAATGCTAGTAGTTGAGAAATTCAAAGGTTATGACTGTATTATGTTTTATCTTATAAGGAAAGTGAGTGTGGTAGTGGAATCTCATTTGATCGGATAGTTGATGACGGTAAATTTTTGAGTATATCATTAAGTCATTGGGTGACAATAATCGTTAGCCCTATTCCTTCTCTTATTTGTTCGGGTAGTAGTATGATTACTTGGGATGATGTCTAGATCGTCAATGCGTACGGGTGAACCCGAAAAGTAAAACTTGTGGATGTTGATGATTTAAGGGTTGATGGTGAGCGTGATGCTAATTAGGATCAAATCAGCTATGTCTCAGAATTGGTGAACAAGTGATAGTCTTGAGAATGTGAAATTCGGGATGAAAGAGGAAGTTAACTCTAGGATGTTGATATGAATATGCTTGAGATATGTATGTGTTCAATATGTGTGGGTTTATTTGAGTCATGGAATTGATGTCTGAAATCTTTAATAGGTACTTGATTTGGGGTTACGAGTGCTTTATGCGAGTTGATATTTTGTCGCCTCATTATGACCGCGCATTGTGATTTTGATGAGTGAATTCGTGGGCGAATTCTTTTTAAGGAGGGTAGATTGTCACGACCGGAAAACCCGCCACTATTTTCGTAGTAATAAATATTTAATTATTTATTTATTTCTTATTTATTTATTTAAATTATTTATTTATTTAAATAATTATGTGTGCATTTTGTGTTTCTTAATAAATTTTGCCTAGCATTTTATTGGGTCTTTTGTGCTAGTGTAGTATTAGTTGGTCTTAATTGTTAGTAGAAAGTATTAGAGTTGGGTAGTTAGTGGGGAGGGGGCCTAAGTGTAAGTTTTTCATAATAATTCCCCCTACTCCCTCTCTTCTCCCTCACCTTCCCCTCACCCAATTCCCATTCCCAGAAATTCACTCTCTCTCCCTCCATTGGTTTGGGTAAGTTCTCTCTCCCTTCTCTCTTCAATCTAACCATCTTCCTCTTGTTATTTCTCATTTCTTAAAACATGAAACTTGTTTAGATCGTCGTTAGGATCGTAGAGGGCTAAAAATATTCGAGTTCCGGCAACTTCGAGAAAATTCAAGTAAGTTACTTTTCCCCCATTTATGCTAAAAATGCTCATCTTTAACTCTATTGATGTTCTTGTTGATATCCATGGCTTTTTTGGTTGAGTTAGAAATTATTTGGAATTTATTTGAGTTTTTGGTAAAATATTGATTGTTATGAATGTTTGGATTTAATCTTGGTTTTGGGTTGATAAATGGTGTTATCTAGGTCCCCTTTAAGTTAGATGTTGTTTGGGTACTTTGGAGATCAAGTAGGGAATGTTGATTTGTGAGAAATTTGATTTTGGTTCGAAAATGGTGAAACCCAGCTCTGGTTTCCCGGCCTGAAAGCAGACCAGGCGCCCGCCCGGTCCGAGCCTGGCGCCCGCCTGCTTACCCTTTGTCTGACCCTTAGTTTCTGCCTAAATGAGCGCCCGCCCGCCTCTTGGCAAGCGCCCGCCCGCCCCCTTTTTCTGGAAATCACATTTGTGTTTGTTTAAAACTAGGTTGTATTTTTAATTCGGGTTTTAGAGACGCATGAATTGAGTTTTCTTATCTTTAAATGTTAGGATAGAAGTATATATAGGTACTCCTAAGATTTAGAACGAAAGGAGTGAAATTCGGAGCTAAAACAGGGATTTTCACATTTTCCGGCCGAACACTTTATAAAAACTGTCCGTTTTACGCTCAATCTTCCGGAGGCCATAACTTCTTCATCCGGACTCCGCTTTAGACGTGTAAACTATCGTTGGAAAGCTCTTTTCGAGTAATACGCAATGGTTCTATTGGCCGCCTGGTTCCAGACCAGAATGGTTGTATTATTGTTGAGGTTTAAGATCAATGTGTAGTCTCGGTCTAGGTTCCGTAGTACTATTCTAGTTGACTTAGTTGGGCACCGTGGAACTCTTTAGTAATTGAAATTGGTTCCTTTGTGAACAATGGTGTTATGTAATTTGATAAAGTATTGTTTGGGAATGTTTGGGCATCTTATGATGTGTTCGTGATTGTTCCAATCAAATTTATTTTCGAGTAAGACTTGGTCTAGGTTTTAGGCGATGTCCTATAGTACCTAGAGGGTTGTTATTGAACACCAAAGTGTAGGGTTTAGTCCTGTCGTGATCATGTTCTAATAAGTGTAACCTTTTGGATCCGTTTGGGGTGTTTAGAATGGGTTCGTTATGAACGGAGGTAAAGCGTGAATTGGAAATTGGGCACCACGGTTTGATTTACCTTATGGTGTATTCATTCTGATTTCCTACTTTGGAATTCCAGGTGTGATGAGATGGTTGATTTCATAGTCCTAGTACATCTTTATGAGTAAACGTTTAGGATAATTTTGGGTTATAGTCGTTGTACTATTTGTGAGCGACCGTTTGGGTTGTGTTCCTTATGAGTAACTTGTGGGTATCATCTTTGGAATGTATCTGGTATGGTTCCACTTTATAGAATTATCGTATTCTAATAATCATTGTTGTTGAGCTCCTTATGAGCAATTCCGTTTATCGTTGTTATGCTCTTTATGAGAAATTCCGTTTATCGTTGTTGTGCTCTTCATGAGAAACTCTTGTTATTGTTGTTGTTAAACTCTTCATGAGTAACCGTTGCATCTTTATGGTGATTATTTGGCATGGTTCCCTACTTTGGAACCTTAAACTGTTTAATTAAGCTAGTATTTATTACTTAGCATTTATTTGGAAGCCCAGCTGGCATATTTGTTGCATCGGGCGATGGGAAAGATTATAATGGCAAAGCCAAGTCCATTATAATGTTGACCATTGTTTTGCCCCCTTCTATACCCCCTTTTCCAGATTGGCCTTGGAAGGGATAAGTTACCTTCCTTTGGGAATGTATCTAGCTACCGAGCATGACTTTGTGGCATGGCTCTTGTCCTTTGTGACACTTTTATGGTTATTGTTCCGGTACCGGGGGTATTCTCTTCAGCTTCTATGCTACTATGAAGATGGCTTGATGGGTTGATTGATTGATTGGTCGGTTCTGACTGGGGTTCTCTTCAGTTGTTATACTGCTATTGTTGATTGGTTGATCGGTTGAAGCTGCGCAGCGATTGTTCTATCAGTTGGTGAAACCTTGGCTAAGTATCCTTTGTTACGTGTTTATTTCAGTCTTATGTGCTGCATGATGAGTTAGTCGTTATTTCCAACTGGTATGGGACAGTTAGCGATAGGGAGCTTTCTCATTTGTTGTTACGTGATTTACTTGTTCAGTTATCGATGATTTGCATGATATTATGCCATGTAGATGCATTTAGTAACTTACTGAGATTTTATCTCACCCCGTTTCTTGTTTCAAATTGTTTTTCCTTAACCCCCCCCCAGGAAAGCAAGTGGTAGCGTTGTGAGGTCCGTTGTAGCGGGAATCTTGTGAGCAGGTTGATCGTATTTGGGATAGTTGCTCTTCGGAGCCTTTATGTATTTTATTATGATTCGTAGTCGTTCAGAGAGTTTTGTATATACGGTTGTACTTTGGTAAATTTGCTAATAGTTGTTCTTGCTTCTGCATTTGTTTCTAGTCTCTGAGTTATAATCTCGTCGAGGTGTTGTTTGATGGTATTGGTTTACAGTTGAATTAACGCGCCCGGTTTGGTATATTACGTTTTGGAGATGTACATTTTGTAAAGTTTTTTATTTATGGATTTTTGGAGATTTCCGGGGCGCGACAACCACGAACGAATCCAGGTAAGGATGGAAAACCCGGTTCATCAAATCCATAAACACGGCCGGTGCGTTAGTCAACCCAAACGGCATAACCAAGAACTCGTAATGACCATAACGAGTGCGAAAGGAAGTCTTCGGAATATCCTCCGATCGAATCTTCAACTGATGGTACCCACTCCTCAAATCGAGTTTAGAGAACACCACGGACCCTTGAAGTTGGTCAAATAAATCATCAATGTGCGGTAGAGGATACTTGTTCTTCACCGTAACCTGATTCAACTTCCGGTAATCGATACACAGTCTCAACGAACCATCTTTCTTCCGCACAAACAAAACCGGTGCTCCCCACGGGGAAACACTAGGGAGGATAAACACTCGATCAAGCAACTCTTGCAGCTGAACCTTTAACTCCTTTAACTCTGCGGGAGCCAACCTATATGGTGCTTTCGAAATCGGAGCCGTACCCGGCAAAAGATCTATACAAAATTCTATCTCACGATCTGGAGGCATATCATATTCAGAAGAGAAAACATCGGAAAATTCTCTAACTACCCGAACACTCTCCAAACTAGGGGATTCTTTCCTAGTATCAAGCACACTAGCTAAGTACCCCTCACAACCACGGTGCAACAATTTTCTCGCTTTCACATAGGAAATCACACGAATATTCTTACCCAAAGGCATAGCCTCAAAAGTAAACTTAGGCACATCGGGAATAGAAAAAGTAACAACTTTCCTACGACAATCAACAGAGGCATGAAACTTGCTCAACCAATCCATACCCAAAATAACATCAAAGTCCTGAATAGGAAGGACTACCAAGTCCGCACGCAAGACATGACCACATATAAGCACGTCACAAGCACGGAAGACTCTATCAGTCACCAAACACTCTCCTATAGGGGTCGACACCTCTAACACATAGGGTAAAGACTCAAATGCAGCATTTAGCAATGAAGCAAATTGCACAGATATGTATGAATGAGATGATCCTGGATCTACTAACGCTCGTGCGCTCACACTAGATATAGAAATAATACCTCCAATAACTGTGGGATCATCTGTGGCTTGTTGTTGATTCATTGCAAACACTTTCCCTTGGACCTTGGGCTTTCCCGTAGCGTCCCTTTTCTGACCCTGTGGAGCCCCAGCTCCTACCCCAGTCGGTTGACCTCTGCCTCTAGTACAATCCCTTGCAAAATGACCCATTTGACAACAATTGGTACACCTTCCCTGCTTCTTCCAACACCGGTCCTCCGAATGGCCTTCCTTTTGGCAATAGGAACAAAGTCTCCTATTTTGGTTCCCTTGGTTCCCGGAAGTGGTACCCGGGTTCCTTGGGATCGGTTGTCCTTGGGACTGAGATTGTCCCCCAAAGTTACCTCGGTTATCAGAACGGGATTGTGGCTTGCTTTGCCCTCCCGGCTTGCTCGGGTTAGATACCTCTTATGTTCCCCAATATCTTGCTCTATAAGATAGGCTCGGTCCACCGCATCCTGAAATGTCACAATCCTCTGGGCTATAAGCTGAGTACGGATAGAAGTCTTCAAACCCCGGATGAATCTCATAGCTTTCTGTTCTTCGGTCCTCACAAGATAGTCACAATACCGGGCTAATTCTGTGAACTTAGCCGAGTATTGAGCAATAGACAACAAACCTTGCTCCAAGTTGAGTAGCTCGATCTCCTTTCGGTTCTGGTCCACTACCGGAATGAAATGCTCCTTGAACTTCTGTACAAACAATTCCCAAGCATACACTGTGTGAGTGTCATCCCAACTAGCTTTCACCCCTTTCCACCAATGCTCGGCGGCACCCACAAGTTTATAAGCCGCGAATCGGACCCTATCCTCATCCGTGCATCCGAACACATCATAGATTTTCTCCATAGACTCGATCCACATCTCAGCCTTCTTTACATCCGGCTCACCGTCAAACTCTTTTGGCTTCAATTTCAGAAATTGCTCCAGCCCATATCTCGGTGGTACCACATGCTCTTCTCGTGGCCCTTGATCATGAATGGCCTTCATAGCGGCCTCAAACATTCCTTGGAACATTGCCCGGTTCTCTTCCCTTAAGTCATTCTGATTCTGTGCTCCACTAGAGCCTTCGCCTGCTCTCCTTCTAGCCATTTCAAACAATTACCTGCATAAGACATCAACCGTTACTCACTCCGAACACAACTACCCACCTAGGTCATACTAGTCCACCTAGACTTATACTTAGAGCCAAACCATAGCTCTGATACCAACTGTCGCGACCCCGAACCCCGCGGGCCCGAGATCGCGAGCTGGACGTCGACTTAAACAATAAACTCTAAAATAATGGAGATAAAAATTTCCTTTTATACCAAAAGACGATAACACAAAGTTTGAAATCCACTTTGAACAACAAAGTAAACTAGTATAAACTCCATAAGCTTATACTCCAAAGTTATAAAATATACAAATCCTAATGACGTCAATGTTTGGTACAAATATCCCAAAAAGGTTACACATTTACTTAATGTAAACCCACCAATATCAACCTGCCCCAAAAGCTCGAACCCACTCGACGTCCTGTCTCGTGATCAGCGAGTCTAATCCTTTCCACCTGGGGGGGGGTTTAAGGAAAAACAAAGATAAAAGAAAAGGGGGTGAGATAAATCTCAATAAGTTACTAATGCAACTACATGACATGCTAAGATGCAATAATCAATAATAAATCACATAACACATAGCAATTATCATATGACAGATAGCAGCGGAAATAAACACATAACAAAGGATATAGCCAAGGTTTTCCAAACTGATATAACCAAATAAAGGTCTCTGCGCAGCTTCAACGATCAACCAAATCAACATCTTCATAATAGCATGAAAGCTGAAGAGAAATCTCCGGTACCGGAACCAATAACAAGGGGACAGTGACACAAAGTCAAAGCCCGAAAACCAATAGCTAAAGTGCTCACAAAGGGGCTAGCTCATCTCACATCCAAGGCCAATCTGGAGGAGGGAAATAATGGGGCAAAACAATGGTCAACATCACAATGGACTTGGCTGTGCCATCATAATGTTTCGCATCGCCCAAACACACACAAAATACCAGCTGGACTTTCAAGTAAAGGCTAAGTAATAAAATACTAGCACAATAAACAACCGTTGATTCCAAAGTAGGGAATCATTCCAATTAACCACCAAAAAGATGAATTAAATAAACATCATAAAAGTGCTTCATATTTCCAAATGATAATTTAATCAAATCCCATATCTCATATATTCACAAAGGAACCAGTTAACTCAAGAACACAACCAAAACTATTCACTCATCTCGAAGAGCTCAAGGAGAGCTTTAAAACGATAATTTATACACCTAAAACGGAGTCCGGATGAGGGAGATATGGCTCTCGAAAGATTGGACAAAAAGGAAAATAAATTTCACACCAGGGGAGAGGGTGCGCGCGCCTCCTAGATCAGTAGGAAAATCAAGTTTGGAGGAGGAGAGGGTGCGCGCGCCTCCTATGGGAGGGTGCGCGCGCCTCCATCCAACAGAAGGTCTTGTTTCAAGAAGGGCATAAGGGTGCGCGCGCCTCCTATGGGAGGGTGCGCGCGCCTCCTTGCCCAGAAAGGCAAATTCCGGCCAAAAATTCTGGGTTTCTACCATTAACAACCCAAAACCAAAACAAACCCAATCTTCACCATTTCTAACACTACCAAAATGGGAACTAAGGTACCTACACCATTTTGAGCCAAAGGAACTCCAACAACATCATCTAGGAACCTCAATTAAGGGTGATTCAAATACCAAATTTTCACAAAAATGAACAAATGCAAATCACTCCCAAATCAACCCAAGATGCAATAAATAGCATTCATAACATCAAATAAACATGGAATAGCATTTCTAGCATAAAATAGGGGAAAAGCAACTTACCCTGATTTTCCCAAAGTTGTCGGAACTCGAATATTTTTAGCCCTCTACGATCCTAACGACGATCTAAACAAGATTCATGTTTTAAGAAATGAGAAATAATGAGAGGAAGAGGAAGAAAATGAAGAGAGAATGAAGAGAGAAAAACTTACCCACAAACATGGAGAGAGAGAGAGACTTGATGGGAAATGGGGTGGAGTGTGAGTGAGGGTGATAGGGTGAGGGAGGTGAGGGAGGGAGTAGGGAGAAGATGATGAGTTTGAAATCTTACACTTAGACCCCTCCCTTACTATCACCTTTACTAATAAACTCCCCACTAACAAATAAGACTCAACTCTTCTACACTAGCACAAATGGCCCAAATAAAATGCTAGGCATAAATTAATATAACACATAAAATGCACACATACATTATTAATTAAATAATAATTTAAATAAATAGATAAGCAATTAAATAAATAATAATTATTTATTACCAATAAAATAGAGCCTAGATTTCGGGTCGTGACATTTTGTGCGGTCGCACACTTTCCCCAGATTTCCCTAATTTCTAAATTCCAATATAGTCCTTATTTAAGATTCGTTCTATTGTGTGTGACCCTCTAGGATTACACTAAATTGGCAATGGGTTCAAACATGAAACCATAAGATATGATTAGGTTCTAGCAAACCGTCATACCTACCTAAATAGTATAACTAGATACAAGTTCGCATTCCTTTAGAACATGTCATAATCCCTTTGTCCACGATCTCATTGAACACAAGTCATGGTCAAACGGTCAACTTGTCTTTGTGCAATACTTTCTCGATTCCGAATATGTTGATAATCCAAATGACATTGATCTAATCAATTCATTTGAGTCCGGCCGAACATTTTCATCAACATCATTCCTACGAGAGGCCTAAGCTTGAGATCTCTCCGAAGAGGGACAAATCCATTTAGCTTATTATTCTTCCCTACGTGAATCCGATTATGCCAATCATACACTTTATAACTACCCGGTTAAAGGTAGCGTTTGAATATGTCAAACATAATGTTCATCAAGTGGAAGACTATAATAACTTCATGTCTAAGGAATCAAATGACATAACTAATATGAGATATATGTACGACATAGACCATGACATAAATCTCATATAGCGGGTCATGTCCAGTACCTTGTTCCAAACAAGTACCCATAAATCTAACATGATCATCCCATGATCATTTAGCCTTTATACTAGTGCTTAACAAGTACTAGGGACGGAGATTATTATAAGTAAACATGAACAACAATAATCAAAAATTTCTTTATTGATATGAAATAAATGATAACAATTACAACGTTTATTAAACGTGCCTAGGGCACCCACTACCAACAATCTCCCACTTGCCCTAGGCCCAATCTCCCATGTATCTAATACCCATGGACCTAACATGACCTTCATGTTTAGCTTGTGGAAGTCCCTTTGTTAGCAGGTCCGCAACATTGTCATCAGTAGGTACTCTGCATATATTTATGTCTCCCCTATCAACGATTTCTCGAATGATATGAAAACGCCTAAGTATGTGTTTGGATTTCTGATGTGCTCTTGGTTCCTTTGCTTGAGCAATAGCACCATTATTGTCACAATAAAGGTCTATTGGATTAGCAATACTAGGAACCACTTCAAGTTCAGTAATGAACTTCTTAACCCAAACAGCTTCCTTTGCAGCATCCGATGCAGCAATATACTCAGCTTCCGTTGTAGAATCAGCGGTTGTACTTTGCTTGGAACTCTTCCAGCTTACAGCTCCACCATTTAACATAAACACAAAACCCGATTACGATCGACTATCATCTTTGTCAGTTTGGAAGCTTGCATCCGTGTAAGCATTTACCACGAGATCATCTTCTATTCCCCCATAGACCAAAAACGAATCTTTAGTTCTTCTCAAGTACTTAAGAATCGCTTTTAGAGCCATCCAGTGACTTTCACCGGGGTCGGATTGGTATCTACTTGTCATGCTTAAAGCATAAGATACATCCGCCCTAGTACAAATCATGGCATACATGATGGACCCAATTGCCGAAGCATATGGAACATCATTCATTTTCTCACGCTCATCTTTTGTCTTAGGACATTGAGTCTTTCTTAGAGAAACTTCATATATCACTGGTAAGGTTCCTCTTTTAGAATTTTCCATACGGAATCTTCTAATGACCTTGTCAATGTAAGTACTTTGGCTTAAACCAAGTAGCCTCCTTGATCTATCTCTATAGATCTTAATGCCAAGTATATATGCGGCTTCACCCATATCTTTCATTGCGAAGCATTTTCCTAACCAAGTCTTCACGGACTGAAGTGTAGGAATATCATTTCCAATGAGTAATATGTCATCCACGTATAAAATAAGGAATAGCACTATGCTCCCACTAATCTTCTTGTATACACAAGGTTCATCTTCGTTTTTGATGAAACCAAACTCTTTGACTGATTCATCAAAACGGAGATTCCAACTCCTTGAAGCTTGCTTCAATCCATAGATGGATCTCTGTAATTTGCATACCTTAGAATCTTGTTCAAAACCTTCTGGTTGTGTCATATACACATCCTCTGTTAGTTTTCCATTTAAGAAAGTGGTTTTGACATCCATTTGCCATATTTCATAGTCATGATATGAGGCAATCGCAAGCAAAATTCTTATAGACTTGATCATTACTACGGGTGAAAAGGTCTCATCATAGTCAATACCATGAACTTGCCTATAACCTTTCGCTACAAGTCTAGCTTTGTAAGTATGTACCTTCCCATCCATGTCAGTCTTCTTCTTAAAGACCCATTTGCATCCTATGGTTTTTACACCTTCGGGTGCATCAATCAAATTCCAAACTTGATTGTCTTGCATGGATTGCAATTCGGATTCCATGGCTCCAAGCCACTTGTCCGAATCAGGAGAAGACATCGCCTCTTGATAGGTTGTCGGTTCATCATTCTTAATGATTTCCACCTCATTACTATCCGTTACGAGAAATCCATATCTCCCAGGCTCGGATCGTAACCTACCTGATCTGCGAGTTACTTGTGTATTTTGAACAGGTTCCACAACTCCTTGTGGTTCTTGTTCTTGTTCTTGTTCCACTATTGGTTCAACGTCATTTTTTGGGTCTCGAATCTCTTCAAGATTTATTTTACTCCCACTGATTTCTTTGGAGAGAAACTCTTTCTCTAGAAGGACACCAGTTCGGGCAACAAAAACTTTGTTGTCCTCACGGTTGTAAAAGTAATATCCTCTAGTTTCCTTTGGATATCCCACGAAAATATATTTGTCAGATTTGTGTGCAAGTTTGTCAGAGACAAGTCTTTTCATGAAAGATAAACAAGTTTTCTTTCCGCTCCACATCTCATATGGAGTCTTTTGAACCGATTTAGTTGGAACACGATTTAGTGTGAATGCAGCGGTTTCTAGAGCGTAACTCCAAAAGGATATTGGAAGATCAACTTGACTCATCATTGATCGAACCATGTCTAACAAAGTCCGATTTCTCCTCTCGGACACACCATTCCATGGTGGTGTTCCGGGTGGAGTCAATTGTGAAACTATTCCACAATTCTTTAGATGATCATCAAATTCATGACTCAAGTATTCTCCACCTCGATCTGATCGAAGTGCCTTAATACTTTTGCCAAGTTGTTTTTTCTACTTCATTTTGAAATATTCTAAATATCTCAAATGCTTCACTTTTATGTTTCATTAGGTAAACATACCCAAATCTACTATAGTCATCAGTGAAGGTTATGAAGTATTGAAATCCTCCCCTAGCATTGCTACTTAATGGTCCGCACACATCGAAATGTATCAACCCCAATAAGTCGCTTGCCCTTTCACCTAACTTGGTAAAACGTGTCTTAGTCATTTTTCCAAGAAGACACGACTCACAAGTATCATATGACTCAAAGTCACATGAACCCAAAAGTCCGTCCCCATGGAGTTTTGAGATACGCTTCTCATTAATATGATCAAGACGGCAATGCCACAAATAACTATGATTTACATCATTAGGTTTAGATTTCTTATTTATATGATAGACATTGTCATTATTTTCATTCTTGACATTCAAGACATAAAGGCCATTAAATGAATTAGCAATACCACAAAGCACATCATTTAAATAAATAAAAAATTTCTTATTCTCAATAAGAAACTTAAAACCTTCGTTATCCAAACAAGAAATTGAAATAATATTTCTACTTAATTCCGGAACATAATAACAATTGTTCAAAACAATAACAAATACGGAAGGTAAAGTGATTTCATAAGTCCCTACGGCTAATGCAACAACTTTTGCTCCATTCCCCACGCGTAGGTCTACTTCACCCTCTTTAAGTAGTCTCCTATTCTTTAGTCCCTGCACATTTAAACAAACGTGAGAACCACATCCGGTATCCAATACCCAAGAATCAGTGGTAGAAAGGAGAATATCTATCATATAGATTCCTAAAGTCGACGCAGCCTTGCTGCCCTTCTTCTTCTTTTGCTCTTCCAAGAAAGCCTTGCAATTACGTTTCCAATGACCAATTTCTTGACAATGGAAACAGATTGCATCTTTTTGTGAATCGGGTTTTGCCTCAGAAGCCTTGGCAACCTTTGCCTTGCTTATCTTGGGTTTGACAACTTTCTTACCCTTTTCTTTGGCACTAGCCTTCTTCCCATCATGAACTAGGAGCACAGGAGAACCTTTCTCCACAATCTTCATCTCCGCAGTTTTAAGCATCCCATGCAACTAGGAGAGATTCTTATCCATTCCATGCATGTTATAATTCATCACAAACTGATTATAACTTTTAGGCAATGAATTAAGAATGAGATCCGTGGCAAACTCCAATGGGATTGGATAGCAAAGTTTCTCAAGATGCTCCACATAACCTTTCATTTTAAGCATGTGAGGACTCACTTGTTGCCCTTCACTCATTTTGCAAGAAGTGAATGCAACAATGGTCTTGTACCTCTCTTGCCTAGCTTGCTCTTGAAACATGGCTCTTAACTCCACGCCTATCTCATAGGCTTCCAAATGTTCCAAACTTTGTTGGAGTTTTGAGCACATGGTAGCAAGCATGAGACAACTTACATCTCTAGAATCATTACGATGTTTCTTGTAACTGTCTCTTTCTGCCCTAGGGGCAGTAGGTTCTGGTTCGGCAGGAAGTGGCCCATCGAGAATGTACAACTTATCTTCTTGCCTTAGAACAATTCTTAGGCTACGGATCCAATCCATAAAGTTAGTACCATTCTCTTGGAGCTTATCCTTCTCAAGGATCGATCGCAACGAAATTGATTGAGTGTTTGTTCTCATTGTCTACAAATATGCAAAATTTCCAAAATTTAATAAGTACCGGTTTCATTAAAGAAATAAATAATGTATTTTTAAAATACTCCCACTAAATTATATAACCTTCATATACATCCAATGTATAATATAATTTTAATTGGGTTAAGATCCAACTTTAATTTAACTTTTGAGTCCACGGAGGCGGATCGCTCAAAACTAAATTAATTAGGTAGACAATCATGTCAATCATATCCCATATGATTCTTAGATTCTTTTATGAGATTCTTTGAGAAATCCAATTTCAAAAAGCATGTTTAATCTCATCTTTTGCCTAGGCCCAAAACTGTTTTGACGCCTAATTAAGTCCAACCATTTTAAACGTATAGGAACCATTCAATTTAATACACCTTGCGGAGGCAAGCCTACATGGAATTAATGAACCTCATCTTGATCATACATGAATAAAATTAATGCACCTCGCGGAGGCGAACCCACATCAAAATCACCCATGAGCACATAATATAAACATATTACGCATCAAGTTCAGCCACTAAATTAATCTCCATTAATTTAAGCATAATATTTATGTGTCATTAGTTTCTCTATAATTATGAGGATGAGACTCTTTGAACTTTGGTTATCATCTTCCAAATCAAGACAACAAGAATTGCGGCCGAAACTAAGTCATTAGGCATCCACAATTCCGCACTAATTCAAGAAACCAAGAAAGTAGTCCATGTGGCCGAAACTAAGCAATAGATGGTCTCGATAAACGTAGGCCAATTGCATCCACAATTCCACATGGATCTCCAATCATTGAATCAAGAACTTTGTTTCTCAATTTTAGCAATTATGAACTCTTCATAATTCTAACTTCGTTTTATCTTTGAAACTTTGATTGCGATCAAGGTTAGGAAACACAATCTCAATGAACGTAGATTAGCCATCCAAACCTTGAACCAATCTTAGAATCACAAGATCAAAACAAAATAGGAAAATCAAACCCCAAGATCCACACCAAAACCAACTGCCCAAAACCCGCTCCAGATCAGCAGGTCTGGCCGGTATTGTCACTGATTCGGTTGGACCCCATCAAAATCCCAAAATCTGATTCTGATTCTGACAAACTGTGCGGCCGCCCAAGAGAATCTGTGCGGTCGCCCAAACATGTGCGGTCGCCCACTATTTTTTTTGTGCGGTCGCACATTAGCATCAGACAGAATTTTTAAAGTTCGAAAATTTGTCTCAAAATTGTTTTCCCCGATTATTAAAACTTTGATCCAATCAAAAATTAATAATCAAACAATTCAGAATCCAACATAATTTTTATTGCGATTCAATAGTGAGATTAAAGTTGTAAAACAATAAACCACATAAAATCATGTAACACATAAACATCATATATCCAATATTCATATCATGTTAGGCACATAAACAATTTATATACACACAACATGATCTAAGTATTGAAATAATCAACATGAACGGGGCTCTGATACCACTGTTGGGTTTCGTAGTAACATGCGCAGCGGAAATTAGCATTTAAAATTTATGAAACCCAAAGCCCATAGATCCATTCATATGATTAAATCAAATACTTGCAATATGAATACTATAAAACTAACCCTTGATGACTTTGAATTTGGTCTTTGATCTTGGTGGAGAAATTGAAGCTTTAATCACGAACAAGTAAGAACAC
Organism: Campanula takesimana; assembly: GCA_026119855.1. NCBI lineage: Eukaryota > Viridiplantae > Streptophyta > Magnoliopsida > Asterales > Campanulaceae > Campanula > Campanula takesimana. Next base: position 92,065 of record JAOWBW010000817.1, on the reverse strand, counting down.
GAACTTTGAAGATGATAAGCTTCACCCTCTAGCGGTATCCACACCTTGAACGAATATCAAGAACACTTGATCTTGGTTGCTAGACCAAAATTGTGAAACACGTTTTCACAATTAATATGAACTATATGGAATTTTATTTGTGTATTAGTTTGTTCTTCAATCTAAGATGTCTTAGAACAAAATAAAACTCTCTAAAACTCTTTGGAGACTTGCACAAAAGCTATGAAATGTTCTGGCCCGAATTTGCCTGTTTATATACAAGTTAGACATATTCCAAATAGGAAACTTGTGTCTAAACCCGTCCAAAATTCTTTTCCAAATCAAATTAAGAAACCAGTCCCGACATGGTGTGCGGCCGCCCAAAACACCTTCCAATATAGTCCTTATTTAAGATTCGTTCTATTGTGTGCGACCCTCTAGGATTACACTAAGTTGGCAATGGGTTCAAACATGAAACCATAAGATATGATTAGGTTCTAGCAAATCGTCATACCTACCCAAATAGTATAACTAGATACAAGTTCGCATTCCTTTAGAACATGTCATAATCCCTTTGTCCACGATCTCATTGAACACAAGTCATGGTCAAACGGTCAACTTGTCTTTGTTCAATACTTTCTCGATTCCGAATTTGTTGATAATCCAAATGACATTGATCTAATCAATTCATTTGAGTCCGGCCGAACATTTTCATCAACATCATTCCTACGAGAGGCCTAAGCTTGAGATCTCTCCGAAGAGGGACAAATCCATTTAGCTTATTATTCTTCCCTACGTGAATCCGATTATGCCAATCATACACTTTATAACTACCCGGTTAAAGGTAGCGTATGAATATGTCAAACATAATGTTCATCAAGTGGAAGACTATAATAACTTCATGTCTAAGGATTCAAATGACATAACTAATATGAGATATATGTACGACATAGACCATGACATAAATTTTATATAGCGGGTCATATCCAGTACCTTGTTCCAAACAAGTACCCATAAATCTAACATGATCATCCCATGATCATTTAGCCTTTATACTAGTGCTTAACAAGTACTAGGGACGGAGATTATTATAAGTAAACATGAACAACAATAATAATCAAAACATTTCTTTATTGATATGAAATAAATGATAACAATTACAACGTTTATTAAACGTGCCTAGGGCACCACTACCAACAAAATGGGGACCCCGATGGATCAGTCCGTACGTAGTCAAGAATATATTAAGCGGCGGTGTAGTCCGACTCGTAGACTTGGATGGCGATCAATTGCCAAAGGAGGTCAACCTCGACAAGCTCAAGAAGTTCTACGCTTAACAAATGAAGATCATTAAAAAAAAAAGGTCACTAGGTTGAAAACCCGCAAAGGCGGCCTAGGCAAAAATTAGAGAAAGGTGCAAAAAAAGAAGCCCACTAGATTGAAAACCCGCAAGGGCGGTCTAGGCAAAAAACAGGGTGCACACAAAAAATAAAATAAAAATGGTCTTCATTTGTTTGAACTACGGAGACCTGAGCCTCCCAAAAGATAGAGAAACGTAGGGAACCTTCGGGTGCGGTCTAAAACAATAATTTTTACCAAATCATTTCTTTAATAAGATGCAATTTTATTCATTTCATGAATCATTTTAACCATTACAATTGATAATGTTGAGCAATAAAAGACATTAAGACACTTAGATCCTAAAACAAGTGGCCTATTTAATTGCAATCTCGAGGTACTAGGAAAAATCTAATTTCTTCTTAGCCTTCAAAAGGCAACTCGAGCGGCTCTCGATCCTACTTCTCTTGGGCGGCTTAGGAATACTAAGACGGACCATGACCTTCTTCACAGCAAGACGCCTCCGAGCATAAAAGTCATCCAAGGGAGTGCCGAAGGGGTCAACCAAAATGTTTTTGAATCAGCGGCAGCTTCCTTGTATCTCAAAGCACTGCTAGGCTCAAAATCCTTCCCTAGCAACTCAGCCTGAAGACTGTCAACCCAAGTAATGCCGCGGTAAGGCGTAACGAACAAAACCTCACTGAAAAGACAAACGGCCAAGGCATTACGCTTAAAGGACTGGACCGTTGTATCCTTCGAATGCAACCTGAAGAACATCGGCAACTCAGTTATGTCAACCACGGTACAGTGCAACATTCTCTTCACATCCTCAATAGGGAGGTTCAGCAAATCAGACCAAGAATCAATCACACCCCGATGGTACTTGGGAACAGAAATTTGACCCGCTAGTGGCATGCCAAGAATGGCACCAAAATCATCAACAGTCGGCACCCTTTCATTCGCTGAAAAGTTGAAAGTGTGACTAGCCTACGTTCTTCTCAATGTGAGAAGCTCAGGTTAGCGTAGTTCATTGATAATTTAGAATAGAGAGATGAAGCGGGATCATGCATAAGGAAGGGGAAGTATTTATGATGGAGAAAAATCTCACGTGTAATAAAATCCTTGCAAGTATACAAGTACCAAAGTAGCAATGTGCGATTGTAAGGGTCGAACCACAGAGACTTGGTGAAAACAAGTGTATTTAATTAATGTAAAGTAACCAGGGGTTTTTTGTTTTTGATTGTTTAAAAACTACATAAACTACTAAGCAAGAAAATTAAACTAAATTAATATGCAAAATAACGCAAGGGTTGTACTCAAGAAGATTCAAGCAGTTCACGGATTGGTGTTCATAATTACACTCACTTTATGCTATTTTGATGATAAAAGAACTAATCGTGTTTTAGGTTTCATTCACTTATTTAAGAATTGGGACGGTTAGGTGGCCGAATTGCAATCCTTTTATTCTATGTAAATTAATTCTTCCGCAAGGTCCAATTAATACACAGAGAATTTATTAAGCATCTAAGAACATGAAAACCTAGTTTTTCTCAATTTCTGCAAGGTCCAAGATCCAAACTATTCAACACAATAATGGCTATGTCTAACTCTCTACGCAAGTGCAAGAGATTAAACCCGAATAGTTAAAGAGCCAAAAATATCTATCAATATGATTGAAACTCTAAAACAGTATTAAAACGATTGTGTTAAACTAAAACAACGATTAACATCTCATAGCATAAATATTATGTAATTGATCACATCCAATCCGCAAACCAAGGTAGTTAGCTACTCATACTCATGGCATAAATCACAAAAAAATAATAAGAAATCATAAACCTGGATATTATGATTGATGATGAAAAAGTCTCTAAATCTTGTTACAACCTTCAAAACTAAAATAAAACCCAAGAGTAAAGCATAAAAAATAAAGTGGTTGAAGTCTAATATATATACTAGAGAGAAACTAGGGTCAAATAAGGAAAACTAGGGTAAAATCCCGTATTGGAGAGGAGTCCTGAAAATCTGGTGCAGAGGAGTGGGCAGGCGCCCAGAGCTGGAGTGGGCGACCGCCCAAGACATCAGTTTGTTGGTCCGCCTTCATGCAAAAGTGGGCGACCGCCCAGGTGTGTAGTGGGCGACCGCCCAAGTCCCTGGAACCTTATTCTTCATTTTTTTCATCTTTTCTTCCCTTCCTTGACTAGTTTGACTGCTGTTGACCCATGACTTTGACCCGATCTTGACCGTTTACCAGGTTTTGACAAATGAGCCTCCACCGATAATGCAGGAATATCATAACATTAATAAAATCACTACTATTACACTCATTTCCCACAAAATTCCACAATACAAAATGAACTCAAAATCACATCAAACCTAGTCTAAATTACATCAAAAGTCAACTAAAATGAACCTGAAATATGGAGATAATATATATGAAAATCAACCCATCAAATTCCCCTACGCTTAGACCATTACTCGTCCCTGAGTAATATTCCTAACCCCACATCTAAGCACCGGTCTATTAAGCGTAGCATGGAGAAAAATGACACCTATCTCCTCTATATCTCCCATCCAATAGGTCAAGCATCAATCCGAAGTATATGGAACTTCGCTTCCTTATAACTCCCAACACAACAAATGACAATGGCCCTAATCGATATCAACACCAATAATAATAAGAAGAATAAACATATCCGACTAGGGCCCACACTTAAAAGCTAGGGGGAACTAAAATGACCTATGTTTCCCCCACGCTTATGTCATACTACACCATCCCTCAACAAGAAATCATTGCTAAAATAGGTCATGAACAATGATTTACCTCATACAAGTCTCCAACGCCCCCTTATGACTCCACAAAAATAATGAGGATTTTCTAACCTAACACCTCTAACCGAACCTCCTACACCAAAATGTAATCCTACCCGAACACTTCAAACCTTCCTTATGTCTTCTACGCCCCGGGCTTTATTTCACTTCCTCTCCTTTTGCCTAGGCGCCCTTTTGGGTTTTCACCTAGCCTCTCTTTTTTTTTTTTTTTTTTTTTAATACAAAAACTAAAAACAAACTAAAAACATAACTAATGATGATATGACATCAACCAATAACTAATACACCATACTCCCACAATTAAAACATGCATTGCCCCCAATGCAGAAATAATAAAAACAGCTAGGGTAGGGGTACCTCCAACCACTACTGAAGCGGACGAATGAATTGGTCCCACGGACCACTGGTACTGGAGCTTGCTCCAAATTACTGCTGCTGGTCAGCCCAAGTCGAGCCACCCCAACCCACGTTCGATGGCCTCAAATATGGCATCTGCGACTGCTGAGGGTAATATTGCGCTGGATACTCCTCATCCGGACAAAACCGCCTCACCATCATCTCCTGAAAATAGCTCTGTGCCTCTATCTCTCTATCCAATTTATCCTCCACCTGGAATATTGAGCCCCCTAGATCATCCAATCTCTGCTCCACCCGATTTTGCCACATGACATTATGATAAGACTCAGTTTGAAACCGCTCAGACAGGTGCCTGTGCTCCAATCTCATCCCTCTCATCTCATCTCTCAACTCCGTCATCAATGGATCCTGCTCATCATCCTCATACTCCTCGTCTTTATCATCTTGATCCTTATCTTCCTCCATAGGTCCCGGACCTTGAGATGTACCCACACCAGATGACCCTCCTCTTCTTGATCCTTCACTTGTTTGCTTCACATTCCGTTCAAGGAATTTCTTATCAATCGTAGTACCAGGGAACAAGTCCCTCGGAATTTGCAACAAGTCATCCCAAGATTTTCCAATCAAACCAGTGATCAAAAGAGGGAAGTTAAAATTGGACTTACTCATATTCTGAACAGTGTGATATATCTCATCCCGAATGATCCGCCCCGTATTTATCTTTGCCCGAGTCAATACGCAGTGTATCAACACCGCTCTTCTCTAATGGACCTCATTAAAGTGCGAGGTAGGAAGAATTCTTTCACAAATGAACGCAAATATTTCATTTGGGGATCCAAATCTCTCGCCATCATCACCACCCCACTCTTCAAGCCAGTCAAATCCAGCTCCCCAAAAGTCGAAGCCAGTGGTTGTAATCTGTTCCGGTAATCCACTTGCATTTGTCCCACTAAAGAGGTATAAACAGACTCATCCCGCTTAACAGTATCAGACATTTCAAAATACTCATTAATCACTTTGCTCTTGTACGAAATACTTGAGCCTCGCACATGCGATTTCTCTGTGTTGCCTAGCTCATAAATATTCGCATAAAACTCCTTTACATACTCCAAACCCCATTCTTAACCGGATGAGCGGCGAGTTTCCCCCACTTATACCTAGTGAAAATACTATTTAACCCCAAATCTTTCTTTTTAAATTCTTTCTCCACGTTGCACTGCTTCCGAGAATATTTATTATAGAAGTCCTCCGCTTTTTCCCCCACAAAACGCGATTTATCAAAATTAGGGGCTTGAACAACTTCACGTTGTGATGCACGACCTCTAGCCATAATCAACAATTAATCCAAACAACAATGCCTTCTCTTTTTTTTCATAAAATTTTAACACAAAATAACCCTGTGGTCACCGAAAAGTCGCCGGAGTTTGGCCGGAAATTCGCCGGAGATGAGAAGGTTGACCGCCCTGTAAACTGTTGCGCGGCCACCCATGAAGACAGACTGAGGCTATATTTTTTTTTCTTCTTCATATGTGCGTGGCTGCCCAGAGGAAAAGCGGGTGGTCGCCCAAGATGCTGTTACTTATAAACTTTTCAACATTTTTGCTTAACTAGACACCTCAAAATCCATTGGTTGGGTCAAAAAATGACTCAAAAAAATAAAAATCTTTTTGGAGGGTGACACTATTTACACTCTCATATAAACCCACAAACTCGGAGAGACCCGTTAGGATGACACGGACAAACTTTTTTACCGCACTTTCGTTGTCTATGTTCCCCCTAGGACATTAAGGGGCTCAGGTCACCGTAGTTCGAACCAACCCAAAAATAAAAGACACTAACGCAACACCTTTTTTATGTTTTTTTTTTATGAATACCACCACCCCCAAACCAAAAGTATGCTATGTCCTCATGGAATTGAAGAAGAAACAACACACTCTCAATTTAAAAATGGTGATAGACTGAAAGGAAAAAATATAAAGCAATAAAAAAACATACCTAGTTGGGTTGCCTCCCAACAAGCGCCTTTGTTTTAAGTCGTTGGCTTGACATACTGCCATATGAATATTAAGTGGCTTCCTCCGGATCCACCAATTCTATCACATCAATCTCATTAATGTCTTCCACAATAGATAACCCCTCATAGTATGGCTTCACCCGGTGACCATTCATCTTAAATATCATCCCATCTTTCACATTTTTGAGTTCTACTGCTCTATGGGGAAAAACACGAAACACCTCATATGGTCCCGTCCATCGTGAACAAAAATTTCCCAGAAAGAGTTTCAGGCGAGAGTTAAAGAGGAAGACCTTCATACCCGGTCAAAGAAACTTGGGCTTTAGATTTTTGTCATGATATCTCTTGGTCCTCTCTTTGTATAACTTGGAACTTTCATAGCTATCTTGCCTCAACTCTTCTAACTCATCCAAATCAAGAAACCTCTTTTCTCCCGCTAGGCTCAAATCCATGTTGAGTTGTTTGGTTGCCCAATAAGCTTTGTGTTCCAATTCCACCGGGAGATGACACTCCTTCCCATACATAATGCGGTACAGACTCATGCCAATGGGAGTTTTATATGCTGTCCGATACGCCCACAATGTGTCACATAATTTTACAGACAAATTCTTACGCTTTGGACGCACTGTTTTCTCAAGCACTGATTTGATTTGGCGATTACTCACCTCTACTTTGCCCGAAGTCTGTGGATGATAGGCCATAGCCAACTTGTGACCAACCCCATGCTTTTTCAGCACCTGATTAAACATGCGATTGGTGAAGTGTGTCCCTTGGTCACTGATGATGACACGTGGTACTCCATACCTGCTAAAGATATTCTCAAGAACAAACTTGCACACAACGTTAGCATCATTAGTACGGGTAGGAATTGCTTCCACCCACTTAGACACATAATCCATAACAACAAGTATATATAAATAGCCATGGGAAAGGGGGAAGGGGCCCATAAAATCAATGCCCCAAACATAAAAATATCAACAATTAAATTATGTTGCAAGGGTATCTCATCTCTCTTTCCTATATTTCCGGTTCGTTGGCATCTATCAAATCTTATGCAAAACTCTTGAGCATCTTTAAACAAAGTGGGCTAATAGAGACCCGCTTGAAACACTTTCCTAGCTGTCTTTTGCCCACTAAAATGACCACCACACTGGAGTTCATGGCAAAACCGCAACACACTACCTTGCTCATGTTCAGGAATGCATCTCCTAATAATCTTGTCCAGAAAAATTTTCCACAAATAAGGATCATACCAAATATAATTCTTCATATCCGACTTAAACTTTCATTTATGGTCGTAAGTGAAGTGTGGTGTCATCAAGTTAGTCACAAGATAGTGTAGGGTTTTGAGGGTCCTTGCGCAGCGAAAGACGGCAATAAAAAATAAACAAAACCCTAAGCCCCAAGATCCATTCATGATGATTAAATTAATTGCAAGATGAATTTAGAATACTAACCATGTTGAGCGTTTAAATTTTTTCGGATCTTCAAATCTTCAAGTCTTCAAGCTTTAAGTTTTGATCTCCTCGTTTTTCGCGTTCTTTGAATCAGGATCACAGGAACACGAACTTGAGATGCTAAATCAAACATCCTCTATGTGTATCCACATGCAAACGAATATCTAGAACCATTCTAGATCTGGATTGCTAGACCCATTAGAAAACATGCTTTTCTAATCTTCAAAGGCTATATGAATTTATTTGTGTTCTTAAGCTTTTGATTCTCAATCTAAACTCAAGAATGTGTTTATCAAACACATGGAGGCTACCAATAATGATACAATATCAATTAGGTTAATACCTTTTAAAGAGAGGTGTATTTAAACTCAAAAGTCCTAAACCATATAGGAAATTTAGTTCAAATCCTGTCAAAACCCGAATCAGAAAAACCCAGCAGTTCTGGAGAGGAGGTCTGCCCAGGTCACCATGATGGTCCGACCGGGTCATGACCTAGGTCCGGCCGGACCCTCCTTCCAGAAGTCTGTTTCCTGTTTTCCTTGATTCTGATTTTACGCTCTTTTACGCAATTCCAATTTTAGCCTTTTTCTTGATTCGTTTTTTTGTGTGTGACCCCATAGGATTATATTAAGTTGGCAATGAGTTAAACCAAGGTCAAACCCATAAGTCATGAGCGGACTCTAGCAAGCCATCATGACTACCCAATTAATATAATTTAAATGAAGTTCGTTATCCTCATAGAACATATCACAATCCTTTTGTCACGCGATATCATATTGAACATAAGCCACGGTTAAGTCAACTTACCATGTTCAATGCTTTCTCAATCCCAAGTAGATTGATTATGAGCAAATGATATTGATCACATCAATTCATTTGAGCATGGCAACACATTTCATCAATCTCACTCTACGAGTGGCCTAAGCAGATATCTCTCTTGAGGAGGGACAAATTCCATATTGACTAATCATTCTTCCATACAAGAATCCGATTATGCCAATCATAGCCTTTATGACTACCTGGTTAAAGGTAGCACTTGACTATGTCAACATAATATTCATCATGTGGAAGACCATGATAATCTCAGGTCTAAGGATATCAAATGATATAACTATATGAGATTTAATTATGACATTTGACTATGACATAAATCTCATAGGTGGGTCATGTCCTGTATATGTTTACCAACATGTACCCATAAGTTTAATTTGTATCACATACACGTGATCATCATATGATCATCGATTAAACTTATACTAGTTCTTCATAAGTACTAAGGACGGAGATTATTATAATAAACATGTAAAACATATAATAATCCAAGGTTGTTATATCCATAACAAATGAGAACATGATGTAACGTAAGGCCTTTCTCAAGGGCCTAGGACATAATCTCCAACAGATAGTTCACAAAATCCGTATACCAAGGTTCTTGGACATGTAAAGCATAGAGTTTCTCATCCGGAAAATTTTCATTAACCGGAATCGCACCATCAATAACACTAGTAAAAGTGAAATCCTCAAGCCTAGATAAGTTATCTGCCACCATATTTTAGGTTCCCGGTTTTATCTCTAATCTCTATATCAAACTCCTGCAGTAGGAGCATCCACCTAAGAAGTCTAGGTTTAGCATCCTTTTTATTCAACAAGTATTTCAAAGCAGCATGATCCGAATAGACAATCACCTTGGATCCAATCAAGTAAGAATGAATTTTTTCTAAAGCAAATACCACAACTAAAAATTCCTTTTCAGTAGTAGTATAATTAAGTTGATCATCATTCAAAGTTCTACTCGCATAATGGATCACATGAGGTAACTTGTCTACTCATTGCCCCAACACAGCCCCAATAGCAAAATCAGACGCATCACGCATGATCTCAAAGGGTAGAGACCAATTGGGGCTAGACCGGATGGGGGCACAAGTCAAATTTTCCTTCAATAAATTGAAGGCTTCCAAGCACTCTTGGTCGAAGATGAACTCGGTATCCTTGGCTAGCAGGTTACATAAATGCTTGCAAATTGTTGAAAAATCTTTTATGAAACGCCTATAGAAACCCGCATGACCCAGAAAACTTCGTACACCTTCAACCAAAACAGGGGGAGGTAATTTAGAAATCACATCAATTTTAGCTTTATCCACCTCAATCCCCTTACTGGACACCAAATTCCCTAACACAATCCCATGCCTCACGAGAAAATAACATTTTTCCCAACTAAGGGTCAAATTTATCTCACAACAACGTTTTAAAACCGTTGTCAAATTCTTGAGGCATCCATCAAAACTATCACCAACACAAAGAAGTCATCCATGAAGACTTCGACACATCTCTCTATCAAATAAGAGAATATGGAGGTCATACATCTTTGAAAGGTCGCGGGTGCATTACATAGCCCAAAGGGCATCATCCTAAAAGCAAATGTGCCAAAGGGACAAGTAAAAGTAGTCTTGGCTTGGTCCTCTGGTGCAATGGGAATTTGGTTATATCCTGAGAACCCATCCAAGAAACAATAATAAGCATGTCCCGCTAACCTCTCTAGGATTTGGTCAATAAAGGGTAAAGGGAAGTGATCTTTCTTTATATTAGAATTAAGTTTGCGCAAATCTATGCATATTCTAAGCCCAGTCACTCCCCTAGTAGGCACTTCCTCACCTTTCTCATTAGTGGTGACAGTGATACCCGATCGCTTAGGAATAACTGGGACCGGGCTCACCCACTCACTATCAGCGACAACATAAATAATGCCCGCATCTAACAGCTTAAGGACCTCTTTCCTAACTTCCTCCTCCATGTGAGGGTTCAACCTTCTCTGTCTTTCTCTAGATGGCTTAGCACCATCCACAAGATTAATTTTATGCATGCACATGGAGGGATTTATGCTTTTTATGTCTGCTAAGGACCACCCTATGGCTGACTTGTGCTCACAAAGCAATTTTATCAACTTGGCCTCTTGCTCTAGGGTCAAATCAGAGGAAATAATTACAGGTAAAGTCTCACCCTCCCTAAGAAAAACATACTTTAAATTTGAGGGGAGGATTTTCAGCTCAAGAGCTGGAGGGGTTACAATAGAAGGCGCCGATCTCTCATTAAAGTGTCCTAGGGGGTGAAACGGGCCATCACGAGGATGGTGTTCATCGGCCTTTTCCACACCCATCAGTTGAACATCTGCATTATCCCTAGTTTTCTCACCGCCAATTATAGATACCCCGGGCGGAGCCCCCCCCCCCCTAGTACACTTAGGCTAGAGCGGCGGGTGGATCCTAGGATAGCCTATGTCTAGTCGGTTTTATACTTGTAGAGTCGCCACCTATGTTTTAGAGGAACATAAGAAAAACCTAATGATAGCCTATGTTTTGTTAGGAAAACCAGAGATTCGTGTGTTGAGGTTTGGGGGTTAGGTTACGAAATGGGAAGTACTTAAACACCCATTTCGCCCAACTAAAGTTGGTCTTGCTTGTTCATAATTTACATAAAAAAGATATGTTCTTCCTATTATATGAAAATGAGATTTAAGGGGGTTAAAAGAGGGGTTGAATATGGGGAGATAACTTCTTGGCCAACTTTAATGGAATGAAGTGTCCTTTGGTGTCATGTCCCAAAATGGTTTGGGTGATTGCACACTTTGATAAAACAAAAAGAAGAAGAGTAGAGATGAAGTAGAGAGAAGAGAGAAAGGTAATGTTTACCTACTTCAAGTAGCATCAAGTCCTTCTTTGGAGAATCCCTTGAAAATACCTTTTAGAAGTGTTTGTGTATACTTTTCTTATTCCAAAAAGTCCTCCTTTCAATGGTGAAGAAGAGGGGTTTTTATAGGTAGAAATGAGTTGTTTTTGGTGCCAAAACGAAGTCACAAAGATGAAATTCCTAAGCAAAATTGTGTAAATTGAGCAAAGGAGGGATTCTTGAACATAATATGTAACTGAAGCCCTGATGCGCGTGCCTCCTGCCTATGGAGGCAGAAGGCGCGCGCGTCTGACCTATAGAGGCGGAGGAGCGTGACTTTGAAAAGAATTTTTTTAAAGAATGGACTAGAAAGTTAGAATTGTTATTCAGTTTAGTCCCTGGACTTAATAAATTCAGTCAGGAACTTAACAAAAGTAACAAAAACTAACGAAAAACACTTAAAACAAAAAGAAACACAAAATCAAATGAGCAATCGGGGTGAACGGTCCAAGGCGGGGTATCCACAGATCCCCTCGGCGGCGTGGATTGTGAAGCAAAACGCGCCGACGAAAGAAAGACATCAGCCGAGGACATCACCAAGAAAAAGCAAAGACTCGATGAAAGCAGGAATTTGAAATTACAAGGGATAGATGTGCACTCCCTGTGTGAGAGGAGAGGTACGGTGATATGAGACAGCCCACCATGGCCAAGGTTTAAAGTTTGGTTGGCATACTGAGGCTGGAGCCGTTTAGTGGAACCGTTATGCCCATTTAGAGTCTGTTAAGCGGACTGAAGCTGAAACTTGTTTAGCGAATCCCGTTTGCTGATTTAGAGTCTGGTTGGCAGACTGAGTTGAGCTGAATCTGTATGGCAAACCCGTTACTTGCTCTTTTAAGAATTCGATGAGCGGACCTAAGCGGAGTTCTGTGCGTCGTACCCGTTATGCCCGTTTTATAGTCCGTTGAGCGGACTTGCTGAATCCGTTTGGTGAATCCGTTTGCCCATTTATAGTCCATTGAGCGAAGTGAAGCTGGAACCCATTTAGCAAATTTCGTTTGCTGATTTAGAGTCTGATTGGCAGATTGAGTTGAGCTGAATCCGTTTGACGAACCCGTTATTTGCTCTTTTAAGAGTCCGATGAGCGGACCTAGGTGGAGTTCTGTGTGTCGTACCCATCATACCCGTTTTATAGTCCGTTAAGCGGACTGGATGAACCATTTGGTGAATCCGTTTGCCAGTTTATAGTCCGTTGAGCGGACTGGCTGAATCCGTTTAGTGAATTCGTTTGTCGGTTTAAAGTCCGTTGAGCGGACTGGCATTGATGAGGGGGTGGTGATTTCAGTGGTTCACCATGGACCGAATTGCTGTTTGGAGCCACACTTGCTTGTGTCTGCTGTTTGACTTATGTGGGGGTGCAGACACAGTTGACTGCAGACCACAAATTTTCTCTTTTCGAGAGAAGATGCCGAGGTTGGCCTTAATTGAATACCTTTGTAACTGTCCGATTAATGACGTCCGTTGCGGAGTATTTGTGCCTGAAATGCCCAAGGAAGAGCTGAAAACTCGGATGGGGGTGGAGAAACATTGATGTGATGCATTTATTCCTGTATGGGAAATTGCACTTGGACCTGTCAGGGCACGGGAGTCGTCCGCGTCTGAGATTTTCTGTGGGACGCGCCCGCATTCTAGGAGGGTAGCGGGAGGCGCACGCATTGCGCTTAAGTGCAACACATAAGTATAGAATCTGCTCATTCTGCTCGGACCAAGTTCAAAATTTTTCCAAACACTCCACATTCTAGGTCGAATTCTTGAGAGGAAAGCACCCACAAACACTCCCTTGGTTGATTTGAGGCCATTCTTTTACAAAATCATGTCGAGTTCACGTCAATCCCCTCCTCTTGAGATACGAATGAGCGAGGAGGCTGAAATTAGGGTCGAAGCTATGGACCCGAGGATGCTCACATATGAGTCGCATACCCAAATTTCCCACTTCATTTCTGCGGGCTTTGTAAGAATTCCGTACCTTTTTTTGTCAATTTTTCACATTCTGGGGCTGTATGCTTGTTGCCCGTAATACTGCTGCAGTAACGCTCATGGCTGCATGTTGTTGTCATTGTTGATTTGTTGTAAAGGAGTGTTTGGACACCCATTTGCATGCTTACCCACTTGTTTGCGTGTTGTGATTTTGCCATGTTGTTGAATTTCTTCACGTTGGGTTTGGCCATTTTCTAGCCGTTATGCTGACGAATTCTTCCTTGCCCTTTGTTTCTTTTCAAAAATGGAACCGTTTATTTGAAATCCGAGGTGGGGCTCAGGCGCCTGTCTCTATATGGAAGAGGCTGCTTGAGAATGTTCAGTCTCGGGTTTCAGCGACTTGCTCTGGCCCTTTCATTACTAGCTTTCCTTCCTTGAAGAATGATCCAGATGTGATCCAGGCTCTGAGAGAGAGATGGTGGGATACCACCTATACATTTCACTTGCATTAACTTGAGACATGATTTACCAATTTCATTTATTTGGACATGTTATTATAAAGTATAATGCTTGTCCCTGATATATTAGGTAATGGCATCAATCAAATAGGGGGAGATTGTTGGGTATGCCCACATATATCTCAGTTTCAATTTAATAGGATTGATTAAATTTGATTGATCCATAACCTAAGTTTTATTTCATGGACTTTAGACCCACATGTAAGAAGTATTTATACTTCATTTTTTAGGTAGTCCATTGTAATAGAATAGGCTTAGGAATAGGGCAAGAATGTTAAAGATTGAAGAAAATCACTTTGTTCAGATTGAGCCACGCGCCATGCGCCTCCTTGGCGCGCGCACATGAGTATGCGCCTAGCATTACTCATGCGCCCCAAAAAGGCTCAACGCGCCTATGCGTCCCATTCGCTCATGCGCCCCATTATGAATGATTTAAACACTCAGTGATTTATTGAAGACATGAAGACTTAAAGGAATTCAAACTATGCCAATGATCCAACGGTGGTTAAATAACACGTATGCACCCGCATCTAAGGACACCTGTCCATAACGGTCATATTTGTGTTATGTGTCTAACGGCTATAAAGGACACGTGCTCCACTCAATGAGCGACAGCACATCTGTCCTTTAACCTTATCCACAAGGGATTTCCAACGGCTAGTTTTTGGGGCTCTACTATAAATACCCTATAACTTCAAACGTTTTGAAGTTGCTAAGATATTCAGAATTTCTCTCTCAAGCATTTGTTGAAGATTTGAAGATTGCCTTTGATTTTCCAGAATTCTCAAGAACATCTTCATACCTTCATCCTTAGCCCAGATCCTCAAGCAAAAACACTTTAGTTTTGTTGTGCTCTCAATCTCAAAGATCTAAAGAGCCTTGAATCTAAAATCACACACGCACCTCTTTAAGTTTGATCACTTAGATCTTTTTTTTTTGAGATACACCGGTTATTGTCTAGGATTTGTTCTTTCATAGAATATTAGATCTTGAGTTAGTGTATAAGCTCAAACGTTGTAATTTGTAACACTCACTCATTTTATAAGATCTCCATTAGAAATCCAAGACTAACCATCTTGGTAGAGGATGTAGATCTTTCATTGATCGAACCTCTCCAAATAGCGCGTATTAATTACTTGTCATTTACTTTCAAGTTATTATCTTTACTCACTATTTGCTTGTTTATTCATTGTAGATTGATTGAACTGAATTGTGTTGTGTTGTTATATACTTTGCCTAAGTTCCTTATTTCACCCACTTTGAGCCAAAATACTTAGAGTGTGTGTTGCGCCCCTTTTAATCATTTGCGCCTACTTTACTTAACTATTCCGCTGTGCATTTCACTCACTCACTTAGGCGCATTTCATAACACTTATTTGATTAAGTGTGCATTTGCCATTGAATTTTCAAGGGTACGAAAAGAATTTTAAAACAGCTATTCACCCCCCCATGTAGCTATTTTCCATACCCTTGTTGCCCTTTGGGACCAACATTCAGGTTGTGTCATATACACATCCTCAAGTAAGTTCCCGTTAAGGAACGCTGTTTTGACATCCATTTGCCATATCTCATAGTCATAATATGCAGCTATGGAAATTAAAATTCTTATAGACTTGATCATTGCTACGGGTGAAAAGGTTTCATCATAGTCAATACCATGAATCTGCCTATAACCTTTCGCTACAAGTCTAGCTTTATAATTATGCACTTTTCCATCCATGTCAGTTTTTTTTTTTTTGAAAACCCATTTGCATCCTATGGTTTTTACACCTTCGGGTGCATCTATTAAGTTCCAAAATTGATTATCATACATGTATTGGATTTTGGATTCCATAGCTCCAAGCCATTTATCTGAGTCAGGAGAAGTCATCTCTTCTTGGTAGGAAGTAGGTTCATCATTCTCAATGATTTCTACTTCATTACTATCTGTTATGAGATATCCATATCTCTCGGGTTCGGATCGTAACCTACTAGATCTACGATGGACTTGTGTATCTTGAATGGGTTCCACAACTCCTTGTGAAACTTGTTCAGATTCCACCATCGGTTCAATGTTGCTTTCGGGTTCTCGAACCTCTTCGAGATTAATGTTACTTCCACTGATTCCTTTGGAGAGAAAATCTTTCTATAGAAAGGTACCATGTCGAGCAACAAACAATTTGTTGTCCGTACGGTTGTAAAAGTAATATCCTTTAGTTTCCTTAGGATAACCAATGAAAAAACATTTATCAGACTTTAGTGCAAGTTTGTCAGAGACAAGTCTCTTGACATAAGCTCACAACCCCAAATCCTCATGAAAGACAAACTAGGTTTTCTTTCATTCCACATCTCATATGGAGTCTTTGGAACCAATTTTGTTGGAACGTTATTTAGTGTGAACGCAGCGGTTTCTAATGCATAACCCCAAGAATGGAAGATCAACTTGACTCATCATAGATCGGTCCATATCCAATAAAGTCCGATTTCTTCTCTCGGACACACCATTCCATTGTGGTGTTCCGGGTGGAGTTAATTGTGAAACAATTCCACAATCTTTAAGATGATCGTCAAATTCTTGGCTTAAATATTCACCACCACGATCGGATCGAAGTGCTTTAATAGTTTTGCCAAGTTGATTTTGTACTTCATTTTGAAATATTCTAAATATCTCAAAAATCTTTACTTTTGATCTTCATTAAGTAGACATAGCCATATCTACTAAGATCATCAGTGAATGTTATGAAGTATTGAAATCCTCCCCTAGCATTGCTACTTAAAGGTCCGCATACATCAGTATGTATTAAGCCCAATAATTCACTAGCCCTTTCACTACTCTTAGCAAAAGGTGTCTTAATCATTTTTCCAAGTAAACATGACTCACAAGTCTCATATGATTCAAAATCATTTGAGCCTAAAAGTATGTCCCCATGGAGTTTTGAGATACGCTTCTCATTAATATGACCACGATGGCAATGCCACAAATAAGTATGACTTACATCATTAGGTTTAGATTTCTTATTTATGTTATAGACATAATCATTATTTCCACTTTCAACATCAAGGACATAAAGTCCATTAAATGAATTTGCAATACAATAAAGCATATCATTTAAATAAATAGAAAACCTCTTATTCTCAATAAGAAATCTATAACCTTCATTATACAAACAAGAAATTGAAATAATATTTCTAATCAAATCCGGAACGTAGTTGTCACGACCCGAAAACTAGGCTCTATTTTATTAGTAGTAAATAATTATTATTTATTTATTTGCTTACTTATTTATTTAAATTATTATTTATTTAATTATTTATGTGTGCATTTTATGTTTCATAATATTTATGCCTAGCATTTTATTTGAGTCATTCGGGTTAGTGTAATATTGTTGGGTCTTAATTGTTAGTAGGGAGTGTAAGTAATTGTGTGTAGTGTAGAGGAGGGGCTTGAGTGTAAGTTTGAAATAATTCCCCCTACTCCCTCTCTTCTCCCTCACCTCCCTACTCTTTCACCCTCACTTCTCATTTCTCTCTCCAGCACATCTCTCTCTCTCTCCTTCCATAGAAATGGGTAAAACATGAATCATGTTTAGATCGTCGATAGGATCGTAGGAAGCCAAGAAATTTCAAGTTCCGTCACCTTTGAGAAAATCCGGGTAAGTTGCTTTCCCCCATTTATACTCTAAAATTGTTCATCCCCATTTTGTATGATGATATATGAAGCTTTGAAGTGGTTATTTGATGATTTGTGAAGATTTAGAAATTATTTGGAATTTATTGTTATTTTGGGTGATTTTTATGATAAATCAAATGTGGGGATTTAATCTTGGTTTGGGTTGTCTAGATGATGTTATATGAGTCATTTTAGACTTATAATTTGTTCTAGTACCTTGTTATACTTGTTGGAGATGTTAGATTTTGGTTTGGTTTTAGTTTGGGTTGATTTTTGGGAGAAACCAAGAATTTTGGCCGGATTTCGTCCCTCAGGGCAAGGAGGCGTGCGCACCATGTTTAGGGAGGCGTGCGCACCCTTTTCTGCTTCGAAATCGCAGCCTTCTGACCTAGGGAGGCGCGCGCATCACTTTTTAGGGAGGCGCGCGCACCCCTCTTTTTCCAGTTTGTCCGTTTTTCGTTCGATCTTCCGGAGGCCATAACTTTCTCATCCGGACTCCGTTTTAGGCGTGTAAACTATCGTTTCGAAGCTCTCTTCGAGTACAACGAGATGGTATAGGTTGTTAAGTTAAGTTATAAGTTTTATACTTCGGTATATTATTGGGTGTTTGAGGTTAAGAGGAGTTGTATCGATCCATTGTGAACACGTTTTGTAAATCCAATTGAGTGACTTTATTGAGTTGTTATGATCATCTTTGTGATATAAGTGAGGATTTCATACTTTGAGACCCTTTAATTGAATGTTATTTTACTGATCGGATTGATTTTAGAATAAGACTTGGTCTAGTTTTTAGGTGATATCCTATAGTACCTAGAGGGTTGTTTTGGAACACTAAAGTGTAGGGTTTAGTCCGGTCGTGATCATGTTCTAATAAGGGTAACCTTTTGGATTCGTTTGGGGTGTTTAGAATTGGTTCGTTATGGACGGAGGTAAAGCGTGAATTGGCGATTGGGTACTTACGGTTTGATTAACCTTAAGGTGTATTCATTCTGATTTCCTACTTTGGAATTCTAGGTGTGATGAGATGGTTGAGTTCATAGTCCTAGTATATCTTTATGAGTAAGTGTTTAGGGTCATTTTGGTAATAGTCATTGTGCCATTTGCGAGCGACCGTTTGGGTTGTGCTCTTTATGATTAACTTGTGGGTATCATGTTTAGGATGTATTTGGTACGTGCCTTATCTTGGAAACATTATGTTTTAATGGTCAATGTTGTTGGACTCTTTTATGAGAAACTCCTTGTGCTATTGTTGTTGAACTCTTCTTGAGTAATCGTTTGCATCTTTTATCGTGATTAATTGGTATGATTCCCTACTTTGGAATCAATGGTTGTTTATTGTGCTAGTATTTTATTACTTAGCCTTTACTTGAAAGTCCAGCTGGTATTTTGTGTGTGTTTGGGCGATGCGAAACATTATGATGGCACAGCCAAGTCCATTGTGATGTTGACCATTGTTTTTGCCCCATTATTACCCTCCTCCAGATTGGCCTTGGATGTGAGAAGAGCTAGATCCTTTGTGTGCATTTTAGCTTTACTTGGAGCATGACTTTGTGGCATGTCTCCCGTCCCTTGTGACACTTCATTTGGTTATTAGTT
The DNA here is from genome assembly GCA_026119855.1 of Campanula takesimana. NCBI lineage: Eukaryota > Viridiplantae > Streptophyta > Magnoliopsida > Asterales > Campanulaceae > Campanula > Campanula takesimana. The sequence goes on along the minus strand of JAOWBW010000817.1, from coordinate 72,688 downwards.
CCGGTACCGGGGGTATTCTCTTCAGCTTTTATGCTACTTTGAAGATGGTTTAATGGGTTGATTGATTGATTGGTCGGTTCTGACCGGGGATTTCTCTTCAGCTTTCATGCTATTATGAAGATGTTGATGGTTGATTATTTAAGCTGCGCAGCGACCTTTATTTGGTTCTTCCAGTTGGGTGAAACCTTGGCTATGTATCCACTTATGAGTGTTTATTTCAGCTTTATGTGTTGCATGATGAGCTGGTCGTTATTTCCAACCGGTATGGGACGGTTGGCGATATGGAGCCTCTCATTTGTTGTTATATGTTTATTTATATGATTGATTATTGGATATTACTGTTTGACAGCATGTCACTTATTATTCCGCTGCTATCTGTTTTATGTTAATTGCTATTGGTCATTGCATATTAGCATGTCATGTAGTTGCATTAGTAACTTACTGAGATTTATTCTCACCCCGTTTCTTGTTTCAAATTGTTTTCCTTAACCCCCCCCCCCAGGAGGAAAGATTAGGATTCGCGGATTGAGGAGGACGTCGAGAGGATTGAGATTTTGGGGCAGGTTGTTATGGATCGGTTTACATTATTTAAATGTATAACCTTTTGGGGATAGTGTTACCATTATTGACGTCATTAAGAATTGTATATTTTATTCTTTTGGGTATAAGCTGTAGAGCTTATGTTAGTTGTACTTTGTTGATTTAAACTTGGATTTGTAAAACCTTATGTTATCATCTTTTGGTTCAAAATAGAATTTTTAACTTCTATATTTTAGAGTTTTGGTTTTAAGTCGACGTCCAGCTCGCGATCTCGGGCCGCGGGGTTCGGGGTCGCGACAGTTGGTATCAGAGCTATGGTTTAGTTCTATGTATAAGTATAGGTGGACTAGAATGACCTAGGAAGGTAGATGGGTTCGGAGTGAGTAACGATGAGTATTTTATGCAGGTATTTGTTTGTGATGGCTAGAAGAAGAGCTGGTGAAGGCATCAGTGGGACTCAGAATCAGAATGGTCTACGGGAAGAAAACCGTGTAATGTTTCAGGACAGGTTTGAAGCGGCCGTGAAAGCAATTCATGACCAAGGGCCGAGAGAGGAACATGTAGCACCTCCGCGATATGGGTTGGAGCAGTTCTTGAAGTTGAAACCAAGGGAGTACGACGGTGAGCCTGATGTGAAGAAGGCCGAGCTATGGATAGAATCAATGGAGAAAATCTACGAGGTCTTTGGTTGCACTGATGGGGATAGGGTTCTGTTTTCAGCTTATAAGCTCGTGGGGGCTGCGGAACATTGGTGGAAGGCACTGAAGACCAGTTGGGATGCGACTCTTGTACCATATCCTTGGGAGTGGTTCGTGAGGAGATTCAAGGATCATTTTATCTCTCTAGTGAATCAAAACCAGAAAGAGATCGAGTTCCTCAGCTTGGAGCAAGGCATGATGTCAGTAGCACAGTACTCAGCTAAGTTCACAGAATTAGCCAGGTGTTGTGAATACCTTGTGCGGACCGAGGAGCAGAAAGCGATGAGATTAATCAGGGGTTTGAAGACATCCATCCGGACTCAGTTTATAGCACAGCGGATTCAGACTTATCAAGATGCGGTGGATCGAGCCTACTTGATTGAGCAGGATATTGGGGAACACAAAAGGAAGACTGAGATGGTTAACCCGGGTAAGCAAGGAGGGCAGAGTGAGTCACAACAACAACATTCAGATAACAGAGGTAATTCTGGAGTGCAAACTTGATTCAGAAGGCAACTTCAAGGGCAACCAACAGTAGGAAATCGAGGTTCTAATAAGGGGACACGAAATGGGAAAGTCTGCAGCTACTGTCAGAGGAAAGGACACTCAGAAGACAAGTGTTGGAAGAAACAAGGAAAATGTGTGAAGTGTGGTCAGTTGGGACACTTCGTCAAAGATTGTCCGACGTTTAGAGTTCAGTCATCGGGGGCAGGAACTGGAATACCACAGGGTCAGAAGAGGGATGCTTCGGGAAACCCTAAAAGTTCAGGGTAGGGTATTTGCGATCAATCAGCACTCAACGGGTGATTCATCAGTTTCAGGAGGTATTAATTTTGTGTCGAGAGAGCGAGCGCGTGCATTTTAGGATCATCGCATTCTCATGTTTGTGTGCATTTAGTTGCATTTATTTCTCTTGAGTCTTTGACTTATGTGTTGTCAGTGTCTACTCCTATGGAGGAGTGTAGGATATCTGATAGAGTCTTATGTGCTCATGTTGTGCTTAAAGGTAGATATAACTTACCTGCTAAATTGGTCGTATTGCTATTATAAGGTTTTGATGTTATTTTGAGAAGGAAATGTTATGCTTTAGTCGATTGTTCTAGGAGGATTGATACATTCTCTGTTCTTGATTTCTAAAATCGTTTTGAGACCATTCCTTGGGTAGAGTTATGCTCATCTTTTCTTACATGGGATTTGAATATATAACTTAGGTAGGTTCCAGTGGGATGTCTATACCGAATGGTTGGGTGTATGTATCATTCGTAAGATTTTCATTTTCTTCCGAATAGTACCTAGTGTTTGAGGAGAAGCTTGGAGTTAAATTGGGTTGTTGTGGTACAAGGTTGTAATGCTAATATATAGATCAATATCCATATTGTATCGGTTAGGTTATAGGAGTTGAGGATTCAATGAGGATCTCTTGAGGAAAATTTTGGTCACTTTTAGTACATCTCCGTGAATGCATCGGAATGGATTAGTATGGTGAGGTATACAATTTGTTATGGATGATGAGTTTGTTGTAGGAGTTCCGATCATTAATGGTGGTAAGCGTGTTAAGTTAGAAAGGACTAAGTACATTTTGGGAGAGTAATAATTTCTCAATCTATGTTAAAGGCATTTTGAAATTTTGGTTAGATAGTGGTTCTATGGTTCTAAATCCCTTCTTGGTGGCGTTACCGAATTGGATCAAGGGTGTGTGAAGAAAGTTGAGTATCAATACTTGGGCATAATTAAAGAATATTGTGATTTGGTAATGGAGCTATTGGAATGAGGCTAGCTAATTGGTTTATGATTTTGATAGTACCATTGAGCTTAAGTATCATTAAGTTAATAAAGGTATGCGTGAGAGACTAACTGGGGTTAGCTATTGAATTTAGAGTTCGTTGATTTCCTTTGGGTATATGAGCACGGATTATAACTTAAAAGGGAGCTAGAGGAAATCCCTTGAAGATAAAATTTAGACCATTTTCGGACTATTGAGTATTCGTAATTATTTTAGGCTTTCAAGGATTGGAGTGTTATGACGATGATATTATGGTGTAGGTTTAAGTGAGCATTTTGTATTTATATTACACCCCTAGTTTAAGGTGCTATCTAGAATGAGAGAACTATAATGGGAATCCTTAGAGATATATCCTTTGGTGAATATTATGAGGATGGAAAATTTCTTTAGCCTTTCATATTTTAAGAGCTAATTTAGCTCGAGATGGTAATGCTTTGAATTTCTGGAGAATAATACGATTTACAAATGGAAGTACCTTTGCAGTGTAGTTAAGGTTATGAATAAGGCGAGCTTGAGATATCTCGAGAATTATGTGTGGGAATAATTTGGATTCTTCGATTTTGAGTACGGATTTTGATTAGTAATGAAGATAATGATGGAATGATTCGGTTCGAGAGGTGGTGTTATCGTAAGCATTATTTAAGGTTACCTTTTAGTGGGTTAGATTGGACAATTGAGGAATTTGAGAAATGGCGGAGCTATCGTATCCGTAGCTATTTGGTCTTTCGGGTAAGTCTCGTTAAAATTCGGGTCGAATTTTCTTTAAGGGGGAGTGAATGTCACGACCCGAAAACTAGGCTCTATTTTATTAGTAGTAAATAATAATTATTTATTTATTTGCTTATTTATTTATTTAAATTATTATTTATTTAATTATTTATGTGTGCATTTTATGTTTCATAATATTTATGCCTAGCATTTTATTTGAGTCATTCGGGTTAGTGTAATATTGTTGGGTCTTAATTGTTAGTAGGGAGTGTAAGTAATTGTGTCTAGTGTAGAGGAGGGGCTTGAGTGTAAGTTTGAAATAATTCCCCCTACTCCCTCTCTTCTCCCTCATCTCCCTACTCTTTCACCCTCACTCCTCATTTTTCTCTCCAGCACATCTCTCTCTCTCTCCTTCCATAGAAATGGGTAAGTTTCTCTCTCACTTCTCTCTACATTTCCATCATCTTCCTCTCTTTATTTCTCATTTCTTAAAACATGAATCATGTTTAGATCGTCGATAGGATCGTAGGAAGCCAAGAAATTTCGAGTTCCGTCATCTTTGAGAAAATCCGGCTAAGTTGCTTTCCCCCATTTATACGCTAAAATTGTTCATCCCCATTTTGTATGATGATATATGAAGCTTTGAAGTGGTTATTTGATGATTTGTGAAGATTTAGAAATTATTTGGAATTTATTGTTATTTTGGGTGATTTTTGTGATAAATCAAATGTGGGGATTTAATCTTGGTTTGGGTTGTCTAGATGATGTTATATGAGTCATTTTAGACTTATAAGTTGTTCTAGTACCTTGTTATACTTGTTGGATATGTTAGATTTTGGTTTGGTTTTAGTTTGGGTTGATTTTTGGGAGAAACCCAGAATTTTGGCCGGATTTCGTCCCTCCGGGCAAGGATGCGCGCGCTCCATGTTATGGGAGGCGTGCGCACCCTTTTCTGCTTCGAAATCGCAGCCTTCTAACCTAGGGAGGCGCGCGCATCACTTTTTAGGGAGGCGCGCGCACCCCTCTTTTTCCAGTTTGTCCGTTTTTCGTTCGATCTTCCGGAGGCCATAACTTTCTCATCCGGACTCCGTTTTAGGCGTGTAAACTATCGTTTAGAAGCTCTCTTCGATTACTAAGAGATGGTATAGGTTTTTAAGTTAAGTTATAAGTTTTATACTTCAGTATTTTATTGGGTGTTTGAGGTTAAGAGGAGTTGTATCGATCCATTGTGAACAAGTTTTGTAAATCCAATTGAGTGACTTTATTGAGTTGTTATGATCATCTTTGTGATATAAGTGAGGATTTCATACTTTGAGACCCTTTAATTGAATGTTATTTTACTGATCGGATTGATTTTAGAATAAGACTTGGTCTAGTTTTTAGGTGATATCCTATAGTACCTAGAGGGTTGTTTTGGAACACTAAAGTGTAGGGTTTAGTCCGGTCGTGATCATGTTCTAATAAGGGTAACCTTTTGGATTCGTTTGGGGTGTTTAGAATTGGTTCGTTATGGACGGAGGTAAAGCGTGAATTGGCGATTGGGTACTTACGGTTTGATTAACCTTAAGGTGTATCCATTCTGATTTCCTACTTTGGAATTCCAGGTGTGATGAGATGGTTGAGTTCATAGTCCTAGTATATCTTTATGAGTAAGTGTTTAGGGTCATTTTGGTAATAGTCATTGTGCCATTTGCGAGCGACCGTTTGGGTTGTGCTCTTTATGATTAACTTGTGGGTATCATGTTTAGGATGTATTTGATACGTGCCTTATCTTGGAAACATTATGTTTTAATGGTCAATGTTGTTGGACTCTTTTATGAGAAACTCCTTGTGCTATTGTTGTTGAACTCTTCTTGAGTAATCGTTTGCATCTTTTATCGTGATTAATTGGTATGATTCCCTACTTTGGAATCAATGGTTGTTTATTGTGCTAGTATTTTATTACTTAGCCTTTACTTGAAAGTCCAGCTGGTATTTTGTGTGTGTTTGGGCGATGCGAAACATTATGATGGCACAGCCAAGTCCATTGTGATGTTGACCATTGTTTTGCCCCATTATTACCCTCCTCCAGATTGGCCTTGGATGTGAGAAGAGCTAGCTCCTTTGTGTTCATTTTAGCTTTACTTGGAGCATGACTTTGTGGCATGTCTCCCGTCCCTTGTGACACTTCATTTGGTTATTGGTTCCGGTACCGGGGGTATTCTCTTTAGCTTTTATGCTACTTTGAAGATGGTTTAATGGGTTGATTGATTGATTGGTCGGTTCTGACCGGGGATTTCTCTTCAGCTTTCATGCTATTATGAAGATGTTGATGGTTGACTATTGAAGCTGCGCAGCGACCTTTATTTGGTTCTTCCAGTTGGGTGAAACCTTGGCTATGTATCCACTTATGAGTGTTTATTTCAGCTTTATGTGTTGCATGATGAGCTGGTCGTTATTTCCAACCGGTATGGGACGGTTGGCGATAGGGAGCCTCTCATTTGTTGTTATATGTTTATTTATATGATTGATTATTGGATATTACTGTTTGACAGCATGTCACTTATTATTCCGCTGCTATCTGTTTTATGTTAATTGCTATTGGTCATTGCATATTAGCATGTCATGTAGTTGCATTAGTAACTTACTGAGATTTATTCTCACCCCGTTTCTTGTTTCAAATTGTTTTCCTTAACCCCCCCCCAGGAGGAAAGATTAGGATTTGCGGATCGAGGAGGACGTCGAGAGGATTGAGATTTTGGGGCAGGTTGTTATGGATCGGTTTACATTATTTAAATGTATAACCTTTTGGGGATAGTGTTACCATTATTGACGTCATTAAGAATTGTATATTTTATTCTTTTGGGTATAAGCTGTGGAGCTTATGTTAGTTGTACTTTGCTAATTTAAACTTGGATTTGTAAAACCTTATGTTATCATCTTTTGGTTCACAATGGAATTTTTAACTTCTATATTTTAGAGTTTTGGTTTTAAGTCGACGTCCAGCCCGCGATCTCGGGCCGCGGGGTTCGGGGTCGCGACAGTAGTAACAATTGTTCAAAACAAGAATTAAACCACTAGGTAAAATGAAATCATAGGTTCCTACAGCTAATGCAACAACTCTTGATCCATTCCCCACGCGTAGGTCTACTTCACCATCTTTGAGTAGCCTCCTATTCCTTAGTGCCTGCACATTTAAATAAATGTGAGATCCACATCCGGTATCTAATACCCCGGAACTAGAAGTAGAAAGTAATATATCCCCTGAAGTAGAAGCAATCGCATTGCCCTTTTTCTTCTTCTATTCTTCCATGTAAGCCTTGCAATTACGTTTCTAATGACCAATCTCATTGTAGTGGAAACAGATTGCATCCTTTTGGGAGTTGGATTTTGCCACCACAGCATTGGCAACATTTGTCTTGCTTATTTTGGGTTTGAAAACTTTTGCATTCCCCTTTCTTTTGGCCTTAGAGCCATTTCCTTCTTTTGAAACCATGAGAACAGGAGAGGCTTCCTTAATGATTTTGTTTTCTGCTGTCTTTAGCATCCCATGCAACTCAGACAGAGATTTAGTCATACTATGCATATTGTAGTTCATGACGAACTGATTATAGATTTTTGGTAATGAGTTCAAAATCAAATCAGTCTCCAACTCAACATGGATGGGATAGCTAAGCCTCTCTAGATGCTCAAAGTGGGCCTTCATCTTCAAAACATGAGGACTATCCTTCACTCATCTTGCATGAGGTTAGAGCAGCCATGGTATCGAACCTTTCTTGCCTTGCTTTCTCTTGAAACATATCTTTCAACATAGTGCCTACATCATAGGAATCCAAGTGTTCAAGAGTCTTCTGAATTTCAGAACACATGGCAGCAAGTATGAGACAACCGACTTCACGAGAATCACTTTTGTGTTTCTTGTGAGCATCCTTGTCTGCACCAGGGGCATTGGCAGCAGGTTCCTCAGGAACGGGTTCATCAAGAATGTACAACTTTTCATCATACTTTAGAACAATTCTAAGGCTTCGGATCCAATCCATGAAGTTAGCACCATTCTCTTGAAGCTTTTTCTTCTTAAGGATAGATCGCAATGATAGGTTGTAAGTGTTTTTAGCCATTATCTACATTTTATGCAAACATATATTAATATGCTATTAGTACCAATTTCATAAAGAGATTAATAATTGTATTTCAAAAATACTCTCACTAAATTATATAACCTTCAAATACATTAATGTATAATATAATTTACATGGGCTAAGATGCATATTTCACTTAACTTTGAGTCAGCTAGGGCACGACTGCTCAAAATAAGTTATTTAGATATATAACGTTTATCAATCATATCATATATGACTCTTAGATCCTTTTATGAGACTCTTTAGACATCTAATGTCAAAATCATGTTTTAATCTCATCTTGTGCCTTAGGTCCAAAACTGTTTTGATAACCCAATTAAATCAAACAATTTTAAACGTATAGGAATCACTTTGTCCTCATCTTTCTTTTACAAAATAGAATTAATGCACCTCACTAGGGCGTAGCCTACATAAAACTATTTATGTAATCACAAGTGTTTGAATCATGGATTGGCACATGATTTAAGTTTTAACAAGAAGGTTCAATACATATAGCATGGTAACCCATTTATACGCACATAATATAAACATGTAAAGCATCAGTTAATAATTTAATTAATCCCATTAATTAAAGTATGATTTCATGTGATTGATTTATGGGGATAAATTTTTAAACACGTAATTGAGAGCACGATTGTACGGTCGAAACTAAGCCAGAAGGCATCCACAATCCCGTACCAAATTTAGAAACTAGAAGAAACAACTATGTAAGGTCTAAACTAAGCCAAAAGGCATCCTCAATCCCTTACATAAAGTAACTCGATTCTAAATTCTTTTGTCTCAACAATTTATTACTTTGTCATTGAGATTTATTTTCAGGAAACACGGCTTCTAAAACCAGCCATCTGACAAACAAATTCAATCCAAAGTAATTATGAAATTGACATCTAATTTCAGGAAACACGGTTTCCAAAACCATCCATCTGACAATTAAATTCAACTCAAAATATTTAACATTGTGTTTCAATTTTAAACCCTAAAATTGCTTTCCTGATTCAATTAGGATTTGATGTTCATGATGATCAAATCACCATGTTCATTAAAACCTTGAATAAACAATTTATTCTTGAATCTAGGATCATCAACAAATTAATCCAATTAACTTTTGATGATCACAAGGAACATAATAATCAAATTATTATTGCAATCTTAGATCCCACATAACGTACTTAAACGATGCCATTTCAATATCTTCATATATCTCATATATATACATAAAATATAAATCAAATAAACATCATGAATCTAAATTCAAATAGCATGCTAACACATATAATCCAATTATATTATCAACATGCTATTATTAAAATAATCATGATGAACGGGGCTCTGATACCACTGTTGGGTTTTGCACTATCATGCGCAGCGGAATAAACCCAAAAGCCTAGATACATTCAAGATGATTAAATTAATTGGAGTATGAATTTAGAATACTTACCGTGATAATGCTTTTAAATTCTTATTCTAATGGTCGAATATGCAAGCTTGGACTTTTGAATCTTCTTGCTTGCGTTCTTCGCGTTCTTCACACTACGATCACAAGAACATGAACATCGAAGGAATTGAGATCAACGTCCTCCACCGGTATCCACACTTCGAACGGACTCAAGAACGCTTCTTGATAGATTGCTAGATCTTGACTTGAAACCTTGAAGAAACTATTTCTTCCTTGGAATTATTTTGCCTCACAAGATTATTGAGTTTTGATGATTCCAAATCATAAAACTAATAACCCTATCTCACTATATGTTATTGTTTCTCAAACAAAGGGTTTTGATTTCTAAAATCAAGGTCATAGGTTCACAAACCCGGATGCCCCTTTTATATAGTGAGTAGAGACCTAATTTTGGTAGGTTTTTGGACAACTTTTCGTGCAAGAAAAGAAAACCTGGAAAAATCAGTTCTAGGACGAAAGTGGCCGTATGGCCAACATTTCCAAAAGGCAATAGTGTCCGCGTGGCCAAAATTTCTCCCATGGAAAATGTGGCCGCGTGGTCAAGTCACCCCAGGTTTAATTTTTCAAGTTTTTTCCAATCCGTTTTTGGTGTGTGACCTAATAGGATTATATTAAGTTGGCAATGAGTTCAAAGACATTTGTTCTCATAAATCATGAGCGGACTCTAGCAAGCCATCTTGACTACCCAATTAATATAACTTTGTCAAAGTTTGTGAATCCTTTTATAGAACATATCACAATCCCTTTGTCCATGATGTCATCGAGCGTAAGCCATGGTCAATGGTCAACTTACAATGCCCAATACTTTTCTCAATTCTGAATATATTGATTAATACAAATGATATTGATCATATCAATTCATTTGAGCATGGCCATGCATTTCATCAATACTATTTATCGAAGGGTCCAGGCTTGACATCGCTCCGAAGAGGGACAAATTCCATCTTAACTTATTACACTTCTCTACATAGCTTCAATCATGCCAATCATATCATTTATAATTACTTGGTTAAGAGTAACGTTTGAATATGTCAAACATGATCTCTACTATGTGGAAGATCGTAATAATCTCAGGTCTAAGAATTCAATGATATAACTATTTAAAGGTTTAATTGTGACATCATGACCATGACATAAACATCATAGTTGGGTCATGTCCTATATGTGTTCACCAACACACACCTATAAGATTAAATTGTATCCCATACACATGATCATCGTATGATCATCAAATTAAACTTATACTAGTCATTCATAAGTACTAGGGATGAAGATTATTATAAAAAAACATGTAACAATAAATAATAACCTAAAACATCTCTTTATATAAATGAAAAAGTGATAACAAACATTGTCAAACAATGTGCCAATAACATGCCTAGTGTTGGTGTTGTATGCTCTAGGCACGTTTTGTAAAACGATTAATGTTATTTATATTAATGATATTGAATGTTTGATTATTATATCCTTTGCATGTTTATTATAATAATCCCCGTCCCTGATAATTATGATTAATTGTTAGTATAAGTTTAATGGATAATCATATGATGATTATGGTGTATGGGATACAATTAAACTTATGGGTATTTGTTGGAGACCAAATACTGGACTGACCCATATGAGATTTATGTCATGGTCACAATGTCATAATTAAGTCTCATATAGTTATATTACTGGAATCTTTAGACCTGAGATTATCACAGTCTTCCAACTGATGAACATTACGTTTGACATATTCAAACGTTACCCCTAACCGGGTAGCTATAAAGAATATGATTGGCGTAATCGGATTCATGTAGGGATAGGTAATAAGTCTAGATGGGATTTGTTCCTCGTCAAGAGAGATGTCAAGCTCCGGCCACTCGATGAATGGTATTGATGAAATGCATGGCCATGCTCAAATAAGATTTGTACTATCAATACATTCGGGATCGAGAAAGCATTGAACATTGTAAGTTGACCATTGACCATGGCTTACGTTCAATAGACATCGTGAACAAAGAGATTGTAATATGTTCTATAATGGATTCATGAACTTTAACAAGTTATATTAATTGGGTAGTCATGATGGCTTGCTAGAGTCCGCTCATGATTTATGAGCACAAATGTGTTTGGGCTCATTGCCAACTTAATATAATCCTATGGGGTCACACACAAAAGGACGAATTGTTTAAAAGGCTAAAATCGGAATTCTGGTGGTGCTCGGCCGAGCACCTCATATGACTCGGCCGAGCATGGGAAATCAGAAGGTCAGATTTTCTGGAGCAAAGGTGCTCGGCCGAGCACCTTAAAGGACTCGGCCGAGCAGGCCCTGTTCGGGCCCAAAAACTGATTTCGTATTGTGACGGGTTTTAACCTATTTCTCCTAAACGGTTTAGGACTAATAAGTATATAAACCTCTAACAAGGACCTAATCAGTATGAATTGATTCCATATCAATTAGATAGCCTCCGAGAGAGAGAAAAACAAGTTCTTCTTCTTCCTCAAGAACAAGAACATTGATTTTCCATATAGCCTTCAAAGTAGAAAGAGTTTCTTTTGGGTCTAGCAATCCGGTTCAAGAATCGTTCTTGAAATTCGTTCGCGTGTGGATAAACATAGAGGGCGTTGGCATCAACTCCTTCAAAGTTCGTGATCCAAGTTTTGCGGTCGTTCCTACGTTCGTGATTCGAAGAAGCGCGAAGAACAAAGATTGAAGATCTCAGAATTTTAAAGCTCCGTCACGGTTAGTGTTCTAAATTCATCTCCATATTAATCTAATCATCGTGATCGGATCTAGGCTTTTGGGTTTATTCCGCTGTGCATGTTTGCTCAAACCCCAACAGTGGTATCAGAGCCCCGTTCAACATGATTATTTTAATAATAACATGTTAATGATATAATTGGATTATATGTTTTGGCATGCTATGTGAATTTGGATTCAAGATGTTTATGTGATCTGAGTTTTATGTTTGTATATGAGATATATTGAAATCATAAAATCGCACCGTTTAAATACGTTATGTGGGATCTACGATGGCAATAATAATTTGATTATTATGTTCCTTTAGATTATCAAAAATTAATTGGATTGATTTGTTGATGATCTTTGATTCATGAATAAATCGTTTATTCAAGGTTTTGATGAACATGATGATATGATCATTATGAACACCAAATCCTAAATGAATCGGGAAAGCAATCTTAGAATTAAAATTCGACAAGAAAATCTGTTCTGTTCGTGGTGCTCGGCCGAGCAGTCTATAAGACTCGGCCGAGCAGAGTCGTCAGAAGCAAAGGGTTTTCTGGAACACAGAGTCACTCGGCCGAGCACCTTAAAGGACTCGGCCGAGCAGGTTGATTTTGGACAAAATTTGTTTTTCAGATGGCTGGTTTTAGAAACCGTGTTTCCTGAAATTAAATGGCTTGTTTAAAATCACTTTGGATTGAATTTGTTTGTCAGATGGCTGGTTTGAGAAACCGTGTTTCCTGAAAACAAATATCAAGGTCAAAGTAATGAATTGATGGGACAAAAGAATTTAGAATCGAGTTACTTTATGTAAGGGATTGTGGATGCCTATTGGCTTAGTTTCGACCTTACATAGTTGTTTCTTCTAGTTTCTAAATTTGGTACGGGATTGTGGATGCCTTCTGGCTTAGTTTCGACCGTACAATCGTAATCTCAATAATGTGTTAAAGAATTTATCCCCATAAATCAATCACATAAAATCTTAATTTAATTAATGAGATTAGTTAAATTATTAACCATTGCTTTATGTGTTTATATTATGTGACTATAAACATTGACCATGCTATATGTCATGAACCTTCTTTAAAATTTAAGTTCCGTGCCAATCCATGATTAAAACACTTGTGAGTACGTGGGTAGTTTTGTGTGGGTTACGCCCTAGCGTAGGTGCATTGATTCTATCCATTTATGAGCAAGATGAGGAAACAGTGATTCCTATACGTTTAAAATGGTTTAACTTAATTAGGCTATCAAAACAGTTTTGGGCCTAAGGCACAGATGAGATTAAAACATGTTAGATATACGATATCTAAAATCTCATAAAAGATCTAAGAGTCATATACGATATGATTGACAAGGAGTTGTCTACCTAAATAACTTATTTTGAGCAGTCGTGCCCTAGCCGACTCAAAGTTAAGTGAAATATGGATCTTAGCCCATTCAAATTATATTATACATTGGATGTATATGAAGGTTATATAATTTAGTGGGAGTATTTGTAAAATACTATTAATTTAATATCTTTAATTAAGGTGGTACTTATATTTAATTATATGTTTGCATAATTGTAGATAATGGCTCAGAATACAAATTTATCACTGCGATCTATCCTTGAGAAGGAGAAACTTCAAGAAGATGGAGCTAACTATACGGATTGGATCCGTAGCCTTAGAATTGTTCTAAAGCATGAGGATAAGCTCTATATTCTTGATGAGCCCGTTCCTGAAGAAGAACCCGCTTCTAATGCACCCAAGGATGAGAGAAACGCCTACAAGAAACATGTGAATGATTCTCGTGAGGTGGGTTGTCTTATGCTTGCGGCCATGTGTTCAGAACTTCAGAAGATTCTTGAACACTTGGAAGCATTTGACCTTGCTGCTACATTGAAAGATATGTTCCAAGAACAAGCAAGGCAAGAGAGGTTCGACACCATAGCTGCCCTAGTCTCATGCAAGATGAGCGAAGGAAAGTCTGTGAGCCCTCATGTTTTGAAAATGAAGGCTTACTTTGAGAAACTAGAGAGGCTTGGCCATCCAATTGAGATTGAGTTGGCTACCGATTTTATTCTTAATTCATTGCGCAAAAGCTATAATCAGTTCGTCATGAACTTTAATATTCAAGGGATGGATAAGACTATGTCTGAATTGCATGGGATGCTTAAGCAGGCAGAAAATAAAATCGGTAAAGAGACCGCTCCTGTACTCATTGTGTCTAAGGAAGGAAAGGGCCAAAAAGGCAAAGGAAAGGGTAAGGCAAAAGTTGTCAAACCCAAGATTAGCAAGGCAATTGTTGCCAAAGCTAATGTGGCTAAACCTGCTTCCCAAAAGGATGCAATTTGCTTCCACTGCAATGAGATTGGACATTGGAAACGAAATTGCAAGGTTTACAAGGAAGAGTTAAAGAAGAAGAAGAGCGGTGGGACTGCATCTACTTTAGGTATCTATGTTATAGATATTCTACTCTCTACTTCTAGCTCCTGGGTATTAGATACTGGATGTGGATCTCACATTTGTTTAAATGTGCAGGGACTAAGGAATAGAAGGCTACTTAAAGATGGCGAAGTGGACCTACGCGTGGGGAATGGAGCAAGAGTTGCTGCATTAGCCGTAGGAACATATGATGTCATTTTACCTAGCGGATTAATTCTTGTTTTGAACAATTGTTATTACGTTCCGGATTTAAGTAGAAATATTATTTCAATTTCTTGTTTGGATAATGAAGGTTTTAAGTTTCTTATTGAAAATAAGAAGTTTTCTATTTATTTAAATGATATGCTTTATTGTACTGCATGTTCATTTAATGGCCTTTATGTTCTTGATGTTGAAAGTGGGAATAATAAGAATGTTTATAATGTAAATAAGAAATCCAAACCTAATGATGTAAATCATACTTATTTGTGGCATTGCCATCTTGGTCATATTAATGAGAAGCGTATCTCAAAACTCCATGGGGACGGACTTCTAGATTCACATGATTTTGAATCATATGAAACTTGTGAGTCATGTTTACTTGGAAAGATGACTAAGGCACCTTTTACTAAGAGTAGTGAAAGGGCTAATGACTTATTGGCCCTCATACATACTGATGTGTCTGGACCAATGAGTTGCAATGCTAGGGGAGGATATCAATACTTCATAACTTTTACTGATGATTTTAGTAGATATGGCTATGTCTACTTAATGAAACATAAAAGTGAATCTTTTGAGATATTTAGAATATTTCAAAATGAAGTACAAAATCAACTTGGCAAAACTA
Organism: Campanula takesimana; assembly: GCA_026119855.1. Lineage (NCBI taxonomy): Eukaryota > Viridiplantae > Streptophyta > Magnoliopsida > Asterales > Campanulaceae > Campanula > Campanula takesimana. Next base: position 57,402 of record JAOWBW010000817.1, on the reverse strand, counting down.
TTAAAGCACTTCGATCAGATCGTGGTGGAGAATATTTAAGCCAAGAATTTGACAATCATCTGAAGGATTGTGGAATTGTTTCACAATTAACTCCACCTGGGACACCACAATGGAATGGTGTGTCCGAACGGATAAATAGGACTTTATTGGATATGGTCCGCTCCATGATGAGTCAAGTTGATCTTCCTTTAACCTTTTGGGGACATGCACTAGAAACTGCTGCACTAACACTAAATAACGTTCCAACAAAATCTGTTCCAAAAGACTCCACATGAGATGTGGACTGGAAGAAAACCTAGTTTGTCCTTCATGAAGATTTGGGGTTGTGAAGCATTTGTTAAGAAGCTCATATCTGACAAACTCACACCTAAATCTGATAAATGTATTTTCGTTGGTTACCCTAAGAAAACTAAGGGTTATTACTTTTACAACCGCGCGGAAAACAAAGTGTTTGTTGCCCGTCATGGTACCTTTCTAGAGAAAGAGTTTCTCTCCAAAGAAATTAGTGGGAGTAAAATTAATCTCGAAGAAATTCAAGAACCCGAAAATTACATGGAACAAAATGTTGGATCTGAACAAGTTTCACAAAGAGTTGTGGAACCTATTCAGAATACTCAAGTTCCTCGCAGAACTGGTAGGGTGCGATCTGAACCTGAGAGATATGGATTTCTCATGACGGATAGCAATGAAGTAGAAGTCATAGTTGATGACGAACCTACTTCCTACCAAGAAGCGATGTCCGCTCCTGATTCAGATAAATGGCTTGGAGCCATGGAATCTGAAATTAAATCCATGTATGATAATCAAGTTTGGAACTTGATTGATGCGCCCGAAGGTGTAAAAACCATAGGATGCAAATGGGTTTTCAAAAAGAAAACTGACATGGATGGAAAGGTGCATACTTATAAAGCTAGACTTGTAGCGAAAGGCTATAGGCAGATTCACGGTATCGACTATGATGAAACCTTTTCGCCCGTAGCAATGATCAAGTCTATAAGAATTTTACTTGCCATAGCCGCATATTTTGACTATGAGATATGGCAAATGGATGTCAAAACAGCGTTCCTTAACGGGAACTTACTTGAGGATGTTTACATGACACAACCTGAAGGTTTTGTAATTCCAGAAAATTCTAACAAAGTATGCAAATTGCAACGATCCATTTATGGATTGAAGCAAGCCTCTAGGAGTTGGAATCTTCGATTTGATGAATCGGTCAAAGAGTTTGGCTTCATCAAGAACGAAGATGAACCTTGCGTTTACAAGAAGATTAGTGGGAGTGTAGTATTATTTCTGGTACTATATGTTGATGACATATTGATCATAGGAAATGACATTCCCGCACTGCAGTCTGTAAAGACTTGGTTAGGAAAGTGTTTCTCTATGAAAGATATGGGAGAAGCCGCTTATATCCTTGGCATTAGGATCTATCGTGACAGATCCAAGAAATTGATTGGTTTAAGTCAAGATACATATATTGACAAAGTTCTTAAGAGATTCTGCATGGAAAACTCTAAGAGAGGAAATTTGCCAGTAGGACATGGCATAACTCTAAGCAAGAATCAGTGTCCTAAGACAACTGATGAGCGTAAGAGAATGATTGGGATTCCATATGCTTCCGCAATTGGATCAATCATGTATGCCATGATATGTACTAGACCCGATGTCTCGTATGCTTTGAGCATGACGAGTAGATATCAATCAAATCCTGGTGAAAATCATTGGATTGCAGTCAAGACGATTCTTAAGTACTTGCGAAGGACTAAAGATTCGTTCTTGGTGTATGGAGGTATAGAAGGTGATCTTGTTGTAAGTGGTTACACAGATGCAAGCTTCCAAACCGACAAGGATGATTTTAGATCGCAATCTGGATTTGTATTTATGCTTAATGGAGGTGCTGTTAGCTGGAAGAGTTCTAAGCAAAGTACTGTCGCTGATTCTACAACGGAAGCTGAGTATATTGCTGCATCCGATGCTGCTAAAGAAGCTGTTTGGATCAAGAAGTTCATAACTGAACTAGAGGTAGTTCCTAGCATTGCTGATCCAATAGACCTTTATTGTGATAATAATGGTGCTATTGCTCAAGCAAAGGAACCAAGAAACCATCAGAAGTCCAAACACATACTTAGGCGTTACCATGTCATTCGAGAAATCATTAACAGAGGTGACGTGAATATATGCAGAGTACCGACTGATGATAACATTGCCGACCCATTGACAAAGGGTCTTCCACAAGCAAAGCATGATGGTCATGTTAGGTCTATGGGTATTCGATACATTAATTAGGCCTAGTGCAAGTGGGAGATTGTTGGTGTTGTATGCTCTAGGCACGTTTTGTAAAACGATTAATGTTATTTATATTAATGATATTGAATGTTTGATTATTATATCCTTTGCATGTTTATTATAATAATCCCCGTCCCTGATAATTATGATTAATTGTTAGTATAAGTTTAATGGATAATCATATGATGATTATGGTGTATGGGATACAATTAAACTTATGGGTATTTGTTGGAGACCAAATACTGGACTGACCCATATGAGATTTATGTCATGGTCACAATGTCATAATTAAGTCTCATATAGTTATATTACTGGAATCTTTAGACCTGAGATTATCACAGTCTTCCAACTGATGAACATTACGTTTGACATATTCAAACGTTACCCCTAACCGGGTAGCTATAAAGAATATGATTGGCGTAATCGGATTCATGTAGGGAAAGGTAATAAGTCTAGATGGGATTTGTTCCTCGTCAAGAGAGATGTCAAGCTCCGGCCACTCGATGAATGGTATTGATGAAATGCATGGCCATGCTCAAATAAGATTTGTACTATCAATACATTCGGGATCGAGAAAGCATTGAACATTGTAAGTTGACCATTGACCATGGCTTACGTTCAATAGACATCGTGAACAAAGAGATTGTAATATGTTCTATAATGGATTCACGAACTTTAACAAGTTATATTAATTGGGTAGTCATGATGGCTTGCTAGAGTCCGCTCATGATTTATGAGCACAAATGTGTTTGGGCTCATTGCCAACTTAATATAATCCTATGGGGTCACACACAAAAGGACGAATTTTTTAAAAGGCTAAAATCGGAATTCTGGTGGTGCTCGGCCGAGCACCTCATATGCTCGGCCGAGCATGGGAAATCAGAAGGTCAGATTTTCTGGAGCAAAGGTGCTCGGCCGAGCACCTTAAAGGACTCGGCCGAGCAGGCCCTGTTCGGGCCCAAAAACTGATTTCGTATTGTGACGGGTTTTAACCTATTTCTCCTAAATGGTTTAGGACTAATAAGTATATAAACCTCTAACAAGGACCTAATCAGTATGAATTGATTCCATATCAATTAGATAGCCTCCGAGAGAGAGAAAAACAAGTTCTTCTTCTTCCTCAAGAACAAGAACATTGATTTTCCATATAGCCTTCAAAGTAGAAAGAGTTTCTTTTGGGTCTAGCAATCCGGTTCAAGAATCGTTCTTGAAATTCGTTCGCGTGTGGATAAACATAGAGGGCGTTGGCATCAACTCCTTCAAAGTTCGTGATCCAAGTTTTGCGGTCGTTCCTACGTTCGTGATTCGAAGAAGCGCGAAGAACAAAGATTGAAGATCTCAGAATTTTAAAGCTCCGTCATGGTTAGTGTTCTAAATTCATCTCCATATTAATCTAATCATCGTGATCGGATCTAGGCTTTTGGGTTTATTCCGCTGTGCATGTTTGCTCAAAACCCAACACCTAGGGCATACACATCAACACAAATATCATTGGTGATCTAAATGTTGGGGTTCGTACAAGGAGAGCAACTAATTTTGATGCTTACGCTGCATTTATCTCTCAAATTGAACCAAAGAAGGCTGATTAAGCTCTCCAAGATCCAAATTGGGTTATTACAATGCAAGAAGAACTCAATCAATTTGAACGATGTAAGGTTTGGACTATGGTTCCAAGACCACATGATCAAGGAGTAATTGGTACAAAATGGGTATTTAGAAACTAGATGGATGAGAATGGAACCATTACAAGAAACAAAGCAAGGTTAGTTGCACAAGGCTACAAGCAAGAGGAAGGGATTGATTACGATAAAACTTTTGCACCTGTAGCAAGACTTGAAGCTATCAGAATTTTTCTAGCTTACGCTGCTCACAAGAACTTCAAATTATATCAAATGGATGTGAAAAGTGCGTTTCTAAATAGTGAACTCCAAGAACAAGTCTATGTAGCTCAACCACTTCGATTTGAAGACTCAAAATTTCCTGATCATGTTTACAAACTCCAGAAAGCTTTGTATGGACTCAAACAAGCTCTAAGAGCATGGTATGATACACTATCCAAGTTTCTTATTGAGAAAGGTTTCACGCGCGGTAAAATCGATTCTACTCTTTTCATTACCAAACATAATGGTCATAAATTACTTGTTCAAATTTATGTTGATGATATTATATTTGGTTCTACTAATGAATTGTTGTGCAAACGCTTTGAGAAACTTATGAAGAGCAAGTTTGAAATGAACATGATGGGAAAACTCACATTCTTCCTTGGAGTTCATATCAAACAATTGAATGAAGGCATATTTATCAACCAAGCAAAGTATACAAGAGATCTTATAAAAAAGTTTTGGACTTGAAAATGCTAAAGCATACGATACTTCAATGGCCACCGGCAAAAAATTAGATAAAGACTTAAAAGGTAAAAATGTTGATCAAATTCTTTATAGAGGTATGATTGGATCTCTCCTTTATCTTAGTGCTAGTAGGCCTGATATTATGTTTAGTGTTTGTGTTTGTTCTCGTTAGCAATCTGACCCTAGAGAAGCACATTTAACTGCTGTGAAACGTATTAATCCCTCCGTCCCAAAATACATGTAGTTTAAGGGGTTGAAATTTGTCCCAAAATGTTTGTAGTTTTGCTTATATCTAGACATCTTTGACAAAATTTGTCCCAAAATATTTGTAGATTTGCTTATATCTAGATATCTTTGACATTGTTACTCAAATATATCCTTATTTATGATGGTAGTTGTCATTGTAAAAGCATTTAATTGTCTTGGTAATTGAAATATTTCAAGGGTAATTTAGTCCATTAGACATGCATTGATTGTTTTTCTTAATTTGTGTGAAAATCCTAGAACTATAAGTATTTTGGGACGGAGGGAGTATAAGATATCTATCTGGTACTGTTAACCTAGGACTTTGGTACACCAAAGATTCGAATTTCAAACTTGTAGGTTATTCAGATGCAGATTATGCAACATGCATAATTGACAGGAAAAGCACCAGTGGAACTTGTCATTTCCTTGGATATAGACTTGTGGCATGGGATAGCAAGAAACAAGCATCAGTCTCAGTTTCAACAACAGAAGCAGAATACATTGCAGCTGGAAGTTGTTGCTGTCAAATGCTTTGGATGAAACAACAGTTGGTGGATTATGATATTATAGAAGGGAATTGTCCAATTTCTTGTGACAATACATCAACCATCTCAGTTTTATAAAATCTTGTCATGCACTCCAAAAACAAACAAATCGACATCAAATATCACTTCCTCAAGGACCATGTTGAAAAAGGTAACATTCATTTAGAGCACGTGGGAACTGATTATCAAATTGCTGACATTCTCACAAAAAATCTTGATGCAAAAAGGTTCATATTTTTTAGAGGAGAAATGGGTATGCTTGAACTCAACTAGTCCATATAGTTTTGTGATTACTAATGATATCTTATCTTTTGAGTTGTGAAAATTTTTGGTTTATAAATCTAGAAATCAGTTTTAAAGATTCAAGGAAACTTTGGGTGCGCCTGTAAGTAATATGCGCCTTTGTGCCCTACGCGCCTTCAACACTCTAGCGCGCCTTAATAGAAGTGGTTCTCCCCTTGACAATGTCGCGCCTCAATATCTACGCGCCCACTTAAGCGCGCCTTAAATCAATGATTGGTTTCAACACTTCATTAATTTTTATTCTCTAACTCCAATTTATTTTACAAGTACCAGGTATGTTCATTTTTATTTATTGCATATAGGATTTATGTCTTTTCAAGACCTTCCATGATTGTTCAAGGGTACTTGTGCAATTAATTTTCCTTCGTTTTTCGTTTTTTCAAATTTATTATTTTTGGGGATTATATTATTATGCTTGCAACCCCAACTTATATCAAAATGATTATTTTGATATCTGTGCAAAAATCCAAGGTTGTTCTTAACACTTACAAGGGAAGTGGAACAGCCATCTTGTCCTTTAATGACATCATCAATTTTCTTCACCACTAACCCACTTCTTCCTACTTTCTCTCCATAACTACTAAAGCCACTACTCCACTCTTTAAAATTCTCAGGTAGTATAAATAGTACCACTCAGCTTTTTGACTCTCCACTACCCAAAATCACCAACCGTCTATCTCTCTCCATTTCTTAAAAGGGAAGTGGAACAGCCATCTTGTCTGATCTGTGATTTTATCTTATGATTCTTGTTGGGTTTTGATCCTCTCTTGATTTCGAGTTTATAGACTCTAAAATCATGACGATCCATGGTCGTTTGCTATGTTTATTATGAGAAAATTGATTTTCAAAGCTTTTCAACTTCCGGTTTGATTTTTTTCATTTTTGAGCTTGATTGTTGATATTTTGATGATTTTATGCTTATATTATTGTTCTATACTGTCTTAGGATAATTTTGATATATAATGTTCTTAGTTTGGCTCAAGTTGATGTTCATGTGTTCTTCGTATTCTTCGTGCATTCATATGATATTCATGGTGTTCTTGAGTTTTTGAACCTTATTTGCCTCTCTTTGATTTTCATTAGTGTTGCTCGTTTTGATTCTTATTTTGGTTCACAATCTGAACAATACTTGTTTTTTACCTTAAAATTTTTCTAAGTACAAATCTCTTGGTGCGCGCCTTTGGCCTGTCTGCGCCTACTTGTTGCGCGCCTTTGTCTTTCTTTAGTGTGCCTATTTATGCTTATATTTATGCGCCCTTTGTTAAGTGTGCGCCTTCGGTCATACTCTTTGTGCGCATTTTTGATTTTTTTACGCGCCTACCTTAATCTGCGCTTGTTTGCGCGCGAGGTTTTTCTTCGAGGACGTTTTCGTCCTTGGATTTACCTTTTTGTTGATTTGAGATTCGCCACCATGTTGTTGTCGGAACACGGACTGAGATGTATGGATTTGGGGGTTAAGTTATGAATTGGGAAGGTCAAGGAACACCCAATTCACCCAATCTAGGATTGGTCTTGCTATGAAATCATCATCATCGTTTCAAAATTATGCATTCATATACCAAAAGAAAAACAAACAACTAAATAATTGCTTATTTATTTGGGATGTCGGATTATGTGCTTCGAGACCATCTCCATTGATTGGAGAGGCTCTAGGCTGATCCTTTGATGGAATCACACTACTTCAAAGCAAAGAAGGAGATGAGAAGATAGAAAGCAAAGATTTTACCTAAGCGTTTTCTTCAAGAATCCTATGGATGGCCTTGACTAAAGGCCTTGATCTTCCAAATTTCGTGGGTATCAGAGAGGGGCTGATATGAGAGCTTCTTTGATCAGATTTGGAGTCTAGAGTTGACCATTAGTCATTCTAGGCAAGAACAACTATATTTATAGGGGTTTTGGACCTAGGGTTTTGGCTAAGAGGGTAAGTTGTGGTGGGAATCCAAGACTTAATTCTCACAGAGGTATTTTTGGACTCTAGGATCATCCATTAAATTTTCCCAGATTGCTTAAGTGTTTACCAAGAAAAGGGGTTAAGATCAACAAGGAAACTGACCAAAAACCCGACTGACAAGGGGGATGTCTCGTACGAGACATCAATGTCTCGTACGAGGCATCTCAGTGCTGGAATTCACTATTTGCCCTCTGCATTAGTTTTAATGTCCATTTTGCCCCCTAACTAACGGAGTTAGTCAGAAACTTAATGAAATATGTCCAACTTAATGAATTTTGACCCAAATCAAAGGCGAGACACAGAAGTAGTGTGATCATAAATGAACGTCCAAAATGGGGTGTCTATAGAGCCCCTCGGCGACGATACTTATGGATGAAGTACCGTCGTCGATAGAAAAGATGCCATTTTGAACTAGGTGTATGGTCGTGCTAAAAAGCTGCCTACGTATTCGTAAGAAGGAAATCTGACAAAACGTAGTTCGACTCTGAAAACATGCAAAAACTGAGGTTTAAGGTATTTTGAAAATCACTTTTGAAAAAAATACTTGCGTTAAGTAAAGTTTAGAGTTTAGAGAGTACCCATACTGAGGAATCAATGTCCTTGACCCAATTCTGAATATACTCCTTTTGCTCTTGTCGATGACGAACCGCCTCCAGTTGCAATCCATACTGAGGAACCAATCTCTTTGATTCCAATTATGAATATACCCTGTTGTTGATGATGACCTGCCTTCGGTTTGTAGATGCCAATTACTTGGATCCTTGATTCTCCTTCCAACGAGTTTGCCCTTTACGTCAGAAAATATGAATCCTATGCCATTAGCTTACACCTTGATGACAATTATGGGACCCTAGTTTGGAGGCGCCAATTACTTGGATCCTTGCTTCTCCTTCCAACGAGGTTGCCTTATTCGCCGGAAAATGTGAATCCTATGTTATTAACATACGTCTTGATAACAATTATCGGACTCTGGGTTTGGAGACGCCAATTACTTGGATCCTTGCTTCTCCTTCCAACGAGGATGCCTTATTCATAGGAAAAGTGAATCCTATGCCATTAACATACGTCTCGATGGTAATTAAGGGATTCTAATTGGTGGGATCCTGTGTTATTAACTTACGTCTTGATAACAGTCGTGGGATACCCGGTTGTAAATCCTGTGCCATTAACTTACGTCTTGATGACAGTCATGGGATTTAAAGTTTGCTGATGCAGATTTCGTTGCTCACCCATGATCTTGGATGTACGGTGAGGATAAATTCATACTGAGAAACAAATTTGCTTGTTCCAATTCTGAAAATATCCATTTGTTGACGACTCAATGTTCCATCTTGAACCGGGTTCAGATTTGACCTCTTGGTCTAAAGCAGGGCTTTTTCTGACCTTTCTGTTAAAAGCAGGGCTTTTCTGGGATTTTCCAAGAAAAAATGGTTTTCTGAGACTTTTTTGGGGATACCTCGTACGAGGGAATGATGTCTCGTACGAGACTTCTCTGTTTTTGCGCATAACAGAGGCATATTAGGCGCTGAAAGTGATTTTCAAATCACTTTTCCTATTTAATTCTCGGGAGCTTTCGACCCTAGGCGATTTTCTCACTCAAAAATCTCCATTTTCACCAAGTTTTAGTGATTCCTAACCCTTTCAAATGGTCGGTGTGCATCGATCCCACAAAGAGAACCTCTTTGGTAGGCATATGAAGGGTAAAGTGTGGGCGACGGATGAGTTATGCCCGTTCCCAGAGGACCACGTTTCTCACGCCGTTTGGACTAGGAGGGTAAGGATATCTTCCTTTGATTGAGTTTCCATGTCGATTTCTTTGTTGCATGTCTCAATTTAGTGTTCTACTAATTAGACTTTCGCCAATTTTCGCCTAGAATTATCGCTGCTAGGGTTTATCATGCATGGCTGATCTTTCAATGGAATTTCACCCTTGTTGATGTTGAGAATCATTGTAGTATGTAGTACATGATTTTGACTGTCGTTCTAGGCAATTCTGCGACTTTTCAGGTAAAATGCTTAAATGAGGATTTTACCATTTTTCTGACGTTTGTCTCTTTTGTCTCTGTTGTTTGCAGTCATTTAGGGTGATGAATAACTGTAGAGGCAGTGTACGAGCGGTCTCTGAGAGGTGGGAAATTCTCAATGGCGAGATGAAGGAAGAGATTGAGAATCTCGGATTGAAACCCTTCTTTGACGGTCTAGTCAGTGAAAGGAGGAACATGCACTTGCTCCAGGCCATCCGGGAGCGCTGGTGGGATAGTACTCATACTATGCACATGCGGTGGGGGGAGGTTACCATGACCCCTACTGAATTTTATGCCATTACTGTACTTTCCATCTTCGGTGAGCCACTTGAGGTAGATGCGGGCTTTACTCCTAGCAGGGATGATATGATGCGTTTTCTGGGATTTTCTGTGCGTACCCTAGGTAAGGGTGTCCCTCTGAAAGCCTTGAGAGATAAGGTCGATGCCTATGTTACTGTTAATGCTGGTCAGATGTGTCGCGACCCCGACCCCGGGGGCCCGGAGTACGCGAGCTGGACGTCGACTTAAACAATAAACTCTAAAATAATGAAGATAAAAATTTCCTTTTATACCAAAAGATGATCACACAAAGTTTTGGAAATCCAACTTGAACAACAAAATATAAACTAGTGTAAGCTCCATAAGCTTACACCCAAAATAATAAAATATACAATTCTTAATGACGTCAAGTGTGGTGCAACTATTCCCAAGAAAAAAAAGGTTACACATTTATAGAATGTAAACCCACCATTAACAACTCGCCCCAAAAGCTCAACCCTCGCGACGTCCTCCTCGTGATCAGCGAGTCTAATCCTTTCCTCCTTGGGGGGGGGGGGTTTAAGGAAAAACAAAGATAAAAGAAAGGGGGTGAGATAAATCTCAATAAGTTACTAATGCAACTACATGACATGCTATGATGCAATAAGCAATAAACAATAATAAATATCACTTAGCACATAGTATTTATCAATTAACAGATAGCAGCGGAAATAAACAAGTAACAAAGGATATTAGCCAAGGTTTCCCAACTGATAGAACCAAATAAAGGTCGCTGCGCAGCTTCAATAATCAACAATCAACATCTTCATAGTAGCATGAAAGCTTGAAGAGAAAACCCCCGGTACCGGAACCAATAATAACAAGGGGACAGTGACACACAGTCAAAGCCCAAAAACCAATAGCTAAAGTGCTCACAAAGGGGCTAGCTCATCTCACATCCAAGGCCAATCTGGAGGAGGGAAATAATGGGGCAAACCAATGGTCAACATCATAATGGACTTGGCTTGTGCCATCATAATGTTTCGCATCGCCCGAAACACACACAAATACCAGCTGGACTTTCAAGTAAATGCTAAGTAATAAAATACTAGCACGATAAACAACTAATGATTCCAAAGTAGGGAACCATTCCAATTAAATCACCACAAAGGTAAACCAATCCAAACAACACATCAAAGATGTCTACATTCCCAAAACGGTACTTAATCAAATTTCATAACATATTTATTCACAAAAGAATCAATTCCAATTAATAAAGTGTTCCACGATGTTAACTTAGGTTAATTAGAAGAATAAAAGCTAAACTAGGTAAGCCATTAATCTTAAACCAAGCAAAAGGGCAGATTCCTAGAACAGGGGGCGGGCGGGCGCTTACAAGGGGGCGGGCGGGCGCTTAATTGACCAGAAGGTCTGGCCGCAGAAAAAGCAGGGTAGGCGGGCGCCTGGTCCAACCCTGGCGGGCGCCTGGTCTGGTTCTTGGTCGGAAATTGCAGCTGGGTTCTACCAATTTCAACCCAAAATTCACCCAATTCAAAAATGCCCAAATTCAACTCTTTCCACTAGTTCCACAATGAATCAAGACACCATCTAGGCTGAAAGGGGACCTAATCAACCTCATAAATAACCCCAAACAAAGAATCAAACCCAACATTCATATCAATCACCATTTTTAACCAAAAACCAAAATAAATTCCAAATAAATTCCAAACTCAATCCAACATCAAATGTATCAACTAAAGCGTTATATAAACATGAAATGAACACTTTAGCATAAAAATGGGGGAAAAGCAACTTACTTGGAATTTCTCAAAGATGACGGAATTCAAATATTTTTTGTTCTACGCGATCCTATCGACGATCTAAACACATTTCATAAAATGAGAAATAAGAAAAGATGAGAGGAAGAGGATGAAAATGTAGAGAGAAGGGAGAGAAAAACTTACCCAAACCAATTGGAGAGAGAGAGAGAGAGAGAGAGAGTTTGCTGGGAGAGAGGGAGTAGGGTGAGGAAGAGTGAGGGAGAAGGAAGAGTAGGGAGGGAGTAGTTAAAATTATTTAAAAAGTTACACTTAGGCCCCCTCACTACTAACACAACTCTAATACTTCCTACTAACAACTAAGAGCAAATAATACTACACTAGTACAAATGACCCAATTAAAATGCTAGACATAAATTAATATTAAGGGACATAAAATGCGCACATAAATATTTAAATCAAATAAATAAATAAATAAATAATTATTTATCAATAAAATAGAGACGGGTTTTCGGGTCGTGACATTCACTCCCCCTTAAAGAAAATTCGACCCGAATTTTAACGAGACTTACCCGAATTAAAAACCCACGGATATCTACGCTCCATCTCCTCTCGAAGCTCCCAAGTCGATTCCTCAACATTATGATTCTTCCAAAGGACTCTAACCAACGCAATGCTTTTGTTCCTCAACTATTGGACTTTGGCATCTAAAATCCGAACCGGTCGTTCCTCGTAGGTCATATCAGGCTTTATGTCCTCCGGTACCCTCAGTAACACGTGAGATGGATCATGAACATACTTCCGAAGCATAGAGACGTGAAAAACATTATGTAAGCGGTCCAAAGAAGATGGTAACGCAAGATGATATGCTAGAAGTCCCACTTTTCCCAAAATCTCAAACGGTCCAACAAACCTCAGAGCCAATTTACCCTTCTTCCCGAACCTTCTGATACCCACCTTCGGAGATACCTTCAAGAATACGAAGTCTCCGGTCTGAAAACTAATATCTCGTCTTCGATGATCGGCGTAGCTCTTCTGTCGACTCTGGGCCTTCTTCAGTCGATCCCGAATAATTTTAACCTTTTCCACCGAGTCCTGAACCATGTCAACACCCCAAAGTTTTGCTTCCCCAACCTCGTCCCAACAAATAGGTGACCGGCATTTCCTCCCATATAAAAGCCTCACACGGTGCCATCTGAATACTCGACTGATAACTATTATTGTAGGCAAACTCTGCAAGCGGTAGATGTGTATCCCACGAATCTGGAAAGTCAACTGTGCAAGCCCGTAACATATTTTCGAGAATCTGAATGATTCTTTCAGACTGACCGTCAGTCTGAGGATGAAATGCTGTGCTAAACCTCAAATCGATACCCAAAGCCTTCTGTAACGCTTGCCAAAATCGGGATGTAAACCTGGGATCTCGGTCTGACACAATACTAACTGGAACACCATGTAATCTGACAATCTCATGAACATACAAATTCGCAAGTTTCTCCATCGAATAAGAAATGTCAATGGGTAAGAAATGAGAAGATTTAGTCAACCTGTCCACAATCACCCAAACTGCATTGAACCTCCTTCGAGTCCTGGGTAGCCCGGTTACAAAATCCATCGTAATGTGTTCCCACTTCCACTCGGGTATCTCAAGAGGCTGAAGTAGACCTGCGGGTCTCTGATGCTCTGCTTTACCTTGCTGACAGGTCAAACACTTCGATACAAAATTTGCAATTTCCCTCTTCATGTTAATCCACCAAAATTGTTGTTTTAAATCCTGATACATCTTCGTACTCCCGGGATGAATGGTATACCAGGATTTATGACCCTCATCAAGAACTCGCTGTTTAATCCCACCGATATTCGGCACACACAATCTGCTACGGTAAGTCAACACTCCTTCGGAGTCAAGCTGGAAGTCCACATACTGTCTATCCCGAGCATTATCCATAATCTTTTTCAACTCTGGGTCATCCTTCTGAGTATCCTTTATTTGTTGAATTAGGGTCGGAGATACCCTAATATTCGCAAAAATTGCCCCACATCTCGATTCGCGAGGACACCAATCTCGAACGTCCTCTAGCAATTTCCATTCACGAATCATCATTGATGCCACATAAGACTTTCGACTGATCGCATCAGCTACTACGTTTGCTTTGCCCGGATGGTACGAAATAGTGCAATCATAATCTTTCAAAAGCTCCATCCACCTACGCTGACGGTTATTCAATTCCTTTTGAGAGAAGAGGTATTTCAAACTCTTGTGATCGGTAAAAATCTCAAACTTTGCTCCATATAGGTAATGCTTCCACTTATGCAATGCAAAGACTATCGCAACCAACTCCATATCATGGGTAGGGTAATTCTGTTCACTAGGGGTCAACTTCCTCGAAGCGTAAGCAATTACTTTCCCATTCTGCATCAAAACACAACCCAAACCCTCTTTCGAAGCATCACTGTAAATCACTAAGTCGTCATTTCCATTTGGTAATGCAAGAATAGGAGCCGTAGTTAATCTCTTCTTTAGTTCATCAAAGCTACTTTGACACTTTTCACTCCACACAAACGGTACATCCTTCCGGGTCAACTGAGTCATCGGAGTAGCAATCCTCGAAAACCCTTCTATAAACCTTCGGTAATACCTGGCTAAACCCAGAAAACTTCTGATCTCGGTCACTGACTCGTGTCTCTTCCAATCCACTATGGCTTCAATCTTCGAAGGATCCACAGAAATCCCATCTTTAGAAATCACATGACCCAGAAATGACACTTTCTTGAGCCAGAATTCGTATTTACTAAACTTCGCAAACAACTGCTCCCTCGCAAGAACTGATAAACTGTCCTCAAGTGTTGCTCGTGTTCCTCTCGAGATTTAGAGTAGACAAGAATGTCGTCGATGAAGACCACCACGAACGAATCAAGATAAGGATGGAAAACCCGGTTCATCAAATCCATAAATATGGCAGGCGCGTTAGTCAACCCAAATGGCATAACCAAGAACTCGTAATGACCATAGCGAGTGCGAAAGGCAGTCTTCGGAATATCCTCAGATCGAATCTTCAGCTGATGGTACCCACTCCTCAAATCAAGCTTAGAAAACACAACTGAGCCTTGAAGCTGATCAAACAAATCATCAATGTGAGGTAGAGGATACTTGTTCTTCACTGTAACCTGATTCAACTTCCGGTAATCAATACACAATCTCAAAGAACCGTCTTTCTTCCGCACAAACAAAACCGGTGCTCCCCACGGGGAAACACTAGGGCGGATAAACCCTCGATCAAGCAACTCTTGCAACTAAACCTTTAGTTCCTTCAATTCTGCGGGAGCCAACCTATACGGTGCCTTTGAAATCGGAGCTATACCCGGCAAAAGGTCTATACAAAATTCTATCTCACGATCGGGAGGCATCTCATATTCAGAAGAGAAAACATCGGGAAATTCTCTAACTACCCGAACACTCTCCAAACTAGGGGATTCTTTCCTAGTATCAAGCACACTAGCCAAGTACCCCTCACAACCACGGTGCAATAATCTCCTAGCTTTCACATAGGAAATCATACGAATATTTTTACCCAAAGGCATAGCCTCAAAAACAAATTTAGGCATATCAGGGATAGAAAAATTAACGACCTTTCTACGACAGTCAACAGAAGCATGAAACTTGCTCAACCAATCCATACCCAAAATAACATCAAAATCTTGAATCGGAAGGACTACCAAGTCCGCACACAAGACATGACCACATATAAGCACGTCACAATCACGAAATACTCTATCGGTCACCAAACACTCTCCCATAGGAGTTGACACCTCTAACAAATAGGGCAAAGACTCAGATGCAACATTTAATAAAGAAGCAAATTGCACAGAAATGTATGAATGAGATGATCCTGGATCTACTAACGTACACGCGCTCACATTAGATATAGAAACAATACCTCCAATCACTGAGGGATCATCTGCCTGGTGCTGATTCAGTGCAAACACTTTTCCTTGGACCTTGGGATTTCCCGTAGCATCCCTTTTCTGACCCTGTGGAGCACCAGCTCCTAACCCAGTCGGTTGACCCCTGCCTCTAGTACAATCCCTTGCAAAATGCCCCATTTGACCACAATTGGTACACCTGCCCTGCTTCTTCCAACAACGGTCCTCTGAATGGCCTTCCTTTTGGCAATAGGAACAAAGTCTCATATTTTTGTTCCCTTGGTTCCCGGAAGTAGTACCTGGGTTCCTTGGGATTGGTTGCCCTCGGGACTGAGATTGTCCCCCAAAGTTACCTCGGTTATCAATCCTTGGTTGTGACTTGCTCTGCGCTCCTTGCTTACTCGGGTTAGCTACCTCGGTCTTCCTCTTATGTTCCCCAATATCTTGCTCTATAAGATAGGCACAGTCTACCGCATCCTGGAATGTCACAATCCTCTGGGCTATAAGCTGAGTATGGATAGAAGTCTTCAAACCCCGGATGAATCTCATAGCTTTCTGTTCTTCGGTCCTCACAAGATAGTCACAATACCGGGCTAAATCTGTGAACTTAACCGAGTACTGAGCTATAGACAACAAACCTTGCTCCAAGTTGAGAAACTCGATCTCCTTTTGGTTTTGATCCACTACCGGAATAAAATGCTCTTTGAACTTCCGCACAAACAATTTCCAAGCATACACTGTATGAGTGTCATCCCAACTTGCTTTAACCCCTTTCCACCAATGCTCGGCGGCACCCACAAGCTTATAAGCCGCGAACCGGACCCTATCCTCGTCCGTGCACCAAAACACATCATAAATTTTCTCCATAGACTCAACCCATAGTTCGGCCTTCTTCACATCGGGCTCACCATCGAACTCTGCCGGTTCAGTTTCAAGAATTGCTCCAAACCATATCGGGGTGGTGGTGCTTGCTCTACTCTCGGTCCTTGGTCATGAATTGCCTTCATGGCCGCCTCAAACATGCCTTGGAACATAGCACGGTTCTCTTCCCGAAGATCATTCTGATTCTGAGCCCCACTAGAACCTTCACCCGTTCTTCTTCTAGCCATTGCGAATAATTACCTGCATAAAACATCAACCGTTACTCACTCCGAACACAACTACCCTCCTAGGTCATACTAGTCCACCTAGACTTATACTTAGAGCTAAACCATAGCTCTGATACCAACTGTCGCGACCCCGACCCCGCGGGCCCGGAGTACGCGAGCTGGACGTCGACTTAAACAATAAACTCTAAAATAATGAAGATAAAAATTTCCTTTTATACCAAAAGATGATCACACAAAGTTTTGGAAATACAACTTGAACAACAAAATATAAACTAGTGTAAGCTCCATAAGCTTACACCCAAAATAATAAAATATACAATTCTTAATGACGTCAAGTGTGGTGCAACTATTCCCAAAAAAAAAAGGTTACACATTTATATAATGTAAACCCACCAATAACAACTCGCCCCAAAAGCTCAACCCTCGCGACGTCCTCCTCGTGATCAGTGAGTCTAATCCTTTCCTCCTGGGGGGGGGGTTAAGGAAAAACAAAGATAAAAGAAAGGCGGTGAGATAAATCTCAATAAGTTACTAATGCAACTACATGACATGCTATGATGCAATAAGCAATAAACAATAATAAATATCACTTAGCACATAGTATTTATCAATTAACAGATAGCAGCGGAAATAAACAAGTAACAAAGGATATTAGCCAAGGTTTCCCAACTGATAGAACCAAATAAAGGTCGCTGCGCAGCTTCAATAATCAACAATCAACATCTTCATAGTAGCATGAAAGCTTGAAGAGAAAACCCCCGGTACCGGAACCAATAATAATAAGGGGACAGTGACACACAGTCAAACCCCAAAAACCAATAGCTAAAGTGCTCACAAAGGGGCTAGCTCATCTCACATCCAAGGCCAATCTGGAGGAGGGAAATAATGGGGCAAAACAATGGTCAACATCATAATGGACTTGGCTTGTGCCATCATAATGTTTCGCATCGCCCGAAACACACACAAATACCAGCTGGACTTTCAAGTAAAGGCTAAGTAATAAAATACTAGCACGATAAACAACTGATGATTCCAAAGTAGGGAACCATTCCAATTAAATCACCACAAAGGTAAACCAATCCAAACAACACATCAAAGATGTCTACATTCCCAAAACGATACTTAATCAAATTTCATAACATATTTATTCACAAAAGAATCAATTACAATTAATAAAGTGTTCCACGATGTTAACTTAGGTTAATTAGAAGAATAAAACCTAAAATAGGTAAGCCATTAGTCTTAAACCAAGCAAAAGGGCAGATTCCCAGAACAGGGGGCGGGCGGGCGCTTACAAGGGGGCGGGTGGGCGCTTAATTGACCAGAAGGTCTGGCCGCAGAAAAAGCAGGGTAGGCGGGGCCTGGTCCAACCCGGGCGGGCGCCTGGTCTGGTTCTTGGTCGGAAATTGCAGCTGGGTTCTACCAATTTCAACCCAAAATTCACCCAATTCCTAAATGCCCAAATTCAACTCTTTCCACTAGTTCCACAATGAATCAAGACAACATCTAGGCTGAAAGGGGACCTAATCAACCTCATAAATAACCCCAAACAAAGAATCAAACCCAACATTCATATCAATCACCATTTTTAACCAAAAACCAAAATAAATTCCAAATAAATTCCAAACTCAATCCAACATCAAATGTATCAAGTAAAGCATTATATAAACATGAAATGAACACTTTAGCATAAAAATGGGGGAAAAGCAACTTACTTGGAATTTCTCAAAGATGACGGAATTCAAATATTTTTTGTTCTACGCGATCCTATCGACGATCTAAACACATTTCATAAAATGAGAAATAAGAAAAGATGAGAGGAAGAGGATGAAAATGTAGAGAGAAGGGAGAGAAAAACTTACCCAAACCAATTGGAGAGAGAGAGAGAGAGAGAGAGTTTGCTGGGAGAGAGGGAGTAGGGTGAGGAAGAGAGTGAGGGAGAAGGAAGAGTAGGGAGGGAGTAGTTAAAATTATTTAAAAAGTTACACTTAGGCCCCCTCACTACTAACACAACTCAAATACTTCCTACTAACAACTAAGACCAAATAATACTACACTAGCACAAATGACCCAATTAAAATGCTAGACATAAATTAATATTAAGGGACATAAAATGCGCACATAAATATTTAAATCAAATAAATAAATAAATAAATAATTATTTATCAATAAAATAGAGACGGGTTTTCAGGTCGTGACAAGATGCATCTTACCGGTACCCGTATTGCAGCTGTCCGTGGCTTTCTGTGGTGGGCCTTTTCTGAGACGCTTTTTGCAAATCATGCGTCAACTGTTTGGTTCACTCTTCTAAGTGTTTTGAGAGATATGCATCATGTTACTGATGCTAGCTGGGGTTCTGCCGGCTTAGACCACTGCTATGTGGCCATGGATGAGAGTTCGCGTGATCGGATGAACGCTGGCTTAGGCGGCTACAGTCATGCCTGGGAGGTACAATACTCATCTTCTTCTGTATTCCTCCTTTGTTTCAGCCCCAGTTTATTTTGGTAGCATTTTCATCTCAGCTGTTGTGTATTGACATCTTTTATGTTTCTCCCACATTGCAGGCTTGGGGTTATGCCATGTTTGGTCTCTTCTCTTTCAATCTTCGAGACAACACTGTTATGTTCCCAGATACTTTGAGATGGCACCGGGATTACATGGATACCCATGATGAGCAGGCCGAGGGGGCTGACATGACGGTGGAGCGTATGAGGCTGTATTTTAATAGGTGGGAGGCCGTCCCCGAGTCAGCTGTCGCCTTCTTTCCTTGGCGGGGTCTGAGCATTGATCATGCCTACGGGTTTGCCGGTATGAGGCTACTGATGATCGGCCTTGGTGGGGGATGCTTTTACTTAGGAGAGAGAGAGTCTCTCGCCAGCAGGGTGGTGGCAGACTCGACGTCATTGTCCCTTTGGACCAGCCGGCTCATATGCTTAACTCTTATGCCATCGAGGAGGAGGAGAGAGGGGACCTCATTATTGGTCAGGATGCTTTTGACCATATATCCTTGGAGGCTGATTATCAGGACTTCCTTGCTCGTCTCATGCCTCGATTTATTATAGAGGGTGATCAGGCTCAGGCCCAAGGAGTTGTCCACGTCCCTTTCCGTCCACAGCTTGGACCAGCTTTATTTACCTACAGCGTGGCTAAGGGGATAGAGAGCCTCGAGGACCTTCCCGCCCAATATGACATGCCTGAGGAACTCGTGCCTCCTGCTGATGCGACCATGGTATGATTTATGAACCTTCTTCCGCCATTTCTGTCATTATACCATTTCATCTTTCTGTTTATTATTTATCTGAAGATTTTGATATCTCTATTCAACATGTGCCTATTGCCAAGTATAGAGAGGTCGCAGGACGGCTTGCCCAGTTCATGGCCTATGCCAAGAGGATGAAGAGAGAGACAGCGGGGCTGCTTGGACGGTTGTTTCAGCAGACGGCGGAGCTAGCTTCTTGCGGGAAGAGGCCTCGGACCGACGAATGATAGTGTGGCAGTGGCGACACATCTTAGATAGGATCCCCCATTCTCCCCTTTTTGTTGATGATGTATTTATTGCCTCGGCGTAGGCGAAGAAAATTTTTTCTTTCTTTGGCTTGTACCTATGCAACAGTTATTTCCTAACTCTAGCACATACATTTGTTAATTTTAGTATTTATTTCTGACTGTGTAAATGGATTGAATCATATCCGGTTGGTCAACCGAGGGGTAATTTTATGAGATGGATTCGCGTTGGGACATTTATATGTGATGTATGAATTGTTTCGGGTGAGTTTCTGAGGTGATTGAGACATGTTTTGACTTGTCAAGCAACCTGAGATCTGAGCAGAGTTTCTGTTGTTCTGAACTAGGAGATGCCTCGTACGAGACATCAATGTCTCGTACGAGCCATCCTTTCAATATGCGGCTATTTCTCCTTTTTCCTTGAGGATTCGGTATCCAAATTTGTATATAAACACCTCTAGTCCATCCTAGAATACCATGCAGCCTTAAGTCAGTTCTGGGAACCTTTCTTTTGGAGTAGAATTCTCAACCTTTTGCTCCCAATGGCCCTAAGTAAGTCTGTCCCTTCATCAATAATTATTGATGAGTTCTCCTTAGACTTGGAATTAGTAGAACGCTACAAGGGTGATTTAGCAACGTTCTTTTGCTCATTCAATAAACCTCGTCAAGAGAGATTCGTGGAGATGTTTGGTTTTAAAATGCTTTTCACCTTGAAGAATCTAAAACCGGAATGGGACCTTCTAAAGGGAGTTGCACGCTTCTGGGATCCATCGACTCACCTCTTTAACTTTTCACTTAATGAGATGATCCCTAC
This sequence comes from Campanula takesimana, assembly GCA_026119855.1. Lineage (NCBI taxonomy): Eukaryota > Viridiplantae > Streptophyta > Magnoliopsida > Asterales > Campanulaceae > Campanula > Campanula takesimana. The sequence goes on along the minus strand of JAOWBW010000817.1, from coordinate 36,312 downwards.
TGTATAGGAGATGGCAGCTATCTTGGATATGACACTGATCAGGGTGATTGCGGTTCCTAATTGTGACATGGTACCGTCGCAGTCTCTCAGGGATCTACTGAGTATAGGCCTTCCCGAGGCGCAGAGTTACATTCATAACCGCTATGTCGATCTCCACGCTTTGCCTATGAGATTTAAAGGTCAGGTGACTCATGGTCACGGTGCGGATTCTAGTGCTGCCTCTTGGCATTATGCTTATTTCGAAGCGTACTTTTCATGAGCAAGTGTGGCATGGCAGACACGGAGCTCGTGGACATCGTTCTGCAAGCTAGAGGATGGGCCTTCAACATAATTCCTCTTATCTTGGGGGAGACCCTTCATGGTCTTGATGAGTTACACCGAATCGGCTCTATAACTCGGGGAAGTCCATTATTGTTGACTATTTGGCTCAGAGAACATTTCAAATTATTGGACTCTACGATCGAATATTTATCTTACACTTTCCATAGGCTGAGACTGTTAGTGAAGGGTCTCAGCATTGAGGAGTGGGCTCATCTTTTTGCTAAAGCGAAGACCAATGATATCGCTTGGTGCCCATCCTTTTTGAAGGTGAGGAGGTTTGTAGCTAATACCCTTGGGTACGACAGGGTCGTCCTTCCGGGTTTGAGGGACTCCTCTTTCTATTTTGCTCGGAGGGTAATGCGACAATTCAGTCAATAGCAGGACACTTTCTTGTCAGGGGGACGGCCTCGAGACATTTCTTTCAAGGACTCAGAGTTCTCTACGAGCTTGGATCGCGCTTGGGGGCAAGGCACCACTATGGATTGTTGGACCAATCTTTGTCATGATGGAGGAAGCATCTACTTGTCGGATAAATACTTGAATTGGTTTCTCTCGGAACTCCGTCCTAGTGTTGAGGGTATTGATGAGATCCGCCGCTCTCTGTTGGGGGACCTATTCGAGCCTAGCTTGAATTTGAGGAAGAAGGAAGCTAAGGAGGATCCTTCTAATGTCAGAGCAGATGCCACTCAAGACTTTCTGGATAGTGACTTTTACGAGAAGAGAGCAACGGACTTCTTGGTAAACTCCAAGCTCTGGATAGGCCTCATGTGTTTGCGAGACTGACTCCCTCGGTGTTCAATCAACTTGATGTTCCTCCCAGTTTCGAGATACCTTGGTTCAAGAGGAAGAGGGATGACAAGGCGGATCGTGGTCAAGCCCCTACTAAGTTAAGGAAGAAATAGATCGTTAGGAGTATCGAGAGATTGCTTAGATAGACCAATGCTTGGATTTTTAGTATTTTATTTATTTTCTTTTGCAAGTTGGTATTCATGTTAGAAATTTTCTTATTGTTTTCTTGAAATGAATTTAATTAATAAGAAGACAAGATTTTGATTTTATTTGTTGAATAGACCGGACCAAAAGGCTGCCTACGTTCTCTTTTTACATCAATTAAATAAGGAGCTCAGGTCATCATAGTTCTTGTTTAAGAAAGAGAAAAATATGTCTGCTGTTGACATGTCTCGTACGAGGCATAGGTGTCTCATACGAGACTGTCCCCTATTATTTTTTTTATATATGCACACCCTGATTTTTGCCTAGACCGCCCTTTCAGGTTTTCAATCTAGCGGGCTCCTTTTCTCGCGCTCTCTGCTCTAATTTTTGCCTAGGCTGCCCTTGCGGGTTTTCAAACTAGCGAGCTTTCCTCTTCTTTTTCTTTGAAATAGGGGACGGACTCAGGGTGATGACTGATGTCTCTCTATCTTTTACTCTGCGAGTAGTTGGTCGCATTCTTTCTCAAGGTGTGAGCCATTGTCATATATCATCTCATGAGGTACCCCATATCGGTATATGATGTTGGTCTTAATGAACTCAGCCACCTTTCTGTCATTCAAGTCTTTGTAGGATTGATCTTCGATCCATTTAGTGAAGTAATCAACGGCGACTAATACGAATGAGTGTCCATTATGACCTGTCGGTGAAACTTTGCCCATGACATCTATTCCCCATGTAGAAAATGGCCAAGGGGATGTCATGGGGTATAACACGGACGGTGGTGCGTGTTGTAAGTTGGCATGTATCTGGCACTTGTGGCATTTCTTAACCATGTTTGTGCAGTCGGCTTCCATTGTAGCCCAATAGTACCCTAGTCGGATGATTTTCTTTGCTAGCATATTGCCATTCAAATGGGTTCCACAGACTCCTTGATGGACTTGGTCCATGATTTCTACGGCTTCGTGCTTATCGGCACAAAGCAGACACTGCTCGTGGTGTTTCTTGTAGAGGCGATCAACTATGATAACGAATTGAGCGGCAAACCGTTTGAGGGCTATCTTCGCTTTAGGTGATGCGTCTGATGGAAATGTTCCGTCTAGGAAGAAACGCCATACATCATAATACCAAGGTTTATCGTCCAAGGTATTTACAGAGACAGAGCCACACTTTTCTTCGCAGTCGTGTAGGTCTATGATTGAGTAATAAGCGGGAGTCGTTCGCCTCGTGACTTTGAAGGTTTTGACCTCAGTCCATTCGGGAATTTCTGTTGGGTTTCCAAGTAACATGCGCAGCGGAAAATAGCATTTAAAATTTTATGAAACCCAAAGCCCATAGATCCGTTCATATGATTAAATCAAATACTTGCAATATGAATACTAGAAAGACTAACCCTTGATGACTTTGAGTTTGGTCTTTGATCTAGGTGGAGAAATTGAAGCTTTAATCACGAACAAGTAAGAACACGAACTTTGAAGATGATGAGCTTCACCCTCTAGCGGTATCCACACCTTGAACGAATATCAAGAACACTTGATCTTGGTTGCTAGACCAAAATTGTGAAACACGTTTTCACGATTAATATGAACTATGTGGAATATTATTTTGTGTATTATTTTGTTCTTAAATCTAGGATGTCTTAGAACAAAATAAAACTCTCTCAAACTCTTTGGAGACTTGCACAAAAGCTAGGGTTAAGTTCTGGCCGAATTTGGCTGTTTATATACAAGTTAGACATATTCCAAATAGGAAACTTGTGTCAAAATCCATCCAAAATCCTTTGCCTAATTAAATCAGGAAATCTGTCCCGACTCACTGCGCGGTCACCCAAAATCAGGTGTGCGGTCGCCCAAACATGTGCGGCCACCCAGCCTGGTTTGTGCGGTCGCACACCACGATCAGAGAGCCTTAATTTTCCAATATAGTCCTTTAAGGATTCGTTCTATTGTGTGTGACCCTCTAGGATTATACTAAGTTGGCAATGGGTTCAAACATGAATCTATAAGATATGATTAGGTTCTAGCAAACCGTCATACTGTAGATAGCCCGGGGGAACCACGGCTTGGCTAGAGCGCGTGAATTACCTAGGATGTCTAATTGTGTTTTAGAGTCGCCACCCACGTTTTTGAGGAACGTAAAAAAACCTAATGTTTATGAGCCTAAGTTTGATTTACGAAAACAGAGATTCTTTGGGATGAGGGGTTCGGGGGTTAGGTTACGAAATGGGAAGTACTTAAACATCCATTTCGCCCGAGCAAAGTCGGTCTTGTTTGTTCATAATTCTATTTTTAAGATAAATGTGTTCTTCCTATTTGAATGATGATAAAAGAGGGGTTTTAAAGTTTAGAATGTAGGGAGATGACTCCTAGGCCAATTCAATGTAATGAAAGGACCATTGGTGTCATGTCCCAAATGGTTTTGGGTGATTGCACATTTGATTAAAGAAGAAGAAGAAGGAGAAGAAGAAGAAGAAAAATGCTTAAGACATTTACCTATAGTATTGTCACGCCCCGGAAAATACTAAAATCCATAAACATAAAATTTACATAATATACATCTCCAAAATGCAAAATACCAAACCGGTCGCATGAATTCAACTATGAAACCAATACCATCAAACAACACCTCAACGAGATTATAACTCGGAGACTAGAAACAAACGCGGAAGCAAGAACAACTATTAACAAAATACCCAAAGTACAATCGTATAAAAAAAACACTGAACGACTACGAACCCACAATAAAATACATAAAGGCTCCGAAGAGCAACTATCCCAAAGGCGATCAACCTGCTCAGAAGATTCCCGCTACAACGGACCTCACAACGCTACCACTTGATTTCCTGGGGGGGGGTTAAGGAAAACAACAAAGATAAAAAGGAACGGGGTGAGATAAAATCTCAGTAAGCTACTAAATGCAACTAGGTGCCATGCTGTCATGAACAGTAATATAACAATAAGCATTCATAATGTACAAACACATAACAACAAATGAGAGGCTCTCTATCGCCAACCGTCCCATACCGGTTGGAAATAACGACCAGCTCATCAAGCAGCACATAAAGCTGAAATAAACACGTTACAAAGGATATCGAGCCAAGGTTTCACCAAACTGATAGAACAATCGCTGTGCAGCTTCAACCGATCAACCAATCAACAATAGCAGCATAACTGCTGAAGAGAACCCCGGTCAGAACCGACCAATCGATAAATCAACCAATCAAACCATCTTCATAGTAGCATAAACAGCTGAAGATGACAACCCCGGTACCGGAACCATAACAATGTAACATGTCACAAAGGACAGGGGAGATGACACAAAGTCAAAACCCAAAAAGTTAGCTAGATTACTTCCGAAGGAAGCTAGCTCATCCCAACCAAGGCCAATCTGGAAGAGGAAAATAAGGACCAATGGGCGATGCTATACTGGACTTGGCTCGTGCCATTATAACATTATCCATTGCCTGACTCGAACACAAATAACCAGCTGGGCTTTCAAATAAATGCTAAGTAATAAATACTAGCTCGATAAACAATCAAAGATTCCAAAGTAGGGAACCATACTAAATAATCACCATAAAGATGCAACAATTACTCATGAAGAGTTTAACAACAACGATAACAAGAAGTTTCTCATAAAAGAGTTCAACAGCGATAAACGGAATTGCTCATAAAGAACCCAACAACATTGATCATTAAAACAAGATGATTCCAAGACAAGGACCCATACCAAACACATCCTAAAGATGATACCCACGAGTTATTCATAAAGAGTACAACCTAAACGGTCGCTCACAATTAGCACAATGACCATTACCAAGGTGACCTTAACGTCTACTCATAAAGAGTACTACGACCAGGAACTCAACCATCTCTTTACACCTGGAATTCCAAATAGGAAGTCCGAATGAATACACCTTAAGGCTAATCAAAACCGCAGGTGCCCAATTGCCAATTCACGCTTTACATCCGTTCAGAACGAGCAAATTCTAAACACCCCAAACAATCCAAAAGGTTATACCTATTAGTACATGATCACAACCGGATCAAACCCTACACTTTGGTGTTCAATAACAACCCTCTAAGTACTACAGGGCATTGTCTAAAACCTAGTCCAAGTCTTATCCTAAAATCAATTCGATCAGAACAATCACGAACACATCATAAGATGCCCAAACATTCCCAAACAATACTTGATCAAATTACATAACACCATTGTTCACAAAGGAACCAATTTCAATTACTAAAGTGTTCCACGGTGCCCAACTAAGTCAACTAGAATAGTACTACGGAACCTAGACCGAGACTACACCTTGATCTTAAACCTCAACGAAAAGACAACCATTCTGATCTGGAACCAAGCGGCCGATAGAACCATTTCATAGTACTCAAAAAGAGATTTCTAACGATAGTTTACACGTCTAAAACGGAGTCCGGACGAAGAAGTTATGGCCTCCGGAAGATTGAGCGTAAAACAGACAACATGAGGAAAAGAGAAGGGGGGGGGGTGCGCACGCCTCCCTTAAAGGGGTGCGCGCGCCTCCTATGATCAGAAGGAAATGCGCCAAAAGGGAGATCAGGGGTGCGCGCGCCTCCTCCCCTAGGGTGCGCGCGCCTCCAACGCCGGTCAGAAAATCTGCAGGACTTCTTCCTGGGTTTACGAATTTTATACCCAAAATCTTCAATACTACTCACAAACTAACACTTCTATAAGCATACCAAAGCACTAGGACCACTTATAAGTCTAAAACAACTCACATAGCATCATTTAAACAACCCAAACCAAGGGATGATTCAAACACCCAAATTTCACAAAAATTGGATAAATTACAAATAAATTCCAAATCAACCAAAGAAGCCATATATATCAACTAGAGTGTCAATGGAGTTAAAGATGAATATTTTTAGCATAAATGGGGGAAAAGCAACTTACTTGGAATTTATCAAAGATGACGGAATTCGACTTTTCTTAGATCTTTACGATCCTAGCGACGATCTAAGCATTTTTCATAAAATGAGCATTAAGAAATAATGGGAGGAAGATGGTCAAAATGAAGAGAGAGGGAGGGAGAATTCTTACCTTTTCTTTACCCAACAATGGAGGAGAGAGAGAGGGAAATGAAAATGTGAGGTGAGGGAGGAGGGAGGAGGAAGGAGTAGGATGAAGAAATAAAATGTTTCACCTAGACCCCCTCTAGACCCAACTAGAACACATAAACCCATGCTCCCCACTAACAACTAAGACCCAATAACTCTACACTAGCACAAATGATCAATTAAAATGCTAGGCATAAAATATTACGAAACATTAAAATGCACACATAAATAATTAATTAAATAAATAAACAAATATTTTTACTAAGAAAATAGATACGGGTTTTCGGGTCGTTACAAGTATCCTTTGAAAAGCCTTGAAGAAGAGGTTGAATGCTTAGTTGACAAAGGTCTCCAAGAAGTCCCAAGGAAAAGTCTAGAAAAGAAGTGAGGAAAAGGTTCAAGGTCCCCTCCAATGATGGATTGGAGGGGTTTTTATAGTTGAAAGAGGACTGTTTTTGGAGCCAAACGGAGTCTCCAAGAAATCTTTCCCGGGTAAAATCATGTATAATGAGCAAGGGAGAGATTCTTGGGCAGAATCTGTAACTGACACACCCCAGAAGCGCGCGCATCCCACCTAGGCGGCGAAAGGCGCGCGCGTCTGGGCTCAAGGGGCGGAGGCGCGCGACTCTGAAAGGCAAATTTTGACAGAATGGACTACAAAGTTAGAACTGTTATTCATTTTAGTCCTGGGACTTAAAGGAGTCCGTCTGGAACTTAACCAAAGTGACAGAAACTAGCAGAAAACACTTAAAGAGGGAGAAACACAAAATCAAGTGTGCAATCGGGGTGAGCGGTCCAAGGCGGGGTGTCTATAGAGCCCCTCGGCGGCGTGGATTGCGAAGCAAATGCGCCGACGAAAGACAGACATCCGCCTAGGACATCACCAAGAAAAGAAGAGACTCGATGAAAGCAGGAATTTGAAACTTGCGAAGGATAGGGGTGCGCTCCCAGTGTGAGCGGCTTTGAGGGATAAAGGTGCGCTCCCTGTGTGAGCGGCTTTGCCGACAGTGGGATCCGTTTACTGAAAGCGGGATCTGTTTGATGGAAGCGGGATTTGTTTGCTGATAGCGAGATCTGTTTGCTGGAAGCGGGATCTGTTTGCTGGAAGCGGGATTTGTTTGCTGATAGCGAGATCCGTTTGCTGGAGGCGGGACCTGTTTGCTGATAGCGAGATCCGTTTGCTGGAAGCGGGACCTGGAGGACCGTATGCTGGAGTGCGGGGCCCGGAGGACCGTTTGCTGGAAGCGGGACCTAGAGGACCGTTTGCAGAAGTGCGGGACCCGGAGGACCATTTGCTGAAGTGCGGGGCCTAGAGGACCATTTGCTGGAGTGCGGGGCCCAGAGGACTGTTTGCTGGAAGCGGGACCTAGAGGACCATTTGCTTTGAATGGATGTAGATTTTGCTTGATGAGGAAGCGGTGATTCTGTGGCTCACCCCGGACCAAGTTGTTGTCGTGAGTCGTACTTTGATGTTGACTGTTTGACTTTGACTTTTAATGGGGTGCGGGCACAGTTGACTGCGGAGTGCTTTGTGCTGGGGATGAATTGTAAAAAAAACTGATTTTTTGAGAAAATAACAGACACCCTACTTTGAGTGGGAGTTTTTATCTTATTTCAGTTTTTTAGACATGCCTTAAGGGCGGACCAAATTAATGTGTGCCCAGCTTAGTGTTTGCTGTCGTCGTTTGAGCTTCTCTTATTGCTGGGATTGATCTTTTTTGTAGGTTAAAGGCGTTGGAACGCCTGGGTCCTGTTATGAACTGACAAAGGCTATTTCTGGAGTATTTTCTGCCTGGGACGCGGGCGCTTCCTCTCTTGGAGACAGGACGCGCGCACCTTGTATACCGGTGTCGGGAGGCGCGCACCTCTGGGAGGCGAAATTCAGGGCCTGATATTTGCTGACCAAAAGATCCCCCAACAGCTATAATATCAGCTTCTGGTCGGTAATTCGATTCCAACAGCTCTCTTCTGCCATTTTAGAACACCATTTTATTGCCCAATTTTGCTTATAACCTTCTTTCCCATGGCCTCCAACCTTTTTAGCCTTGGTGCCGAGGTTGTCAAGAGTTACGAGAAGGATTTATCGACATTCGTTTATTCTTTCAAAACCCATCCCAAAAATACTTTCATCAAAGATTTTGGATTTCGAATTCTTTTCACTTTGTGAACATTGAAGCCAGATTGGGACCTGTTGAAGGCTGCTGCAGCCTTCTGGGATTGTGATAGCCATGCGTTTAACTTTTCGGCTAATGAAATGGCGCCGAATGTCGATGATTTTGGGGCCATTTTGGGTATGCCTTTGGCTAGTCGGATTACCGTCCCTAAGTATCACCGCGGTGTTGTTGATTCTTGGGTTGACCTTCTGAATCTCCCTGTTTGAGAGGTGAAGAAGATGATGCACGGGACCGTTGTTGACATAACTGAGCTTCCGATATTTTTCAGTTTGCATTCGGAAGATGTCGCGGTTCAGTCCTTTAAGAGAAATGCCATGGCTGTCTGCCTTTTCAGCGAGGTTTTGTTTATCACTCCTCTGGGTACTGCGGATCCGCAGTTGGCTAAAATCGTGTTGCAGGCAAAAGGATAATGGCTCAGCATAATTCCGCTCGTTGTAGGAGAGACCTTGCATGGTTTAGACGAATTGCACCGTACGGGCGAGATGCGACGAGGAAGCCCCTTCCTTTTGACCATATGGCTTTGGGAGCATTTCAGGCTTTATGCGTCAGATGGCGACCTTTCTCCTTTTGCTGTCCATAGGCGACGGTTGCTGATTAGAGATTTGACCGAAGAGGGTTGGAGGAGATTTTTTGCTTCTCGTCTTACAGCTGACATTGAGTGGTTCCTTTGGGGTCTTCGCCCTTTTGTGGAGTGGACGTCTGGTTTTCAGTACGTGATTTTACCCAGGTTGAGAGATTCTTCGTTTTACCAACCAGAACGGGTTCTGAGGCAATTTGGTCGTCAACAGATAATTCCTTTTCCGAGGAACGGGAGGCTTCGTCCAGTTTCTTATATGGGTCCGGACTTCTCGAATGAGCTTCAGTCGGCTTGGGGAGATGATCGTAACCACTGGGCTTCCGCTCCTTTGCATCGAGGTAGTATCTTTCTTCCCGAGAGTTACTTGGATCACTTGCTTGGTACCGTCTACCGCGGCATTACTTGGGTAGATGCTCTTCGGGCTGAGTTGTTAGGGAAGGACTTTGAGCCTAGCAGTGCTTTGAGGTACAAGGAGAGTTAAGTACCTATTTGGTCCATGGCCTTTGGACTTTTTTACAATCTCGTCCCTAACCAATATTCCTTTATAATTCAGTCCTCAGACTACCTACTTCGCTTACAATCTCATCCTTCCGTCTCATTTCCGTTAAAAATTCCGTTAAATGTGCATATGTGGCACATAAAATGCTGAGTTGGCTGTACAAGTTATCAAAAATTGCTGAGGTGGAAGTACAAGGGGTGATAATGCACAATATCAAACTTTTGGCCATAAATGAAAAAAAAATTGTGCTGAGATGAAAAAAAAAAAAAAAAAAAAAAAACTCTCTTTCTCTCTCCAGTTCATCACACTCCAGTCACAAAACCCCCCTCCTTCTCTCACAAATCCCCTCTCCCTCACATCTCTCCCAAATCAAACTCTCCTATCGATCCCTCACCAGACCCGTACTCCCTCACCTCAACAACGGCGACCCCCATTGCCTCCTTCCAAAGCACCAGATCCGTACTCCCTCTCCCTCTCCCTTACCGCCGTCGCCTCTTCATCTCCTTCCTCCCTCATCTCTCCCAAACTCAAATCTGGGTAGAAAAAACCCTAAAAAAAATCCAGATCCCGGCGACTCCCTCCCTCATCTCTCCAGATCCCGGCAACTTATCAGAAAATGGCTTGTTCACCGGAAAAAATGGGAGGGGCTTGTTCGTTGGAATTTTGGGCCGGCGACTATGGCTTCCGTTCTGCCTTCATCTCCAATTGCTATGTCTTCTTTCTCATCTTCTCCGTTTTTCTTTTTCAGATATGGGTTTTAATTCCTCCACAAAAAAAATTCTTTCCTCTCTTTCTCCAGATCCGTTCGTATGTGATAATGGATGGGAGGTTTTGTTCTTAAAGTGGGTTTTGTTTAATTTGGTGATGATGGTGGTTGGTTGGTGGTGGCGGTGGCGGCGGTGGTGGTGGTGGTGCGGTGGTGGCATTAATGGTTGATGGAGGTGAAACCGGGGTGGTTATTGTTGGGTTTTGAGCAAACATGCACAGCGGAATAAACCCAAAAAGCCTAGATCCGATCACGATGATTAAATTAATATGGAGATGAATTTAGAACACTAACCATGACGGAGCTTTAAAATTCTGAGATCTTCAATCTTTGTTCTTCGCGCTTCTTTGAATCACGAACGTAGGAACGACCGCAAAACTTGGATCACGAACTTTGAAGGAGTTGATGCCAACGCCCTCTATGTTTATCCACACGCGAACGAATTTCAAGAACGATTCTTGAACCGGATTGGTAGACCCAATAGAAACTCTTTCTACTTTGAAGGCTATATGGAAAATCAATGTTCTTGTTCTTGAGGAAGAAGAAGAACTTGTTTTTCTCTCTCTCGGAGGCTCTCTAATTGATATAGAATCAATACATACTGATTAGGTCGTTGTTAGAGGTTTATATACTTATTAGTCCTAAACCGTTTAGGAGAAATAGGTTAAAACCCGTCACAACACGAAATCAGTTTTTGGGCCCGAACAGGGCCTGCTCGGCCGAGTCCTTTAAGGTGCTCGGCCGAGCACCTTTGCTCCAGAAAATCTGACCTTCTGATTTCCCATGCTCGGCCGAGTCATATGAGGTGCTCGGCCGAGCACCACCAGAATTCCGATTTTAGCCTTTTAAACAATTCGTCCTTTTGTGTGTGACCCCATAGGATTATATTAAGTTGGCAATGAGCCCAAACACATTTGTGCTCATAAATCATGAGCGGACTCTAGCAAGCCATCATGACTACCCAATTAATATAACTTGTATAAGTTCGTGAATCCTTTATAGAACATATTACAATCTCTTTGTTTCACGATGTCTATTGAACGTAAGCCATGGTCAATGGTCAACTTACAATGTTCAATGCTTTCTCGATCCCGAATGTATTGATAGTACAAATCATATTTGAGCACGGCCATGCATTTCATCAATACCATTCATCGAGTGGCCAAAGCTTGACATCTCTCTTGACGAGGAACAAATCCCTTCTAGATTAATTACCTTTCCCTACATGAATCCGATTACGCCAATCACATTCTTTATAGCTACCCGATTAGGGGTAACGTTTGAATATGTCAAACGTAATGTTCATCAAGTGGAAGACTGTGATAATCTCAGGTCTAAAGATTCCAGTAATATAACTATATGAGACTTAATTATGACATTGTGACCATGACATAAATCTCATATGGGTCAGTCCAGTATTTGGTCTCCAACAAATACCCATAAGTTTAATTGTATCCCATACACCATAATCATCATATGATTATCCATTAAACTTATACTAACAATTAATCATAATTATCAGGGACGGGGATTATTATAATAAACATGCAAAGGATATAATAATCAAACATTCAATATCTTTAATATATAAATAACATTAATCGTTTTACAAAACGTGCCTAGAGTATACAACACCAACAATCTCCCACTTGCACTAGGCCTAATTAATGTATCGAATACCCATAGACCTAACATGACCATCATGCTTTGCTTGTGGAAGACCCTTTGTCAATGGGTCGGCAATGTTATCATCAGTCGGTACTCTGCATATATTCACGTCACCTCTGTTAATGATTTCTCGAATGACATGGTAACGCCTAAGTATGTGTTTGGACTTCTGATGGTTTCTTGGTTCCCGTACTTGAGCAATAGCACCATTATTATCACAATAAAGGTCTATTGGATCAGCAATGCTAGGAACTACCTCTAGTTCAGTTATAAACTTCTTGATCCAAACAGCTTCTTTAGCAGCATCGGATGCAGCAATATACTCAGCTTCCGTTGTAGAATCAGCGACAGTACTTTGCTTAGAACTCTTCCAGCTAACAGCACCTTCATTAAGCACAAATACAAATCCAGATTGCGATCTAAAATCATCCTTGTCAGTTTGGAAGCTTGCATCTGTGTAACCACTTACAACAAGATCACCTTCCACACCTCCATACACCAAGAACGAGTCTTTAGTCCTTCGCAAGTACTTAAGAATCGTCTTGACTGCAATCCAATGATTTTCACCAGGATTTGATTGGTATCTACTCGTCATGCTCAAAGCATACGAGACATCGGGTCTAGTACATATCATGGCATACATGATTGATCCAATTGCGGAAGCATATGGAATCCCAATCATTCTCTTAGGCTCATCAGTTGTCTTAGGACACTGATTCTTGCTTAGAGTTATGCCATGTCCTACTGGCAAATTTCCTCTCTTAGAGTTTTCCATGCAGAATCTCTTAAGAACTTTGTCAATATATGTATCTTGACTTAAACCAATCAATTTCTTGGATCTATCACGATAGATCCTAATGCCAAGGATATAAGCGGCTTCTCCCATATCTTTCATAGAGAAACACTTTCCTAACCAAGTCTTTACAGACTGTAGTGCGGGAATGTCGTTTCCTATGATCAATATGTCATCAACATATAGTACCAGAAATAATACTACGCTCCCACTAATCTTCTTGTAAACGCAAGGTTCATCTTCGTTCTTGATGAAGCCAAACTCTTTGACCGATTCATCAAATCGAAGATTCCAACTCCTAGAGGCTTGCTTCAATCCATAAATGGATCGTTGCAATTTGCATACTTTGTTAGAATTTTCTGGAATTACAAAACCTTCAGGTTGTGTCATGTAAACATCCTCAAGTAAGTTCCCGTTAAGGAATGCTGTTTTGACATCCATTTGCCATATCTCATAGTCAAAATATGCGGCTATGGCAAGTAAAATTCTTATAGACTTGATCATTGCTACGGGCGAAAAGGTTTCATCATAGTCGATTCCATGAATCTGCCTATAGCCTTTCGCTACAAGTCTAGCTTTATAAGTATGCACCTTTCCATCCATGTCAGTTTTCTTTTTGAAAACCCATTTGCATCCTATGGTTTTTACACCTTCGGGCGCATCAATCAAGTTCCAAACTTGATTATCATACATGGATTTAATTTCAGATTCCATGGCTCCAAGCCATTTATCTGAATCAGGAGCGGACATCGCTTCTTGGTAGGAAGTAGGTTCGTCATCAACTATGACTTCTACTTCATTGCTATCCGTCATGAGAAATCCATATCTCTCAGGTTCAGATCGCACCCTACCAGTTCTGCGAGGAACTTGAGTATTCTGAATAGGTTCCACAACTCTTTGTGAAACTTGTTCAGATCCAACATTTTGTTCCATGTAATTTTTGGGTTCTCGAATTTCTTCGAGATTAATTTTACTCCCACTAATTCCATTGGAGAGAAACTCTTTCTCTAGAAAGGTACCATGACGGGCAACAAACACTTTGTTTTCCGCGCGGTTGTAAAAGTAATAACCCTTAGTTTCCTTAGGGTAACCAACGAAAATACATTTATCGGATTTAGGTGTGAGTTTGTCAGATATGAGCTTCTTAACAAATGCTTCACAACCCCAAATCTTCATGAAAGACAAACTAGGTTTTCTTCCAGTCCACATCTCATGTGGAGTCTTTGGAACAGATTTTGTTGGAACATTATTTAGTGTTAGTGCAGCAGTTTCTAGTGCATGTCCCCAAAAGGTTAAAGGAAGATCAACTTGACTCATCATGGAGCGGACCATATCCAATAAAGTCCTATTTCTCCGTTCGGACACACCATTCCATTGTGGTGTCCCAGGTGGAGTTAATTGTGAAACAATTCCACAATCTTTCAGATGATTGTCAAATTCTTGGCTTAAATATTCTCCACCACGATCTGATCGAAGTGCTTTAATAGTTTTGCCAAGTTGATTTTATACTTCATTTTGAAATATTCTAAATATCTCAAAAGATTCACTTTTATGTTTCATTAAGTAGACATAGCCATATCTACTAAAATCATCAGTAAAAGTTATGAAGTATTGATATCCTCCCCTAGCATTGCAACTCATTGGTCCACACACATCAGTATGTATGAGGGCCAATAAGTCATTAGCCCTTTCACTACTCTTAGTAAAAGGTGCCTTAGTCATCTTTCCAAGTAAACATGACTCACAAGTTTCATATGATTCAAAATCATGTGAATCTAGAAGTCCGTCCCCATGGAGTTTTGAGATACGCTTCTCATTAATATGACCAAGGCGGCAATGCCACAAATAAGTATGATTTACATCATTTGGTTTGGATTTCTTATTTACATTATAAACATTCTCATTATTCCCATTTTCAACATCAAGAACATAAAGGCCATTAAATGAACATGCAGTACAATAAAGCATATCATTTAAATAAATAGAAAACTTCTTATTTTCAATAAGAAACTTAAAACCTTCATTATCCAAACAAGAAATTGAAATAATATTTCTACTTAAATCCGGAACGTAATAACAATTGTTCAAAACAAGAATTAATCCGCTAGGTAAAATGACATCATATGTTCCTACGGCTAATGCAGCAACTCTTGCTCCATTCCCCACGCGTAGGTCCACTTCGCCATCTTTAAGTAGCCTTCTATTCCTTAGTCCCTGCACATTTAAACAAATGTGAGATCCACATCCAGTATCTAATACCCAGGAGCTAGAAGTAGAGAGTAGAATATCTATAACATAGATACCTGAAGTAGATGCAGTCCCACCGCTCTTCTTCTTCTTTAACTCTTCCTTGTAAACCTTGCAATTTCGTTTCCAATGTCCAATCTCATTGCAGTGGAAACAAATTGCATCCTTTTGGGAAGCAGGTTTAGCCACATTAGCTTTGGCAACAATTGCCTTGCTAATCTTGGGTTTGACAACTTTTGCCTTACCCTTTCCTTTGCCTTTTTGGCCCTTTCCTTCCTTAGACACAATGAGTACATGAGCGGTCTCTTTACCGATTTTCTTTTCTGCCTGCTTAAGCATCCCATGCAACTCAGACATAGTCTTATCCATCCCATGCATATTAAAGTTCATGACGAACTGATTATAGCTTTTGGGCAATGAATTAAGAATAAAATCGGTAGCAAACTCAATCTCAATTGGATGGCCAAGCCTCTCTAGTTTCTCAAAGTAAGCCTTCATTTTCAAAACATGAGGGCTCACAGACTGTCCTTCGCTCATCTTGCATGAGACTAGGGCAGCTATGGTGTCGAACCTCTCTTGCCTTGCTTGTTCTTGGAACATATCTTTCAATGTAGCAGCAAGGTCAAATGCTTCCAAGTGTTCAAGAATCTTCTGAAGTTCTGAACACATGGCCGCAAGCATAAGACAACCCACCTCACGAGAATCATTCACATGTTTCTTGTAGGCGTTTCTCTCATCCTTTGGTGCATTAGAAGCAGGTTCTTCTTCAGGAACGGGCTCATCAAGAATATAGAGCTTATCCTCATGCTTTAGAACAATTCTAAGGCTACGGATCCAATCCGTATAGTTAGCTCCATCTTCTTGAAGTTTCTCCTTCTCAAGGATAGATCGCAGTGATAAATTTGTATTCTGAGCCATTATCTACAATTATGCAAACATATAATTAAATATAAGTACCAACTTAATTAAAGATATTAAATTAATAGTATTTTACAAATACTCCCACTAAATTATATAACCTTCATATACATCCATTGTATGATATAATTTGAATGGGCTAAGATCCATATTTCACTTAACTTTGAGTCGGCTAGGGCACGACTGCTCAAAATAAGTTATTTAGGTAGACAACTCCTTGTCAATCATATCGTATATGACTCTTAGATCTTTTATGAGATTTTAGATATCGTATATCTAACATGTTTTAATCTCATCTGTGCCTTAGGCCCAAAACTGTTTTGATAGCCTAATTAAGTTAAACCATTTTAAACGTATAGGAATCACTGTTTCCTCATCTTGCTCATAAATATATAGAATCAATGCACCTACGCTAGGGCGTAACCCACACAAAACTACCCACGTACTCACAAGTGTTTTAATCATGGATTGACACGGAACTTAAATTTTAAAGAAGGTTCATGACATATAGCATGGTCAATGTTTATAGTCACATAATATAAACACATAAAGCAACGGTTAATAATTTAACTAATCTCATTAATTAAATTAAGATTTCATGTGATTGATTTATGGGGATAAATTCTTTAACACATTATTGAGAGCACGATTGTACTGTCGGAACTAAGCCAGAAGGCATCCACAATCCCGTACCAAATTTAGAAACTAGAAGAAACAACTATGTAAGGTCGAAACTAAGCCAATAGGCATCCACAATCCCTTACATAAAGTAACTCGATTCTAAATTCTTTTGTCCTATCAATTCATTACTTTGACCTTGATATTTGTTTTCAGGAAACACGGTTTCTCAAACCAGCCATCCGACAAACAAATTCAATCCAAAGTGATTTTAAACAAGCCATTTAATTTCAGGAAACACGGTTTCTAAAACCAGCCATCTGAAAAACAAATTCTGTCCAAATCAACCTGCTCGGCCGAGTCCTTTAAGGTGCTCGGCCGAGCGCCTCTGTGTTCCAGAAAACCCTTTGCTTCTGACGACTCTGCTCGGCCGAGTCTTATAGACTGCTCGGCCGAGCACCACGAACAGAACAGATTTTCTTGTCGAATTTTAATTCTAAGATTGCTTTCCCGATTCATTTAGGATTTGGTGTTCATAATGATCATATCATCATGTTCATCAAAACCTTGAATAAACGATTTATTCATGAATCAAAGATCATCAACAAATCAATCCAATTAATTTTTGATAATCTAAAGGAACATAATAATCAAATTATTATTGCAATCGTAGATCCCACATAACGTATTTAAACGGTGCGATTTTATGATTTCAATATATCTCATATATAAACATAAAACTCAGATCACATAAACATCTTGAATCCAAATTCACATAGCATGCCAAAACATATAATCCAATTATATCATTAACATGTTATTATTAAAATAATCATGATGAACGGGGCTCTGATACCACTATTGGGTTTTGAGCAAACATGCACAGCGGAATAAACCCAAAAAGCCTAGATCCGATCACGATGATTAAATTAATATGGAGATGAATTTAGAACACTAACCGTGACGGAGCTTTAAAATTCTGAGATCTTCAATCTTTGTTCTTCGCGCTTCTTTGAATCACGAACGTAGGAACGACCGCAAAACTTGGATCACGAACTTTGAAAGAGTTGATGCCAACGCCCTCTATGTTTATCCACACACGAACGAATTTCAAGAACGATTCTTGAACCGGATTGCTAGACCCAATAGAAACTCTTTCTACTTTGAAGGCTATATGGAAAATCAATGTTCTTGTTCTTGAGGAAGAAGAAGAACTTGTTTTTCTCTCTTTCGGAGGCTCTCTAATTGATATAGAATCAATACATACTGATTAGGTCGTTGTTAGAGGTTTATATACTTATTAGTCCTAAACCGTTTAGGAGAAATAGGTTAAAACCCGTCACAACACGAAATCAGTTTTTGGGCCCGAACAGGGCCTGCTCGGCCGAGTCCTTTAAGGTGCTCGGCCGAGCACCTTTGCTCCAGAAAATCTGACCTTCTGATTTCCCATGCTCGGCCGAGTCATATGAGGTGCTCGGCCGAGCACCACCAGAATTCCGATTTTAGCCTTTTAAACAATTCGTCCTTTTGTGTGTGACCCCATAGGATTATATTAAGTTGGCAATGAGCCCAAACACATTTGTGCTCATAAATCATGAGCGGACTCTAGCAAGCCATCATGACTACCCAATTAATATAACTTGTATAAGTTCGTGAATCCTTTATAGAACATATTACAATCTCTTTATTTCACGATGTCTATTGAACGTAAGCCATGGTCAATGGTCAACTTACAATATTCAATGCTTTCTCGATCCCGAATGTATTGATAGTACAAATCATATTTGAGCACGGCCATGCATTTCATCAATACCATTCATCGAGTGGCCAAAGCTTGACATCTCTCTTGACGAGGAACAAATCCCTTCTAGATTAATTACCTTTCCCTACATGAATCCGATTACGCCAATCACATTCTTTATAGCTACCCGATTAGGGGTAACGTTTGAATATGTCAAACGTAATGTTCATCAAGTGGAAGACTGTGATAATCTCAGGTCTAAAGATTCCAGTAATATAACTATATGAGACTTAATTATGACATTGTGACCATGACATAAATCTCATATGGGTCAGTCCAGTATTTGGTCTCCAACAAATACCCATAAGTTTAATTGTATCCCATACACCATAATCATCATATGATTATCCATTAAACTTATACTAACAATTAATCATAATTATCAGGGACGGGGATTATTATAATAAACATGCAAAGGATATAATAATCAAACATTCAATATCTTTAATATATAAATAACATTAATCGTTTTACAAAACGTGCCTAGAGCGTACAACACCAACAGTTATCATTTGGAAGTGGTGGCTGGGCGTGGTGGTCTGAATTTGGATTTTGATTTCAGATGGATTTTTCAGTTTTTTTTTTTTTTTTTTTTTTATGTATTGGTGGTGGTGGTTTGATGGTGGTTTAATTACGGTGGGTGGTGGTTTGACGGTGGTGGTTTGATAGTGGTGGTGCTCTTAGTACCGGTGGTAAATATGCAATGGCGGTGACAGTTATGGTGGGTGACGGGGTGATGGAGGTGGTGGTGCTATGGTGTTAAATGAAAGTGCAGTAATTACTACTCCCTCCGTACCGAAAAAATTATCTCATTTTTTTAATCTTAAAAGGAATTTTAAGCAATAATTAAAACTAATATTAATTACTTTAAAAAAATATAATCTATTTGATTATCTGGAAAAAAATATTTGATAAATTCATTATTTATAGAGTAACATGGTAAATTTATTTTTTATTTTGTAAATAAATTTATTAATATCAAGTATTTTTAAACAAATATGAGAAAATATATTTTTAATATTCAGGAAATATAAGATAATTATTGTTTTTAAATCTTAAGCTTTCTTTTGTAAATACTTTGTAAATTATTTTGGTATCCTTTAGTTTAGGAATATACAGTTTAACCCTTCTTCATTTCCACATCACCCAATTTTGAACAAGTGTAGTGCCAACTCATGTTTTTGGTGAGTCATCGGTCCAACTCAGCACATTTAACGGAATTTTTAACGGAAAGGGGACGGAAGGATGAGATTGTAAGCGAAGTAGGTAGTCTGAGGACTGAATTGTAAACGAATATTGGTTAGGGACGAGATTGCAAAAAAGTCCAAAGGTTAGGGACCAAATAGGTACTTAACTCGGTACAAGGAAGCTGCTGCTGATGTGAACAACATTCTAACTGACCCTTTCGGTACCCCTTTGGATGACTTTTATGCTCGGAGGCGCTCTGTTGCGCAGTAGGTATCGGTCCGCATCAGTGTTCCTAGACCTCCCAAGAAGGGTAGGATTGATGGTCGTTCAGGTGGTCCTTCAAAGGCCAAGGAAAAATTAGATTTTTCCTAGTACCCCCAAGAGATTGCAATTAAAGTAGACCACTTGTTAGGATTTTAATGTTTTAATGTCTTTTATTAGCTCAACATTTCCATTGTAATGATCAAAAATAATTCAAGGAATGAATAAAAATTGCATCTCGTTAATTTGAAATGGTTTGGGTATTTGTTTATATTTTAGACCGCACCCGAAGGTTTGCCTACGTTCCCCCAGTGTAGAGGCTCAGGTCTCCGTAGTTCAAATAAATGAAGACCATTTTTTTTGTTTTTTTTTTTGTGTGTGCACCCTGTTTTTTGCCTAGACCGCCCTTTCGGATTTTCAATGTAGCGGGCTTCTTTTTTGCACGTGCTCTAATTTTTGCCTAGGCCGCCCTTGCGGGTTTTCAACCTAGCGAGCTCTTTTTTTTTTTTTGATGGTCTTCGTTTATTAGACGTAAAATCTCTTCAATTTGTCGAGGTTGACTTCCTTTGGCAGCTGATCTCCGTCTAAATCCACGAGTCGGACTGCACCACCGCTTAGTATCTTCTTGACTACGTATGGACCGATCCATCGGGGTCCCCATTTTCCAAGGGGGTTCATGGCATTAGGAGGGTGTTGTCTTAGGACTAAATCTCCTACACTGATGTTTCGGGGCTTCACCTTTTTGTTGAAAGCCCTAGCCATTCTTTGTTGATAGGCTCTCGTACGTTCGATTTCCCTTAGCCTTTTCTCGTCGAGTAGGGCTAGTTGTTCATATCGACTTTGCATCCAATCGACTTCATTGACTTGGTTCTCGAGGAGGACCCGTACGGATGGGACCTCGAGCTCTATTGGGAGTACAGCTTCGGAACCATATACCAGTGCGTAAGGAGTTTCTCCACTCACTGTCCGTATTGACATGCGGTAGCCCCATAATGCTAGAGGTAGCTTTTCGGGCCAATCCCTTCTGGTGGAGGCCATTTTCTTCACAATGGTCTCGATTGTCTTATTAGCTGCCTCGACCGCGCCATTTGCTTGAGGGCGGTATAGAGATGACTTGTGCTTAGTAATCTTGTATTCTACCAGGAGCGCGTCCATCTCTTTCTCAAAGTGAGAACCGTTGTCTGAGATGATCTCATGAGGAACGCCGTACCGGCACTTGATGTGGGTTTTTACGAATTCGGCCACTTTCTTGGCGTTGAGAACTCGGTAAGCCTGTGCTTCGACTCATTTTGTAAAATAGTCCACGGCTACTAGGACGAAAGATTGTCCGTTGCTGCCAGTAGGGTGAACCTTGCCGATGATGTCTATGCCCCAACAAGATAAAGGCCAAGGCGTGGTCATATTGTAAAGCTGTGAGGGTGGAGCGTGCTGTAGATTGGCATGGAATTGGCATTTGGTGCACCTCTTGACTTTCTCGATGCAGTCCCTTTCCATGGTACTCCAATAATAACCCATGCGGAGTATCTTTTTGGTTAACATAAACCTGTTCATGTGGGGCCCACATTCACCTTCGTGGATCTCATGCATTATTTCTTGAGCTTCGGTCTCATTTGCGCATAGGAGATTGATCCCTTCGTGGTGCCTTTTGTAGACTCGGTCCCCAATCAGTACATATCGGGAGGCTAGTCTTTGCAATGCCATTTGGGACTTCTTATTGCTATTCTCGGGATAAGCACCATCCTTGAGGAAATTCATGATATCCGCATACCACGGGGAGTTTGCTTGGACCTCGTCGATCTCGATACTCATGCAGTATGCCGGACTGTTCCTTCGGGAAATTTTGAAGGGCTTCACCATTTTACCCTCAGGTATTTCGACTAGTGAAGCGATGGTGGCTAGTGCATCAGGAAAATGGTTTTTGTCCCTTGGCAGGTAGTTGAAGGTGATTTCTTGAAACTGTTCAACCAACTCCTCGAGATGTTGACCATACCGTTGCAGAGTCGAGTATTGAATCTTCCACTTTCCAGATGTCCGATTGATGATGAGCAAGGAATCACCGAATACTTCTAAATTTGTGACATTTCTCTCGAGGGCTGATTTGAGCCCCGCTATGCATGCTTCGTACTCAGCGGTGTTATTGGTGGCTTCAAATTCGAGGCGGATAGCGATTGGAGTATACATGTCCTTTGGATCAACAAGTAACATCCCTATGCCATATCCATGCTTATTGGCTGCGCCATCGAAAAAAAGTTGCCACTTACTTTCTTTTGTTTTAGCACAAATTAAATGCTCGTCAGGGAACTATACATCTTCCCCCTTCACTTCGTCACACGGAAATTCAGCAAGCTGATCACTGAATACTTTCCCCCTGATGGATTTGAGTGTGACGTAAGTGATATCGTAGCCGGCGAGCATGAAATACCATTTGGCTATTCTTGTTGGCATGAAAGGCTTCTCGAAGATGTAACGGAGTGGGTCCACTTTTGCTACAAACTTGATTGGGAAGGCCTCCATATAATGCTTGAGCTTTTGAGTAACCCAAACCAATGCAGCACAAGACTTATCTAAGACAGAGTAGTTATTTTCAGCTCCTTGAAAACGGCGGCTGACAAAGTAGATAGCATTCTCTGTTGTGGAGTCTCGCTGTTCTTGTGCTAACATAGCCCTTAGGGCTTCATCATTGACAGTGAGATAGAGCAAGAGAGGCTTCTCTTTGTGCGGTGGAACCAAAACTGGAGGGCATGTCAAGTAATGCTTCACTTGGTCGAAGGCTTCTTGGCAAGCATCGGTCCATTCTAGAGCCACATTCTTCTTTAGTAGCTTAAAGATCGGTTCACACATGGAAGTGAGTTGGTGCACAAACCGACTGATGTATTGAAGTCTGCCCATGAAACCTTTGATTTCTTTCTGTGTCTTTGGAGGAGGCATGTCAATGATTGCCTTGATCTTGGAGGGATCGGCTTCAATTCCCCTCTCAGTGACCATATAACCGAGAACCTTTCCTTTGACGACCCCAAAAGTGCACTTTGCGGGATTGAGTCTTATTTTGTGTTGTCGAAGAATTTTAAAGAACTTGCGAAGATCGATCAAATGTTGACCGTTGGTTCCCTTTAAATGGATGATCATGCTGTCTATATAGACCTCGATCTCTTTATGAATCATGTCATAGAATAGATCCGTAACAGCCCTCTGGTAGGTAGCCCCAGCGTTCCTTAGTCCGAAGGGCATGACTGTGTAGCAGAAAGTGCCCCACAGTGTTGTGAAAGCTGTCTTGTGTTGGTCCTCTTCGGACATGAGAATCTGATTGTAACCGGCAAAACCGTCCACAAATGAACGGACTTCATAGTTGGCAGTTGAATCGACGAGCATGTCGATGTTTGGTAGTGGAAAATCATCTTTCGGGGAAGCTTTGTTAAAATCCCGAAAGTCCACACAAACTTGAACCTTGCCGTTTGCCGCTAGCCATGTCGGATACTCAATGACTTTGATGAAACCCACACTGAGGAGCTTTTCAATATCTTCTTTGACTTGTAGAGACCATTCTGGCTTGATCTTTCTGATCTTCTGCTTTACTGGCTTGGCGTCCTCTCTGATCGGAATTCTGTGCTCCGCGACCGTTCTGTCCAAACCCGGCATGTCTCTGTACGACCATGCGAATACATCCACAAACTCTTTGAGCAGTGCAGTCAATCTGTCTTTGTCTTTCCCCTTGAAGAAGCTGCCAATCTTCGTTTCTTTCGGCTCTTCGTCGGTACCCAGATTAACAACATGCAATTCCTTATCAGCCCCTGGACCATTTTCACCACGACAATGAACCTGTTGAGCTAGTTCATTTAGGTATGTTATGTTTTCGTGGTCTATTTCATCATAATTTGAATCGTTATTAACTTGTTCATTAAGTTCGTTATTAGTTAATTCATCATTTATGATGTTTGCAATCTCAGGGTACTCAGAAATATCAAATTTTTCATTAGCAAAGAAAGGAGACACACGCTCGGCTATTGTCTCCATATCCTCTTGGGTGAGGGCATTAGAAACACTCTCGGACTCGAAAGTAAGTGTGAGCCGCTCTTCCTTTGTTGTTGTACGGGGTATGCAACCCATTTCTCGGATCATGAAATCTTCGGCTACTATGGGTCCCTTCGTTGAATACCATTTGTTGATTGGCTCGGAGCTTGGCGGGATCTCACTGATTGTTTCCTTTCTGACGGCGGTGTCGTAGATGGCGTTGATGGCAAATTCTTCGAACATGGAGGCTAGATCGGATAGTTCTTCCCCCACGGTAATCTCTACCTCGGACTCTATAGTCACTTTCTTGCCCCACCACTCTCGGGTGACATTGGAGTAGGCTCCCTTTCTTGTGTCGGTATTTCACATTCAGTGAAGATCTCGAGGCCGGGCTTTCTGATGCCCTTGTTGTTAACCCATAGTTCGGGAAAGATCATGTACGGAACATCTTCCACTTGGCAAACAAAATAACCGTTTAGTGTGTTGCGGTAAGGCCTCAAGTTAGGGATCTCATATTTTCAACCTTCTTTCTGAGCTCGGGTCTTTTGACTCTTGACTGCTTGCTAGTACTTTAAGTCATCTTCGGTAGGCTCGTACCCCAAACCAAACTTGTTCTTGACAAAAGGAACTTCTACGGGGTGCAATATCCCTTGTTGATTCTTCCTTAGGCCTAGATCGGGAAAGTGATTCATGTTCCTCATCATGCGGAGGATTTTAGGATTGCCTAGGGTCCATTGTCTGTTTCCCCCTTCTTTTTCGATGGTGTTGACGCCGGAGAGAGTGGCATCTTCTATCCCGTGTTGAACTTGGTGAACGGGTTGCCCCCTATTTCTGTGGATGGTGACATTCTCGGCCATGACGGTGACTATCTCGTCCCCATTTCTGATCTTGACACATTGATGGAGAGTGGAAGGGACAGCATGAGAACTGTGGATCCAAGGTCGGCCCAAAAGTAAGTTGAATGAAGCAGGGACATCAAGTACTTGGAATGGGACGGATATGACCATGCTTCCAAATTCGATATCAACTTCTAACATTCCCATGACTGTACGGGCAGTGCTGTCGTACCCTCTAATGACTTGTGCGGAGGGTTGTAAATCGGAGCTTTTGAGCCCAAGTATATCCATGACTCGGATAGGCATTAAGTTGAGTGCAGAACCACCGTCTACTAGGACTCTTGAAATGGGTCTCCCCCTTGCCCTTACTTTGAGGTAGATGGCTTCATTGTGTTCGGACCCAAATGGCGGGAGGTCCATGTCGGCAAAAGTGATGACATTGCCGAAGTGAATGTGACCTATCATTAATGTGATGTCCTCAGGAGTCGTGTCAGGAGAGACTGATGTGTCATCCAAGTTCTTGATGATGAGGTCTCGGTGTTTCTTTGATGATGCAATAAGGTCCCAGATGGATATGTTGGCTCGCGTCTTCTTGAGCTGTGTTAACAAAGGATCTTCGGGTATGTCACGTGCTTGCGATCTTTGAGAAGAGGTGTTGGTTGCTGCGGTATTGGGAGGGATTGTGCTCGTTGTTACTCGGCCACTGCGAGTGAGCACGTTCACGGTCCCGTGTAGCTTCTTCTTCCTATTCTCTAAGACTTCCCTCACAATCTCATCATAAGTCACAACATAACAAGAATTATCAAGTTTATTCATATCATCGGAGCCCTCATTCACAATTGGGATCAAATGAGTGGTTCCTTCAAACTCTCCTACCTCTATTACATTGACACCACCCTCATTAGAGATTATGAATTCCTTCTTGTCTATGAGGTCTAGGATGGTGTTGCGGATGGAGAAGCAATCCTCGGTGAGGTGGCCGGTGCATTGATGGTAGTCACACCATTTGTGGTGGGCATGATTGGGATGGAGAGGTTGTGGTTGCTTGTACCCTTGAATAGGAGTGATTTGTCCCTTGGCCTTTAGAGCTTCATAGGCCTCGGTGATGGTCATGCCATTGAGAGGAGTGTAGTCGCGGTCGTTTTGGAACCGCTTGACTTGTGGTGGAGGGACCTTCTTGTAATTCCCCTTGTCGGTAGTAACGGCATTGACAAAAGCCTCTTTGTTTGAACTAGAGGCGTCCTTGTATCGGTAAGTAGGAGTGGTCTTCTTAATCTCCTTGAGCAAGTCATCCATGCGTACCCCCGCCTCATACATTTAGGAGAAGTCGGAGTAGCAAGCCCCACTTAGGTGGGTGCGGAGATCAATCTTGAGACACTTGAGAAAGATGTCCATTTGCTCTTTTGTGTTTAGCCTTTCCATAATTTCAGAGAGCTTGTCATTCCATCTCCTTGTGAAGTCAATGAAGGACTCGTTGTCTCTTTGAGTAGTGTTCTCGAGCTCTTTCCTTGTGGGCCGGTGAGTGGTGTTTCCTTGATATTGATTTTTGAAGGCAAGCATAGCGGCATCCCAATCAAGACGGACAGTGAGCGGGAGAGTTGCATACCAATCCTTTTCCGCCCCCTCAAGGGTGAGAGGAAAGCATTGAGCCATAACTTTTGGGGAGACCTTCTTTGGAACCATAGCCCAAATGTAAGTCTCGATGTGAGCCATCGGGCATGAGTTGCCCTTAAACTTACTAATGTCGGGCATCTTGAATTTTTCGGGGAGAGCGGCCATCTTGCTCATGAGGAAGGATGACTGATAAAGGCTTGTGTTGGAGCCTTTTCCCATGTTGAGGCCGTCGAATTTCTGATCAATGTAGGCCATGATGGAATCGACCATATTGGGGTCGTTGTTGTCGGTGCTTGGTCCCCCCACTTTTTTGGTACGGGCACTGACATATGGGCTTTCAAACAAACCCTCGGTCCACTCGGATTCCTCATTGTCATTAACCCCCTTGTTCTTGGAGAGCTTGAGGAGCTTGGCTTTCAATTAGTCAACCTCGGCCTCGTGGGCCTCCCTTTGACTGTCGACATGAGCTTGCCACAAGGCTTCTTTGGTTTGAGCCTATTGGTTAAGGGTAGAGACTTGTTGTTGGAGTGCTTGAACCATGGCAGAAAGCTGTTCGAGAGTCATGGCGTTGTTGGTGCTGGAGTCGCAGGCCATTGATGATGTAGAAGCTGTTGGAGTGATCGGTTCACGGACAAGCCTGTTGGATGAATCCCTGTAGATGCGTAGAGTACCAATCGGACCTATAATTGGAGAAGTAGCCCTTGTCAGTCTCGGTTCACACTTTCGGTCCATGAAGAGGTTGAGAACACACAGTTGGGCACACGACTCGAACCACATAAGAAAAAAGACTCTTTTTTTTATTATTATTTTATAAGTCGGAGGGAATGGGTCCCTTTTGGGGTTTCTAAGAAGATAATGGAATCGTCACACTAGTATATAGACCATCTCGCGGTCTCATATACTCATCGGATTCCACCGCGTTTGTAAATCCTACATGTGTCGGGATTAAACTAAATTAATGTAGTAAAGCATACATGCGGGGACGGATTTTTATTTTCGTCCAAAATAACCACTTTTGGGGACGGATTTTTATTGCGTCCGTTTCAACAAGTTGGCATGTATGATTTGAAAACATTAGTTTAGGGAAATCTCGGTACATGGAAACCGACTTGGTCACGGAGTGTTAGACCCTAACTAGAATCGTGTGGTTTGTGCTCGGCTAAAGAGAGGCTTAAAGGTCACCCCCGGCATGTAGTCATCAACTACGCCACGGGCTGAGGTTTACCGCTTCGAAAGAGCCAAGGTCGAGTGGAGCTTGAAACTTTCTAGGACGGGCCTCAACGGGTTTGGGGTTGGACTTGTGCGACTCGATAGTGAGCAGTTAATAGGAATTATGTGCGCGTAGTGTGAGGTCCATCACGTGACAAAAATATTTTTTTATTTTTATTTTTTTGAAAAGAAAAGATAAAAACACATAAGCACGTAAATTACAACTCCCGAATCACCCGTGTGACCTGTAAATAAAACACAAAATTAAACAGTCCAAGGGTCCGATTCTGTTCTGATGCAGGCAACTGCGCCCACACCCCACTGTTCTGTTCAGTCACTGAAACCTGTTCTTGCCCTGGAAATTGGCCCAGAAGCGCGCGCCTCGGGCTGGTGTTGTGGGAAGCGCGCGCCTGGCGCATTGTATCTGGGAGGTGCCCACTTCTGGGCTCACCTGTCAGATTTTCAGAAACTTATGGACTCAGGGGATTGCCCTGGTCCTGATTGTGTGATGGAACCCCTGCAATGTTTGTTAGCACGAAATAATAGGAAGAATAGGAAGAACACATGGAAGGCGGGCGATTCTG
Source organism: Campanula takesimana (assembly GCA_026119855.1). Taxonomy (NCBI): domain Eukaryota; kingdom Viridiplantae; phylum Streptophyta; class Magnoliopsida; order Asterales; family Campanulaceae; genus Campanula; species Campanula takesimana. The sequence goes on along the minus strand of JAOWBW010000817.1, from coordinate 8,204 downwards.
GAATTTGACGCGGGACGCGCGCGCTTTGGACCATGAAGGTCCGAGGTGCGCGCTTCCCATGTCAATTTCCAGAATGCCCAGAAAAGTGAATTATGAACAGAAACACAAGTTTAACCCTCAAGCAGTCCCCAGCAGAGTCGCCACTGTAGATACCCCGGGGGAACCACGGCTTGGCTAGAGCGCGTGAATTACCTAGGATGTCTAATTGTGTTTTAGAGTCGCCACCCACGTTTTTGAGGAACGTAAGAAAACCTAATGTTTATGAGCCTAAGTTTGATTTACGAAAACAGAGATTCTTTGGGATGAGGGGTTCGGGGGTTAGGTTACGAAATGGGAAGTACTTAAACACCCATTTCGCCCGAGCAAAGTCGGTTTTGTTTGTTCATAATTCACTTTTTAAGATAAATGTGTTCTTCCTATTTGAATGATGATAAAAGAGGGGTTTTAAAGTTTAGAATGTAGGGAGATGACTCCTAGGCCAATTCAATGTAATGAAAGGACCATTGGTGTCATGTCCCAAATGGTTTTGGGTGATTGCACATTTGATTAAACAAGAAAGAAGAAGAAAAATGCTTAAGACATTTACCTATAGTATCCTTTGAAAAGCCTTGAAGAAGAGGTTGAATGCTTAGTTGGAGGGGTTTTATAGTTGAAAGAGGACTGTTTTTGGAGCCAAACGGAGTCTCCAAGAAATCTTTCCCGGGCAAAATCATGTATAATGAGCAAGGGAGAGATTCTTGGGCAGAATTTGTAACTGACACACCCCAGAAGCTCGCGCATCCCACCTAGGCGGCGGAAGGCGCGCGCGTATGGCCTCAAGGGGCGGAGGTGCGCGACTCTGAAAGGCAAATTTTAACAGAATGGACTAGAAAGTTAGAACTTTTATTCATTTTAGTCCCGAGACTTAACGGAGTCCGTCTGGAACTTAACCAAAGTGACAGAAACTAACAGAAAACACTTAAAAGAGGCAGAAACACAAAATTAAGTGTGCAATCGGGGTGAGCGGTCCAAGGCGGGGTGTCTACACATACCTACCCAAATAGTATAACTAGATACAAGTCGCATTCCTTTAGAATATGTCACAATCCCTTTTTCCACGATCTCATTGAACACAAGTCATGGTCAAACGGTCAACTTGTTTTTTGTTCAATACTTTCTCGATTCCGAATATGTTGATAATCCAAATGACATTAATCTAATCAATTCATTTGAGTCCGGCCGAACATTTTCATCAACATCATTCCTACGAGAGGCCTAAGCTTGAGATCTCTCCGAAGAGGAACAAATCCATTTAGCTTATTATTCTTCCCTACGTGAATCCGATTATGCCAATCATACCCTTTATAACTACCCGTTAAAGGTAGCGTTTGAATATGTCAAACATAATGTTCATCAAGTGGAAGACTATAATAACTTCATGTCTAAGGATTCGAATGACATAACTAATATGAGATATATGTACGACATAGACCATGGCATAAATCTCATATAGCGGGTCATGTCCAGTACCTTGTTCCAAACAAGTACCCATAAATCTAACATAATCATCTCATGATCATTTAGCCTTTATACTAGTGCTTAACAAGTACTAGGGACGGAGATTATTATAAATAAACATGAACAACAATAATAATCAAAACATCTCTTTATTGATATGAAATAAATGATAACAATTACAACGTTTATTAAACATTCCTAGGGCACCTACACCAACAATCTCCCACTTGCCCTAGGCCCAATCTCCCATGTATCTAATACCCATGGACCTAACATGACCTTCATGTTTAGATTGTGGAAGTCCCTTTGTTAGCGGGTCCGCGACATTGTCATCAGTAGGTACTTTGCATATATTCACTTCACCTCTGTCAATGATTTCTCGAATAACATGGTAACGCCTAAGTATGTGTTTGGATTTTTGATGGGCCCTTGGTTCCTTTGCTTGAGCAATAGCACCATTATTATCACAATAAAGATCTATTGGATTAGCAATACTTGGAACCACTTCAAGTTCAGTGATGAACTTCTTAATCTAAACAGCTTCCTTTGCAGCATCCGATGCAGCAATATACTCAGCTTCCGTTGTAGAATCAGCGGTTGTACTTTGGTTGGAACTCTTCCAGCTTACAGCTCTACCATTTAATATAAACATAAAACCCGATTGCGTTCGACTGTCATCTCTATCGGTTTTGAAGCTTGCATCCGTGTAAGTATTTACAACGAGATCATCTTCCATTCCTCCATAGACCAAAAACGAGTCTTTAGTCCTTCTCAAGTACTTAAGAATCGCTTTTACAGCCACCCAGTGATTCTCTCCAGGGTCGGATTGGTATCTACTTGTCATGCTCAAAGCATAAGATACATCCATCCTAGTACAAATCATGGCATACATGATGGATCCAATTGCCGAAGCATACGGAACATCATTCATTTTCTCACGCTCATCTTTTGTCTTAGGACATTGATTCTTGCTTAGAGAAACTCCATGTAGCACTGGCAAGGTTCCTCTCTTAGAATTTTCCATGCAGAATATTCTAATAACCTTGTCAATGTATGTACTTTGGCTTAAACCAAGTAGCTTTCTAGATCTATCTCTGTAGATCTTAATGCCAAGAACATATGCGGCTTCTCCCATATCTTTCATTGTGAAACATTTTCCCACCAAGTCTTTACAGACTGAAGTGTAGGAATGTCGTTTCCAATGAGTAATATGTCATCCATATATAAAATAAGGAATAGCACTATGCTCCAACTAATCTTCTTGTATACACAAGGCTCATCTTCGTTCTTGATGAAACCAAACACTTTGACCGATTCATCAAAACGGAGATTCCAACTCCTAGAAGCCTGCTTCAATCCATAAATCGATTTCTGCAATTTGCATAACTTAGAATTCTGTTCAAAACCTTCTGGTTGTGTCATATACACATCCTCTTGTAGTTTTCCATTTAGGAAAGCGGTTTTGACATCCATTTGCCATATTTTATAGTCATGATATGCGGCAATGGCAAGCAAAATTCTTATAGACTTGATCATTTCTACGGGTGAAAAGTTTTCATCATAGTCAATACCATGAACTTGTCTATAACCTTTCGCTACAAGTCTAGCTTTGTAAGTATGCACCTTCCCATCCATGTCAGTCTTCTTCTTGAAGACCCATTTGCATCCTATGGTATTTACACCTTCGGGCGCATCAATCAAGCTCCAAACTTTATTATCTTGCATGGATTGCAATTCAGATTGCATGGCTCCAAGCCACTTATCCGAATCAGGAGAAAATATCGCCTCTTGGTAGGTTGTCGGTTCATCATTCTCAATGATTTCCACCTCATTACTATCAGTTACGAGAAATCCATATTGTTGGGTTTCCAAGTAACATGCGCAGCGGAAATTAGCAATTAAAATTTTAAGAAACCCAAAGCCATGGATCCGTTCATATGATTAAATCAAATACAACAAGATGAATAGATGATAAACTAACCCTTGATGGCTATGAATTTCTAGCTTTGAACTTGGTGGAGATTTTGAAACTTGATCAAGAACGCGAACCTTGAAGATGATGAGCTTCACCCTCTAGCGGTATCCACACCACGAACGAATATCAAGCAACTTCTTGATCTGGTTGCTAGACCAAATTGTGAAACACACTTTCACAATTGCAAGAACTATATGGAATTATGAATATTCTTGTTCTTCACTTTTGGGATCTTAGAACAAGAAAAATAACCTCTCAAAACCTTATGGAGGCACTCACAATAATGATGCTAATGGCTGCTGAAAGGATCTTTAAATAGGTCCCAATCCTTAACCCTTAAGGACTTAGGAATCCTAAATCCCGTCACCAAATTAGGCAACAAGGAATTCTGGCCGACTTGACTGTCACGGTCGTGCCCTATAATCTGGCACGGTCGTGCCATCAGGTCCGCGTGATTTCCCAGTCGACCAATTTCGGCACGGTCGTGCTTGACTTCTTGGCACGGTCGTGCCAAACATGTCGACAGATTTGCCTTGTTTGGATTTATGGCACGGCCGTGCCATTTTAAGGCGCACGACCATGCCAGAGCCAAAACCTGACATTTTTCCATAATTCCAATTTAGTCCTTTATGATTCGTTCTATTTGTGTTGTGACCCTCTAGGATTTCACTAAGTTGGCAATGGCTCAAACATGAACCCATAAGATATGATTAGGTTCTAGCAAACCGTCATACCTATCCAAATAGTGTAACTAGATACAATTTCGCATTCCTTTAGAATATGTCACAATCCCTTTGTCCATGATGTCATTGAACACAAGTCATGGTCAAACAGTCAACTTGTTTTGTTAAATACTTTCTCGATTCCGAATATGTGATAATTCAAATGCTATTGATTCAATCAATCCATTTGAGTCCGGCCGAACATTTCATCAACATCACTCCTTCGAGGGGCCCAAGCTTGACATCTCTCCGTGGAGGGACAAATCCATTTAGCTTATTATTCTTCCCAACGGAATCCGATTATGCCAATCATACCTTTATAACTACCGTGTTAAGGTAGCGTTTGAATATGTCAAACACAATGTTCATCAAGTGGAAGACTATAATAACTTCAGTCTAAGGATTCAAATGACATAACTAATATGAGATATATGTACGACATAGACCATGACATAAATCTCATGCAGCGGGTCAAGTCCAGTACCTTGTTCCAAACAAGTACCCATAAATCTAACATGATCATCCCATGATCATTTAGCCTTTATACTAGTGCTTAACAAGCACTAGGGACGGGGATTATTATAAGTAAACATGAACAACAATAATAATCAAAACATCTCTTTATTGATATGAAATAAATGATAACAATTACAACGTTTATTAAACGTGCCTAGGGCACCACTACCAACAATCTCCCACTTGCCCTAGGCCCAATCTCCCATGTATCTAATACCTATGGACCTAACATGACCATCATGTTTAGCTTGTGGAAGTCCCTTTGTTAGCGGGTCCGCAACATTGTCATCAGTAGGTACTCTGCATATATTTACGTCTCCCCTATCAACGATCTCTCGAATGATATGAAAACGCCTAAGTATGTGTTTGTATTTATGATGTGCTCTTGGTTCCTTTGCTTGAGCAATAGCACCATGATTGTCGCAATAAAGGTCTATTGGACTAGCAATACTAGGAACCACTTCAAGTTCAGTTATGAACTTCTTAATCAAACAGCTTCCTTTGCAGCATCCGATGCAGCAATATACTCAGCTTCTGTTGTAGAATCAGCGGTTGTACTTTGCTTGGAACTCTTCCAGCTTACAGCTCCACCATTTAACATAAACACAAATCCCGATTGCGATCGGCTATCATCTTTGTCGGTTTGGAAGCTTGCATCCGTGTAAGCATTTACAACGAGATCATCTTCCATTCCTCCATAGACCAAAAACGAGTCTTTAGTTCTTCTCAAGTACTTAAGAATCGCTTTTACAGCTATCCAGTGATTTTCGCCAGGGTCGGATTGGTATCTACTTGTCATGCTCAAAGCATAAGACACATCCGGCCTAGTACAAATCATGGCATACATGATGGACCCAATTGCCGAAGCATATGGAACATCATTCATTTTCTCACGCTCATCGTTTGTCTTAGGACATTGAGTCTTGCTTAGAGAAACTCCATGTAACACGGGCAAGGTCCCTCTCTTAGAATTTTCCATACGGAATCTTCTAATGACCTTGTCAATGTATGTACTTTGGCTTAAACCAAGCAGTCTCCTTGATCTATCTCTATAGATCTTAATGCCAAGAATATATGCGGCTTCACCCATATCTTTCATTGCAAAACACTTTCCTAACCAAGTCTTCACAGACTGATGTGTAGGAATGTCGTTTCCAATGAGCAATATGTCATCCACGTATAAAACAAGGAATAGCACTATGCTCCCACTAATCTTCTTGTATACACAAGGCTCATCTTCGTTCTTGATGAAACCAAACTCTTTGACCGATTCATCAAAACGGAGATTCCAACTCCTAGAAGCTTGCTTCAATCCATAGATGGATCTCTGCAATTTGCATACCTTAGAATCTTGTTCAAAACCTTCTGGTTGTGTCATATACACATCCTCTTGAAGTTTTCCATTCAGGAAAGCGGTTTTGACGTCCATCTGCCATATTTCATAGTCATGATATGCGGCAATGGCAAGCAAAATTCTTATAGACTTGATCATTGCTACGGGTGAAAAGGTCTCATCATAGTCAATACCATGAACTTGCCTATAACCTTTCGCTACAAGCCTAGCTTTGTAAGTATGCACCTTCCCATCCATGTCAGTCTTCTTCTTGAAGACCCATTTGCATCCTATGGTTTTTACACCTTCGGGCGCATCAATCAAATTCCAAACTTGATTGTCTTGCATGGATTGAAATTCGGATTCCATGGCTCCAAGCCACTTGTCCGAATCAGGAGAAGACATCGCCTCTTGGTAGGTTGACGGTTCATCATTCTCAATGATTTCTACCTCATTACTATCCGTTACGAGAAATCCATATCTCTCGGGCTCGGATCGTAACCTACTAGATTTGCGAGTTGCTTGTGTACTTTGAACAGGTTCCACAACTCCTTGTGGTTCTTGTTCTTGTTCCACTATTGGTTCAATGTTATTTTCTGGGTCTCGAATTTCTTCAAGATTTATTTTACTCCCACTGATTTCTTTGGAGAGAAACTCTTTCTCTAGAAAGACACCAGTTCGGGCAACAAATACTTTGTTGTCCTCTCGGTTGTAAAAGTAATATCCTTTAGTTTCCTTAGGATATCACGAAAATACATTTATCAGATTTGTGTGCAAGTTTGTCTGAGATAAGTCTTTTGACAAAACTTCACAACCCAAATCTTCATGAAAGATAGACAAGGCTTCTTTCCGCTCCACATCTCATATGGAGTCTTTTGAACCGATTTAGTTGGAACACGATTTAGTGTGAAAGCAGCGGTTTTCTAGAGCGTAACCCCAGAAGGATATTGGAAGATCACTTGACTCATCATTGATCGAACCATGTCTAACAAAGTCCGATTCCTCCTCTCGGACACACCATTCCATTGTGGTGTTCCCGGTGGAGTCAATTGTGAAACTATTCCACAATTCTTTAGATGATCATCAAATTCTTGACTTAAGTATCTCCACTTCGATCTGATCGAAGTGATTTTATACTTTTGCCAAGTTGTTTTTTCTACTTCATTTTGAAATATTCTAAATATCTCAAATGCTTCACTTTTATGTTTCATTAGGTAAACATACCCAAATCTACTATAATCATCAGTGAAGGTTATGAAGTATTGAAATCCTCCCCTAGCATTGCTACTTAATGGTCCGCATACATCGGAATGTATCAACCCCAATAAGTCGCTTGCCCTTTCACCCAACTTGGTAAAAGGTGTCTTAGTCATTTTTCAAGAAGACACGACTCACAAGTGTCATATGACTCTAAGTCACATGAACCCAAAAGTCAGTCCCATGGAGTTTGAGATACGCTTCTCATTAATATGACCAAGACGGCAATGCCACAAATAAGTATGATTTACATCATTAGGTTTAGATTTCTTATTTACATGATAGACATTATTTTCATTCTTGACATCCAGATATAAAGGCCATTATATGAATTAGCAATACCATAAAGCACATCATTTAAGTAAATAGAAAATTTCTTATTCTCAATAAGAAATTAAACTTCATTATCCAAACAAGAAATTGAAAAATATTTCTGCTTAAATCCGGAACATAATAACAATTGTTCAAAAACAAGAATTAATCCGGAAGGTAAAGTGACTTCATAAGTCCCTACAGCTAATGCAGCAACTCTTGCTCCATTTCCCACGCGTAGATCTACTTCACCTTCTTTAAGCAGTCTCCTATTCTTTAGTCCCTGCACATTTAGACAAATGTGAGAACCACATCCGGTATCCAATACCCAAGAATCAGGTAGAAAGGAGAATATCTATCATATAGATACTGAAGTCGACGCAGCCTTGCTGCCCTTCTTCTTCTTTTGCTCTTCCAAGAAAGCCTTGCAATTACGTTTCCAATGACCAATTTCTTGACAATGGAAACAGATTGCATCCTTTTGTGAATCAGGTTTTGCCTCAGAACCTTGGCAACCTTTGCCTTGCTTATCCTGGGGTTGACAACTTTTGCCTACCCTTTCCTTTGGCATTAGCCTTCTTCCCATCATGAA